>CM028693.1:18984487-19691335 GCA_016771965.1 Brassica carinata | reverse complement strand
CTAGCTAGCAAAGTAGATGTTAGGGTGTATTGTGAATAAATCGGACTTGAACATAATGTTTGTCATTGCGTATCAATCCAAACGACAATTTAGGTATTGAGATCGATTGACAAAAGGTGAAGCTCCACGATAGTGGGCTGATCTACTTGTAGTGTTCCAAGTTCTAGACTCGCGCTTAATAAAATCTGAATAATTGTTTGGCTCGTGATTCTAAACAACCGAATAACCACCCTAGGCTAGCTCTTTTAAACTTTGAAAACCTTACAATCAATTTGTTACTTGCTTGTTATAATACTTTAATCTTGAAATTCCCTTATTGTTTTAGCTTGCAGTTCATACAATTTTAGTGTATCACTTCACATTTCATATTTCAGTAGATTTGCTTTGGAGTCATTTCAAGTTTGATCATTAACTCTCCTTTTTGACATAACAACAATTGGTAGTGAAAGTTCTTTAGTTAATTTCTCACTGCAGTTTTAATCAAAAATCAGAAGTTAGTGATGGTTTACATGTATGATAAGTTTAAGTTTTTGTTTGGTTTTGAACATAAAAACAGATATAATTATTAATGATAAAATAAATAATGATTATTTAATATAGAGATATAAAACATCAAAACACCAGAATTATATAGTAATTTTAAAGGACTAATTGAGCTCAAGAGTTAAATGAAATTTAAATATGATTATCGTAGCATGGATAACAAGATCTTGGTATATCTTAAATTATAATATATATCATAGATGTTTTGAAGAGAAAAGAAAAGGAGGGTTGCCTGCTTCATGGTCCACACGGCTCGACTACTCCCACCACACGACCTCTTTTGTCTGTCCCATTCCGTTAGTCACGCCACATAATCTCCACCTCCAATATTTTTTAGTCTTTGATTGATTAATTGCATTAACCTTATTTTTTCTTTTATATTATATATTTTTCTCACCCATTTGTTTTCTATGTTATTGCAGATCTTCTTCTTTGTTTCCTTTTATTTACCCTTTTAATAATGAATACTTCTTAATTTTCATTGAAAAGGGATAAAGGTTAGGGACACTTTGTTTGTTACAAAAAAAAAGTTTGGGACACTTTATTCTTCTCATTTATATACTTTCAGCTTTTTTGAGTGGTTTGTCTCTCAATAAGTCTGAAATCGAGAAATACCTGCTCTCTCACAATCTTTCATACTCATCTCCATAAATTAGTCAATGCTGCTTGAAATTGTTTAATAACGTTTGTCTCTTTTCTCATTTTCCATTGACAATTTATTTGTTTGTTTATACAAATTCCTAGTATTTCCTATCATCTATCTAATGTCAATATTAAATTGCAGATAAATAATGCATTATATACTTACAGCGAAGCCTAACTATCCAGATGAAAATTGAAATTATATATATATATATATATATATCATTCTCTTTTAAAAGTTGCATATCTTAGAAGTGCATCTATATGGATGATAAAAGGATACAACTGAAGAAATATAGAGCCAAGAAATTAAGTCACACACCCAGTATAGAGACTAGAGAGTATAGTGGCTTAGGGTCACATGATGTGTGTATTGGTGTCTCCATAGTGATCAGTGGGATGCCCCAACCCCACTCACTCGCTCTCCCTCAATCCTCGCATTATTCCTCGGCCTCTCAAATTCTCCCGCGTTGCTTCCATTTCTTTTACTATTGTTTCTTTCTCGCTTTCTTGATAAAGTAAAATCAGCCAAAAATAAGCAAAGATTTTGTTTTGCTGGATATATAAAAACAAAATTTGCTAATTTATACAATATAATTCAGTATTTCGATGAAAACGCCACCCTGAGCTCTTTATTTTGATATGCATCATTTGTCCTAAGTAAGGACCCATACTTACTAGTTGGGTTTAATTGTATTATTGTCATTGGGTAAAAATATTTAAGGCAGTCAAGAAACATAGACTTTAGAATATCTAAAGATTGATTCTTGGCTTATTCTTACCACCTATCAAGAACAAATTCATATGCTTCAGATGGAAACGTAATCATGAAAATGTTAATCGGACCAAACCATTAACTATTCTTGTTTTCTCATTCTAGAAAGCAAGAATGATTATGACTACGTGATGATAAAATTACTGGTGCATTTCAAATCAGCTTTATATAAATGTGGTTTTGTCTGACCATCCGAAATTTTAATCATACATAATTTTGGGTTTGCTTGAAGATGGGGAAAGTTGATGACACCTTTAAAAGACATAAGAGAGCATCTCTAGGTTGTCTAATGATCAACATGACACTATTATGTCGATTATTTAAGGAGGCTGAATTTAGAGAGAAAAATTTTCATAAACAACACAAAATTATCTGGCTTTTCAATGTTACTCAAAACACTGACAAAGATGTATTCCTTTTATCCTCTATGACTATAATTAAGAAATTAAGCAATGTTGTTCGGGTTTGTTCAAAAAAAAAAAAAGCAATGTTGTTCGGAATAACCATGTGGACTGGCCTTGCTAGATAAGATACTTTTTTTTACAGTTTTGATGTTACATCTTATGCCAGTAAATTTGCTATTATAAATGATTGTAATAATTTTACATAAATAGAAAATTTTAGTTTGATGAATCATAATATTCTTATGGTCTACGATTTCATCATATAAATGGTAGTGACTTATACACTTTGATTTTAATTAGTCTTGATGTCTAAGATTTTAAACTACTGGTGAAATACTATTTGCATAAAGGGAAATTTATGAAGAATGTGTGTTTAAAGTCAATAGATAAAGAATTGATTGACTCATCTCTTTCATATGTTAATGCAAACACCAGTTTAAACGTGAGGTTCCTAGCAAATCATATTATGATTAACGGGGGTTCTTAGGATTGGGGTTTCTAGCGGAATATATGAAACCGTCTCTTAACTTTTAACTAAAAAAACTAAGAATCGGTTCTTAAATAAAATATTGAGTTAAAAATTAAGAGACGATTTCTTATATTCCGTTAATAACCACCCTAAGAACCCCCCCCCCCCCCCCTCCCCATTAATCATGTTTTTAGGGATGAAATTCAAAGAAGATGATAAGAGATAAAAATTAAACAAAATTATGTTCTAATAAACTATAACCTTTCCGCAATTAGATTAACAAAATAAAAATGGATATTGACACCAACACAAACTAATATAAGGAGTTGAGTTTTGGTTATAACTCCCCAGCTACTAAGAAACAATGACATGATGACATGGGTGGAGGATAACTAAAAAGGACAAGAGAGGTCCATTGATTTTATAAGCCTCCCTATCTAGTATCTACTCCTAGTCCATAACTGTCTTCAACAAAACTACCAAAATAAGATCCATGTTTTCATCTCAACGAAATTGGTCGACGTTAAAAACTAAGTGGTTGATCACATTTATCTTATAAACTAATCTTATAGGTAAAAAAGCTGAACTACCACTTTGAAAAATCATCTCATCCTACTGGACCCACAATCAACCATTATCACCTATCCAGTCCCCATTTGCACCTAACGACTTCAAATTAAAAACACACAAAAAAGTCCACAATTCTTAAAGAAAAAGAAAAGGAGAAAAGATTAAAAAAATCCTCAAAAGCATATATTTCTATATAAGCACACTATCTCTCAGTAAATCCACACTATCACATTGTCTCTTCTCTTCTCCCCATCACACTAACTACACATCATGGCTTTCTCCACTAGAAGCTCCCTCTTCGTCTGCTTCACAGCACTTGTTCTTCTCTCCACTCAAATCAATGCAAGGGAGAGCTACTTCTTTGGCAAATTCCACCGAGAAACCCCCAAAGACCAAAACCCTAACACTGTCCTACCTCTCGAGACCAGCGAGAAAACCACAGTAGAAGAATCTTTCCCCAACAAGAAAGAGCAAGAACAAGATCCTACCTTTGTCCCCGAGTCAGAAAACGGTTATGGCTTGTATGGTCACGAGACCACCTACAACAATAACAACAACAAAGAAGAGTTCAACAACAAAGAAGAGTTCAACAACAACAAGTACGATGAAAAATTCAACGGTGAGACTTTCTCAACTCCAAGCCTGAGCGAGACTGAAGAGTCTTACAACAACTACGAGGAGAACTACCCGAAGAAGACCGAGAGCTACGACAACAACCGTTACAACAACGAAGAGTTCAACAACAACAAGTACGATGAAAACGTCAAGGAAGAGTTCAACAACAAAAACAAGTACGATGAAAACTTCAAGGAAGAGTCATTCTCCGAGAACAATGAAGACAAGAGAGGTATCTACAACTCCAACGCTTACGGAACGGAGTTAGAGCGTGAAACGCCGTACAAAGGTTACAGCCACAACTTGGAGAGACAAGGCATGAGCGACACAAGATTCATGGAGAAAGGTAACTACTACTACGACCTTTACAACGACAGAAACCACGGCCATTTCTACCGGAAACCTCATCAGAAAAGCCCTGCCGGTTACTATTCTTCTCAGGCGACCGAGAATAACTACGACCAGTCGTACAACAACTACAACAACGAGGAGGAGAAGAGCTTCAAGGATCAGTACAGCTTCGAGTGGGATAACAAACAGCCTGGAGAGTTTGTTGAGGAGCAAGGAGATCAGTTCAAGCCTTGATGAAGATTTGATGTTTGATTTCTTCTCAAGATCATTACACTCTTAAAAGTATTTTCTTTTTATTTCAACTAAGTTATTTTACTTCTGGTTGATTAGTCAAACTAAGTCGTTGTTATCATTGCAAGTGAAAAAGGGAAAAGGGGCTTGTGTTTTCTTTTAGTTGAAGTGGGTTTGCTTTATATGGGATTTCGAACTTTGATGTTTGCGTTTGCATATAATATTCGGAGAAATGAAAGATAGTATATTATATGGTGTTACTTGATTTTATTTTCTTATGTTAATCACTGCTTTTGGTTATTTTGCTATGAAAAGTTGATTAAAGGACTATGAATCCATAATTTAAAAGGGACAAAACGTGACTGCTTTTCATGATTTATAATGGGGGACATGAAGATGCCCATTCCCTTTGCGAAACAATAATAATTACTTGCACACCGTATCCAATATTTAGTTTTATGAATGAATACAGAAAACATACATCGGATTAAAATCCACATATGGTACATGCCACAAAAGTCGAATGCGCTTTTGAATGTTAGTTGAGATGGTACATCAACAGTTTATCGAACAATATTAATTACTGGTCCTAAGGGTGTAAATGTGTAATCGCAAATCAAATACTATTACTTTCCTCCTTTTTTCGACATAACTGAGCTTAAACTGGATACTTTGTATTTTTATTTTTGATCGAAAATTGGATACTTTGTTAGAAATTAAATAAGTAATCCTTAAATATAGGATACGATTTAGGTTAATGATATTTTATATCGGTGGAAAAGACAGCAGAAACGCCGTGACAAGTAAAAGACAAAGACACTTCAAAGGCACTTAGCAAAGAGAATCCACCTCTTGACTAGGAAAGAACTCCCAAAGTCCCAATTCCGTTAATCACGGCTAACATAAAGGACAAAGTTAGTTCCTCTTTTCCCTTTTCTGGATTTATTTATTTATTCTAAATTTTCTCAATATATTATTTGATTTTTAACCATATCAAGATACATATGTATGTCAGTTTAAAATTGTATACCATATAATAAATTGTCTTTCATATAATTTTGTTTCTAAAATTAGAATTTTATATTCATATTTATTCAACCAAATTTTTAATTAATTATGATATTAATTTGTGTTGAAAATTCTGCATTGGTTTCTACTTGCTGCATCGAAAATCCTCCATTGGTTGCTACTTGCTGCATTGAAAATGAGTAATAAACTAATAAACTAATTTATTCGCATGGACTTGCAACACAATTTATACGTATAGAATTACATAATGGCCAATTCGTGATGTCCTGGTCTAATTACTGGCTTCCTTTAGAATTATTATGTCGACAATATACTTTGAATACGATGCTGTAGGTGCTTTTTCCAAGTTCCAACAATGGTTCATAGCTCATGGGGGAACCCATTAGCTTATGAATTATGTTATATTGGACCGACTCACTGAATGTGAAAAAATACTGTATTACCACGGTTTATCCTCGTACGTAACGCGTGTCATTTATCCTGAAGCAACGGCTGCATCTTGTCCTTGAAGGTACAAAGTACCAGAATCAGTATGTTGTTAGAAAATTCTATCGCTGTGCGGCTCCATCAGGTGGATTTCTTTTTTTTTTTTTTTGTGCGAACATCAGGTGGATTTCTATATGCTATAGTTATTCGAATTTGAGGTCGGAGGTCGGAGTGATATATAGCATGTAATTGTAAATGATTATTTTATGTTTGTTTTTTTTTTGAACGACAGATGCATTAATTAACTAAAAGGAAACTACAAAGTGGAGCAGTTTAGCAGAACACTCTTGGCTAGTGCATCAGCTATGCTGTTTTCAGTTCGAGGAACAAAGGTAAAAGAGAAAACATAGATGTTGGAAATGTGCATTTGGTCATGGATGCAAATTGCTATGGATGCAACTTTGTGGCTGAGTTATGACACGAGGAGGCTGAATTATGAGGTGGCTGAGTTATGTCACGAGGTGGCTGAGTTATGGCATGACGTGGCTGAGATATGAGATGTGCGGTTGGGCCTTATTATGGCTAAAACCCATTTCGTGTTAGGGTTTTGGGAGACCATATATAAGCTCCCTAACCTCATTTGTGCCTCCTAATCTCAAAAGTTACAGAAAAAGAAGCTCTCTACAAGATCTAGAGAGAGAGACATCAAAGAGAGGAACTCCACAAGATCTCAAGAAGGAGACAAGCAAAAGTCTCAAAAGCAGTCAAGGAAGAACTGCAGGCTGAGCAAAGGACAAGAAGGAGACAAGAGAGAAGTGGTCAGAGAGTGAGAAGCTACCAGAGACAAGAGAAGAAACAAGTTCGAGTCTTTGTGTTCTTAGAGTGTGTTGGTATTGTACTCTCCTTCTGTAATCTCCTTAGTCATTCTCAAGGTTGTGAGAAGTGACTGGAACTTATAAGCTTTGCTTGATAGTGGAAGTTGTGGGAGAAGGATCCCACCCCAGAGGTACCGCAAGGGAACTGGGTGAAAAATCTTGTGTCTTTAAGTTTCTGTTGTTCATCACAAAGATCCAAAGTTCAACACTCAAGGAGAAGGGAAGTTAGGTGTATGGGTAAACCTAACAAGTAGTATCAAAACTAGCAAGTGATAGTTGTTGGTGATACAAGTCCAAGTTGGAATTTTCCCTAACAAGTGGTATCAGAGCTCCAGGTTCAGAGCAAGAGTGTTAGAAGATTCTCCTTGAAGATTCAATGGCGAATACAAGGATAGAGGTGGATAGGTTTGATGGAATAGGGGATTTCTCCTTATGGAAGGTTCGTATGCTAGCTCACTTTGGTGTTCTAGATTTGAAAGGGATTCTCACAGATGAGAAGCTGTTGAAGGATACACCTAGTAAACAGGAAGAGTTGGAAGCTGCTAGGAAGGATCCACAGAAGGGGATAGCAGGGATCTCAAATGTTGGTCCAAACATAGATTCATTAAAACTCGAGAAATCAGAGAAGGCTAAAGATATGATTGTCTTGAATGTGGGGAATCAAGTGCTAAGGAAGATCAAGCACTGTGAAACAGCAGCATCCATGTGGTCAACATTGGATAGGTTGTACATGGAGACTTCACTGCCAAATCGCATATATCTACAGCTGAAGTTCTATACCTTCAAGATGAATGATGGAAAGAGTATAGATGAGAATGTTGATGACTTTCTCAAGCTGGTAGCAGATTTGAACAATCTAGGCGTAGAGGTGTCAGATGAAGTCCAAGCGATTCTGCTGTTAAGTTCATTGCCTCACAGGTATGACCAACTAAAGGAAACTCTCAAGTATGGAAGAGACAGTCTCAGCTTGAATGAAGTAACAGGAGCTGCCAGGTCCAAGGAGAGAGAGTTGACTGAAAGTGGAAGCCAGTCTATACCAAGTGCTGAAGGTCTCTATGTTGATTCAAGAGGAAGCAACCAACATGGAAGAGCAAGATCTAAGAGCAGAGGAAAGTATCAGTCTAAGCCACGGCCTGATAAGAACAACAAAGGTTGTTTTATCTGTGGAGATGAAGGGCACTGGAAAAGAGATTGCCCGAGAGGAGACATAAAGGCTCGCAAATACGCATCTGACTATGAGCAACCAATGATTTTGAGTGTTAGCACTCATGACACAAAGAAAGGGTGGATTATGGACTCGGGTTGTTCATACCACAGCACACCAGACGAGGAAGTTTTGTTTGACTTCAAGGAGCTTGATGGTGGTAAAGTGTTAATGGCTAACAAAACATATGCTAACATCAAGGGGATAGGAAATGTTCGGATTGAGAATCCGGATGGTTCAGAAGTGATACTCAAGGATGTTAAATACATACCATAGGTGAGTAGAAATCTGATTTCCTATGGGATGTTGGAGAAGTCAGGGTGCAAGTACAGAGGAGAAGGCTTCAAGGTTCAGTTTTACAAAGCTGGAAGGAATGTGATATCAGGAGAATATCACAAAGGGCTCTACTACCTTCAAGGCAAGGTCACTAAGGGTGAAGTGAAGGTGCCAAGGGAAGAGAAGGTGAGTATAAAAGCAAGGAAGTCCGTGAAAGGAGCAGAAAAGTCGGTTAAGGGAGCTGAAAAGAAAAAGTCAATGAATGTGACTTTCAGCAGAAATCTGATTCAAGGATCAACTCCTTATGACTATAAGTGGAGGCTCTTCTATGACAGGAAGGTCAGGAGAGAACGAGTCTAAGGTGAGCAGAAAGGAATCAGGAGAAAAACCGAAGGTAGCTCAAGGGGACAAAGAGAAGACCAAGAAGAAGTCTTCAAGAAGGAGGAATCAGGGGATTGACGGGTTCAAGAAGGATTCCGAGTGTTGCATTAGTAGTTTCTCAGGCTCAGAGAATGAAACATGCTTAGATGAGATTGAAGCAACCACAAGATTTCTGTTCGAAGTGAGTGAAACAGAATGTGAGTCTCTCATAAAAGCAGGAAAAGCTACCCAAGATCAGAAGCATGCTAGGAGTAAACAAGGAGGCTTCTTGGATCAGAGGATACCGAGTCAGGAGTTGCAGCAAGGCTGCATACTTCTCAACGCTCACTAAAGGGGGAACAGCCCCAGGTAACTATGCTGGCTTATGGTAGATCTTGCAGGATCGAATTGACAGGGTAGAGTTAATTTGTCTAAAGCCTGGAGATGGGAAGTTAAGTTGCAGCATGGAGAGTTACCTGGAGGAGTTTCGAACTGTAAGTAGAGTCACAGTTCCGTGGAGCAGCTTGAGGAAAAGCTCGTAAGAAATTGAAGCGAATGGTTTGACTCAGGTTGAGTAACTGAGAGAAGAGGAGACGGGGACGATTCCGTCTCAGGAAAAGGAAGCCCTCAAAGAAGCGAGGCTAGCACCTACAAAGCAGGGTAGATTGGCTAAAGAGAGGAAGCACAAGTGAGCACATGCACAAGTGACCAAACGCCCAAGGTGGAGATTGTTGGAAATGTGCATTTGGTCATGGATGCAAATTGACATGGATGCAACTTTGTGGCTGAGTTATGACACGAGGAGGCTGAGTTATGAGGTGGCTGAGTTATGTCACGAGGTGGCTGAGTTATGGCATGACGTGGCTGAGATATGAGATGTGCGGTTGGGCCTTATTATGGCTAAAGCTCATTTCGTGTTAGGGTTTTGGGAGACCATATATAAGCTCCATAACCTCATTTGCGCCTCCTAATCTCAAAGTTACAGAAAAAGAAGCTCTCTACAAGATCTAGAGAGAGACATCAAAGAGAGGAACTCCACAAGATCTCAAGAAGGAGACAAGCAAAGGCTCAAAAGCAGTCAAGGAAGAACTGCAGGCTGAGCAAAGGACAAGAAGGAGACAAAAGAGAAGTGGTCAGAGAGTGAGAAGCTACTAGAGACAAGAGAAGAAACAAAGTTTGAGTCTTTGTGTTCTTAGAGTGTGTTGGTATTGTACTCTCCTTCTGTAATCTCCTTAGTCATTCTCAAGGTTGTGAGAAGTAACTGGAACTTGTAAGCTTTGCTTGATAGTGGAAGTTGTGGGAGAAGGATCCCACCCCAGAGGTACCGCAAGGGAATTGGGTGATAATCTTGTGTCTTTAAGTTTCTGTTGTTCATCACAAAGATCCAAAGTTCAACACTCAAGGAGAAGGGAAATTAGGTGTATGGGTAAACTTAACAAATAGTATCAAAACTAGCAAATGATAGCTGTTGGTGATACAAGTCCAAGTTGGAATTTTCCCTAACAATAGAGGTCACAAGATAAGTTGAGGATGTCCTGTAGGAATCCACAAATTTCCTTGATAGACTCTCATTTGTTGATAGCTCGGATGATGATCTGAGCGTCTGACTTGAGGATGATGTTGGAGATGCCATGAGCCTGGGCTTGGAGGAGGGCTTCTCGCATGGCTAAACCTTCCGCCATTAGAGCTGAACTAACACAATCTTCCGTTGAGGTGCCTTGCAGGATGATAGCACCTGTCTCGTTTGAAAACGTCCACGCTAAGCCAGCTAGAAGAGTTTCTTTCCTCCAAGCTGCGTCGGTGTGGATGGTTATTATGTCCTCCCGGTTTGGTTGATAGATCTCTGGTTGTGATTGCAGTTGTTGCAATACCAGTTGTTTAGTCTGAGCGTTTTGCCATTCTCGAGCATCAGAAATTTCTTTCATCAATGTCTTTGTAGTGTTGAACTTCCTTCTTTCAAAATTTTTTAAGTTCCGTGCAGTCCATTTGTTCCAGGCAATCCATGGGAACAGAGGTCCAAAATGGAGACCCGTCGGGGGTAGATTGTTTAGTTTCCTCGAGAGCTTTAGGGCGGTTGTGAATTCCGGTGCTGTGCTAAGTGTGCTTCCTTGTTGGATGGGTGCTGAGTTCCATATCTCAGTAGCGAAATGACAGTGGAGGAACAGGTGGGAGGCTGTTTCTCTCATCCCACAGTGGATGCAGTTTATGTTTGTTATACCTTCAAATATTTCACCAACTCTAACTTATCAGAAATATCTACCATCCCAATTTGGTTCAGTCTAAAGAACATACTCAACCAGCTATAGTTTATTAAAGGAATAGATTTGATTGCTTTTGGTACCGGAGAACCGACGTTAACAAATAATCAGTATATTGACCCTACATTAATGGACCGCTAAGAACTCCACCCTAAGAATCCCTTTTTAATCATGGTCTAAGATTTACCAGAGGTCATTGACTCAACTAGAAAGAATCTTGACCATTGTGTTACAGTCTCTGGTTCAAATAACTGCTGGAACAAACTAATATTATATGTTGTGGTTTCGGATGTGAAATGATTAAGGTTTTGGGTCGAACCTCCGGATAATTCAAAAAAGCTAAAATTTTATTTGATGTTAAGTTAAACAAGCAATTTCTTTAAAAAGTAGTCTAAGATAACACAATTGTTTCACTTACTATGGTTGATGTGATGCATATATGGCTGCCTTCAAAATGCGGTAAATGTAGCATTTTGGGTCATACAACATCTTATTGTTTGGGTATACATGCTTCAAGTTTTGGAACATGTTACTACAAATGGTGTTGTTACTTCAGACTACTACATGTGGATTCAAAAACCCCTAATGTTACTAATGCTACTGTCCTAACACCATCTTCTGTTCCTACAAAAATTATTATTATTATTATTATAATTATTTTTCCTACAAAATTATTTGTTGTTTCAAAGACAATATTTGTAGATTCAAAAGCATCTTCAGTTAACAGTGCTACTATCCCAACAATATTATTTGTTCCTACAAAAGCAGTTGTTGCTTCAGAGACCATACTTGTGGATTCATAAACACTTTCTGTAAACAATTTTGCTGTCATGACAAAAACCTCTGTTCCTACAAAGGGAGTTGTTATTTCAGAGACAATGAATGTGGATTCAAAGCATCTCCATTCTCATTCTATATGTTACTCTAAAATGAAGTGGGAAATGCAGTAATGAATAAAAATAAAAACATCATTTCATAAATAGAACATTTTTTATTTTTTTGTTCTAGAGTAAAATATGAAGTGAAAATAGAGATGATTCTCAGAAACGCTATCGGTTATCAATGCTGCTTTTAGTACAAAAATTGATAACCATACTGAATCTGTCTCTCCTGCAGTAAATGTTCAAGATCATGGACTACAATCAGCATCAGTGGCTTTTTCTCTGAAAACTTTATATCGATACTGATGCAATATCTACAGAAACTATCATTATTTCTTCTGAAATAGAGATTGTTCCACTAGATGCAGCCCCGTCTCAAACTAGTCGCATAGTCACAGAAACTAGGACCATTATTAAGATTGCTCAAGATGCAATAGAAGTCGAGCACGATAACCCTCTTTCTCTACTACTTCCCGATTTAGAATCGACTACATATGTATTTCACATTATATTAAACGTACGGTTCAAGAAAATGATGAAGATAGAGGGAAATCAATTGTATCTCTTGAATTTTGTTATGCTCTTTTTAGGCTAAGGCTAGTTACAATCTATTCTATTAATTCTTCACCATGACCAATTCATAAAAGGTTGTGTCCAACAATTATTTTTTTTCACATTAACTTAACTGCATCTTAATATATTATAACTGCATATTAAATAACTGATTTTTTTATAACTACATCTAATTGTATTACTTGACCAACCACGTTACAGAGCAGTTATTAGTGGTTAAAAAATAAAATAGTTATTTTTCTTCATTCACAACAAAATTTGATTCATTGATTTAAATCTAGATCTCATCAAAACACGGACATGGTGATTACGTTCTGTGGTTGTTCACTGTGTTTATTTGTCATAAAGAGACAAGAAATAAGAAAATCTAAAGTAACTGATTTTTTTGGGTTTTAAAAGATTGAAATAAAATGTTTTCTAATGGATTACAAGTTTAAGGTATAAACAACAAAAAAAGTTAAAATTGATCAGTTATGAAAGTATGGCGGCCATTGAAATGTTGCAGATAATTCTAAATATTCTTGGGAAAGATGAAAAAATTTACAAAAATGCCAGTCAAAAAAATACAAACTGCATGATCATACCTACGTGAATACATGAGTGTTTTGTTTAACAACTTAAGAGTGTAAAATGGACCAATTCTTCCAACAGACCATGATAATATATATATTAATAAACATCTTTTCCTAATTTAATATAGAGCTACATTTATCTAACACTTAAGAAATATATTGTAATAAATATTAAATATTTCTGAATATATATAATATTAAAATATATATATAAACCGATGGAAATATATTTCTTAAATTGTTTTACTGTAAAATGAAACTGTAAAAGTTAACTAATATTAATACTAATTAGTGGTAGAATGAATTATTAATGACATTTAATTTTTATGTTTAATGGGGTTTTGATTTAAGTAGATTTTTAATAGAAATAAATATCCATATAATTCATTTTGTTTGACGGGTTTTAAATAGTATATTCGATTAAAAAATATTCACTAAATGTAATTTTACTTAAAGGTAGTATAGACCATATTGACCCATATATATATTAAAAAAATTCTTCAAACAATTTTCTGAAAAATTGTTCGGTTTTCGGTGCATGTTAGGTTTTGTATTGGTTTCGGATATAAGACTTTAACAACCGTTCGAGTATATATGTCATGTCTAATAGAATATGAGACTTTGATTTTCGGGTCGGTTCTAAATTGGATTTTTTGGTACAAAATTATCGATTGATTAGGTTAGATAGCTACTAAGAAAATTTAATAAATTGCAAACTATAGAAATATTTAAAATAATTTCTGAAATGTATATGACATAAATGTATAGTTATGCAACTTGACATTGTTGTCAAAAAAAAATGCAACTTGACATATTTATAGTTACCCAAAAATATATTAAATTAATATTAAATGTAAATATGACTAAAAATACAAAAATGAAAATTAAATTTTTCGAAAAAAATTTAAAACAAAATATATACCCGTCCTTTAAAGGGCGGTTCAAAATGTAGTGTAACCATATCTGATCATTCTCTACTTAACTGTATGACTTCAAAAAGTCACAGCGATGCATTTGTTTCTGCATTTTAATAAAAACCGTTTGTTTCAAAAAAAAAAAAAAAGCTTCATCAAGCTTCCTCCTGTAAGTGCAGCTGCAGTAGATCGTGTCCCCATCACAAAAGCCTACGCATAAGCCCTAAACTATCTATCACCAACGAAAATCCTAATCATTCAATGTCCGCTGCCAGATATTTCTTCCGCTCCGCCGCGAGCCGAGCATCCGCCACCGCATCAAGGTTCTCAACCGTACCGAAACCTATACCCGCGGCATCATCTCGGTCTGCGTTTCGGATGCCTAAACAGACCCCTCTTTCAAGCCGCATTCTCAGGTAAACCAGTCAGCGAGAACCATTCCGAAACATCGATTTGCTCCATTCTGAATTTTCGTTTTTTGAAAATGAAAAAAGATCTCCAGTAGAACTGAGCTGTTGCGTGGAGACGATGCTCCCTTACCACACGGCCACTGCTTCCGCTTTGCTCAATTCCATTCTCTCCGCTTCACCGCCGTGGTTGGATCGTTGAAGGTACACACACATACACACTCTGTTTTCTGTTTTCGTGATTGATATAGTGGTAGTGTTCATTCTTAGTTGACTAATGCACGAACTAACCTTTTTTGATTTGATTGTTAAGTGTTAGCTCCCAATAACTTATATATTGCTACGTTATATGCTTTTGGATCTTACCATGTTACACTAGTCTCGTGGATGGATGAAACTAGGTTATTATGCTTCTTTTGAGCTAAGGTTTAGAGTTGTTATGTTTTGTGTGCGCATTTGTTGTCGGGTTGCTAAGCTTTATAAGCCTTTTCTGTCTTCAGTACAATTTTTTTTTTTTTTTTGTGTGTGTGGATCTTTAGCTTCTTGTAGGATGATTATGTGTGATTTTACTTTCCTTGTGTCTGGATTCGTCGCACTATTTAAGCTATTTGCTCTCTTCCCTTAAGATCGCAAGTCAAATTGTTTTGACAAATGATTTTGTTTTTTCCTTTGAAGTCTAGACGAGACTAGATGAAGATGAATCAACAAAACTTACGTGAGTTAATATTATCCTCTAGTCTTAGGCACTTCTTTGCCTAGATAACATGAGTCATTTCTAGTTGTTGATTCTCTGTGTGATTGTCTTAGTTCTTTTCCTATTTATAGTTTCTCTGAACCTCTCACACTAGAACACTTGTCACTAGCATAAGAATCAGCACTGATACAAAAAAAAAATTGTATTCACTCAGATTGCAATGATGATGTATGAGTGAATTACTGGTGATAATAAAAGAGAGGCTGGTGTGCGATAAAAAGTTTTCTACTTTGGTTTCTTGAAAACTTCATCGTATGACAGTTTTATAAAAGGAAACCTTAGAAGTGATAATAAACCATCTCAAGATTTTACCTCCATTCTTTTGTTTTACCTGCATGTACTGAAAGTTTCTAATGGAGTGCATGTATCGTTGTTTCTGATGTGTTGTAGATGGATGATTCTCTTTCACACCATTGCAGTAAAGCACAGCAAGATTTGTGATTCTTAAACCATAAGAGGTGCTTAATGCAAATCTTTTTCTTGTTATTTTACTGTATGAAAATGCATTCAACCACTAGGCCGTAGCTCTAAGGCTCTTCACTCAACAACAATGTTGGGATTAGTCTACCTTCTTCCTTGGCCAAACCAAAGGAAACATAAGTCAGCAATTCCATAATCATAATTAGAGCTACACAAACAAGTATTACTACTTTATGTAAATAAGGCAACTTGAGCTTTCCAGTATTAGATTGATGCATTTACATAAACATATAAATAAATCTTTTCACAACCACAAAAAAACATCTGATTGAGATCACCTCAAAGCTAATCACAAACTGAAATCTGAAAAAAATTTAACAGGACACACTAACTTGTGTTTCCCTCCCTGTCCTGGGAACTGAATGAATCTCTCAGAGCAGCGAATCTTCCGAGACAACAGTGAGCAGAGAGTATTTAGCTCTGATTGAGATCTTGCCTGCCTCTAAACAAAGCTTAGCACCAGTCACAACCCAATATCCAGGTGGTACTTCCGGACCTCTCACCACCTCCTTTGTGTCTACAAGACTCAGCAGCTTCGGTTTCACAGGTGGTGATGGCCCTTTAGGATAAATCGCCGAGTTTATATCGATCTTAGACACTGGCTTCGCTGTTGTCGCGGTTGGACCTAACCCCCCGCTTAGTCTTGTACTAATCATCGAGAAAATACCAGATTTGCGTGAGTCGGGTGAGAGATTATCCCAGTCATATCTACGTATAATAGCTGACGCAACTTGTGAGAAACCGAGCCTCAGAAACAGAACTTTCCTCATCCCAATACCTTTGACTTCTAACCAGGCTTTGGTTACAATAGAGGCTGCCTCATCAGGCCGTGCTCCGTTGTACTGAACCGGGAAGGTGCATACATGTGAGAATATTCCCCATTTCACAGCTTCATAATATCCTTTTTCTGATGGTTCATCGATAGGTTCATAGGTATCGTCCTGTGAGAGCTGGAGACTTGGAGGACACGCAGAGAGGTGCTGTAAATGGATTGCTAGATGATCTCCTTTCTTCCCCTCCATGAATAAACGCACTCCCGTTACTGGTCGCTCACCAGAATCAACCTTTGATGTGCTGACATATAGTTTTGGACCCATCAACGAGAACTGAAGTGACGGGGAACTTTGTTTTCTGCGTAGTCCAAGAGGGAGATCTCCATACACTGGAGCCCACTGACGTGGAAGTTGAAACTCAAGAAACTGATGCAGCTCTTCCATCGGTGGCTTATCTAAAACATTTTTATACAAACTTGTTACATGAATAAAGCCATTGAGTAACTAATATACAAAACCACCAAAATGCTCACATCTAAGGTATAAGTTCATTGCATGAGTAAGAAATCCTGTTCCTGGGAGACCACTCAAGAGCGAAGTTATGGGAACAAAGCACATAGATATGGCGTTGGGCGATTGTGATATGGTTGAGAGCCAACGATCATGACTTTGTCCCATATCAACACCTCCTATTCTTAGACAAATGCTCACCAGATCCTGGATATGCAAAGTACACTTCTTTTTAAGTCCAAACCCAAGCGGAAATCACTGCATTAGTGGTGAAAAGAATCTGACCTCGTTCTTGGAGTGCATGATAACAGGACGATTAAGAGAGGAACCAAACTGTGAATGCACCCCCAACTGGATAGGACTCTCCTCCTACAGACACATCAAAACATTTCACGTTTTGCATTGAGAGAATGCAACTGGAGAGTGACAACTTCTTAAATCTGTTTTTACCTCTGGGTTAGACATACTTTCAGCAGAAAACATTTTGTTACCCAATTGCTTCAACTCTTTCTGGACTTGATCAGGATCATGAGTCGAGTTACGCAGCTGCTTCATGTAAATAACATCTTTGCCTCCCATAGTAACTCCAGCAACTATATGGGTACCATACTTCTCAATGAACCTGAAACAAATAAGCATCAGAAAACTCAAATCTTTACTCAAATATTTCTATTTTAAGGTCATTCATACACTCATATATACACATACCCAGCAAGTGCAGCAGAGTCCCAAGAGGAAGGAACCTCACGCTTGACTTCATCACGCAGTGTCAACTGCGACTCCCTGACGAGGGCTACACTGAACAAGCTAATAAACCATCCATCATAAGCAAGCGTCTTCACAGAGCTCGCATCTTTTTGCCAACCTTGTCTTAACTCGAACATGGCATTAAACATCCCCGATGGAATCTTTCCCAACAGAGACATATCTTGATTGAATTTCTCCGACATCTACACAGCCAACAAAAAAAAATATTATTCCTCCGTTTCAAAAAAATATCCATGTTTTTTTTTTAAAAAAAAAATTAAAAATTGTTTTTAATTTTTTTTGTACATTTCTGATGCATTTTTATTAGATAATAATAGTAAATGTAAATTTTGAGGTAGCTAATTGTATTTATCAAATTTTGATGGGTAAAATCATGAAAAATAGTTAATTGTAAAAAAATATGTATTTAAAACTAAAATGTAATAAATTTTCTTAATATATGTGAATCTTTTAAATACATACATCATTTAGAAAGGGAAACAGGAAGAGTATTATTTATTAGTGATACTTAAAGATAATAACTTGTGAAAGAAGTTAAAGAAGGAAACCTGGTTAAAAGAGAGCAAATCGGAGCGGAGACGAGTGCGATCGCCTTTATCGCACTTAATCGAGCTCGAGACGTTGTTGACGACGATCCCTCCCGGGAAAACCAGGTCTCTGTTCCGGGTGGGGTCAAGATTGAGAAGGCTGGATCCGTCGGGTGTGGATTTACAAGCGGAGAGACGGATATCGGCGGTGAGATCGTAGCCTAATCCGATCACTGATACTGCTTTCTCGGCGGCGGATTGTGCGTCGAGGCGTGAGCTATTGAAAGCCATCGATTGGATTGTAGAGGAGAGAGAGAGAGAGAAGAGAAGAGGAGGAAGAAATTTCAAAAGATTGTGGCGAGTGTTAAAGAAGAAGAGGGAGACATAAGACGGGGTCAACGCTTAGCGAAAGGAAGATTTAGTTAACACGCCATTACTTTGACTTACGGGTGTTTGAATCTCGGTTAGGTTCGGTTTATTAGTGTGAATTCGGAATAATTTTAAGAGAATGTTTTTTTTCTCCTTTTGACTTTTCCCTCTCTTTTTTTTAAAGATTAGATGTACAACGTTGATGATTTTGTTGTAAGGATTGTCTTGTCAGTTATTTTTTTATTTCTACAGAAATATTATTTTCTACAATTTACTAAATAAAACTTTAGAAAATAAGACCTTTATTACCATTTCTTAACTACACAGGATGATTCGGTTCGAAAAATTCTACGACACTAAACATTTATAGTCACACAGATATGAGGTCATATTTTAGACATCATCTGAATATTTGGAATGAAGGACCATCTGTGGACTACACCAAACCTTTGGAAATTAGTCTGAATCTCTCCATATATCTTGATTACCTAAAAAAGTACATTTCTTTAGTTATTTCTTTTACTTTTGTATAGCTTCAAAAATGAAATATAACACAATATATATATATATATGTTGGTATTTATAATCGAATGAAAAAGACTATAAATTAAAATAGAACCTTTTTCAAAACAAATAATAGAGCTTCACAAATATTATTTTTAGTATGGAGAGATTTTTTCTCTCCTCTTTCTTCCCCATCCTCCTCTTTTCACCACTTCTCTTCTTTCTGTTTCAGTGACCAGCGGTGCATTACCATCGGTGGCTTCTCCTTCTCGGCTTTGGACTATCAGAAAATTGTCTCTATCTCTTTCAGAGTTGTACAGTATCTAGAGTGGATTATAGTCGTACCAGAGCTTTGTCAACCTTATTTTGCCTCTAACGTTTTCTGGAGTCGCCTTCGGGATAGTCTTAATTCGGATCCTAGGATTAGTTTCTCGGCGGCGGATTGTGCGTCGAGGCGTGAGCTATTGAAAGCCATCGATTGGATTGTAGAGGAGAGAGAGAGAGAGAGAAGAGAAGAGGAGGAAGAAATTTCAAAAGATTGTGGCGAGTGTTAAAGAAGAAGAGGGAGACATAAGACGGGGTCAACGCTTAGCGAAAGGAAGATTTAGTTAACACGCCATTACTTTGACTTACGGGTGTTTGAATCTCGGTTAGGTTCGGTTTATTAGTTCGAAATCGGAATAATTTTAAGAGAATGTTTTTTCTCCTTTTGACTTTTCCCTCTCTTTTTTTTAAAGATTAGATGTACAACGTTGATGATTTTGTTGTAAGGATTGTCTTGTCAGTTATTTTTTTATTTCTACAGAAATATTATTTTCTACAATTTACTAAATAAAACTTTAGAAAATAAGACCTTTATTACCATTTCTTAACTACACAGGATGATTCGGTTCGAAAAATTCTACGACACTAAACATTTATAGTCACACAGATATGAGGTCATATTTTAGACATCATCTGAATATTTGGAATGAAGGACCATCGTGACTACACCAAACCTGGAAATTAGTCGAATCTCCATATATCTTGATTACCTAAAAAGTACATTTCTTTAGTTATTTCTTTACTTTTGTATAGCTTCAAAATGAAATATAACACAATATATATATATATATGTTGGTATTTATAATCGAATGAAAAAGACTATAAATTAAAATAGAACCTTTTTCAAAACAAATAATAGAGCTTCACAAATATTATTTTTAGTATGGAGAGATTTTTTCTCTCCTCTTTCTTCCCCATCCTCCTCTTTTCACCACTTCTCTTCTTTCTGTTTCAGTGACCAGCGGTGCATTACCATCGGTGGCTTCTCCTTCTCGGCTTTGGACTATCAGAAAATTGTCTCTATCTCTTTCAGAGTTGTACAGTATCTAGAGTGGATTATAGTCGTACCAGAGCTTTGTCAACCTTATTTTGCCTCTAACGTTTTCTGGAGTCGCCTTCGGGATAGTCTTAATTCGGATCCTAGGATTAGTTTCTCGGCGGCGGATTGTGCGTCGAGGCGTGAGCTATTGAAAGCCATCGATTGGATTGTAGAGGAGAGAGAGAGAGAGAGAAGAGAAGAGGAGGAAGAAATTTCAAAAGATTGTGGCGAGTGTTAAAGAAGAAGAGGGAGACATAAGACGGGGTCAACGCTTAGCGAAAGGAAGATTTAGTTAACACGCCATTACTTTGACTTACGGGTGTTTGAATCTCGGTTAGGTTCGGTTTATTAGTTCGAAATCGGAATAATTTTAAGAGAATGTTTTTTTTTCTCCTTTTGACTTTTCCCTCTTTTTTTTTTAAAGATTAGTACAACGTTGATGATTTTGTTGTAAGGATTGTCTTGTCAGTTTTTTTTTTTAATTTCTACAGAAATATTATTTTCTACAATTTACTAAATAAAACTTTATAAAATAAGATATTTATTACCATTTCTTAACTACACAGGATGATTCGGTTCGAAAAATTCTACACATTAAACATTTATATTTTATAGTCACAAAGATATGAGGTCATATTTTAGACATCATCTGAATATTCGGAATGAAGATCCATCTGTCGACTAAACCAAACCTTTGGAAATTAGTCTGAATCTCTCCATAGATCTTGATTACCCAAAAAATACATTTCTTTAGTTATTTCTTTACTTTTGTATAGCTTCAAAAATGAAATATAACACAATATATATATATATATATGTTGGTATTTATAATCGAATGAAAAAGACTATAATTAAAATAGAAACCTTTTTCAAAACAAATAATAGAGCTTCACAAATATTATTTTTAGTATGGAGAGATTTTTTCTCTCCTCTTTCTTCCCCATCCTCCTCTTTTCACCACTTCTCTTCTTTCTGTTTCAGTGACCAGCGGTGCTTTACCATCGGTGGCTTCTCCTTCTCGGCTTTGGACTATCAGAAAATTGTCTCTATCTCTTTCAGAGTTGTACAGTATCTAGAGTGGATTATAGTCGTACCAGAGCTTTGTCAACCTTATTTTGCCTCTAACGTTTTCTGGAGTCGCCTTCGGGATAGTCTTAATTCGGATCCTAGGATTAGTTTCTCGGCGGCGGATTGTGCGTCGAGGCGTGAGCTATTGAAAGCCATCGATTGGATTGTAGAGGAGAGAGAGAGAGAGAGAGAAGAGAAGAGGAGGAAGAAATTTCAAAAGATTGTGGCGAGTGTTAAAGAAGAAGAGGGAGACATAAGACGGGGTCAACGCTTAGCGAAAGGAAGATTTAGTTAACACGCCATTACTTTGACTTACGGGTGTTTGAATCTCGGTTAGGTTCGGTTTATTAGTGTGAATTCGGAATAATTTTAAGAGAATGTTTTTTTTCTCCTTTTGACTTTTCCCTCTCTTTTTTTTAAAGATTAGATGTACAACGTTGATGATTTTGTTGTAAGGATTGTCTTGTCAGTTATTTTTTTATTTCTACAGAAATATTATTTTCTACAATTTACTAAATAAAACTTTAGAAAATAAGACCTTTATTACCATTTCTTAACTACACAGGATGATTCGGTTCGAAAAATTCTACGACAATAAACATTTATAGTCACACAGATATAAGGTCCATCTGTGGGCTACACCAAACCTTTGGAAATTAGTCTGAATCTCTCCATATATCTTGATTATCCAAAAAAATACATTTTTTTTGTTATTTCTTTTACTTTTGTATAGCTTCAAAAATGAAATATAACACAATATATATATATATATATATATATATATATATGTTGGTATTTATAATCGAATGAAAAAGACTATAAATTAAAATAGAACATTTTTCAAAACAAATAATAGAGCTTCACAAATATTATTTTTAGTATGGAGAGATTTTTTCTCTCCTCTTTCTTCCCCATCCTCCTCTTTCTTCCCCATCCTCCTCTTTTCACCACTTCTCTTCTTTCTGTTTCAGTGACCAGCGGTGCTTTACCATCGGTGGCTTCTCTTTCTCGGCTTTGGACTATCAGAAAATTGTCTCTATCTCTTTCAGAGTTGTACAGTATCTAGAGTGGATTATAGTCGTACCAGAGCTTTGTCAACCTTATTTTGCCTCTAACGTTTTCTGGAGTCGCCTTCGGGATAGTCTTAATTCGGATCCTAGGATTAGTTTTCAGCTGTTACTCTCTAATGTTTGTTGCTCTTACAGGTTTCGTAACGAGAATAATCTATTGGAGTTAAAATGCCGCTTTAGTCTTTTGCTATGCCAAGCTTTAATCTTAATCTTAGCGATTAGGTTAATTATTATTGTCTGTGAAAGTTTTTTTTTTTAATAATATTTTGGGGATTTTTCTGTGATCTCTGTTTTAGATAGCTAAATCAGATGCATTAGGATTTGTTTATGCGAAAACTGATTGTATCTCATTGTGTCATTATCTTCTCAATGAATATTCATATACTTACAAAAAAAATATTTTTAGCACGTATAGATGCTGCAGTCCTTGCGAAATGAAATGTGTATGGTGTGCACGACCAAACTGAATGAAAAAGGCCGCTTGTTCTTTAAGAATGACCCAGCAGAATAAGAGCCTAGGCATACTCCTAGTTTCCTCGGACATTTTAATAAATAGGTCAAATGTTCTGACCGAATTTGATGGAAACCTCCAGTAACATGACACTTGCTTTGGGAGACTTTTCTCATAGTGCAATGCTGTGAGGCAGAGGCGTTACATCACCGATTTAATGCTTTATTTCTGTGTAAAGTATTGCCATAAGTACGTTGATTTTGCTTAATTGGGTGTCAACCACACCATTGTTGGTACATAGAGAAATTACAACTTGCCAATTACACGGTGTCCGTCACATGTTACTGTGTATGATGGAAACGGTAACGACATTAGACGAGATATTAGGTTTTGACATATTATTAACATGCAGCTAATGGCTTTATGTCAAAGTAACTTATAGACTTATAGTTGATGCCCTAACTCGTTCTCTCCCAGGCACGGAGTTCGAGGCCGCCGCTCAACAAGCTCCTCCACCAAGATGAAGACTTCTCTCTGGCACATCTCCTCCTTCTCGTAATCTCGAGTATCTCTTCCGCTGCCGTCGACGTCGCATACCATCCCGAAGGTCTCTCTTTCATCTTCTCCAATGGATCTCCCCATAGCTGGCTCATCTGTTCCTCCTCGCTTGCCCCCTGAACCACCAGATGCAGACCTTGATGTGATGATTCCAGTGGATCCGCCAGACCCTCCAGTCCCCCTGACCCTCCGCCGGCCCTCTGGGCTCTTCACCGCCAGATCTCGTCACTTTGCACCGCCTTTCTCCATCACAGTGAAGAGAAAGGTCTTCTACTCCTTGAGAACTACTCAGCTACATGGAATTTCAATTCTAAACCCAAGAAATTAAGGGCTCTCTCGATGAACCTAGAAGCCTCTGTTTTCAGTCCGAAAAACCCACACATCAGCTCCAGCTTGATGGGATCCGATGACCAGCGATGCAGACCCAGTTCCGTTAAAGCGTATTGGCTCCAGCACGGTAATGTCGGTGTCCAAAGCTTTGACTTAACCAAAGTCTATGCTCTATCATTAAATCCCGTTCAGCTTACTTCGCTTGTGTGGTATGATGTCTTCAATGGTACTTTAATGGTGCTTGTCCATCGTCTTGCTTCAGTCGACAGGGTTCACATAGCCTTAAGCCGTGATGTTGTGCTTAGATTTGTTCCATGGTTTTTTCAACTATCACAGGCCATCCGAGTCTACACAGTCTTTGCTCCATTTCTCATGAATATTACTGCCAAATCTAGGCAAAGAAGGCCTTTCCCAGCCGCTCGTAGCTATGGTTCTCATCCTCCATTGGATTTATCAGTTGCATTCTTGTTAGTTGAAGTAATGGAGAGTTTCCCAGGCCACGTTCTAGAAGCTCGGGCCCATGGATCCTTGGGTCATTGCGACATTGGATCTCCCCTAATCGCAGAGGCTATCGCGCTGCGATCGACCCTTTGCTTGGAGCTAACTCTAGAGTTCCCAAAACTCAAGGTTTTCTCCGACAATTCAACGCTCATCAGAGCTATTTCCAGCAACATCCAGTCTAAAGAAATCATCGGAGTTGTCTTCGACATCCGTTCGATCTCCTCTGAATTTGCATCAATCGGTTTCTCTCATCTCCCCCGATCAAAGAACTCGATTGTTGTTACCTTTAGCCATAAAGGCTCTTCATATTTTCTCTTCTATGTAATGGACTACTGAGTTTGGGCGATGTTTTGGACTCATTGTGTCTTTTATTATTAATAAATTTATGTGACAAAAAAAAAGACTTATAGTTAATGCATGTATCAAAACGTTTTTTTTTTTAAATAATCGTGGGGATTCCAAAGACTTTCTAGACCACAAAACTAATCCCACGAAACCCATAGAAATTCGAGTTTTCTTGTCATTTAAGACGTCTACGGGTACTCGAACCCAGAGCAGAAAAGCAAGTATCAAAATGTACATATATATATGTATATCTTTCTTCCACGTATTTTTGCTAAAATAATTATTAAACATTTAAAAATAGTTTTAAAATTTAGAAAACAACAAATCTTACAGAAATGTGATTTTAAATATGTTAGAGTGAGCAAACAGTCCCAGACACAATTGCTATGTTGTGTTCCTCATTGGCTTGTTCTGTTAATTGAGAAGGAGAAACCTAATCTTTTTTATTGGTTGTTTGATGAAAATATATATATTTTGAACTAACCAGAATGCTTAATGAGTGATGATTTGGGAGGGGGGAGGAACCACCAGTCCGAGTTATCTTCTGACGTCCTTACATATATGATTATTTGAATAATTTAGTAAAGCATATAATTTTGGTGGGGTTTGTCTCTCTTCCATCCGTTTTTTTATAGGAATGGTTCTTGAGCACAACTATTACTCATCATTTTAAGTAAGGACATGTTCTTAAGATTACATTTACGCATACATGGTATCTATCTAGAGAGTGAACAAACTGTGTATATATATATATATTTTTTTTTGTTTTTCATCAAACTGTGTATATGTATATATGATACATCTACTACAAAGCAGAAACGAATACAATATTCACATGCAGTAAGTATACATGCCTTATCACTACCTTATTTATATAACACCCATATGTATCAGAAGCTTTACCCGGGAGTAGCAAAGTTGAAGAACATATCCAACACAAGTTACAACTTCCGGATATATTTTGGCTCCTTATGTGTCTGTTTCGGACCTAAGCTGCCATGTGGAACTGGACCGGGATAAGAAAAACCTCCTCCGTAATCTGGGCTAGGGTTCCAAAACCCGTAATCGCCATATAACTTTGGCAAAAAGCTCGTGGATTTCACCTTATAGGAAGATTCCAGATCTTGAGATGGAGACTTGTTAGTGATATAGTGGGTTTTGCCATGACTGTGGGGATGATGACAATAGCGAGGGTAATTATGAGAAACATAGACATGCTAGAAACTTGAGGAACCATAATCAAGACTCTCAGGATCTGCATGATGTTCCTGCCTTTTCTGAGCTATTTAAAACCAGAATGGATAGCGGATATTTACAGCTCATGTCTTCTTTTAATATTCACTCTTTATAATCATGTAGTTAACCTGTTTTGTATCAAAGGTATAATGTAATGAAAAGAGGGCTTCTGAGGAGTCAAAAGCTGGTTTTGGTCATATGAATGAAAAAGATCATGAGGTTTGCATGTACTTTGTTGCTTATACTTTATGCACTTGGAAATGCAATCGCGTCGGTTATTTAACTCTTCGTATGGATTCTTTTTAGCTAACTAATAGAGCAAGGCCCAGTAGTATGATAAGTGCCTATATCTTATAGTGACTTATGGCTCGATTCGTTTTCACGTTTTCCTATTTTGTCTGAAAAATAGAACTCGGCGCATGACTCATCAGTTGCGAAGGACCCAACCAAAGCTGAAACCTAAATATTGAACGCATAGCTCATCTGTTGTGAAGGACCCATCTAAGGTCCCGGGTTCGTTTTCTTTTTCTAACTCATAATCTATTTGAAAATTTCATTATTATTTTTTTAATTTCATTTTTTCATTTTTTGCACATATTAGTCCACAATGCTAGTGTTGGTGATCCAACTGCAAGTAGACTAACCAGAGCGATGAATTCCATTTTTGCATGGTACTAACAGAGGGATGGCGTCAATAGTCCTTGTTGCCGCGATAAGTCTGATGCTGGACCGGATTCTATACTATGGCAATACAGATTAGGTTCTTATAAAGATCAGTTCTCATCTCGCCAAACCTGGGAACAAATCAGAGCACATTCGCCAAAAGCCTCATGGCTCCGTTAGCTTTGGCTTTCACAAGGAGGATCAGGCACCGCTTGCTTTGGTTGTGATAAAGGATCGGCTAGCAACAAGGGAGTCATTCTCAAGAGTGTCTCCTTCGCGGAGAACCTAAAGAGACATGTGTTCATCTTTTTCTGCCTTCACTTTCTCTCTTATACAGTTTGGTATAGGAACTTTTTGGCAAGCTCTTGTGCATAACCATGAAGCCGAGACTGGTTAGACACCGTCTTTCACGGCAAAAGATTATGTTCTCATCAAATTAACTTTTTTCAGTGGCAGTCTAATCTTTCTGGAAAGAGAGAAATGAGGGGTGACGTCACCACTAGTTCAACTTATTGGTGTCATCGATAAGAATCTTCAAGACCGCTCGTTTTACAACCCTTGACCGTGTCATCGCTATTGTATGGTCTAGAATACAATATACATACTGTACGCATGTCCTAGGAAAAAAGGCAGTAGAGGTCAAGAAAGAGATTTAACTACTTCAGCATGAACTCAACTCATGAAAATTTATCGCTAGATTCGACTCACTTTCATGCAAGCTAGAGTAGCATATTTTTATTTAATAATATCAAGAGGTTATAGTACATATATTGATTTGCAAGTAATTGATTGGCGATTGTTATGGGAAAGCTATATCAAAACATCTCACTTTCATATGACACTTTTAGACTTTTAAACCCTAGCTATGTTATATTAAAATTTTAAATAAGTTATTCATCCATAGACCCACTTTAATATATACGGTGGCGCATCGTCATCAAGATATTATTTTTTATTTTTTAAAAAAGCATTTGGACCACGTACTATTCCGAATCGGATATGTACATACGTCATACCCTTTCAAGTCATAACATTTAAAGGTTAATGGTTCTAAGTGGACAAAAGAGGGTTGATACATGAATGAAACATCACCATTAATGTGATAAAAGAATCTTAACATGTTAGAATCAGAGCCGTGCGGCATGTGTATGTGAAAAGACATTTGCCAAAGGCCCCGAAATATACATGACGTTTTAGAACCCTAAAAATTAGTGTGGTGTAATGAAGTTAGAACGGATAAGCCACTGTAACACACTACACTACACTATGAGTTCCTATAATCAGAAGGAAACGAACCTCTGATTAAAATACTATTAGGGAGAAGAGTTTAAATAAGGATTACTTCCTTATAGATAATAATCAAACTATGTTTATCTCCTACTTTGTAGCAACTTAGGAGCTATCTTTACCGTGTTCTCCCTTGTATAAATAAGCTCCTCATTGATCATTAAGAAAGACAGGTTGTTTTGGTATCTAATTCTACATGGTATCAGAGTTATCCTGCAAATTTCAATAAATTTTTTAACCGTCTCAGGGCAATTCAACGCCGAGACGAACACACGTGCTGTGCTTTACCAACTGAACGATGGAAGTTGCTGTCGTTTCTCCTTATACTTTATCACACTCCGACAATCCATGAGCGCTTATCACCCCTGTTCTTCTTAATGGTGATAACTATAGCGAATGGTCCACGGAGATGCTCAATGCCCTTCAAGCCAAACGCAAGATAGGCTTCATCAATGGCACCATCAAAAAGCCAGCTTCTGATCATGCCGACTATGAGAACTGGATGACGGTGAACTCCATGATCATAGGATGGATTAGAGTCTCCATTGAACCAAAAGTTAGGTCAACGGTAACCTTCATTGCCGAAGCCTCTCAGCTATGGAGCAATCTAAAGGAACGTTTCTCTGTTCACAATAAAGTTTGACTGTATCAACTCAAAGGCCAAATTGCTACTTGCAGACAAGACGGCCAATCTATTTTAACCTATTTTGGAAAATTGAGCTCATTGTGGGAAGAGTATGCACTTCATCGACCTCTCCCAGCTTGTACATGTGGTGTTGCAGACAAGCTGTCTACTGAAAGAGAAGAAGACAAGGTCCATGACTTCTTGCTTGGACTGGATGACGGGAGATTTGGTAGTCTTTGCACAACCATCATTGGCCTTGATCCATTACCTTCTCTGCAAGAAGTTTACTCAAAGGCAATACGTGAAGAACAATGCCTTTCATCCTCTCGTAATCATGAGTCTCAACATGATGCTATGGGACTTTCTACTCGCAGTGCACCACAACAAGAGGCTTCATCAAAATCAACTCCAAAGACTGACGATCAACCTTCTACAAGACCTGATTCGATTCTTCGCACTCGAGATCGCGCTATGCTTTGTTCACACTGTGGGCGTACCGGTCATGAGAAACGGGACTGCTGGCATATTGTTGGCTATCCAGACTGGTTGACTGAACGAAATAAGCAGAGTTCTCGGGGCAGAGGTGCAGGACGTGGCGGAGGTCGTGGACGTTCACAACAAACAACTGCTCACGCTACTTCTGCAAACTCCTCTGTTTTTCCTGCATTAACACAGGAACAATGGTATGCTCTCTCTTCCTTGATCAATGACAAAGCAAACAATCCTGACAAGCTCTCTGGTAGAAACAATATGGTGATGTTATCCTCGACACAGGAGCCTCTCAGCACATGACAGAAGACGCCTCGCTGTTGATAAACATTGTTTCCATACAGCCTTGTTCCATTGGTTTTGCTGATGGCAGTAAAACTTTTGCTGTTCATATGGGAGAGTTCCCACCATCCTCGAAAGTTTCTTTAAGGAACATGTTGCTTGTGCCCTCACTTAACTGCACACTTATTTCCGTTTCAAAAATCTTGAAGCAAACGGGATGCTTTGCAACTTTTACTGATACGGTTTGTGTTTTCTGAGGACCGTTTTGAGACTTTGATTGGAAGAGGTGAAGAGCGTGATAGGGTTTACTTCACGGCGAGGTCGCCACAGCTAAAGTTTTGCTTCCTGACAGAGGTCGCCTCGCTGTTGATAAACATTGTTTCCATACAGCCTTGTTCCATTGGTTTTGCTGATGGCAGTAAAACTTTTTCTGTTCATATGGGAGAGTTCCCACCATCCTCGAAAGTTTCTTTAAGGAACATGTTGCTTGTGCCCTCACTTAACGCACACTTATTTCCGTTTCAAAATCTTGAAGCAAACAGGATGCTTTGCAACTTTTACTGATACGGTTTGTGTTTTACAGGACCGTTTTTCGAGACTTTGATTGGAAGAGGTGAAGAGCGTGATAGGGTTTACTTCCTGACAGAGGTCGCCACAGCTAAAGTTTTGCTTCCTGACAGAGGTCGCCTCGCTGTTGATAAACATTGTTTCCATACAGCCTTGTTCCATTGGTTTTGCTGATGGCAGTAAAACTTTTCTGTTCATATGGGAGAGTTCCCACCATCCTCGAAAGTTTCTTTAAGGAACATGTTGCTTGTGCCCTCACTTAACGCACACTTATTTCCGTTTCAAAATCTTGAAGCAAACAGGATGCTTTGCAACTTTTACTGATACGGTTTGTGTTTTACAGGACCGTTTTTCGAGACTTTGATTGGAAGAGGTGAAGAGCGTGATAGGGTTTACTTCCTGACAGAGGTCGCCACAGCTAAAGTTTTGCTTCCTGACAGAGGTCGCCTCGCTGTTGATAAACATTGTTTCCATACAGCCTTGTTCCATTGGTTTTGCTGATGGCAGTAAAACTTTTTCTGTTCATATGGGAGAGTTCCCACCATCCTCGAAAGTTTCTTTAAGGAACATGTTGCTTGTGCCCTCACTTAACTGCACACTTATTTCCGTTTCAAAAATCTTGAAGCAAACAGGATGCTTTGCAACTTTTACTGATACGGTTTGTGTTTTACAGGACCGTTTTTCGAGACTTTGATTGGAAGAGGTGAAGAGCGTGATAGGGTTTACTTCCTGACAGAGGTCGCCACAGCTAAAGTTCACAGCATCAATGTCTCTGCGGATCAAGCTCTCTGGCACCAACGTTTGGGACATCCCAGTTTTACAGTTGTTTCGGCTTTACCAGTGCTTTCGTCTTCTTCTTTTAGTTCTGTTTCTTCTCGCCATTGCGACATTTGTTTTCAGGCTAAACAAACCCGAGAGGTGTTTTCTGATAGTAATAATAAATCAAATGAAATTTTTTCTCTTATTCATTGTGACGTATGGGGACCCTATAGAGTTCCTTCAACTTGTGGAGCTGTTTATTTCCTTACCATAGTTGACGATCACTCCAGAGCTGTTTGGACTTATCTCATGCTTGCTAAGTCTGAGGTTCCCACGATTCTGAAAAATTTCATTGCTTATGCGTCAAAGCAATTCAGTAAATCAGTTAAAACCGTTCGCAGTGACAACGGAACTGAATTTATGTGTTTATCATCTCACTTTCGCGAACATGGAATCATTCACCAAACCTCCTGCGTTGCGACACCTCAACAAAATGGGCGAGTTGAACGAAAGCATCGCCACATTCTTAATGTTGCTAGAGCTCTCTTGTTTCAGGCCTCTTTACCTATAAAGTTTTGGGGCGAAGCTATTCTCACTGCAGCATACTTGATTAATCGTACTCCTTCAAAGATTCATCAGGGTCGTTCTCCTTACGAGATTCTTCACGGACACAAGCCGGACTATGGTCAACTAAGGGTCTTTGGATCTGCTTGCTATGTTCACAAACCTTTCAAATCACTAGATAAATTTGCCTCTAGGAGTCGACTTTATGTTTTTCTCGGTTACTCTCTTGGGAAGAAAGGCTGGAAAGTGTTTGATGTAGATCGTGAAGAGATGATGGTTTCACGAGATGTTGTTTTTCGGGAAGATATTTTCCCTTTTGCTGACAAAGTGGCGGCTCCACTACCAGTACCCAGTATGCCTCCTCCTGATGATGACTGGGCTGTTTCTCCGACTTTTGTAGACAGGGGGAGTCCAGTTGCACCTACCACTGCACCTTTAACTACGACTCCTTCTACGGACACGCCTTCGACTTCTACACCGCCTGGTCCGATGCAGCATATCACACCGTATTCCTCTGCTTCAGAAACAGAGGAGACTACTGTTCATTCGTCACCTGCAGCGGTATCTTCAGAAGCCTTTACCTGATTCACTTCGTCGAGGACAACGAGAACGTGTTCCTTCAGTGAAGCTTAAAGACTTTGTCGTCTACAATGCTCAAGCTGCTATTACCCCTCACGCTCTCCCTCACGTAGCACAGTCCTCGTCTACGGTCTCAAGTACTTCACTCTATCCGTTATCATATTTTATTTCTGATTCTAACTTCTCTCCAGGCCATCAAGCTTTCCTTGCGGCTGTTACTGGTTTTGTACCAAAACATTTTCAAGAAGCAGCTCAACATGATGTCTGGAATGATTCAATGTATGAAGAAGTTGATGCCTTAGAGGAACGAGAGACGTGGGACATTACTACACTTCCTCCTGGTAAAGTTGCAATCCCGAGTCAGTGGGTTTACTGTATCAAATATAATGCTGATGGTACTATTAAACGGCACAAATCACGCCTTGTTGTCAATGGAAGTAAGCAAGTCAAGGGTGAGGATTACTCTGAGACCTTCGCTCCTGTGGTCAAGATGACTACAATTCGTTCTCTTTTACGTCTTGTTGCAGCAAAGAACTGGGAAGTTTATCAAATGGACGTCAACAATGTGTTTCTTCATGGTGACTTGGATGAGGAGATTTATATGCTTCTTCCTCCTGGCTTTCGACACAAGCATCCAGGAAAGGTTTGCCGTCTTAAGAAGTCCTTATATGGTCTGAAACAAGCTTCAAGGTGTTGGTTTAAGAAACTTTTAGACTCTCTTTTGCGGTTCGGGTTTGTCCAGTCCTATGATGATTACTCTATGTTTTCTTATATGAAGAACGACATTGAGATGCATGTTCTTATTTATGTGGACGATCTCCTCATCTGTGGCAACAACAATCATATGCTTCAGAAGTTTAAAGATTATCTCAGTCGTTGCTTCTCCATGAAGGATCTTGGCAAACTCAAGTATTTTCTTGGTCTAGAAGTTAGTCGAGGAGCAGAAGGTTTCTTTGTTTCTCAACGAAAATACACCCTTGACATCATCAGTGAGACATGCAATCTTGGATGCAAACCAGCACCTACGCCGATTGAACAAGGACGTCAGCTTGCGAATCCCAAACTTGAGAGTCCACTACTTGACAATCCGAAGCAGTATCGGCGACTCGTTGGCCGTTTGATTTACCTCAGCCATACCAGACCTGGACTGAGCTATGCAATTCATATCTTAACTCAGTTCATGCAAGTTCCAAAAGTAGCGCATTGGGAAGCAACGCTTCGCGTGGTTCGTTTTTTGAAAGGTTCTATTGGTCAGGGCATTCTTCTTAAGTCGGATTCTGATCTCTCTCTCACAGTGTACTGCGATGCTGATTGGTCCGGTTGTCCCCTTACTCGTAGGTCTTTGAGAGCTTTGTTGTGTTACTTGGAGGCTCCCTTATCTCTTGGAGGACTAAGAAACAAGATACGGTTTCTCATTCTTCAGCTGAAGCAGCGTACCGAGCTATGTTAGAGGCACTTAAGGAAATAAAATGGCTGCGACGTCTTCTTGAAGGATTGGGTATCAAACAACCTGCACCATCACGTTTCTTTTGTGACAGTAAGGCCGCCATTCACATTGCTGCGAATCCAGTATTTCATGAGCGCACTAAACATGTGGAAAATGACTGCCACGCCGTCCGTGATGTTGTCACTGCTAAGTACATTGAGACGATACATGTTACAACGCATTCTCAGCTTGCAGACATACTGACAAAAGCTCTTGGTCGTGAGAAGTTTCAGAATCTATCATTCAAGTTGGGTCTTACGAATCTCCATACTCCAACTTGAGGGGGAGTATTAGGGATAAGAGTTTAGATAAGGATTACTTCCTTATAGATAATAATCAAACTATGTTTATCTCCTACTTTGTAGCAACTTAGGAGCTATCTTTACCGTGTTCTCCCTTGTATAAATAAGCTCCTCATTGATCATTAAGAAAGATAAGTTGTTTTGGTATCTAATTCTACAAATACTTTGGAAAAGCGAGACAAGGAAGGATCATAAATAAAAATAAATGCATATCAAAAGAAAATATGAATTCCTAATCAGAAAGGAAACGAACCTCTTTTTATTTAAAATGATTTTATAAGTCAATTTTCTAAAAATCAGAAATTAAATTCTTAACTAAAATCTTCTTCTCTTTTGTTAGTATAATCTTTATAAATTGTAGATTTGTTACTATTTTATATTTCTCAAAATTATATTAATTATATTAATTATATTAAAGGGCCGTAATTTTCAAATATGCCTTAGATCTCTAAAAACCTTCGCACGGCACTGATTAGAATTATAAGGTAACCATTGGAACGTGCCGGGGAAAATAACAAAGTAGGAGACTTTGGATATTCTCTGGTGGTCAAGATGGGAACAATTGAGACATTTGGATCAGAATGTCTCCCTCGTTGACTGAATCTCATTTAGTAGCCGCGTATCATATATCAAGCTAAAATCATTCTAAACACATGTTAAAATTATAATGTTTCTGAAACTAAATTAGGTATACTCTAGAACAGAGTAAATTTGGAAGCTTGACCAGAATATATCCAAAGTAGCATTCACAAATTTTTCCTATTAAATAACTTTCTCTATCCATTCAATTCTCTTAAAATATCAGGCTCTACGATTAATGTTTTATGTATTTAATTTGATTCTTACAGCATAATTAAACGTTAAAAATAATTTAAATGAAGGGGCACAAAAGAATATATCCGATCAACTATCTGATGGAAATGGGGCTTTCAATCATAAAAAAAAAAAATCACTAACTCATTTGGGAACATAAATGATATAAGTTTTGATTGGTAAAACATTAATATAAGCATTATGCTATTTATTATCCAATTAATGATTTTTAGAAAAACATTTAAAAAAATATTTACAAGATGTTAATGATTTCTAAATATTCTTTATCAATGTTCTCAAATAAAAGTTTTGGTAGAACATCTACGCACTTGACTTAGCATTGGCGCTTAACTATATGCACGCATACACCTAGATCCACATGGATATCTCTTTAATAAAGTATATTAAATAAATCTATATAATATCAAACTAAAATAACATAAAACCTTTCAATACTCTCCAATATATATATATATATATATATGCTGAAAGTATAAATCAAAATTAATAATATTTTAAATTCTTTAAATAAAATAATCAAAGTCTAAAAATATGATAATTATAACTGTAAAGAAAGAAAAAAAACAAGACATATTTTCACTCAAATCAAAATAATATTTACAATTCAGAGACAAACAAATAAAATTAAGACATTAATTATTATTTTCTTTCTTCACAATAAATGTTTGAAACATAGCACTAGAAATTAGTACAATAAAGTCTTCATTTTCTTTATAATCATAAATTAATTTTACTGTAAAATTAAAGAGAATTACATATAGAACATGCAATAAATAAAGCTTACTTTTTGTTTCTTTTTGTCACAATAAATGAATGTGTTTTTGGCACAAACAAATCTAAAGTTGATTAAAGCAAGTCCATCCATTGGAAACTCATATAGTATCTTAAACAAAACAAATAATAGTATTATAATGTAATATGTTTATTTGATTACTTTTTAATCTATAAAGAAAAAACAAAGCCAATTAGAAATTACCATCAATGAAATGAATAGTTAAGGGTTTCTTAAATAGCATATTTTAGAAACCTTTCTCTCATGTTTTATCTAATTTTGATTTAAATTTAATTAAGAGAACCCCATTCGATACTACCATTAGAGTTGCTCTTATAGAAGGATGTGGACAAAAATAATTGGTTAAATTAAAAGCACCACATAACTATACAAACTTTATGAATCTGGTACACTGACTGTCTGAACATCGTATCTCCAGAGAAAATACGGCCGTACAAGGCGTATTCACAACCATGAATAAAATATACCAAAATAATATGTATTTCAATGTAACTTAATAATTGACTAGAGACTATGGTGGGCTTAAAATTAAATAATATATATACAATGTATACTTAGAATAATAAACATAACATTAACATTTCTTAAGTGTATATCACTTTTTATTTTAAGTCTGTTAAAATAATTAGAAAATTATGTATTTCAAATAACTGAAAATATGTCTGAGAAAGTTGATATTTTCTCGCATAGTATATGGCATATACAGAATATAATTAAAATTAAGAAGACAAAAATAGTAATTACATATATATATATATATATATATATTTTTTATTATTTATAATTAAAAAGAATATAAGAAATTGTATGTATCATTTTTTCAAATATGTTTAATTTTTTATTCTGATATTTTATAAGATTTATAAAATAAATTGTTGATCTTATTAGCTTATTTGATTAAAAATGATTATTTTCTTATTAATAAATTTAGAGAAAATTCGTAAATTGCTATATCTCCATCTCTTTAGTTATATTTTTATCTATAATGAAAAAGTGTTTAAATCATTTAATAATTACTTCAATATTTTATCAGCTGAGAACATATATACGCGATTAGTACATTATTATAGGAAAAATTGACTTTTTAATCCTCAACTTTCAAAAATAAGCCAAAAAAACCATGAGCTCCAAAACAGGCCATTTTAAACATGAACTCTTAGTCAAACACAAATAAATCGTGAACTTTCTTTGACCAAGCCCTTTTAACATCCTAATTACTCTTCCGTTAATTAAGACTTAACAGCCGTTTAGTGTCTAAATGACGCCGTTTTGATGAAACAAAAAAACCCTAATCTAAACCCGGAAATCCCCAATTCATCTCTCTCAAATCCCTAATTTCTCATTTCATCTCTTCTCTAACACAAAGCTCAGAGCTCTAAGAGAAGGAAGATGGGTCCGAAGAAGAGGGGAGGTAAAGTCCCTAGTCGACGCAGCTCTCGTAATTTGAAAGAAGGTTCGAGTAGAGTCGAAGATACTGAAGCGGAAGAGACTGTAGTTGAAACTGTTGCAGAAAATGATGAAGGAACTGGAGAAAGAGAAGCGGGTGGAGAAGGAGAAGCGGGTGGGGAAGGAGAAGCGGATAGGGAAGATGATTGTGAAGCTATTGTCGATGATGATGAGGATCAGCTAGAAGTGGAAGACGAGGTCAATGGAATCAGAGTTGACAAAGAAGATTGTGCAGATTTAGGAGTTCACTTTGGAGATGTTGCTAGAGAACCAGAGGAAGAAAGTGATGCAGACAGTGGCGACGACATTTGGAATGAAGATATCATTCCCGATCCGTTATCATCTGATGACGACGAAGAAGTTGTGATTCGTAAGGAGACCCGTGCCAACACAGTTGACAGTGAAGAGCTCTTGTTCCTGGGAAAGACGTTTAACTGTGCTGCTGATTTCAAGGTCGCATTGCTAAGGTACTCTCTACGGACTAGGTATGATATTAAGCTGTACAAGTAAAATGCAAAACAGCTTGGTGCAAAATATTCTGACAAAGAGACAGAGTGTCCATGGAGAGTGTATTGTTTTTATGAGAGGAGGAATCACAAATTGCAGATTAAAGTCTACATCAATGAGCATATATGTTTGAGATCGGGCTACTCTAAGATGCTAAAAAGGTCTTCAATCGCTTCAATCTTTGAAGAGAGATTACGGATAAACCCAAAGTTCACCAAGAAAGAAATGGCGGATATGATAAAGAGAGAGTTCAATTTGATTATCACCGAAGAACAGTGTGCAAAAGCCAAGTCAAAACTGTACCGGAAAAGAAAAGCTGGCCATGAAACACACTTCTCTCGCACTTGGGATTATCAGGCAGAAGTTATGAGAACAAACCCATATTCTAAGGTGGTGATTGAGACTATTCCAGGAGCAACTCCAACAAGCAAGCAAAGGTTTGATCGCATGTATGTTTGTTTTACATCGCAAAGAGAAACTTGGATAGAGAGTTGTAGGCCTATCATTGGGTTAAATGGTGCCTTTTTGAAGTGGGATATCAAAGGTCATCTCTTAGCTTCTGTGGGAAGAGATGGATACAATAGGATCGTGCCAATAGCAAAGGCTGTGGTCGAGATTGAGAATAATATCAATTGGGAATGGTTTGTGAAGCTTCTCAAAGCTGATTTGGGAGTGGAAAATGGTGGTAGGATCACCATAATCTCGGACAAGTAAAATGTATGAATTATATGAGATATATGTATATTGTTTGATCTTTAATAAACTAACAAAGTTTGTGTATTGCTTTTTACAGAGACTGGTGAATGCTGTGAAAGAAGAGCTTCCATACGCTGAACATCGGATGTGTGCAAGATACATTTTGGCCAACTGGAAAAGAGACAAAAAAGATCCTCAACTAGAGATTCTGTTTTGGAAAATAGCACGCAGCTACACCGAAGGGGATTACAAAGAGAATCTGAAAGCGCTTCGGCTATATATAGCTCAGGTGCGCATGAGTCTCAACTTAGGACAAACCCTGAATCATGGTCTAGGGCTTACTTTAGAATAGGGTCATGTTGTAACAACAACCTCAACAATCGTAGTGATCTTTCAAAAAAACCATTAAGGAAGCTAGAAATAAACCTTTGCTTGAGTTGTTAGAAGATATAAGGAGACATTGCATGGTCCGTAATGCCAAAAGAGCTATTGTAGCTTCACGGTTGAGAACAACATTCACTAAGAGAGCACATAAGGAAATAGAAGCTACTAAAGAGAAGTCTAAGGATTGCAAAAGGTATATTGCGTGTGATGAATACAATGAGATAGATGATGGTGGTACTACATATTTTGTGCATATGATTGCTAGAACTTGCGGTTGTATAAAGTGGCAATTGACAGGCATACCGTGTATCCATGCCTCATGTGTTATCATGGCGAAGAGGCTGTCCTTTAGTCATTATGTTTCAAACTACTACACTGCTAACATGTGGCATTTAACATACTCTCGTGGTATTAAGCTTGCACAAGGCATGAAGTTGTGGCCTCAGCTTAATAGATTACCGGTCTTACCACCACCCTATAGATTAGGAAACCGTGGTCGACCAAGCAACTATGAGAGAAAGAAAGGTCAGAATAAATATTCTTCATCAACAAAGTTATCTCGAGAGCATCGTGTAATTACATGTTCTAATTGTCTTGAAGAAGGCCACAACAAAACTACATGCCCAAATGAAACTGTTCAGCCACCACCTAAAAGGCCAAGAGGACGCCCAAGACTTTATCCTCAGGTACATTTAAATATCAAGCTATGTTCTTTTGTTAAGGACGACCAAAGATACTAACTGTTCTTTTATTTAGGCACAACCATCGGTAGAAATGTCCCAAGAACATGCACAACCATCGGCAGGAATGTCCCAAGAACAATCACAAGAGATGCCTCAAGGATGAGGTGTTTGTGGTTGTACAAGTCTCTGTTTTATGTTTATGTTTCGGATGTTGCTTTTGAACAATCACATCTTTATTTTTTTAATGACTTGTAGTGACTCTTTCAATGCTTTGGATGCTTTATGTTTTAGATGATTTATGTTTCAGATGCTATCTTTGTCTCTGTCTTTGTCGATTTAATGACTCTAGCTTGCAATGACTCTTGTATTTTGGATGCTTTATGTTTCAAGATGTTGTCTATCTTTGTCTTTGTCGATTAAACACATCTTTGTCTTGTTCATGACTCTTTTAGAAACCAAAATCTCATACATTACTTCTTCTTAAACATAACAACATAAACTCAATCATAAGACAAAGTCATTCAAGGTTTAGAAAGCCATAGTCTCATACATTCCATCCAAAGACAGTCATTCAAGTTTTCAAAAGACAATACATAAGCATAAGGAAACCGAAACTGAAACCAGAACATACTTCATAACACACATTAGAAGAGCACATATGCACCAAATGCAACAGTAACGATGCAAGCATACACCACAAGACCTTTGATAACAACTTTGTTCTTCTGGATTTCGATTTTGTTGTTCAAAGCAATTTCCATCAACTCTTTAATCTCGGATTTCACTTTTCCTAACTTGGTTTCATGGACTTCAACTTTAGGCAATACATCTTCAAGCTCTTCAAGCATCGCTTCTTCCACCCATTTGAACAAGTGATCCTTTAAAATGATGAAAATCAAGGTCACATTACACATAATGCTATCAATACAAACAAAATTCACTTACCTCCCCTCTGGTCTCACAACGAAAGAAGGGATGTCCGGAATTCTCTTGGGTGCCTGATGTGAACGTCGTAATCCCTGCTCCACACCCACAGTTTGAAGGAAATCTGCGGTTCATGTTGCTAGAGAGATGAGAAGGAGATGAGCTCTGAGTTTTGTGTTAGAGAAGAGATGAAATAAGAAATTAGGGATTTGAGGGAGATGAATTGGAGATTTTCGGGTTTAGATTAAGGTTTTTTTGTTTTATCAAAACGGCGTTGTTTAGTCTTAATTAACGGAAGATTAATTAGGACGTTAAAAATGTTTGGTTAAAGAAAGTTCACAATTTATTTGTGTTTGACTAAGAGTTTATGTTTAAAATGACCTGTTTTGGAGTTCATGGTTTTTTTATTTATTTTTGAAAGTTGAGGATTAAAAATTCAATTTTCCTCATTATTATATGTAAATGTCTATTTGGAAGGTGTTTAAATAGATGATAAGGTGTATCCAAATGTTTGGTGAATTAAAGTTGAAGATGAGTCAAAAAAAAAAAGATGATAAGAAATTGATTTCATGTACAGTGAATCATATACTCAGACATTTATTAGATATAAATATTTTCTTATAAGAAAAACATAATGTCATTTATATATCGTGGATAACAATGCTGTGGTCTTATATTTAGGGAGACTACAGTATTGAATTCAGAATTCTGAAAAGGATTTTATAACAAAAGCCAAATTAAGATAATATAGAGGAATTATAACTTACAACTTTTCATTAATGTAGTAAAACTGAAATTGGTAGAAAATATTAATTTAATGATAACTTTTCTTCAGAAATGTAGAGTTAATATATCTTGGGTTATGTAGTTACAAATTACATTGACTTAATTAAATATATATACATATATATATCTATAGAAAATAAAAATGATAATTGATTTGGCAGTCGTGTCTTTTTTTTTTGATCAAATTTTTGGCAGTCGTGTCTATTTGAAGTTTCTTTACTAATAAGGAAAAAAAATAGATAGTGATGTGCGCCGCAGCAAAACGACACGTACCAAAGTGAGCGCGTGGTCTCCTCTCTGACTTATGCAAACCACCACACGAAATTTATTGGAAAAAGCCATTATAAGCATCAAACATTAAAGACATATAAAAGCATTTAACAAAAAATCAGTAAATAGCAAAAAAGAAAAAAGCTCTTTTCATTCACAGTTTCAAAGTTCGTGTCGTGGAGACAAAAAAAAAAAAGATGCCACGCAATTGCTAAATATTTACAAAATACTGCCACTCCTGCAGACAAAACCTCGGTTGACCTTGTCTTTATAAATACGAACACACTCCTCATAAACTTCACAAACACAACCTCTTCTCGTACTTTGCTTTTTTATTAAAAAAGAAAAGAAAAAACAGTTCCTTTTGTTTGGTCTTAATGTCGCCAACAGTTAAAACAGCGGCCGTTAAAACTAACGTCGGCGAAAAGAAAGAAAACCGTTATAGAGGAGTAAGAAAGAGGCCATGGGGTCGTTACGCCGCCGAGATCAGAGATCCGGTGAAGAAGGCTCGAGTCTGGCTCGGCACTTTCGACACTGCCAAAGAAGCGGCTCGTGCCTACGACAAAGCAGCTCTTGGTCTTCGAGGTGCAAAAGCCAAAACCAATTTCCCTTATCCTAACTTCGTCCACGACGAGCGTCCGAGCCAAAGCAGGACAGTAATATCATCGTCGATGATTAGCGATCTCAATCTTGGAACCAGGTTCCCTTTCCCGAAGATTCAGGTCAAGTCCGGGGTGATCATGATCGATGAGTCGGCAGGGAGCGAATCGGAAGCGTCCTCTGCGGTGATGGATCGTAGTCCAGAGAGACCATCACGCCTACCCTTGGATTTCGATCTCAATTTCCCTCCGAAGCCTGAGAACTAATTCTTATTAATGGGAATATATGAACGTGGGATTTCTAACTTTAGATTGAATCAAATGTTCTAAAATCTAAATCTAAAGACTGAAGCTTGTCGTATCTTATTCATAAGTTAGTGCCAAATATCTTCTTCCTTTTTTTTTTGTCAGCAGAGAGTTTTTTTCTGCTAACTATTGTCAGCAGAGTTAAAAAAGTATTTGTGTTCTCATCTGCTGTTGTTTATCAGTAATTGCAACTCTTTTGTATTTTCTGATCATCATAATAAACTTTGTTTTGGCATCGTTCAATCTTTTGAAAGAACACACATATAACTTATTGATCATCTTCAATAATTATCTCTAGTTTCAATATACCAATTAAAATATTCTCAAGATAGAAGAAAATTTTGCTCCAATATTTTTTCTTCTATATTTACTCTAAAAGAATATTTCAAGTATATTTCTTTTCTATTTACTTATTTATTTATTATACATAATCTATAACTTTTAAAATTCTAAAATTCTAATCCTTTGCTTTATTTTGTAACAATAAACTAACACAATTATGATGTTGCTAAAAATAAGTAATATTTAAATGTTTAAATCATTATATATAATTTTATCAAGGTAAAATGAAAAATATAAAAGTGAGAATTATTTTATAAATAAGAATTCACTCTAAAAGTAGAATAAATAAATGAATAGTATTACTTATATTTATAGTAACACTGTTCACATCTCTATATTTGGTGAAAAATATAATGTACTATTAGACACACTTTTATTGTTTAAAAGAATATTTTTTGTCTCAAAAAGTGAATTATTAAAGTGCACAAAAGTTTTCTTTTAGACCATATCCATTGAATCACTCTATTTTTTATTTATAATATAATAATTCTATAATAAAGTAGGGTTCTATTCCAATCCTATTTTAGAATGATAAACCAAAAATAAATGAATTACTTTATTTGTGGAATAAATCCATTTTTAATTCTATTATAAAATAAAAAATTGAATAGGATTGAAGTATTTTACTTCAAACTCTATTGTGGGGCTGGAAATACTCTTAGTTAATATATAAAACTTTGGATTACTAAATAAAGCACTTTACAACAGATTTTAACATGGAAAAAAAATTTCAAAGATAAGGCCCTTTGTATACTGTTCACATTTTTCTAATACATATTTACCTTTGAATGAGAGTGTCATTCAAGCGGTAGAAAAAGAAAAAGGTAAGTATATGTAATCTAGATCATTGGTTGATCAATAGTAACTTAGAATTGGATGACTCATAATAGAGCATCTCCAATGGTTGGTTTCATTTTTATCTTCAAATGTTCACTTTCTTTAAAATGAATAAATAAATGAAACAAGATTCACTCCAATGGTTTGTTTCATTTCTTTCTTGTAAAAGGAATTTTTCAAATATATTTCATCTCCACTTTAACATTAATTATTAATAATACCTTCTACTTTTTCATCTTTACTAATTTGGCCCAACTATTTTATTTTAACATAATCCAGCATATTTAACATTATCTTATAATAAAATTATTACAACAAATATAAATAAATAAAAACATTATTGTGTGATGTGCATTCCATACAAGATCCTAAAGTTCGTGCATGCATTCAGTCCGAACGAACTCACATTTTGTTGGAAATGAGTGAAGAACAGCCAGCTCAACAACCTCCTCAAACATCAACTTCATTTGGAAAATATTTTAATGATCTCAGTGATTCTGGAAATGATTTACCAGATTATTAAGTGTCAGTTTGTGTTGTATTAATAAGTTTTATATGTTTAGTTTTGTGTTATTAATTATGTATTTGATTTTTATATTAATTAAGTTATTTTATTTTGTATATTTGTATAAATTTTAAGTATATTTAATATTGTAAACTAATATGATGAAAATAACAACTGAAATTAGAAACTAATTGGATTATATTAAAGCATATAGTTTATTTTGGAAAAAGATAAGAATAAATAAAAATTAAGGACCGATTTGCAATGAAAAATTTCATCTTCAAAAAATGAAGATATGTACAGTAGATCTTCAAATTTCAAGCAACACTGTTCATTGATTCATTTTGAAGCAAAAAATGAAGTAGGGTTGGAGTAAAATTTTCTTCAAAATGAAGCAAAAAGTGAAAAATAAAGTGGAGTTGGAGATGTGCTCTTAGATGATCAAAAGAAAATGTCCAGCCTTCTCATCAAATGTTCCATGGCTTGTCTCCACAAATCAATAAAACTTAATGAAAGGATATTTTATTAGTTTCGTATGACAAACATTACTAGACTGTGATCCGCGTGTCCGCATGGGTGTTTTTTCAATTTTTAATATTAAGAAGGTGTTATTAGATCAAAGATTTGAGAGGATTTTTTTTTTCAAATTTCCTCTTCTTGTATCTAACATTTATAAATAATATATGAAATTTAGGTTTACTGGATTAGTCATTTATATTTCCCAATTCTACTTTATTATGGATTTTGTTAATAGAATCTATCAAATAGGGTTTGGTGGAGTTTGGATGATATTTCATAATGAAAAGTAAGAAATCGAAATATCATATACAATGATTGGTATTTGAAAATTAAAAAAAAAATTACTTCACATTTTTTTTTTAAAATCAAATTGTTTAAAATGAAAAAAAAAATATTTGTATTTCATAAAACGATAAACTATCAAATTTTGGTAATTTAAAAAATAAAATATTATTTTAAATAAATATTTAAAATTTAAACTGTTTTTCAAAATCTTCAGAAAACCTTAAACCTTAAGATTTCACAAATCTCAGATTTTATTGGATTTATTCAAATTTCAAATTTTCTCAAATACTTGATTCAGTAATTCCCCCTAAATATTTAAAACTGTTTATTTTTTTCAAAATTTGTATATGCGTGATTTTGTTCATATAGTATCAAATTTTGATAGTTAGTATGTAAGCTAATGTTACATACATTATTTCTTATTCGATCCACATATATATATATATATATTGTATTTATAACCTATTAATATGTTTTATGGAATAAAATAATTTTTGGCAAATAAGATTAGATTTTTGTAAATGAATAGTTGAATATATGAGAAAAATACACTTTAAAATTTATACTATACCATAGTTTATAGTTGAACCACTTATTCTACTAAACATAAATATAATGTGAACTATATACATGTATAACATGTTTATATTATCTATTTAAATTGCTGTATAATAATAAAAAAACATATCTAATCTATTAATTTAGGGTTCTATTTTTTATCTACCATACAATAGTCTATGTTGAACCATTCATAGAAACTTAACTAAACATCCTAAATTTACTCATATATGATATTTTCCTAATAAAAACAATATTCACTAAGAAAAGACAAATATACTTCCATTAGGAAATTATCATTTGATTGTTTATCATATTTAATCTAGACCATATTTAAATGTATTTCAGTAGTTATTTTTGAAATTAAATAGTATAGCTCAATTATTTTAAAATTATGTTATTAATTTTTTATTGAACAAAATAAATAATATTTTATTGGTTGTAACTCTTATGTTTGATTTTTGAAGAAAAAAACACCAAACTGAAATATAATATATTAAATAAAATAATATTTTAAAAATATAATGTTAAATAATAATTTAGTCACACACAAACGTTTCGAGAATTCTAAGCAAAAAAAAAAAATTTGTATTAATTCATAAAAAATAAAAACACAAAAATACTACATTAGTATATGATTTTTAAAATTTCATCAAAAAATTCAACAAATATAAATTTTCAAAACGATATTATATACATAAAAACTGATATTAAATATATATCTTTATAACTTATTTTATATTTTAAGTATTATTTTAAAAATAAAAATATATCCGCACGGATGTGCGGGTTCAAATCTAGTTAATTACCTTATAGGTAAAGAATATGGAATTTGAATGACGACCATGTACTCTTAGTTATATAATTGGCTCAGTCCATATACATTTCTACCCCAATTATTTTTCAATATTCCTTGAAAGAAGAACATATAAATGGAAATTTACATTTTATTATACAACAATATAAATAATAAAGCACTTTGTTTATAAACATGATTTCTTTCTTGGAATCCAAGAAACCAAAACAAACACACACAAAACCGAGTCCCAAAAAAGTTTTCTTAAAACAAACACCATTTTTTATTAGAAAGTATTTGAATTAAACCAGCTACAAAGACAGAAAGATTGAGATTTGCAATCAAATAAAGATATAATTTTAAATATAATATGGTTTAGTGAAATTTTAGATTAAACCGAGTTATGTATGTTGTTACTAAACCGAGCTATCAAACAATAAATAAAAGGGGAATAAGAGTCTCATATAGCATGTCCACGTCGGACAATAAAATCGTCCAATCAGGTTTTAACGTTTTGCCATATAATCAAGTGATTTCGGATATTGGGCTTAAATTTTTTTCTATCCGGCATATTGATCTGAATGGCCCGATAAGCCCATTTCTGTGAAAGCATTGTGACCTTATTCTTCACCGACGCAATCCCCTTTTCTCATTCTGTCCAAACCCTAATTTTGCTACAACAATTCGTGAACCCTTTGCTCTTCCTCTTCTTCGTTTCTGTTTCATGAATCTGATCTATGATCAATCATTACACTCTCCACTTCTTACACTCTCCACCGCCACAGCTCCGGCTCAATTTATAAGGATGTGATCGATGCCAAGCAGATGCCTTCCAAACACGTTTACCATCAAGTTTGCTTTCTTCCATGGTTGCAGCTTCATAACTCGTGCCCTGTTTGTCAATGAGTTCCCCAGGACAATGCTGATTACGAGTTCATGACTCATGGAGGTCAGACCAGTGGGGAAGACGGACAACGAACGGTTGAGAGTTTGTCGATGCCGAGGAGGTTTAGTGTATCATATCCATGGCCACTCAGGAGACATGATACGAATTAGGATTCCAGAAGTGGATCTGATATCGACACTAGGTAAGAGGAATTGGATTGAAATTTGTGATTGTCTATCCTGTGAATCTTGGTTCCGACCAATCTATTGTTTTTTTTGTACGTTAGTGCAAATTAGTTTTCCGTTTTGATTTCTTAGAATTAAAAATATGAAAACTGATTCGTTGTTCGGAATAAAGTATTAGCCTTAACTGATACACGGTTTGTCTTCCTGTTCTGTACAAGAAATTCATGGCATACACTGAAATTCTCTAAACATTTGAAGATCAAGAGGAGCTAAAAGAGGTTTTGACCTTCAAATGCGAGCAAGAAGGCGGATCAATGGGAAGCTTTTCGAATATACTTTGTAGACATTCATTTTACCTGTTCTTCTGTCTAATATTTGCGTTGCCAGTGTTAACAATGGTGGCTTCCCTAAACCCACGACTGTTTTATTCTCCTCAACTAATAAAATGTGTTTCACGTAGCATTTAAAGCACTGAATTTCTCTCAGGGTTGTGGAGATGGGGAAGAAGCTTGCAGAGAGGATAAGGAGCAAAGGGCCTTACATTGTCCTGAGTGTATGTGCGTTAACCATTTCACTCTCACTATTAAAGCTCCTTTTTTTTTGTTGCTCATACAGCTGTAAGATTAAATATTATTATTACTTTTTTATAATTGAGTATAATATGCTTACGTGATATATAGTTCAAATGAGAATATATATATGATTTATAAAATTTAATTGTTACAGCTTTCAATGGTGTATATATGTTTACTTTGTTTTATTTATTTTCCCTGCAGCTAATTGTGGCTTTGAGAATTTATTTTCTACACCGAAGAAAAGAAGCCAGTGACTGTTTTAACGTTTTGTTGTCTTCTAAGCTCTTCAAATGTTTTTAAAATTGGTGTTTTGATGATTATGTGCCTAACATTGTTTTTGTTTCTATGGATAGGTTGAATCTAGGGGTGTCAAAATGGGTCATGAACCATGGGTTGACCCAATCCAAATTGACCCATTGACCCAAATGAACTGTTTATTTTTGATCCAATGGGTTAATGGGTTAACAAGTTAATGAGTTAACAAGTTAATGGGTTAACATGTTAAATAGGTCTATTGGGTTGGGTCAAATCTGACCCATTTAATTTTTTAATTAAAAAAAACCCCCTGAAACTGTAAAATCGAATGCGACTTTACGGTTTTGACGGAAAAATCTCGATTTCACGGATTTGGCCGGAAATCTCGATTTTACGGTTTTGGCGGAAAATCTCGATTTTACTGTTTTAGCAGGAAATCTCGATTTTACGGTTTTGGCGGGAAACACGATTTTACGGTTTTGGCGGGAAATCACGATTTTACGGTTTTGGCCAGAAAACGCGATTTTACGGTTTTGACCGTAAAACGCGATTTATGGTTTTGGCGGGAAATTTCGATTTACGGTTTTGGCGGTATATGGTTTTGGCGGTATGTGGTTTTGGCGGGAAACACGATATTACTGTTTTGGCGGAAAATCTCGATTTTACGATTTTGTCGGGAAATCTCGATTTTACGGTTTTGGCGAAAAATCTCGATTTTACGGTTTTGGCCGAAAACGCGATTTATGGTTTTGGCGGAAAACGTGATTTTACGGTTTTGGCGGAAACACGATTTTACGGTTTTGGCGGAAATCTCGATTTAATGGTTTTGGCGTGGCGTGATTTTACGGTTTTGGCCGAAAACGCGATTTATGGTTTTGGCGGAAATCTCGATTTTACTGTTTTAGCAGAAATCTCGATTTTACGGTTTTGGCGGAAACACGATTTTACGGTTTTGGCGGAAATCACGATTTTACGGTTTTGGCCGAAAACGCGATTTTACGGTTTTGGCCGAAAACGCGATTTATGGTTTTATGGAAATTTCGATTCACGGTTTTGGCGGTATATGGTTTTGGCGGTATGTGGTTTTGGCGGAAACACGATTTACTGTTTTGGCGGAAAATCTCGATTTTACGATTTTGTCGGGAAATCTCGATTTTACGGTTTTGGCGAAAAATCTCGATTTTACGGCTTTGGCGGGAAACACGATTTTACGGTTTTGGCGGGAAAACGTGATTTTACGGTTTGGCGGGAAACACAATTTTACGGTTTTGGCGGGAAATCTCGATTTAATGGTTTTGGCGTGAAAACGTGATTTTACGGTTTGGCGGAAAACACGATTTTACGGTTTTGGCGTGAAAACGTGATTTTACAGTTTGCCGGGAAACACGATTTTACGGTTTTGGCGGGAAATCTTGATTTTATTGTTTTAGCGTGAAAACGTGATACTACGGTTTTGGCGGGAAATCTCGATTTTACGGTTTTGGCGTGAAAACGTGATTTTACGGTTTGGCGGGAAACACGATTTACGGTTTTGGCGGGAAATCTCGATTTTACGGTTTTAGCGTGAAAACGTGATTTTACGATTTTGGGGTACAGTTTTGGTTTCTCAATTCGATCAACTTGGTCTTAACTTAGAAATGATTCATTTTAAAGATGTTGGGTTGATGGGTCAACCGTTAACCCATCTAACCCATTAACAGTCAACCCATTTGGGTTATGGGTTGGGTTGACCCATTTGACCCCCCTAGTTGAATCACAGCTTACTGAATGAAAAAAGTATTTATTAGCAGTTTTTAGCTAATTAACTGTTTTTAGCAGCATACATTTAAGTACCTAACTTCCTATTTTCCAATGGTCTTACATAATTGTTTCCAGTTGAATCAGTGGCTTTATGCTACTATCGATATACTACAGATTCCAACAACATGGCGACTTGAAGCCAGCCTCTATCGCCGAGGGTGGAAACTGCAGCAAATCATAGTAGTCACTAGAAGATGCTCGCAGTTAAACACTACATCCTTTGTATTACATATTCTTTGTTGTTTTTGTTATTCTCCCTTTCTTTATATGGCATCTTACTAGATGTTTCCAAATGAAATTTGGTAGTTCATCACAAAACTTCTGTATTTAATTAACAAAGGGGAGTCATTCACCAATGATGTTTTATGGTTACATGGATTCCAGTTTTATTCATTTGAAACTGATACATGCTTATCGAACAAAACAATGTTTAGCGACATTTGTATATATTAGTGAATTAAACGTTTTACATGGTTTCTCATATTGCTTCATGTGCAGGTTGAAGCAAAAGAAGTTTTCTTTTATGTTACAAAGCTTTTCCAATCTAAAGACACTGGTTTGGGAGAGAAAGGTTTACTTGATTATAAAGGAACTTTCTCCATTAGCTGTTAAGGTTCGTAGTTTGTAATTTGCCTACGTAGTTGAATCCTAACACTAATACTGAAGGTATAGTTTCTGATAAGTTGTTTGTTTTTCTATGGTTACTATTGTTACGAGCTCCCTGATCAGGGATATGAATAGCAAGATTGATATGTGTCTTGCACATGGTATAACTCTCCTATACAGAATAATAGACGAAACCCTTTTTACACAAATTAAGTGGTACTTGAAACAAGCGATTCTCGATAAGAACTATGTTGTTTCAAGCTCTGTTAGTAAGTTTTTTTGCATGCTTCTTAGTTGCAAAACCATAGTTTTCTAAGATGGCTACATTAAATAGATGCATTAGTTATTTTGTTACTACTTACTACTCAGGTTATGCTGCAAAATGATTAGTTTCATAAGTTTCACCTTCTACATTGATATATATGAAAAAGAAGAGAAAGAAGAAAAGCTTACAAGGATTAAGGATGTTAAGAGTGGTTAAAAGGATAAAGCACTGCAAGAAATGAACGGCAAGAGCAGCATTTTGAAGTATTGGACGTAACGCGTGTTTTTTTTTTTTTAATCTTCGGAGTATTCCTTATGTACTGCTATTAGATTATATTGATAAGATAAGAAATGTATTTCTTAATTTGTTTCACCAGTGCCTACATAATTTAGATTCTTATTTTATAAATTTGCGATCTCATATTTCTATTTTGACATGTGATCACTTCAAATAAAATTGTAGATGAAAATTGGTGTAAATAAAATTGATTTGTGTGGCCAAGATAATGTCATTGTTTCAAATTCATGTCCAATTCTAAATTTACACATTTCTAACCTATAAAATATAATACACTTATGTAGATAAAGTATCAAAAAAAAATTAAAGCAACAAATTAGTGATAAATCAGTATAAGGAATTGTATTAATCTTTGTTGATGCAATTAAATAAAACAAAAATATTCAGAATTACTAAGTATATCTATGAAATGGTAATAAATTAATAAGCAAAATGAATAAAAATTGATATCTAATATCAATATGCCAAGAAGTAAGAAGAAAATAAAACATTAAGGATTATCAAATGGAAAAATAAAGAGGAAATAAACACAAATTTATTACTTCAATATATACGTGAATAAGTTCGAACAAAGTTGAGTCTGTTTATTTTGCTACCAAAATTTTTTTGAACCAAGTAATAAACAATAAATCTATCAAATTTTTTTAAAAAATTATTAATTATGTTTTTACAAATATCTAAAATTTAAAATTAAACATCAGTATATATATTTAAAATCATATATTAAGTATATTTGATATATCATGCATATTATAGTTTTTTTTTACAAATGGTAAAGCATACATTCTAACATCGTATTCACATATCATTCAAAACACCCAAGAAACCACAATAATTCTATTAAGAAAATATACTCAAAATACATTCATACATGTTATGGCCAAACTTACAATCAAATGTAATGTCTAGCCACTTACAAACACATTCCTATTAGATAATTTTATTAATAAATTTTGTGTTTACTTATTTAAATTTCACAATATAAACTTTTTGATTTTAAAGGTCCATCCTAATTTATTGGGAAAATACACATCACAGAAAATTTTTACCACAAAAAAAAACTAAATGCAAAAAACATAATTCGTTACAGGCTTGCTTTTCTAGGGGTATAAATGTTTTAATCTTGAAATATCTCACATGTAATTTTTGTGTATTTCATCATATGAAATGGCCAAACAATAAATTTTAGACAATTTCAAAGCATATAAGAGTAAAAATAAATTATCTGATAACAATCACTAATCCAAACATATATAAAGGTGAATGGAAAATAAATTTTATTATCATGTTTGAGTTTTGCTAATTGATTTTTTAAACAATACAGAAAATTATTATTCACCTCAACATGAGTCACATTAATCCACTCAGAAGCTAATAAAAACATACATTATATAGAAGACTAATGTCATATTCAAAAAGCAACAATATGTACCTTAAAAAACTAAACCTATATACATTTGTTTTATTGTTTTAGAAATTTTCTGATTTATTAATTCTATATTAATTATTGTTTTTAAAAAAATACAAAATTTATAAATATTATAGATCAACTATTTTTTGGTTTATTAATTGACCGAAAATAATATGTAAAAGACGGACAGAGATTCTAGTATTTGTAATGTCACATAATGATAACCCACAAAACTGACGTAATGGGTTTTCTAATATTAGGAGATAAGGTAAGTGGCAGAAAAAGTAAATATTAAGATGAAATATGGGTTAATTTCTAAATGTACTTCGGTTTTAATAGATTAGATTGAAAAAATATGGTAAAACAATTGTTGACTTCATTGCGAAGAGATATCGGTGGAAGTTATATCATAGCTTCCATGAAAAGTATTTGTTGGATTTGGTTTAACTAGAAAGAACAAAAGGGTATTGCGGGATTTTTCTTTTGTAATTTGGGTTTCTAATTGTGAATTAGTGAAAAGGTATGAACAAAACTTAGGTACATCCTCTGGGGTGAACCTTTAAATTCACCCCTTCTCTCCTAACCAATAAAAGTACCACGTAGATAATGAAATAAAAACTATTAAATTTATTTTAAAATAGCTAAAAATGAATAACATTAATTTTAACGATGCTGACACCGCCAACTAAACCGTAAATTTTAAATTCTAAACCCTAAACCTTAAATTCTAAACCAAAACCCTATACCATAAACCAAATTCTAAACCCTAAACCTAAATTCTATACCCTAAACCCAAATCCTAGACCCTAAACCCAAACCGTAAATCTTAAATCCAAACCCTATATCCTAAACCCAAATCCTAGACCTTAAACCCAAATCGTAAATCCTATAGCGTCTAGTTTTAGGGTTTGGATTTAGGGTTTATGGTTTGAGTTCAGGATCTAGGGTTTAGGTTTAGGGTTTAAGGTTTGTATTTAGGATCTATGATTTTGGTTTAGGGTATAGGGTTTGGATTTAAGGTTTACAGTTTGGGTTTAGTGTTTAGAATTTGGGTTTAGAGTATAGAGTTTGGGTTTAGAGTATAGGGTTTGGGTTTAGGGTTTAGAATTTGGATTTAGGGTATAGGGTTTGGGTTTAGAATTTATGGTTTAGAGCTTAGAATTTAAAATTTACGGTTTAGTTGGCGGTGTCAGCATCGATAAAATTGGCGTTATTCTTTTTTTACCTATTTAAAAATAAAATTTAATGTTTTTTATTTAATTATCTACTTGGCACTTTGATTGGTTATGAAATGAGAGGTGAATTTAAAGGTTCACCCCAGGGGTGTACCTAAGTTTTGTTCAAAAGGTATAATCTAAACTTCAGCAATTTACTTTGGAGAATTTTACCAAAAAAAAAGTTTTACTTTGGAGAAAGGTATAATCTAAAAGGTATGATCTAAACTTCAGTAATTTGGGTTTCTGGGTCTCATGGTTTTCTTGACTGTTGTAAGATGATTCATTGATGAAGAAAGGAAAAATGCAACGATGTTTTACATGAAGCCACATGAACTCAATATGTTTCACATAGAAATTTGTAAATTCATACTAATCTTTTGTGCAACCGTAGTCCTTTGATTTTGTGAAGACGTTTTGCTCGTTATTTAGTTATCGCTTAGAATCTTTTTGAGGTACATTCGTGAATACCTCAATGTAAGACTGCGCAGTTTTTATCTGAAGTGTATTTTGGCAACGTGTTTATAGATTTGGATTAGCAGTTATTGTCAAATAAACCGGAACAACTCGTAAATATTTCGTGATAGATAAAAACGTGAGAGTTGTATTTGTTGACTGTTTAAATAGAACCAGAGTATTGAGAAAAATAGATTGCTAAAATGGTTGAAACAATGAATCAATGACCGGTGACTCGGTAAGAACCTTCTCAACTGATTTCTAGTTTTTCGTCTTTTTCTGTGTTGTTGCTGACTGCTTTTCGCAATAATAAGTCACCTATTACAAACTATCGTTATCAGACTCTTGAATTATAGTAGTGAAGACCTGCTTTTTGGTAGTTTTGAATCCAGATCAGGGTCTGATCTCGATGCTTATCGACAAAGTCCAGGTGATCCTGAAGCGTTGAGTTTAAGGTTCAGAATGCATACACTCTACTTTAAGTTTGTAATAGCTGTTTCGGCGGATATGACAATCTCTTTCCCGTAAGCTAGAGATAATAGAGTTTTTTTTGTGTTGCCTTATAGGAAATCAGGCAACATGTCTATACGACTCCGGGAAGCTCTGACAATCAGATTTTTTTTCTGGAGTTTACATCTCTTTTTGATAAATTTCTAAGTATATGAATTACTTTTATATGAAATAAATTGATTATCATCTAAACATCCTCAAAATTTACTTATGAAAATCACAATGTACTTAAAGACTTAAAGTGTATAGTAAATGTTTGTTTAGCTGATAAAAACATGTTAAGTAATTACTATAATGATTTACACAGCTTATTTGCTTTAATTTCAATAAAACAAAAAAAAATCCACAGGAAAAGAACAAATTTATTGGAAAAAGCCAACCAATTAAACATTAAATATAACTGTTGACAAAAAAATTAATATGGCTTTCTGCAAATATAAAATTAATAAATAGACAAAAGACATTAAAAATCATTCAAGAAAAATCCCAGTAAAAAGCATCTTCACTCACACTTCGCGCTCGTGTCATGGAGACGTAAACAAGATGCCACGTAATTGCTAATATTTTGATAGAACATTTCTATCGTATTATTGCTCAAACGTAACAAAGAACAATCTCAACACGGCGAGAACCGTGAAGAGTCCAATCTCAAGAGTAAACACTCAAGAGCCTAACTTGTTTCCCAAAACAAGTCCGAAGAGTAATGAACATTCTCTCACACCTTTTATACTCGCCTCATATTCTAACTGACTCAACAACTCGTAACAGACTCTAACCGGCTTCTAACTAACTTCCAACTGTCAAAGCCACGTCATTGAACCGTGTCCAGCTCAGTATTGGCACTTATCATATTTACGAAACACTGCCAGACTCTTCATCGCTGTCTGTATAAATTAAACTGATCTCCTCTCCACAAACTTCACAGACATAACCTCTCGAGTTCGGTCTTGTAATAAAAATAGTTTTCTTTTGTATTGTCTGAATGGCGCCGACTACTGGTAAAACGGCGGCCGTTATTACAAACAACAGCGGAAAAGAAGAAAACCGTTATAGAGGAGTGAGAAAGAGGCCATGGGGTCGTTACGCTGCGGAGATCAGAGATCCGGTGCTGAAGGCTCGGGTCTGACTCGGCACTTTCGACACTCCCGAAGCAGCGGCTCATGCCTCAGACAAAGCCTCTGTTTCTTTCCGCAGAGCAAAAGCCAAAACCAATTTCCCTCGTCCTTTCATGGTCGACAACGAGAGTCCGAACCAAAGCAGCACCGTCGGATCATCGTCGACGATCACCAATCCCAATCTTGAAACCAGGTTCCCTTTCCCGAAGATTCAGGTCAAGTCTGGGATGATGGGTGATCGAGGAGTCGGAAGCGTCGTCTGTGGTTATGGACCGTAGTCCAGAGAAACCATCACGCGTGCCCTTGGATTTCGATCTCAATTTCCCTCCAAAGCCCGAGAACTATTAATAGTATGGGATATTTATAACTTTTAGATGAATTTAGTATGTGTAGTATGGGATTATTCATCTGAGATAAAAACGAATTGAACTATTTGATAAACCAAAGATGAAGCTCGTAGTAACTTCATTTATAAGTTAGTACTTAGTGCCTTCTTTTGTCAGCAGAAAGTTTTAAAAAATAATTTGTGTTATGTTCTCATTTGTTGTTGTTTATCATAATTTTGAACTCTTTTGTATTTTTTTGTTGAAAACTTAAATAATTATTTGTTTTAAATTTTTTTAAGGCTTTCATATTTTAATTTTTATTATATTTTGCTACACTAAAAAAAACAAAAAATAAGATGACATAAAAACAGAAAAGAAAAAACACACGAGTAATTTTCGTCCTATCAGTCTCTCTACAGTTGCTTACAATTTGATCTTCAAAATATTGTGTTTGCGACTTCAACTATGTTTAGGAGATATTATTTTGAGAAAATCAAACTACATCTGTACCAAGTAGATAAATGATAACATTCTAGTGGCTCATGAGTTAATATCAACTCTGAAATCAAAGGAAGACTGTGAAAAATAATATATGGTTGTCAAAATGGATATTAGTAAAGCATATGACAAAGTTGAGTGGTATTTTTTGAAGCTACAATGATTCAGTTAGGATTTGATTTGAAATGTGTCCAATGGACAATGAAATGTGTAACATTAGCATCCTATGGTATTGGTTAATGGTCACCCTTATATGGAAAAATCACGCCATGTCGTGGTTTAAGACAAGAAGATGTAATGTCCCTTTATTTGTTCGTCATGAATGAGGAAATACTTAGCCAGATGACTTGATAAAGCTCAGCATGAGCATAACTTCATAAGTTTCAGGAATGAGATTAGCCAGACAGTGTCCTCGTGTGTTCCATCTGCTATTTACTGGCGATTCTCTATTCTTTTGTCGTGCGTGCCACAGTTGATGACTCAAGATGTATAGCGTAGATATTGGATCAATATGAAAAGATATATGGACGTAAGGTCAATAATGAGAAATCATCAGTAAAATCAACCCTCACACCCGTACTCAAATTCATCACGTCCTGAAGATATCTAATCAGGGAGGAAGAGGAAAATACTTAGGGTTTCTGGAGATGTTTGGCAGATTCAAGATAGCAGATTCTCATAACGTTGTGCACAAAGTATGATACCAAACGTCACCTTGGTACACTAAGTTCCTGTCTCCTACAGGTAAGGAAATTCTAATCAAGTCAATACTTCAAGCTAAACCGGTGTATTCTATGAGTTGCTTCCTTCTTCCAAAAATAATTTATGATAATATCAACTCTAATTTTTAGAGTTTTGGTGGGACAAAATAATGGAAAGAGAAAATTTTCTAAAAATTTCTTGGGTCTTTTAGAAAGATTGTTTTTACCTAAAAAAGGAGGAATGAATTTTCGGGATTTACAAGTCTTTGATATTGTTTTATTAGCTAAACAAGCCTGGAAGATTAAGCAAAATCCAAATTCCTTATTGGCCAGAATATATAAAGGTAGAGATGTTAACTCGTCGACGTTCTACAGTCGACGTGTTCAACAACTTCTTCATATAAATGGAAATCCATATTCACGGGAAAGGAATTTCTGAAAAGAAAAAAAAAAAGAATTGACCAAACAGATTGCTAATGATCAGAGCACAAGAATTTGGGAGGACTAGTAGCTTCCAGTCCGTCAACCTCGTAAGAGTAGTTCCCCTAATGCTGATCCTTAATATTCTTTTTTCGGGTCTCATCAACCAATATGAAGAAAAACTCAACGAATATCTGATACGTAAGGAAGTTGAATTAGTGAAGACAATTAGACTATCTAGATTTGCTTCTCATGATATGAATGTGTAGCCGTATACTCCTAATTTGGAGTATTCATATCGGGTTATTGGATTGCCATGATTTCTATGAGGGAGAGATAAGAGATTATTCCTCCTCCTGATAACTCTATTGTTTTGGAAAAGAGGATTTGGAAGTTGGAGATTTTACCAAAGATAAAACTTTTTTTCTTTAAAAAAAGTGATCTCTAGTGCAGTACCCACCTATGTCCAATTATGCTCTCGTCGCAATAACACTGATCCAATATGCGAAAGATGTTGTATGGATGAAGAGCCTATCAATCATGCTCTCTTCCTATGCCCTCATGCTTTATATGATGCGGAAGGAATAATTTTTATTTTGTTGGCAAAAACAAAAGGAGAATTATTTTATTTAGGACAATGGGATCATTGGTGAAAAACAGAATTTTGCTGCCTCAGATAAAGGTAACACAAAGTTATCTTTTGATCTTATTTTATTTTGAACACTTTTTCTTTGTTTATTGTTGTTTTAGAAACGTGACACTAATAGAATATAGACATAAAACCTATCATGTTGTCTTTCTGTGACACAAATAAACGTTTTATCATGTTATCTTACGTTAATCAGCTGTTTTGCTCTTGTTGTTCTTGAGAAACGCAAGCTTTGTCGTTTGTCTCGTTAGTATTGTGCATCATAATCTCTCATTTGCCTCATTCCATCATTTTTAATGTTGTTGGATAAGCAGTTTTCGTTTTTTGGTATTCGTTAGCCAATTCTAATAAGGCTAATCTCCTATGAGGATTTGAAATTTGAGTTTTAGAAGATTAGGTTGTTAAGAGTTTGACTATCTATTTTGGGTTCCTTTTTTTGTCGAAATATGAATTCATTTCATAGAAATGGTAAGGAGATACAAGATATATACTTGAATCTAAAGCTGATTATGAAAGCACAATCCTACCCAAAGATCCCCAAAAAGATAAAAAAAGTTCATTGAATACATTGGGAATGAAAAAAGCTAGAAGATATAAGATCATGAAACTAGATAGCTATTCGGCCCTCGTATGCAGTCCCGACTCTTACCCATGGCAACATGGGCATTTACCATGGGTCCATAGGTCCATAAATTTTTTTGTGTTGTTATAAGGTCTATTTTTTTGACAAAAATATCTAAACTATGATATATGTTTTAAGGTTTGTATTAAGGTCTATTTCAATTTGTTAAATTGTCAAAAAGACTTAGTGTGTTGTTTTAAAAATCCATTTCAATCTATTAAATTATCAAAAAATCCATAGTTAAGTAAATTTAATTTACTTATTTGAGATCATCATGGTCTCGGTTTATCAATTTTATGCATTTTGAAAAACAATTTTAGAGAGTATGACTTTTTGAATTAATTATCAATGATTTTGCATCAACTATAGCTAGAAAAAACAATTCATGTGATTATTTTATCATCTTTTAAAGAATTGATACTTTTTATTTATTTTAGGTCTTATAACTCAAATTAAAAAAGAATGCAGTGAAGAAAAAATATATAGAATATTTATAAAAGGGGTCCATATGTCGTATTTTGCCCAGGGCTATTATATTGGTTAAGACGGCACTGCTCGTATGTCTGAGAGGACTCTGCTTTGCCGGAACCTGCAAAAAAGAAACAGAAAAATGAAAGGTTGGGAAATGGTGCAAATCCTAAAGGGATTCTGAAAGACGCGGAGGCGGTCAGGCGTCCCGGCCCTGGCCATCACATCATCAAGCAACCGGAATCCACCAAACCAGGAGTTTATCTCTTGTCACCGGCCACAATCTCCAATAGAATACTGCTTCCACCACCGTCAAAAAGGCAGAGAAGTTCCCTCCAGGCTTCCTGCGAGGGCTTGAGAGCAAGAGCCTGAGCTCCATACAAAAGGCGACACCACTGACTACTGTGGTTTCTTGTTTGGTTAATTGTCGTATTTGGGTCTTTGCTTGTGTTTCCCTTTGCCTCCTTTCTCTCCCGTCTCAGGTTGTAGATCCATTTGGCAGCAACTATTGCTCTTCTGCGTGGTTTCCGTTAATAGTGCATGGCTAGTCCTCTCCCTGCTTGTAGTAGTAAATAATTTTATTTTCCAATATTTAAGACATGTTAATGGGCTTTACTTTGTAATCGTATGTAGCTCCGCTCAAATAGAACTTAGCAGTTTTCGCTTTCTTTAAGACTCTAGGGCTTTGTTTTCCAGTAAAACTCTTTATCTTTGGTTGTCTAATTTGCATTGTATTTTCTATGTTTAGTTTAAACATCCTTTAAAATGAAAAGGCTATACAACCGTAGCTAAATTAATTGTTGAAAGGTGAATTAAACAACTTCGAACCATGTCATACGGGGTATTCGTAGTATAACACTATTCATATCAATATATTAAAATATTACGTTTAATTAATAATAAGTTAAGTTAGTATTATTAATAGTTCAGATTTATAACTAAAAATAAATATTTTGTATTGTTTGGTATTTTGTTGTTTAAATTTTATGAAATAAAAATTAGAATTTTTATTTTCTTTTCTTTTTTAACTAATAATATCACCAGTGTTATTATTCAACAAAATAAAATATCTCAGATACTTTTGTACTTTTCTTTCAATAATATAAATTCTAGCTGTATTTAATATTTTATAAAATATAAAATTTAAAAACATGGACAAACAAACATAAACTCAAAAACTGATAAATAATTAATTATCAAATGTAAATAATATAAGTATTAAATTTTAAAAATTGAATAAAAATATTGCTTTGGTGTAAATTTGATGTTATGATCATAGATGAAAAATAAAATAAGAAATGAAAACACTAACTTTGGTGTTATTGATGACAAAAAAAAAAAATTGGTGTTATTTGGTTGGAGTTATCTTTAATAAGAGTATAATGTCTATACACCATCTGAATAGTTCTATACAATACTCCGTCTGTTTCTAAAAGATCCATGTTTTAGATTTTTCACACTTATTAAGAAAAACATAAAATTTCATTTATCAATGCATTGTTTTTCTTAATTAACAATTCCCCATAATTCTGAACCAATAATATTTTAGTAAATACAATTATATTTTTGGAAATGTACAATTTTTCATTATTAATATATTGAAAATGTAAAAAATGTATCTTTTTGAAACAAAAGTTTTTTCTAAAACATGGATCTTTTAGAAACAGAGAGAGTACTATTTAAATTAGGGCTGAACACAAACACTCCTTACACGTTTTATATTCGTTATTCGGAATATATAGTGTCTTAATTTCTTAAGTATTTATTGTTGTCAAGTTGGATATCAAACAGTAGAATTTAGATACTTGTAAATACAAAATTACTAACAAATTTGTAAAAATTCATTATTGGACTTTATATTACTTGTTAGTTGCTAGAGAAAACATTTTTGTTGTTTTTTCTTTTGACAAAGGGCTGAAAACATTTTTGTTGTTATGAAAAGTAAACACTACTCCTTATTGAGATATTTATGATTTTTGCTCATTTTTTTTCTTTATAATACATATAAGTATTTTGTTTAGAGTACTTCTTATGTTTTTTCTCGTAAGGTAAATAAAATAAAATTTTATGTTCATTCTGAATAGAGTGTTATTTAATGATTAGGTTTTAAATACTCAAAAATATGTTCAAGTAACTCACAAATATTGGTAAATAACTGTAATAGAATGGATTAAATAATTTGCAAGTTCTCATTTTTAATAAAGTATTTGAAATAATAAATGCTCATTTTTAACATACTAAATAAAAGTCTAATTTTTTATCTTTTGTATAAGACAAATCAAATATCAAGTATAGCTAAATAGTAATTCACTACAAGAAAAAGGCATATTGTAACAAAAAAATTATGACTACAGTTTTTAGTAATAAATTTGTGACATAATAGAAACGATTTTGTGACTAAAATTTTATATCACAAATTAGTAGCTGGATCGTCACAATATTATGACGATTTAAGACGTAACTAATTTTTGTGATGATTAGTGACATAAGTGTGACAAGAATAGATGTAGTAACAGGAGTGACGTAATTGTGATTACGGTTATCGTTGCAATTGTAACAATTCTGTCATTCTGTGACTGAATGTCAAGTTTAAATTTGGTATGATAGAAAAAACTGAATATTAGTGAGTAATTGGTGCGAACTGATGGTAAAAGAAAATCATTGTTAGTTCCGACTTTAAATTTTTTTTTTTTTTTTACAACTTCATTGAAAAAAAATCAAATGTCAAAGGGGAAAAGAACAATAAAACAACGAGAAACACAAAAACGATCAATCTAAAAAAGATCTATTATCAAGAAGAAGATGTTTCTCTAAGAATCTGGTGCTGCTTCTCGAAGAATCTGATGGTGAACCACGCCGGACCTCCTAAAGCCAAATACGACTGAAAGAGGCCATTCCTTAGTACACTTTTTGCAATCTCCCTAGCTACTCTGTTAGATATGCCCGATTCAATCTCAAAAGCTACCGAACTAAAAGAAGCACATAAGGAGCAAATGCGATGAAGGATGATTCGAAATCTTGGCCAATTCGACGGTTTCATCAAAGCTTCGATGAGGTCATGGAGATCAGATCCCAAAACTATTTCTTGATATCCAATGTCTTTCATACTCTGTAGTGCCCACTCCAAACACTTGAGCTCCGCCGTCAGTCTGTTAGGCTAAAAGGTGAGGGCATCTCTAGCATGATGCAAGACATTCCCACTGTGATCTCGAACAATAAAGGCTGCACCACTATGAAGCTTAGCATTTCTCCAGTTAGTATGAATGTTACACTTAGCGAAACCAGAGATCGGAGGCGTCCAGCGCTTGATTTCCCCACATAGACCAAGTTTCTGCTCCAAATTTTGCTTTGACGCATTGAGTTCATGCCAAGTAAAAGCTTCATCACATGCCTTCTGCACCTGGATAAGTAGCGATTCTTGCGTATCCGCATAGATAACTGTATTTCTGTTTCGCCAAATAGTCCATAAAATCCAAGGAATTGATCTTCTACGGTTAACCGGAATGGCTTCATCTGACATCTTCTCAATAAAGTATGTTAGAAGTTCAATCAGATTACTGTTTGAGGGAAGTGCCGACGCTTGAAACCCTGCAAGTGCCCATATCTCCTGAGCAGTGTCGCAATGGAAGAGCACATGATCAATAGATTCACTTCCATGTCGGCATAGTTTACAAAGAGTAACCACATTCATCCCTCTAGTATTAAGCCGCTCAGCTACCGCCAAGGCCCCTGAAGCTGCTCTCCATAGAAAGCTCCTTATCTTTGGAATCTTCCATATCACCCGTTTAAGTACCAACAACCCAGGCACATTCCACATTATTTGCAGAACACGAGATTCTTTATGTTTTGCAGCCAGCATATATCCACATTTCACTGTATAAGCACCATGTGAAGTGAAATCCCAAATATCCTCATTAAAATTTATTATGTTAGAAATTTATACTAATCTATTAGTTCTATTTAATTATAATTGTTCACCTAAAATTGACCAAATTTAGTTACAAACCATAACAAAGTAAAGTAAAATATTCATTCAAATCTTTAAAGTCGCTTAGTCTTGAAAATTAAATTTTGTACTCTAAATCGATACTTCGATTATTATATATTTCTAAACTGAAATCCAATAATTACAAGAAAATATGTACACACTGAGGAGTTAGCTACAAAATCTTATTCGTTTCCTATGCTGGAAAAAAACTTGTAATTTTGTGGCTATGCATGTTTAATCGAAACACTAAACCTCAAATACAAATTTTATCTCTGTACTATAAACCAAAAAAAATAAGAACAATAATACACCCAAGAACTAATATTCAATACTTACAAAATTAAACTTTTCATATATAACAATTATTCAATTTTAATATATATATATATCAAATTCCTTCAGATTCTTTTTATATATTAATTGTTGGATATAATATGAATTAAAAAAAGATATATATATATATATATAATCATTCTCAATTTAAAGGATATCATAATCTAAGCTTACCTAAATTCTTATTGTTTTGAACATATTAAAGATTCTACAATAGATTTTGATTATTTCCAACAAACTTCAATAAAGCGAGAGATATAAAACATAACTACGGTTAACAACATCCTAATGCCTATCTTTTTTCTAAAAAAAACAATCTTTAATTTGTTCAAAACAATAAGAATTTAGGTAAGCTAAGATTATGATATCCTTTAATTAAGCGAGACATATAAAACCTAACTACGATTAACGAGAGCGTTACATAAAATGACACAATCTGACTTGTATTTACGCTGAGAGACACATTATCTCTTTGGCACACTTTCTCTTAACAGCTGTCTTTTTCTGGACAGAAATGATCCTGCTTTTTGTGTAAAGAGAAGTGTGTCTCTTTCTTACTTTTAAGGAAGCAACCATAAGGTGAGTAAGTTGAAACTAAGTTTGTCTTTAGTTGCAATAAATGATAAAAGTTAAAATGAAAAGGTAAGGGTCGTTGCTAACTTGTATTTTTTCTGATCTAAGGGTCATTGCTAACTTGTATTTTTACTGTGACCAAGTTAGCTTGTACTAGTTTCACCGTTATGAGTATTTTGCTAATTTTTACATTTTTAGAATACATATAGAAAATTTGATTGATACAATAAATTATATTATTTTATTCTCTATATTTTAACATCCATTTTGATATAAATTTTTATATTTTAACAATTTTCCAAAAATCTATGGACATAGTAATTTTGGATAATCTGAGAAAATTATAGACAAAAAATACATGGATGGAAAAATGTGGATAAAACAGTTGTAGACATGAAAAGAGTTTTGATAGACATAGAATATGTAGGCTAGGATGATACCGGTACAGGAAGAAATATCCATGGAAGATCATGAAAGTCGTGTGCTTTGTGAGTTTAGGCTTGCGGAAGCAAAGTATGGTGATGCGCTGACTTATTGGCTACCATATAGCATGGATTTTGCAACTGGAATTAAAACCCCCCCTGTATCCACAGAGCTGTTGTCCAAGTCACTACAAGAAAACAGGGGATTAGCGACTACGATTTACGACCGCACATACATCTAAGTTACGACTAACTGAGACTTAGTCGTATTACTAAAATGATTAGTCGTAATATAGACGCAAAATAACGTCTGATTTACGACTACATTTTCATGTAGTCGTAAATTAGTCATAAAGTACGACTCAGTTACATCTAAATATTTACATCTGATTAACGACCAATTCTGGTCGTACTTTACGACTACTTTACATCCAAAAGCTACCATCTGATTAACTACCAACTTACGAGTACTGTAGTTGTACATGTCTAGTTAAGTTATGATCAAACGTAACTTGTAACATTGTTACCTACCGAAATCGAAATTTCTCTATAAATATGATCTTCACCCTCATTCTTAAGATGCACCAAAAAAAACGAAATGAACAAAGAAAAAAAAACGAAAAGAGTAAAAAAAATGTCTAGAAATATTTATGAGCTTCGGAGTTGGATGTATGCGCATAAAGATTCAAGGGGAAGAGTAACAGACAAATTTCTCAACGGAGCATATATATTCATGTACCAGGCCGGACAGACGCCCCTCATAAAGGAAACGGGTAAAATGTTTTGTCCCTGTCGTAAATGCAACAATACGAAGTTTGCTGCTAGTGAAACTGTTTGGAAACATATAGTAAATAGAGGATTTACTCAACATTACTATATTTGGTTTAACCACGGAGATGGTGATAATAGGAATGAAGCTAGTAGTAGTAATCAGGTTGAAAATGTTCGTAACAGAGATGAACCACATTTGCCTTCTGAAAGTGTCATTCAAGAAGATCATATGGTAGATCATGATAGAATGCATGATATGGTTACAGATGCATTTCGTGAAACAACATCAGTAATAGAGGAGGTCGAAAATGTAGAGGGGCCTAACTTGGATGCAAAAATATTTTATGAAATGCTAGCAGCAGCAAATGAGCCAATTTATGAAGGTTGTAGAGAAGGAATTTCTAAATTATCAATGGCAGCTAGGATGATGAATATCAAAACTGATCATAACTTACCTGAAGTTTGTATGGATGCATGGGCTGAGTTGTTTAAAGAGTATTTGCATGAAGATAATTTGTGTCTTTGAATCTTATTATGAGATTGGCGGTTCATAGTCTTGGCTTACCTTCGGATATGATTGATGTGTGTATAGTCAACTGTATGATATATTGGGAAAAAGATGCAGAATTGTTAGAGTGTAAATTTTGCAAGAAGCCACGATATAAACCGCAAGGACGTGGGCGGAATAGGGTGTCGTACTAGCGGATGTGGTACATACCTATTAAAGATAGACTGAAGTGATTATATCAATCTGAAAAGACTGCAGCATTGATGAGATGGCATGCCGAACATACCCAGAAGGAAGGCGAGATCAATCATCCCTCTGATGCCAAAGCATGAAAACACTTGAATTCGGTGTACCCTGATTTTGCAAGCAACCCCCGTAACGTTTATCTTGGGCTCTGCACAGATGGATTTAGTCCATTTGGAATGTCTGGAAGACAATACTCGCTTTGGCTAGTCTTCTTGACGCCATACTTCCTTCCACCAGAGATGTGTATGCAAAAGGAATTGCTTTTCATGAGTATATTGATACCTGGGCCAAAGCATCCGAAGAAGTCCCTTGATGTTTTTCTACAGCCTTTGATAGAAGAATTGAAGGAATTATGGTCAACAGGCGTGCAGACATATGATTGTTCAACAAGAACAAACTTTACAATGCGAGCAGTTGTTTTGTGGACCATTAGTGACTTTCCTGCATACGGGATGTTGTCGGGTTGGACGACGCATGGGAGGCTGTCTTGTCCTTATTGTATGGGAAGCACAGACACATTTCAGCTGAAAATGGTAGGAAGACGTCCTGGTTTGATTGTCATCGGAGATTTCTTCCCATTAACCATCTGTACAGATGGAACAAGAAATTGTTTCGGTCAAAAAGGATTGTATGGGTGCACCACCATATTTATCTGGAGAAGAAATCGAGAAGGATATTGATCACTATGGTGGACTATAAACAGTTACCAAAGGGGGTAATTGGCATACTCTTGCAAATATGCCTGATGGTTATGGGACACAGCATATTTGGCACAAAAAGAATATATTTTGAGATCTTCCGTATTGGAAAGATCTACCTCTGCGCCACGATCTTGATGTGATGCATATAGAGAAGAACTTCTTTGACAACATCATCAATACTTTGTTGAACGTCCCCGGGAAGACAAAAGATAACATGAAGTCAATGTTGGATTTGTCTGCATTATGTTCTAGGATTGAGCTGCATATTAAAAACGATGGGAAAATTCCGGTTCCCATTTTCAGATTGTCAGCAGAAGCAAAAACGGCGTTGTTCAAGTGGGTGGCATCAGGTTTGAAGTTTTCTGATGGATATGTTTCAAATCTATCAAGATGTGTTGATCATCACAGACAAAAGTTCTCAGGGATGAAGAGTCACGACTGTCATGTTTTTATGCAACGACTTCTACCATTTGCATTTGCGGAGTTGCTTCCAAAAAAGGTTCACGAAGCACTTGCAGGTAACAAATAATTAAAGTTATTATTTCTTCTTGTTGGAAAAAACTTATAATTGTAAATTATTTGTAGGCATCGGAGCTTTTTCAGAGATCTTAGCGCACGCACCGTAACTGTAGATGTCATCAAGCAACTTGATGAGAATATTCGGATCTTGATGTGTAATTTGGAGAATATTTTTCCCCCGTCCTTTTTTGATGTCATGGAACATCTAGTTATCCACCTTCCGTATGAGACACTGCTTCGTGGACCTGTTCATAATGGATGGATGTATCCTCACGAGCGAGCTATGAAATATTTGAAAGAGAAAACAAAAAATATGGCAAGGGTGGAAGGTTCAATAGTTGTTGGGAGTTTGAATGAGAAAACATCTCACTTCACGTCCTACTACTTTGGGTCACAAGTCCGGACACCGAAAAGGACTACGAGCAGATATGATGATGGTGGTGTTATGCCGACATATGTTGTTGAAGATGTTCCAGACATATTCTGTCAGATAGGACGTCTAGGTGGAAAACTGAAAGATGTTTGGTGGTCGAGTTCAGAAGACGCTCACAGTGTCCACACATGTATACTCCTTAATTGCGAGGAGATTGAATTATTTGAAAGGTAATTAAAATTATTTTGCTGTTAAATTTTACCACACATATATACACTTTAATGATCATTTTGTTTTAAACCAGCGACTTTGTTGCCCAAGTCGAAGAAGCTATACCAGGAATATCAACCAATGATCTCGACAAAAGGAAAGACCAACACTTGGTGAAATAGTTAAAAACGCAGGTATACATCACAATATATATAATTAACAAAGTTATATATATATATATATATATATATATATATATGTTGATGTTCCAGGTTGATTATGAAGACCAATTTTATCCTCCGTGGTTTTACGAATTGATACAAGGTCCTGTCGGTAAGGTCACCACAACATCTATGTATTTCACACGAGGATACACTTTTCACACTTAAGAATATGGAAGTCGGCGAGCAACAATGAACTATGGAGTATGTGTGAAAGGTGAAACAAATTTCTATGGAATCTTACAAGAGATCATCGAAGTGGAGTTCCCCGGCGTAGTGATGCTGAAATGTGTTCTCTTCAAATGTGACGGGTTTGACCCCACAGTCAATAGAGGTGTTCGGTATAGCAAGTTTGGTGCTGTTAATATAAATGCTACACGGAGGTACAACAAATTTGAACCCTACATATTGGCTTCTCAAGCAGACTAAGTTTGTTTTATTCCATATCCGAGGATCAGACAATCTGGAATATCATGGTTAGCCGCTATAAAAGTTACACTTCGGGGCCGAGTATTGACTGATGAACAACCGCCTTTACAAGAAGATTCCGTAATTGAAGTAGAAGTACCCGAACAAGCTATAGATGATATCTTACTTGTTGATCCGCATAATCCGGGATAGGAAGAACTTCCAGACGATGCAACGGACGAAGCCAACGAAGATGAATTTGAAGAAAATGATGAAGTGGATGATGTTTCTCATGACGAGTGATCGAGTTTCATTATTATGTTAGAACATTTTTGTTTTATACTATGAACTATGAACTATATATGAACTTATTATGTTATATATGAACTTAGTTTACAAAAAAAAAGACTTTGTATTTTGGGGTATGGAAGTGTATAAAACTTATGATGTTTGGGATTTGAGGTTTGGGGCTTGGGGTTTCAGTTTTAGGGTATATAGTAAAGTACGACTAAGGTACGACCAATTGCTCGAGTGGTCCCTAATTAGTCGTAATGTACGACTAAGGTACGACCAACTGCTCAAGTGGTCCCTAATTAGTCGTAATGTACGACTACGGGACGACCAAGTGTGGTTTGGGGTTTGGGGTTTCGGTTTTAGGGTATAGCATAGTATTAGTAAGGGAGAGTCCCTAATTAGTCGTAATGTACGACTAAGGTACGACCAACTGCTCAAGTGGTCCCTAATTAGTCGTAATGTACGACTACGGGACGACCAAGTGTGGTTTGGGGTTTGGGGTTTCGGTTTTAGGGTATAGCATAGTATTAGTAAGGGAGAGTCCCTAATTAGTCGTAATGTACGACTAATGTACAACCAACTACAAAACTGGTCAAATGGTCCCTAAGTAGTCGTACAATTACAATTAAACTAGGACTAAATTGCTTATATGGTCCCTAATTGGTTGTTAATTTACATCTCCTTTACGACTAAACTGGTCAAATGGTCCCTAATTAGTCGTACATTTACAGTTAAATTAGGACTAAACAAGAAGTTTAGTTCCTAATTAGTCGTAATACCATTCGAAATATCCTATAAATACTCACCAGTTATCTTCTCGAATCTAAAATATTTTTAGAAAAAAAAAAAGAGAAGAAAGATCTGGAAGCATAAGTGGAAAGAAAGAGACGAAAGATCTCGTCTAGTCTCTTTCCACTTGTGATTCCAGTATTTTTTTCTCTTTTTTTCCAGAAATTTCAAATGTAGTCCTTGATTACAAAGATTGTTAAATATATCTTTCATAGAGATCTATCAGACGTCTGCGGATTCCTCCGAAGAAACAGAAATTTTAGTTTCTTCGGTTGGATCCGCAGCATCTTATATATCTTTTGGGAGATATATTTGTATCAATCCAATGTTTTTTTTATAAATTAGACAAATTGTTAAGAGAGGTTTATCATAACTTTTGATAAACCTCTTTTAACTTTTCGTATTAGAAAGGTAGTCACTAGTTGGTCGTAATAGATTTCGTCCTTCTTTGGTCGTAACTAGGTTTAGTCACTCATTGGTCGTAATATTACGACCAATGTACGACTAGAAGTCACTCATTAGTCGTAATATTACGACTCGTGTACGACCAACACGAAATCCCTATATATACTCGGACCTAGCGAAGCCATTTGGTTGCTCATCTCCCCTCTATCTAACAACGACTTAGCTTCTCTCTCTAGGTAATTTTTTTTTGTTTTAGTTTTAGGTGGTTAGATTAGATGATTAGATTAGATTTGGAATTAGTTTAGGATGAAAGTAGATGTAGGATGGAGTTAGATTATGATGTAATTAGAATATGTTTAGATTATTTTTATATAATTATTTGAATTGTTTATAACAATCCATGTTGTTTTTTCAATTTTTTCAGATTGACGATATTGTTATGGCTAGCGGTCGAAAGAGACTTAGAAACCATGCGACAGGAACCTCTTACGGGAGTATCTTTTTCGCTCAGCCGGATCCATCAGCTTCTACCTCCGGCACATCATCCGCCCCAGAGAGCCAAATTCCTAGTGTTCCGTATGTTCGTCCGCAGGCTTACGATCCTGTAGCTCCATACATTTCGCAGTATGACCCTGCTGCATACTTTACTTATGAGGAGCAGCCTCAGTATGATCAGCAGCTTCATGATCAGCAGCCTCCACAGCATCATCCCCAGCATGCTCCACAGCAGGCTCCACATCAGGTTCCACAGCAGACTCCACAGCAGGCTCCGGCTCCTGCAGCTCTAGCTGTTCATCCAGATATGATGGTGCCACCGACTGCAATGTAGGCAAGATATACCGTCGAGGACGTTCTCCGGATGCCGGGACGAGAAGATTTACAAATCATCGATCAAGACCTACCACCCAGCACGACTTGGTAATTAATTTTAAATTAATTAAATGAAATTTTAATTACATATATAACAATTAATTATATATATTGGTCTAATTTTAATTCTTTCAAATTTTGTAGGTTTACTGCGGACAATAATGTGGGACATAGCGTTGGGGATATCATCAGGTCAAACTTCCGGGATGCGCATCCGTACTGGTCTCTTACACCGGACCACGTTCGCATTACTTGGTTCAAGTGCTTCGCGGTTAGTTTTAAATTTAATTTTTTTATTTATAAAATAATAATTTGATTAATTAATTTTTTCATGATTTTTTTGTACCAAAAATGGAATTGGTCTATTGGTGTCAATGAGAAGGTGAAGAGAGAGTTCTACAAAAAGGCGATGGCTCGCCTCAAGAACATTGTTGGCGACTGGAAGGAAAAGTGGAGGGTTATGGGGGATGACGCAAAAGAAACCTACCTCAGCAATGACGGTTGGACTGGTTTGAAGGCTTATTGGAATTTGCCAAATGTAGCACGAAGATCTCTCACTTGCTCTGCGTCCCGGATGACACGTGATGCTGATGGTAACCTCCCAATATCTCATACTTCCGGACAGACTCCACACGCCAAAAAGGCACTGCAAATTGTAAGTTTTTGATATTTCTCAATTTTTATTATATATATAATTAATAATTAAGTATTTATTAAATGTGGTAGTTTAATTCAGTTGATTATTTTTTAAATATATGCTGCCCAAGAAGGAGCACCACCATCTCTGGCCCGACTTTGCAAGACGACCCACCAGCATTCCGATGGCACTTTCTCGCATCCTCTAGCAGAGAAGATCTACAATGATGTAGAGGCTCGGATTGAGGAGGTCCAGACTCAGTTAACGCAAGCAAATCCGGAAGGTGCACCGGTCCAGCTTTCCACCATCGAACAAGACCAAATTTTTGAGCAGGTAAAATATTCTATCTTTTTAATTTATGTTTATATATATATTTTTAATCTTTAATTTAGTTTTTACATGTACTAATTAATATCCATTTATTACTGAAGGTTGTTCCGAAGAAAAGAGGACGTATTGTCGGGATCAGGAGTGTGAACGGTGTCCCTAGGACGAGAGCTAAACACGCTGCTAGAATGGAAGAAGACTCCTCCGTCCGGAGGGATTTGGCAGCTGCGAACTGAGTCATAGCCGACCACAACGACAAATTTAAGGCTATGGCAAATATGTTCGATATGTTTCTAGAGTCAACCCCAAACGTCAACCCGTCGGTTGCATCTGCGTGGCAGACTCTACGTCCAAGCTTTAATGTCCCCCAGCCTACTCCGGAAGAGCAGGCAGATCTAGATCGGCGTGCGGAGCAGAGGAGTTCCGATCTCTTCGATGAAATAAACCTTAATGCTTAGTTTTTCGGTTTTAATTATTTTGTATATATTTTGAATATTTTAATATTATGGATGTGTTATTATGTTTTTATGGATGATTTTCTATTTTAAAAAAAATTAACGAAATCTAAAATTTAAAATTTATCAAATTTTAAAAAATTTAAAATTTTTTAAATTTTATTTAAATTATAAAATTTTGTAATTAAATATATGTGACGTAAATAGGTCTTGATATTACAACTAATGAACATCTAATTCGATGTTAGATAGTCGTCAATTTTCGACTACTTTACCTCGGACATCGATGTTAAATAGTCGTACATTTACGACTAATGTACATCTAATATTTAGTCATAATTTACTTCTGCTTTACGACTAAACCTTGACGACTAGATTACGACTATATATTTTACGTTGAAATTACGACTAATTATGTTAGTCGTAACTTTACGTATACTTTACGACTAATAAGTTTAGTTGTAATATTACGACCAATGTACCTCTAATTAGGGATTACGACCAGCTGATAACGACCAATCGCATTTAGTTGTGACCAACTAACTAACAAATAAATGTGCAGTCATTAAGGCCCTGTTTTCTTGTAGTGAGTATCTCATGTCCACCATGATCCTATCCACCGATCTCTTGTCCACGAAACACATGTCCATCCATCTTCCACACATCGAAACTCATGTGTTGTTTGTAATAAAAAAATTTCCAACACTCACTTCACATCTATTCAAAGTTAAATATACCTCCATCCCTCATGTGTTACCAGATATACATGAGTTCGAGATAACCGAAGGCTTTGTGATGTTTTCCCTGTTGGTCACTATCCACAAAACTCTCGTCCACAAATCTCCAATCCACACAACTCCCATTCACCAATCTCCCATCCACCAAATGCTCATCCACAAGACCACAAGATGTCTCCGTCTCATCATGTCCACCGCACCGTTTCTCTGCAAAATTATATATAAAAAAAAAAGACAACGACATTTGTCTTAGGCTGATAATTGGACTTATGTAGTTGCTTGTGAAATCAAAAACTATTTTTCCATGTCGTAGATTGATATCAAAGCAAAGCGGCGGAGGCGAACACAGGTTGCAATTGATGAATCAGATTCTTGATTAGAGAAAATTAGGCAACCCAATCACTGGATCGAGAAAGTGGAAACAGAGAGAAAGGGATTAGACTTTGGTTTGTGAGAGGTTGCTTGATTTAAAGAAGAAGGGAACTAGATTAATTGTTTTAAAAATATTTTGTTTGTTCTAGATCGAGAAGATGTAGAGAGAGGAAGAGATTAAGTTCACTTTATGAATCTTTTGTCGATTTAAGGGTTTGAAGAGATAAAAAATGAGATCTTTGGTAAAAAGGAAGAGAAGAATAGTTTATTAGTTAAAGAAGACAAAAAGGAGATTGGTTGGCTCTAGTTACAAAGGTTAACCAAAAATACAAATTTAGTAGTTAGAGGGTATCTGGGTAAATTTGCTTGGATAAAGTGTCATCTACATATGTGTCCTTTAGTGAAATTGATAGCTCAAATTATGTCTCCTAAAGTAAAATTTCTAACAACATCCTAATGTGTATCTAAAAACCTAAAATTTCTACTACCAAATATTCTTTCCAACTGATTATTAATTGGCCGCCTCCACTGAAAACCCTATAACATTTTATTTCTTCTTCTTTCAGTTTGCTATCTCTTTTTGAACTTTAAAAGGGAGGTTAAAATGTAGCCCACGAATAGACCCTCTCCCGGATATTCAAATAGGCCGTAAGCATGGATCCATATCCGCGTGACCACATGTGGAGCTAATAATCTCGCACGAGAGGGGAATCGATCTCTAGCCTGGACCAACAAGGCAACTTCTCCCCTGGTGAAAACCACTAGACCACCACAATGTGGTTAGTTTGCTATCTCTCCCCTCTTTTAATATATGAATCCCTAAACTGTTTGATGAACTTTAAAACATGACATGATAACAAATTAGATTTAGTTTTTTTAAAAAAAAAAAAAAATTGGATTAGTTCTATTAACCAATTTTAATTTGTAAGTTTTTTAAATATAAAAGAAATGGTAAATCAATTTTATTTTGTATGTACTGAATTTTATATTTGATTTTAATTGTAATTTTTAACTATTTTATTATAATGAATTATATTTTAATAATTTATCTATAAATTTTTATTAAAATAAAAAGTGATTCGGTCTATGGATACATTACTATTAAAATTAATTATATTTAGAATTTTTTTTAATAATTTTATGACTGTGGATTCGTTACCCCTAGTGACATTGTTGGTACATTATTATCCTCACAGATTAAGACAGTTTGAGACGATTAGATACGTAAGAAATTGTAATAGTGTTATTATTACTAACGTACAACGTAATTATGTATGACTAATTTGTTACAAATATTTTAGTTACAAATGTTGTGACTATTTTTGTTCCGATAAACATTTGTGAGTCACGTATTGCAATCAATTAAAAATAGTAACAAAAACATAACAATGAGTATATTGTTATGAATTCTTGTTTATTGTGACAAAATATTTCGTCACAATACATTTATTTTCTTGTAGTGGCACTTGTACCCAGTCCTTACATAAACTCTTGAAAGAAACACCTCAAATTTTTATGGTCGGCCACTGCCGCCACACTTTTGAGTAACTAAACTGTTATTAAGAAGACCTTTTGACAAATAATTTAATGTTAGGTTTATTAAACAAACTTGGAGATATGTATTGGATAGACAACAGAGACCTCAATATCAATGATGGAGGAAAGAGATAGAGGTCAAAACGGCTAGAGATTCAAAAAGGACCAAAAAAACACCTAGCCTGTAGACATCTGTTTAATTGTACATTATCCACGAAAGAGAGAGAAAGAAGAGAGAGAAACTAGATCTTCTCCGGCGTACGGCCGGCGCGTGAGCGTCCGTGTAGTTGTCTCTCTCTGCTTCGTCTCTGCAGAACCGTCAACGACCGCCTTGTCGGAGCTCTGAGAGCGTAACCATCCATCTTCAGTGGTTCGGCTTTCAGCTTTTGGAGTGAAGACGCGCTCGACTGGAGGTTCTCGGGGGAGACGGAGATGCTTGATTGTTAAGGTGGTGCTTTTCCGGGCGATGGAGGCTTCCTTAGATCCATCGACGCCGGTCCACTTGCGGGGAGTGGAGGCTTTCTCAGATCCACCGTCGCCGCTCTAGCTTCTGGGAAGGGGAGGCTTTTTCAGCTCTTTATATGCCGGCTTTTGGATTATGGAGAGAGGAGGCTTACAAAGCTCCTCGATGCCGTTTGGGAACCCTAAGTCCTTTGGGTTGTGGCGACTAGATCGAGGTATTTCAAATGCGGTGTGGTTCTTGTAGTCTTTGATGAGTTCGTGGGTCGTCGAGGATGAGATCTCGGTTGAAGATGAAGCTCTCCGGCGACGGCGACGACGTACAAGAGGAGGATAGCGGTGGTTCTCGGCGTGCCTGTCTAGGGTTTCTGGTGATGCAGAGTCAGAGGAGATCTCGTTAGAACGATGAACTCTCCGGCGTGAAGACAGAACGGCGTGAAATAGCTATGGAGGCGCAGAGGCTCTGAAGTATTGGAGCTCAGGCAAAAAGTGGTTGTTGGTGGCTGGTTTTGGTGGCTGTGCGAGGAGGTGTCGATCAAGTCGAGGCGGGCAACGCGTGCCTTGTGGATGGTTCAGATTATTACACGTGTTCAAGCATGCCTCCTTGATGCGCGCCTAGGGCAAGCTGTCAGGGTTCAATGTTTGGGCCATTGGACCGGTTTTTTAATGAGGCTTCGGCCTTTGTTGTAGTAGCCCGGTATGTTTATGGGCTTTTTGCTTAAAATTATGGTGTATTTGGGCTTCGGCCGTGGGCTTGATCCTTTTAGTTAATAAAAACAAAACTTGACGGAAAAAAATACACCTAGCCTCTAATAAACAAAAGCTTATTTGTGATATAACAAAAAAAGAGTAAAATTAGTTTTATAGAAAGAATTTAGAGAGAGATGGGAAGAGAGAAAAGGAGAGAGAGCGTGATTTTGGTTATATAATGAATAATGGGTTTTTGTTTGGTTTTCACCCAATTTCCCAATAAGCAACCGAAGAAACAGATGTCCATGGAAAAAAAAAACTAAAGAAGTAACCCCAAAGTTGAAATCGATATTTTTATAACAGTAGCGAAGTCGGGCGACGGCGCGTGGGGTCTCCACATGAGCCAAAATGAAATTATGTTAATTTATTGTCACCGCAGAAACACATGCAGCGCCCGTCATACAGACCCACATGTTTAAATTCAAAATTTACAACCGGTTTCTCAGGCACAAAATATATTTATTTTATTTTTCTTTTGGATAACGCACAAAAATATAGTCATATAATGTGTAAATAAGATTAGTTCAGTGTTTCACAACAAGATTAATTTAAAGTTTCCTTTATTATTTTCTAAACATACTCCCCAAATCTTCCTCTCTCCCTGTCTCATGACTAGACAGGAGTTCAATCACAAATTTTCTTCTAAAATAATATAATATGATAAGAAAATGGCTCGTTCAAACGTAAACGAAATTTTGGTTGAAAACAAAAAATATCCATTAATTTTGTCCTAAGTTATTGGCTATTGCGTTGCCCAAAAAAAAAAAAGTTATTGGCTATTGCATACAGATACCACTTTTGTTAATAGCTCCATGACACAATGTTTTATAGTCTCCTAGAACAACACAACGTTTTGGTATAGTAATTTAATGAAACTATTTACAGAAAACTGATAATACATATCTTGTCCGTAAGTGAAAATGGCAGTCCAAACTCACACGCTTGCTCTGTTTCTATTCCCCTCACTAGTCACTATTTATTTTTGTCTGTTTCTCTCTTTCTCAGTCTTTTGTCGTTGTTATAGGAGGCGCGTGAGTCAAACAGAACGCAATGCAAAGTAATGAAAGAGCTAACACATGTCAGTCCGTACTTCACGACACGCCACAGAATACAACAAGGTTAAAAAACCCTCGAAACCAGACATAAGCGACGGTCGTAACTATCCTCAACATCAGAGTTACTTTTAGATCCGTTTCCTAATCCTTTGAAACAATTATAACAATAAGACTACTTAGTAAGCGTTAATTCATTTTGCTAATTAAGAAGTTTTTTTATGTTTCCTTAACATGGATCGATCTCCGTTCTTACATTACCAAAAACGGACAAACTGAAAAGAAAAAAAAAACTACTCATCCGACTAAAAAAAGATATTTGCTAAAAGACACTAAAGTTACCAAAAAAAAATCAACCCTAATAGTTCCGCCGAAAGTTCTGCAAACGACGCCGTGCGGCAAAGTCAGTGAACGGCGCCATTAATTTCCGTCTTCATCGCCTGTTTTACAGCCAGAGCGGCGGCGGCTCGTTGAGATCAATGGCTAGGCCACGTCTCACCGTAGGGGAGGAAGGAGAAGAACTCATTAATTCAAGCACTTTCGGCGGCGGAGCGGCTCGGCTGAAGGCGAAATCAAAGCGGCGGTTCTGTAGAGGGGGCTCTGTCGTTAAGCACTCCGGTTCGGAGGAAGAGTCCGTGGTGGCGGTAACTGCCGGGGATGTGAAGAGGAGGAGGAGGATGAGCGGAGAACCAGAGTTGATGGTTGTGGTGGTTTTCCGCGGCGGCGGCAGCGGCGGAGGGAGAAGGGATGTGGTTAAGGTCAAGAGAGAGGGGAGAAGGGAAGTTAGTTTTAGCTTTGATTCCACGGAGGAAACGGGCGGCGCCGTCGTAAGCTAGAGCAGCTTCTTCGGGAGTGTCGAAAGTGCCTAACCAAACCCTAGTTTTCTTCGAGGATCTCTAATCTCCGCGTATGCGACCCATGGTCTCTTCCTCACTCCTCTGTAATGCACCTCCCTTGCACAAGTCGTCGACGCCATTGTTCTACAGAGAATCGAGAGAGAGAAGAGAGAGTTTTTTTGTTTTGTTGACTTGTTTGACTCAAAAATGAAAGATAGAGAGAGAGAGTGTGTGTGTGTTTAAAAAGAACAAGAGGTGTCTGTGGGGTCTACTTAAGACACCCATAATCCTCGACTTGTTTTATCCATTTAGGGTTTTGAAGGATCAAGCACCATTGATCTTTTGCTAGTTGGGCGATGTGACTGTAGTTATGTTTAAAGATCGTTACACGTGGGTGTTCTTACACCAAAGCATAGTGTGTTCTAATAATTGAATGTACTGAAAATTATGTTATCTGCAAATAAGATATTTCATAAAAAGTGATTAGTTTTAACGGCGGGGAGTATGTACTAATCTCTTTTTATTTACTTTGTTTTTAAAGTTCTGTTTAAACATAAGTGTATTGCTCAAAAAAAAAGTTTAAACTTAACTTAAAAACCCTAACACCGTCGTAAAGAGCGAAAAAATGAGATCTTTGATCTCATTTTCTCCAGTATCCGGCGAGCTTCGTCGGTGCTGTGAGAAGGTTTTTAGTCTAGTTCTTTGTTCTGTTTAGGTTGAGATGAGGCTTTCTAGTGTCAGAGAAGTTTTGGATTAAGAATCGATTTCGACTCATCCTTTGTTTTGATTGGGTTTCTTCTCTAGATCCATAGCTTTTTCTGGTGCGCGGTGCAGGTTATACCGGTTCTGATGTGGGTGGGTACTTCTTCAATCGGATCAGATGAGGCAGAGCTCAGGTTCTTCTGGTGGTCGTTCGTCTTTCCTTTATCCTTTTGTCTTCATTTTGCTGCACTGAAGGTTCTCAGTCTCTCTTAGTGCTTAGCTGTCTTTTTCTTAATCAAGCTCTATGTCCTAAGCCTTTCGATATAAGTTCGGTTCTGCTTCAAAGTCCTCGTTTGAAGGCTCTCTTGTGGAGCTTCATAATGAGGTTTCTTCGTGGATGCAACTTGAGGGAGTGTTGTGGATTTAGAGTGAGAGATTTGGCTTTTCGTTTTCTGGGAAGGAGGTTCATTTGTTGTTGGAGTTGTGGAGTTTGTTTGGTCTAATGGTTCTTTTGGGAGATATCATGTTCTATTTTTTCAGGTAGAGTTTCTCTGCTTTGGAAGTTGGTTGTGCTCTGTCTTCGACGAGGCGTTTGTTTCTCAATTGTTATGATCTTTAGTAAGGCTTCGCTGTTAGTCCTCTGGTCGTTATTTTGTTCTCTTCAGTTGGTGAAGTTCCGGGGCGGGGAAGTTGTGATGTTCCTTGGTTTGTAACCAACGGGGTTCTCCAGATTGCTTGGTAAGGAGATTTGGAGCCTTAGCTCAATTGCATGCAGTCTTTGAGTAGTTAATTGCCAACCTTCATCTTCTTTGGCTGCTCGGGAAGATCGTATCTCTTGCGGCTTCCTGTGTTGAAGCTGTGTTGTGTTTGGTTCTTGAACGAGTTTCAGTGGTGGAACTGTTCTAGGAGGTCTTCTTCGATCTCAAATAATTAGGCTTGCATCGCTTTCTCACTCATCTCTGCGTCCGGCTACGTTCAGCTTTTCCATTCTTGAAGTGCATCGTTTAGCTCCATGTGCTCTTAATCAACTGTCTTCTTCCTTTTGTCTAGTTTATGCTTAAGTGTATGTACTAATCCTTGTCTCCGGATGGTGTATATCACCTTGCCGGCTTATGGCTCCAAAAAGGTTGCAGACCTTTGCTGGCTTTGTGTACTACCTTGTTCAAGTTAATATTAATCTTCTAGATATTAATCTTCTAGATGACAAAAAAAAGTGTTTAACTTTTGGGAAATTGGTCTGTATAACAAGAAAAAACACCTAATTCACTATATAGCCATTTTCCCTAATGACTCTATACATATTGTTAACTTTATAAATTAATATTGTATTGCCCCTTATTTCAACCGGCGAAACCTGAAACAAAAAAATTATATTCTTAATAATTATCCAAAATCATTGCTACACATCATCACCTCCACTGGATTTGCATTGAATTATTGATTTCTTCTTCATTTTTTGCGAGCGCGTCATCTTCTTCTCGTTTGAAATCGTCGGTGACGAAATGGGCATGCCTTGCCGTCGGTGAAAAAGACGCTACCACTGTGTTGCCGGAGATATTTTGTGGAGGAGAAGATCAGTTAGGAGGCTTTGTCAGTGATGGAAAGGAGAGGCTTCTCGGATTCCAAAAGCGATAGTCATGAGGATGTCAGAACATGTACGTATCTTGTTTCAAGTAATTCTCTGTCGCATGTGGGAGAAGATGAACAGTTTTGGTATTGTGTTTTACTCTATTATATGCATATATAATAGAAATGTAAAGCAATATGTATTTTTCATGTTTTGTTATGCAGTAAATTAGAAATTTGGATTTAGTTTAAGAAAGATTAGGGTTAACATTGGATTATGGTTTATGTTTCCATGTAATGATATTCATATGATGTAGTCTCTTCCCTCTTTTTTCTCTAATGTCGTTAATCTTCATCTCTTTCGATACAGTCAATCTGAATATCTTATGGTTTCATCAATATATAGTATGTTATTTATTTTGTTCTATTTTATTTGGATTTAAGTTTTATAATTGATTTTAGAGGTTAGTAATTAGGGTTTAGGGTTTAGTATTTAGGGTTCAGTGATTAAGGTTTAGGGTTTAGTGATTAGGGTTTTAGGGTTTAGTATTTATGAGTTGGGGTTGGGTTACTGTTTAGTATATAGGGATTATAGATGTAGTTTGCATCTTATACTACTTCGACAATATACAATAGAACATTCAGTGTATATATATGGTCAATAAACTTGTCACGTGGATGTCTACTTCTTCTTTCATATGAAAAGTTTTCGTTTCCTTCTTGTCCATATCTTTTCTCAGTTACGTCATCAATATATAACACATTCACCGGGTAACTGTTGATGAAAGGGGTATAACCGGATCAATTGTATCACAAATGTTAGTTTCTTAATAATGTCAAAATCATTGTTACTTTCCTAATTTTGTCTCCAAAATTGGTTATCTCGCCAATAAGTTCTTAACTTTTTACGCAAACCATGTTCTAGTTCCGCTCTCAAACAGATTATATTTAAGATTTGACTGATGAACTTGTCCAGATGTGAAAAATCGTGTTTCCCAGTCATCAGCCATATTAGAATGATATTAGTTGCCTTAGACGTATAAATTAACTTACTTTAGAATCTAACAACGCATAACTTTTAATGTTAAAGTGTAAAGTGTAAATCATGGCTGATTAAGATAGCAATATGCAGAGCGTTCGGATACCTGTTTGGATTCGGATCGAGTATTTTAGATTTTCGGGCGTTTTAGTATAGAAGTATAGAATCCGTTCAGATAATTCTGTTGTTGGGTTCAGACATTTTTAGTTCCGATTCAATTACTTCGGATCGGGTTCGGATATTTAGATTTTGAAAGAAAAAAAATTAAATTCTTCATTTTCTCAAGTTTTTTGTGTTTAAAAATATAACTTTCACTTAACTAATTTTTTATTTTTTAATAGATTGAATGATTAATAGATTTGAAGACAAAATTTTAAAAATAAAAACACTAATTTGGTTATTGTTTTTAAATTTAGATGTAATTTTTGTTAATTCATGAAACAAAAAGCTTGATATGCATTTAATTGAGTAGCAAATCATTTTGTCTGTAATTATATATACATATATATATTATATGATTTTAAAGTATGTATACCATCAATATAAATATTTTAAATAAAATGAAAGAAATAAACTAAAAATATAAAGTTATGTATACATATGTTCGGTTTCAGCCCTTAGGTCTTCTTTGGATATCCATTCTGATTCAAATATTATCTATTCGGGTTCAGATATCTAATCTTTCCTACTTTAATACCCGTTTCGATATTTTATTACTTCAGTTTGGATTTTGGTTTGAGTTTTTCAAGTTGGATTCGGATACGGGTCAGATATCGAATAAGATACCCAGGCCCAGCAATATGCTGTAACCTTCATGCAAAAAAAAAAAACAGCTGTAATTCTTTTCTTGCTAAAAACAACTGTAAAACTAATGATATTTTTCGACTATTTTCAACCCAATTCTATAATTTTATTTTAGTGTGATTTCCACATAAATATCTTCAATCCAATACTAAAGATTGTATTTATGTGTGATACTCTATTTTATGTCGCTACATTATTTTAGTGCAATACTATATTTTCACACAAAATTTAATGTGAAATTATATTGTTGTACTAAGATAGTACAATTTTTGACCATTGAGTTTGAGAGGTTTTAAAAATTACACTAAAATAAAACTTTAGAATTGGATTGGAGATAAACTTTTTAGAGTTGAATTACATTAAATGTAATTTTGATATTAAAATAATGTCATGGGTCGAAAATGATATTATAGAAGATACTTATAAAAGAAAGTAGCACAAACCTTATAATATAATAGAACAAATAACATTTCTGATGGGCGCACAAAAAATTAACATTTTCGATGTCTACATTGATCGATGAGTCTACAATGGGCACATTATACTACCTACGTTATACCAAAAAAAAAGCACCCGATTCAAAAATTTCTTAGTTTTAATTTTTTACAGAGAATCCATAACACTGGAAAAACTTGGATGCTCTCGATAATAAACAATAATATTTAACTAAAAACTATTGGTTCAGGTTCTAATACAATTCAATGCACTGTCATTTTTCCTTTTCTGAATCACAATATAGTTTTAGTTAATACATTTTGTAAGTTGTAACTGTGAAAATGAAAGACTAAAACACATAACAACTGAAACTCAGTTCAACTTCTAAACTGATGGAAACAACGTCGATGCGTCAGTTCATCTCCAACCCAACACTAAAATTCTATTTTAATGTGATTTTGACACTAAAATTTTTTCCAATCTAACACTAAATATTACACTATTTTAGTGTAACACTATAATTTCACTCTAAATTTAGTGTGATACTATTCGTAACACTAAAATACTATTCATTCCATTAAAACACAATTCACTTATTTTATTAATAAAATGTGCAATTAAATGAATAACAAATATAAATATAATTACATATAATATTATAAAATATAGTTTAGTATTATGTTTGGTGTTGTAGTTATAGATGAATTTATATTTAGTGATGAAACTATACTAAAATAGAGTGATTGGACACTAACGTAGTGTTAGTTTTATAGGTTAGAGATGCTCTTAGTTTCAAAAGAAGAAAAAAAGACCAAGAACGTTGTATTTTACAAAGAGGGAATATAAGGTGCCGCCTCTTTGACTGGACCTGTGCATTGCATAGGGATGCTGACGTAACCCCTACTGTATTGCAGTCATAGCCTTCTCTACGTTTTGGACTTCCTTTTATGCTTTTATTATTAATAACAAAGTTAAAAATAGTATAGTAGCAATATTTTATTGGCAAAAAAAAAGGAAAATTGAATGTGGGAAGAGGAATCTTCTCTCTAGAACTTTTCAAAGCAAACATCGTTCTTCGGTGGCCGGTGGCTTCCGCCGCCGGTTACCATCCCTTTCTTTTGTCATTTTGATGTAAATATTCGATCTGATGGTCGATCTTTTCTTCCGGTTGCGGACTTTTACTTTCGCTAGGCGACTTTTGGTGTGTTAAGGGTCAACAGAACAGAGTAGTTTATCAATCCATTCGTTTCTCTGATTCGTTTTGACCCTAAAATATAGATCCGATCTTTTGGATCGGTTTAGGTCTAAGCTTCCTCTCTTTAAATTCATATTCCGGTTGTTTCCATGGATCTTCTTCTTATTTGTCGGTCATTCTCAAACTTTATTTTCCGAGGATATCAATCTTTGCCGTATACATCTTTGGCAAAGTATTCTTAGGAGGTATAGATTTGAGCTTTGCTAGTTCGTTTCACGGTTTAAGCCGACCTAAGAAGAGTCAAAGCTTGCTAGTTTGCGAGTGTTTTGGCGATGGCGGTCTATAAATCGATTGAAGTTTCTGGGAGCGTTTCACATCCGACAAAGAGATTGGAGATGCTTGGTAGCAGAGGCGCATGGAGGGTGAAGCACAATTTGAGATCGGGAAGAGACCAGTTCGTCATGTTGAAGTACCAAAATTGGGCATAGATTTACACTGAAGAAATTCAAGAGTCAAGACAGAGACGTATTGCAACGGTGATCCTGAGGCGGAGCGGCGGCGGAGGTTACAACCTTTGCATGAAGTTCACGTGTCCCTGGGAACCCTATTATCAAACACGTGTCTTGAAAATATGTCATTTATGCTTATTAATGGGCTTTAAATTGTAGATCATGTTAAGTATTGGTTTTGAGCCTCAGAATGTCAAAGCCCGACTCATGTAAACACGCCCATTGGGCTGTAATAATGAAATATGGTTGATAGAAAAAAAAAAGCAATATTTTATTGGCAGCCATATTTATGATGTGATTAGATGATGCACGAGGACGAGGCTACAAAGAGATCATTAAATAAAGGAGCTTGACACAACTACTCTATCTATAGCTCTGACTGATTTTCTTTTTCTTTTTGTCCAAAATAATTAGCCTTTCGATGTAACTGCTGACCAAAGAGATGCATTTATCAACCATTTTTCAAAACCAAATTCTTCAAAGCAATCTAATGTTTTTTTTGAACTTAAGCAATCTACTCTCTCTCTCTGTTCCTAAATATAAGATGTTTAGAAGATCTTTTCTGTTCCAATATATAAAATGTTCTCATATTTTTAAGTAATTTTAACTTTATCAAAAACTGTGTAACAAATTAAATTTAATCGATCTATTTTGTGATTGGTTAAATAGATTTTAATTTATAATCTTAATAATACTTTAAAATAAAAAGTTAATTTTCTTAAACAACGTGTTTTACCTAAAACATCTTATATTTAAGAATGGAGAGAGTAATATTTAGTAATCATCGGTAAAAAAAAAAACATTTGAAACTAAAGTAGACATTTTTGTTTAGAAAACTTCAACTCTATATTTCTAATAGTACAAAAAGTTTATTAAAGAAAATAGAAACCGGCCTCAACCCTAAACTCAAGCTGGAGACAGATCGATATTCGGGCTGGTTCGATAGTTTCAAAATTACAGAAAAAATAGTAATGTGTCGCAGAAGTCGAGGGAGGAAACTGTAAGGGGAAAAAGAAAAACAAAAGGATATTGTAAAGGAGGATTTTTAATGTTTTTACTAGAGGTGGACCCGTCCGTTCGGACGGGTACTTATTTTTATTTTTATATATAAATAAATATTATTTAAATATCTATCGGTTTATATTTTTAAATATTATATTTCTAAATTTTTATAAACACAACGATCAAATAGTTTATTTCTTGTAAAATAGTAACCTGTGCCGTTATTAAACTTTTGACAAATTAATATTGACCTATTGATAGTTTGAGTAATATTTCTTGTAACATGAAATTGTTTGTCAAATGTAAAAAGAATTTAAATATTTTGATCAGATATGGATAATATGGTAAAATTTAATACATTAGAAAAAAAAATATTTGGTTATAAACATTAAATATTGTTTTACAAGTAATTGAATATTTAAATTTCAGTATTGAATTTTCTTGTTGAAATGGATAAACATATATTCTAGAAATTCTTGAAAAATATATACTCTAGCTGCGGGTCAAGATGAAGTTAGAGATGAGATTGGTTCGTCAAAATTAAGAACTGGGAGTGAAAAGCACGCGCCAACTATGTTTCCTTTCACGTGACAAGACTTGGCCTCTGTTGTTTTGATTGAACAAATGCTATGGTCCATATCTAACTTAATTTAGACACGTGCGAACTTGCTGATGTCTGAATTCTGACAAACTTGTATTATTACTATTAAGGGCATGACTATTCGGAGGTTCTTAGATGAAATTATTATGAGAATATAAGAAATCGTCTCTTAACTTTTAACTAAAAAATTAAGAATCGGCTCTTAGATAAGAGATTTAAGAATCTGTTCTTAACTTTTTTAGTTAAAAGTTAAAAAACAGTTTTTTATATTCTGCTAAAAACCCCATTATAAGAACCCCACAATAATCATGTCCTTGCTACTTTATAAAATTAACCAAGTAAAATGATATCCCAAAGCTAAAATCAGACCTGAAATTTATTACATGGAATCCGGATTCAGTCTAAGATTCGCTCTGGATTCTCTCTAAAATATATTATTTTAAAATTTATTAACAATTATATTTAATATGACAATAATTTTCATAAAATTCATTTATAATATTATATTTAAATTTTAATATTATATATATATATATTTATATTTATAAATCTTGCATAAATATTTAATTGATGTATTATTTTAGAATTTTAGTATTTGAAAAAAAAATATTTTTAAATTATTTTACGAATTTGGATTCAAATCCGGATACCGCGGATAGTATGCTATCTAATCGAATATCCAAAATGCCATGATTCTGAATCCGGATACTAAATCCACGAATTCGAAAAATCTAAATTTTCCGGATATTCAGATCCGTTTTAGTTAGGGATGTTTAATCCAGTAGAACCGATAGAAAGTGGTTTGGATTTAGTAGTACCGAATAAACGAAATAATATTATTTTTCAAAAAAATCAAATAAACCGATCAAATCGAATAAACAAAAAAAAACAATTAATTAAAAATATTACTATACTTATAAGTAAATTTTATAATGATATTAATAATATATACATCATTTATTTTTCTTAATATATTCATAATCAAAACATTGATTCTAAAAATGGAATTTTTTTTTTCATTTTCATCAAATTAAATAAAACATATTTTTATTTTTGTTGATAATTCCTTGTGCTAAAATATAATTATATAATAATATTTTTTACTATTATTTTAATATTTAATAAAACGTAAATATCATATTTAAAAGTTAGACTAATGAATATATATTTATGTTTTAATAAATATAATTTATATTCATATAATTTAAAATTTATTATAAATAATACATATAGGGATATTTTTTGGTATAAAACCGAATAAACCAAAAACCGATAGTATATAAATTGAACCAAACCAAATTAGTATAGTTCTAATACTGTAGCTAATTTTATAAACCAAAAAACTAAAATACCGAAACGGTACCGAAGTCTGGGTTTATGATGTCTATTCGAGCCCTAAAATGATCATTTTCAAGAAATATATTTAGAAATTTTGATTTTGGCTTTCGTGTTCACGTGACCTGTGAATACTTAGAGCTTTATGACGTGTCTTTTTTGTTGCAGTGCACTCTATAGAGAAGAGAGAAAACAAAAGGGGCCATCAAGTGCTGACTGCCTACAGAGACAAAGTTGTTTTTATACGAAATCATAAGGACGACGATGCAATTGATGCTGACGTTCTCCCTCCCATTCTATGAACCCTCATCCACACCTGACCTGACTTTCGCGCCTCTTTTTTGACTATTTGTTTGCTCTCTCCCTCTCTCTAGGTTTATATTTTACATTAACCATCAACTCTTTCCAATGTGTTTTAACTCTGCATGATATTTAGGAAAACAATGACATGAATCAAATTAAAGCTATTTATTCGACTCACCAGTCACCATGGTCGTTTTATCAGTTAGAAAGTGCAAAAAAATCTCATTAAATGTTTCGTTTTAAATGATATAGCTAGGAAAAAAATTACATGAATCAAATACTTCATAAAGCTATATAGTTACTGAAGTATAAGTATACTTGGCTAAATCACTTATTTTTATTATATGCATTAGTTATAAATTTATAATTGATACAAAATACTTTTACATCATTTAAAATGATTCTGAAAGTAGTAATGTAAATAATTAAGTCAATTTAAATAACAAATACAAATATTTGAATCATTTATTACAATTGATGTTAATATAAGCCACTTACAAAAATGATGTTGAATTTTATATCATTTAACATAAGTGATGTTCCTATTTACAAGAAATTCGATTTAAACAAGTTTGTTTTTGGATCGATTTCCTTGGCGCCTCTAGGGTTCCTTCGCTCTGCTTCTTTAACCGAACTCACTTTCTTTTCTCCAAATGATTTCACCACCCACGCCTTCGTTGATTCAGCAACTGGCTTGTCGGAGGACCTGTCATGTTTTGTCTTTGGGGAGACTTCTTTCTCCGCGAAGAGTTTACGGCTGACTGGAGGCCTCGCGATGTTCTGGTTCTTAGGAGCTTTCCCATTGCCGTTGTATGGGCTTAGTTCACCTCTCAGCACATCTTGTTGTCTCAAGTTCCTATCCTTGTAACCATATTTAGCAACATGAGCTCTTTCTCTCTCCAGGTCAGGGCAGCGTTTCCCATCATGAGTCATCCTGTTACAGATGAAGCACCATTTTTGCAGTTTGTCGTACTTGAAAGACACTGCCACTTCGTCACCAGTAGCCGAAAATTGCACCCTTCTTTCGAACTGCAGTGGTTTCTCACACTCCACTGAGACTCTGACTTTAGCTTGTTTCACATCCCATGAGATGAGTTCTCCAATCTTACTCCCAATGCCTTTCACTGTCTGCTCCTTGAGGTAGTGATCAGGGATCCCCTCAATGAAGGCCGTGAAAACCATAGTTGATGGGAAGTCTGTTCTTACGCTTGGGACCCAGCGTTCCAGTGGGAACATCCATTGATCAAAGAAATAAGGTCTCTTCTCCAACACTCCGTGGAGATCTTCTTCGGTGTTGAAACGGAAATGAAATTTTCCTCTTCCAGCTTCGACACCTTGGACACGTCCTTCAAGTTGCCAGGCTTGGGGCATGAGTGCGAGAAGCGCCTTGACTCGGTGTGCTTGCAAATCGGAGTTCAGAACACGCCCCACCAGAGTTAGCTCATAAGCAGCAAGGAGATCCGAGTTGTCAAAAGGATCAATGACGATGGGCTCAAGGTTGAGGGCAGAGTTCCTCTTTGGTGCTGCACGTTCAAAATGACGAGACATTTTTGCTGGGGATTGATGATGAAAAAGAAGCAAATTGATACGAGAGAGGAAAAGATGACTTTGAGTCCTCTTCGTTCTCCAATTTATAGCACGATTATGTCTATTTATTATGACTTCGTCAGATCTTTGTGCTTGAATGAAAATCTCCATCAATTTATGATGATAAAGATCAAACAGCGTAAACTCTGTTAGGGGATTACGGAGCGTGATTATACTTTCCTCCAATAAGATCATTTGATTGATACCAAGAATCTTAACAGAAGAATCGGAGATGCTCTGTTTTCCTTGAAAACCTCTGTTTTTATTCGAACCTTCCATATCCAGATTCAGAGATGATTTGAAAATAGTTGGCAGCACGTTCCCATTTGAGAGACTTTCCTTGTCGGGAATTATTCCAAGGATTCTTGATTTTTTTCCGGATCTAATTTGCTCAACATCAGATCTTCTCTGTACCTTTGATTTGAGGTCAGATTCGATGATAGATACTGAGATATGACGAACATCTTTGTTCGATAGTATTGTGGAAGGAGCATACGATCGAACGTTACGGCTGTGGTTTTGAAAAGAGCTGACCGTTGCGGCCAGAATTTTGAAAAAAGAGTGCCGGATCATCCGTTACCGGATTGAACTAGAGAGCATCTCTAGAGAGTGTAATTTTAAACCTGCCTCTTGGTATCGTGACCCTAATGTGGAAGTTAAGAAAGCGGCTTCAGATCCGGGAAAAACAACGGACAGGAAATCGCTCTCTAATGATAAACGTTCTTCGAAACTTGCGGAGCAAGGTAACGAAATATCGTCTGTCGAAAGTCAGGCTTTGGTGCTTCCCACGGACGTGGAGGAGGTTATATCACCATTGAAAGACTTACTGAAGAGCAAGAAGTCTGATGCCATTGGAGATGATCGCGGTGGGAGAAGAGGCAAACCGGTCAAGAGCCGCCTTGGGCCTCGAACGGAAACAATGAAGAAGACTACGAGAAGCCCCTATCACACCTCCAATCCTAGGAAGAGACAAGCTTTGTCTTATGATGAGTCGCCAAAGAAGCGTGTGTATGATATCCGTGATCATGGATCACGCCCACTTCCTCCTACGGTGGGTCCGGCTAACGGGAAGAAGAAGGAGGAACCAAAAAAGCTGGTGGTTGATGAGATCCCACCGGCCAACCCAATATGATTCTAAGCTGGAATTGCCAAGGAGCTGGGAGTTTCTTGGCAATTCGACACCTGAGGGAGATCCGTCAAAAGTTCTTTCCGGGTATTATGTTCTTGATGGAAACTAAGAATAAGAGAGATTTTATACAGAATCTCCAAGCTGAATTTGGTTATGATTTTCTTTTTACTGTTGAGCCTATTGGCCTTAGTGGTGGTCTAGCTCTTTTTGCTTTGGCTGAGTTTAATGTTCAAGTTTTATCTTCTAATAATAGAGTCATTGATGTATCAGCAACAATCGATGGCAATAAAGTTTTTATCTCTTTTGTTTATGGAGACCCTGTCATTTCTCAAAGACATCATGTATGGGAACAATTGGCTAGAATAAGTACTTCACGCTCCAATGCGTGGTTCATGGTTGGTGACTTTAATGAAATCAATGGAAACCATGAGAAATCGGGAGGTCGTGCCCGCAGTGAAAATTCTTTTATAGAGTTTCGGCTCATGCAGCAAAACTGTGGAATGATTGAGCTCCCTTACTCTGGAGATTGCTTCTCTTGGGTTGGGAGAAGGCATAACTATCTTATTAAATGCCGTCTTGATCGTGCAATGGGGAATGCAGAATGGTTCAGTTTATTCTCAAACTCAACGAGTCAATATCTCCGATTTATGGGGTCGGATCACCGGCCAATTATCACTCATCTCTCCAATCGGAAGAAAAAAGGATGGAAAAAATTCCGCTTTGATAAGCGGTGGACTGCAAAGTCTGGATTTGAAAACATCGTGAGAGAAGGTTGGACGGATGATGAGAGTAATGATGATATACCTCTCCATGACAGGATCAAGAGATGTAGATCAACCATTGCTCGATGGCGAAGAGAGGAGAATTATAATACTCAGAAAATCTTAGAAGAACTCAAAGATAAGTTAGATAGGAGTCAAGTGGACCAGTCCCTCTCGGCAACTGAAGTCTCCTCGATACAAATGCAGCTCCAAAAAGCATATGAAGAAGAAGAAGCTTTCTGGCATAAAAAAAGTCGAAATCTTTGGTTCAATAAAGGCGAACGTAACACAAAATTCTACCACGCTACAACCAAGCATCGACGTGCAAGGAACCATATCAGTGGTTTGAATGATAGCAGAGGAGTTTGGTGTGAGAATGAAAGGAAAGTTAAATCAATTGCTGTGGAGTATTTCAGTGAACTTTTCTCATCCTCTACACCTGCTGATGTTGAAGTATCCTTAAACCATCTGGAACGTTCAATCTCTCTAGAAATGAACGAGAGTCTGTGTAAAGATATTTCTCCTGGCGAAATAAAAAAAGCGGTGTTTTCTATCCATCCTGAGAAAGCACCAGGACCAGACGGAATGACAGCTCTTTTCTATCAGAAATATTGGGGAACCATTGGCCCCCAGGTGATCAAGATGGTACAAGAATTTTTCAATTCTTACTCTTTTGATCCTCAGCTCAATGAGACAAATATTTGTCTAATCCCAAAAACTGAGCGGCCAAGAGATATGACTAACTTTCGACCAATTAGCCTCTGTAATGTGTGCTATAAAATCATAGCTAAAGTACTATGTCAGAGGCTGAGAAGATACCTACCAAACATTATTTCAGAAACTCAATCTGCCTTCGTGGCAGGACGTGCCATTACGGACAATATCCTTCTAGCCCAAGAAGCCTTCCACGCCCTGAGAACAAATAACAAATGCAAGAAGGAATTCATGGCAATCAAAACAGACATGAGCAAAGCTTATGATAGAGTGGAATGGGATTTCTTAGAAGCTATGATGAGGAAAATGGGGTTTAGTGAAAAATGGATTTGCTGGATAATGAGATGTGTCAAATCAGTATCTTATAGTGTTCTGATAAATGGAAACCCTACAGGCCACATAACTCCGTCGCGAGGATTACGTCAGGGCGATCCGCTATCACCATATCTCTTCATCCTATGCACAGAAGTTCTTATAGCTAATATAAGAACAGCGGAAAATTCAGGTCAAATTACGGGCCTTAAGGTGGCTCAAGCAAGTCCTCCGTTATCTCATCTCCTTTTTGCAGATGACAGTCTTTTCTTCTGTAAAGCAGTCCCAGAGCAATGCACCAGCCTACTCAATGCTCTAAATGCTTATGGGAATGCTTCCGGACAAAGAATCAATTTCGAGAAATCAGCTATCACGTTCGGTAAAAAAGTGCCTCCAGAAAATATGGGAAATTTGAAGAATATATTAGGCATTACCAACGAAAGTGGCAATGGAAAATATTTGGGTATCCCGGAACAACTTCACGGCCCCAAGACCCAGGCCTTTGCCTATGTCCAAGACAATCTTCATCAGAAAGTCAATGGATGGACGGCAAAATATCTTTCCAGAGCTGGCAAAGAAGTTATGATCAAATCTGTAGCATCAGCCATTCCGACATTCCCAATGTCGTGCTACCTCCTCCCTAAAGGACTATGTAAAAAGATATCTAGTGCTACATCTAATTTTTGGTGGGGCTCCGGCCCTAATTCAAAAGGTATGCATTGGATAGCCTGGGACAAACTTTGCCTTCCCAAGAAGGAAGGAGGGATAGGGTTCCGATCTCTCGAAGAGTTTAATATAGCCTTATTGGCCAAACAACTTTGGCGATTGGAACAAAACCCAAACTCTCTACTCACAAGAGTTCTTAAAGGAAGGTACTTTCGAAATTCACACCCATTCAAAGCACCAAAAGCTTCGAGGCCATCTTATGGTTGGAGGAGCATTATGGCTGCGAAAGATCTAGTCACCAAAGGCCTCAGGCGTACAATTGGAACTGGAGAAGAGACACTTGTTTGGCAAGACCCGTGGATACCGGATGAGACCGCTAGGCCTCCTACGATAACGCAGGACTATGATCCAAATCTTAAAGTATCCGACTTAATTGACCCTGTGAAAAAAGAGTGGGATATCTCCAAACTCAGGAATTCTCTCCATCCCAATGACATACCTTTGATTCGAAGTTTAAATCTCAGCAGGAACCCCATCCGAGATGGATATTGTTGGAACCTAACAGTCTCTGGGAAATATTCGGTCAAGTCAGGCTATATGCTTGCAAGATCAAAACCAGATGAGGAAGCAGTATTTAGGAACCAACTACCTTCTCTCAACCCATTGAAGGAGAAAATTTGGAAAATCAAAACCGGGAAAAAATTCAGCCATTTTTTGTGGCAAATTCTATCGGGAGCAATTTCAGTCAATGAAAGACTTGTCAAAAGACACATTCAGAACGACTCTAGTTGCCCAAGATGTGGCTATGATGAGGAAACGATTAATCATATGATTTTTACTTGCCCTCCATCGGTGCAATGCTGGGCTCTTTCAACGATTCCTTCTGCTCCGGGAATTTTTCCTTCAGAAAACCTTTACAACAATATAGATTACCTCCTCTCAAGAACCAGCTCTGGTGGAAATATGGAGGAATTGACCAGGGTCTTTCCTTGGATTATTTGGTATATTTGGAAAGCTCGGAATGAAAAGTTGTTTAATGGACGTGAGTTCTCACCGCGGGACACACTTGATCTGGCGACACGAGAATGCAATGCATGGTTCTGTGACGAAGAAATCGAACCAGGTGAAAGCATCTAATGCACCACAACGAACTTTCGTGAATTACCCACATTCATATGCGGGGTAGATGGATCGTGGAAGAACGATGAAACCACGAGTGGATTAGCGGGTCTTACGGTTACAAGGCGGATCAATAGATCTTCTTGGACTTCAAGGATGCCATAAGCAACTCTCGCCACTACATCTTGAACTAAAGAGTTTGGTATGGGCTCAAATGTTTATCTCGCCACCAGCGATCTGCAATTATTTTATTACCGACTCTCGAGAGTTAGTTAAAATGATAGCTAATCCCGAAGACGGCCAGCTTTGCGGTGAACTTAATGAGTTCAAAACCCTATGGGCGTCTACCAAGGCGGACAAGTAGTCTACAAGGACAGATCGATAATATCAAGCGGACTTCTGGCAAGACAAGCTCGAACAAGGAAGCGTGTTTTCTCATATGTCAACAGGGGATGCCACCTTTGGATTGACATCCATAGCTTCGGCTTTTGCCGATTCGTACTAAGATTTATCTTTGTATCTCAGTGACAAAAAAAAAAAAAAAAAAAAAAAACAAGTTTGTTTTATTTATTTTATCAACAGATAAATTTTTAATTAATTTTATAGAAAATGTTTTGGATATCTAATAATATCTTGATAACAGAATTAAAAATTAAAATATTACTAAGAATATTTTATTAAATCAACATATAAACAAATTATTAATTACAAAGAATGAAAACAAAAATAATAAATCACATATAGAATTCAGTCGTCTTCTTATTTTGTTTCATGTTTTTTAAAAAATCCATCTTACAAACTTCAGTTTTAGTGTATGCTCTTCCACTCTAAAGAGGATTGTAAAATTTCCATGATTAAAGATCATTTGAATATCATCATACTTGAAGGCATTTCCATCCTAAAAAAAATTGAAAGTTTAGCAAATTAAAAATATTAAATTTCACAAAAACTCCAGAAAATTCTAATTTGAATTAGAAGAACCATACCAAGAAATATAGATAGCATAAAGTTCTGAAGTAAAAAAAAAGAAGTTCTGAAGTAGTTTCACTTTCTGTTTTTTTTGAAGCATATAGAAATCACACTCTTCCCACTTGTTATTATTTGCATCTCTTTCCAAGATTGTGATGTTCACTATATTTGAACATTTTTCTGAACACATAAAAACTATTACGAATATGAAAAGTATCACTTTTTAGAAAATAGAATATGAAAAGTATCACAAATTACATATAAATTATATGTGAAGAAATAAAAATATAATATGACATAATATGAGAGAAGATATGTCCTTTTCCTTAAAAAGAATGGTTTTAGAAAACAAGTTATAGATAACAATAAATTAGATTTGAAAAAAAAATCAAAACTGCATTGAAACGTTTTTCTAAGGTTTGTGTAGGTGGAAGACGAAGATAGTGGCGTGAGAAGAAGATTGTGGATGATAAAAAAATTAACTAGTTAAATTCTGAGATAAAAAAACAAAAGTAGCCCTATATTTATGGCAATATATATATATATATATATATATATATATATATATATATATATATATTTTGATGACACAGAAATTTCCTTAAAAAAATATTAAATAAATAAAAATGAAATTAATTGCTAATTTCTAATTATGAAAAAAATTTGGTATATTTCATAGTAGTTTTTCCAGATATCTCATTTCTTTTAGTTGGTTGGATATTTATAATAAGTGTATATATGTATATATACTAAACAATGATACTTTTATTATAAGGTTTGATATAAATTTATATGATAACTTTTAATTATATAAAAATGTTTGACGTAATTAACATGAATTATATATTTTAGATTTTATTGAAATTAAATTAGTATCATTTTCATTGATGTCAAATTTTCCTCTTTGATATTATTTAGTTTAAAATAGTTTTTTTTTAAACCTTTACACCGTCTTGAAAACATTCTCAAATAAAATCTATAAAGGAGAAGAAGTACAAAATAAAAGAAAGAAAGTTGAAAAATGTAAATGTTACAAAAACATGGGATTCAACATGCAGTTGTTTTATGAAAAGGTAGCTCTTCATGTCCCTTTGATGATAGAATCTGATTTTATTATGTTGCGTCTCTAATTTTTTTTTTTTGTAACTTACTTCTCTAATATTTTGCCATAACTTTTCGTTTAACAGTCATCGCTCTAAGGATCTATTCATGCGCATTGGCTAGATGCATGTTTAAGTGATGAAGTTTTAATAGACCTAAATCAAGATTCGAGTTCCCATTGACTAATCAAGTCTCAAGAAATGGAAACTGATGATCCTAAGATATATAAAGAAGAGATTTACTCTCTTCTCCTTCAGCCACATAAGTAATTAGGTAATTGAGAACCTGACACGTGTTTTTTTCTTTACCGAGTTTTTATTTTTGCTTTTGAGTTGGGGAAAAGTCAATCTCAGCCAGACTAAACATGAGATCCATTAACACCTTCTCGTCTTAGCGTCGTCTTCTTAGGTGCCTTCTTATCTTCCACGACCGATTGCGAGAATCATGTAACACATTTTTCCTCATTAAATCCACTTTGTAGCGTCTTTCCATTAACTCCCTCCGTTCAATTCTGCCACTAAGTCGACATGACCTTTTCATAATTTTCATCTAAAATCCCTAATTCATGAGACTATAAACAGGGATAAATACCTCACCAAATCTCAATGCTTCAGGAGATTAATCATATTCCTTCCATATAAACCCAACCTTAGCGATGGTGTCATCTCATATCCTTATTTTCGATTTAAATCCGGTCGTTCTCTAGGCGGTGGTCACGCTTCTTTTGTGTTTCGGGGAGCACGACTGCCAAAAAAGAGAAGAGCTCATGGGATTCAACATGCTGCTGTTTTATGAAAAGGTAGCTCTTCATGTCCCTTTAATGATAGAATCTGATTTTATTATGTTGCTTCTCTAATATATATTTTTGTAACTTACTTCTCTAATATTTTGCCATGACTTTCCGTTCAACAGTCATCGCTCTAAGGATCTATTCATGCACATCGGCTAGATGCATGTTTAAGTGATGAAGTTTTAATAGACCTAAGTCAAGACTTCGAGTTCCCATTGACTAATCAAGTCTCAAGAAATGGAAACCGATGATCCTAAGATATATAAAGAAGAGATTTACTCTCTTCTCCTTCAGCCACGTAAGTAATTAGGTAATTGAGAACATGACATGTGTTTTTTCTTAACGAGTTTTTATTTTTGCTTTTGAGTTGGGGAAAAAGTCAATCTCAGCCAGGACTAAACATGAGATCCATTAACACCTTCTATCTTCTAACGTGGTCGTCTTCTTCGTGCCTTCTTATCTTCCACGACCGATTGCGAATCGTGTAACACATTTTTTCCTCATTAAATCCACTTTGTAACGTCTTTCCGTTAACTCCCTCTATTCAATTCTGCCACTAAGTCGACATGACCCCTTTTCATAATTTTCATCTAAAATCCCTAATTCATGAGACTATAAACAGGGATAAATACCTCACCAAATCTCAATGCTTCAGGAGATTAATCATATTCCTTCCATATAAACCCAACCTGTAGCGATGGTGTCATCTCATATCCTTATTTTCGATTTAAATCCGGTCGTTCTCCTAGACGGTGGTCACGCTTCTTTTGTGTTTCTGGGGAGCACGCACTGTCAAAAAAAGAGAAGAGCTCATGGGATTCAACATGCTGCTGTTTTATGAAAAGGTAGCTCTTCATGTCCCTTTAATGATAGAATCAGATTTTATTATGATGCTTCTCTAATATATATTTTTTGTAACTTACTTCTCTAATATTTTGCCATGACTTTCCGTTCAACAGTCATCGCTCTAAGGATCTATTCATGCATATCGGCTAGATGCATGTTTAAGTGATGAAGTTTTAATAGACCTAAGTCAAGACTCGAGTTCCCATTGACTAATTAAGTCTCAATAAATGGAAACTGATGATCCTAAGATATATAAAGAAGAGATTTACACTCTTCTCCTTCAGCCACGTAAGTAATAATGTAATTGAGAACATGACATGTGTTTTTTTCTTTAACGAGTTTTTATTTTTGCGTTTGAGTTGGGGAAAAACTCAATCTCAGCCCAGACTAAACATGAGACCCATTAACACCTTCTCATCTTAGCGTGGTGCGTCTTCTTCGTACCTTCTTATCTTCCACGACCGATTGCGAATCTGTGTAACACCTTTTTCCTCATTAAATCCACTTCATAACGTCTTTCCATTAACTCCCTCCGTTCAATTCTGCCACTAAGTCGACTTTAATGCCCCTTTTCTCAATTTCCATCTCAAATCCCTAATTCATGAGACTATAAACATGGATAAATACCTAACCAAATCTCAATGCTTCAGAGATTAATCATATTCCTTCCATATAAACCCAACCTGTAGCGATGGTGTCATCTCATATCCTTATTTTCGATTTAAATCCGTCGTTCTCCCAGGCGGTGGTGGCGTTTCTTTTGTGTTTCGGGGAGCACGACTGCCAAAAAAGAGAAGAGCTCATGGGATTCAACATGCTGCTGTTTTATGAAAAGGTAGCTCTTCATGTCCCTTTAATGATAGAATCAGATTTTATTATGATGCTTCTCTAATATATATTTTTTGTAACTTACTTCTCTAATATTTTGCCATGACTTTCCGTTCAACAGTCATCGCTCTAAGGATCTATTCATGCATATCGGCTAGATGCATGTTTAAGTGATGAAGTTTTAATAGACCTAAGTCAAGACTTCGAGTTCCCATTGACTAATTAAGTCTCAATAAATGGAAACTGATGATCCTAAGATATATAAAGAAGAGATTTACACTCTTCTCCTTCAGCCACGTAAGTAATAATGTAATTGAGAACATGACATGTGTTTTTTTCTTTAACGAGTTTTATTTTTGCGTTTGAGTTGGGGAAAACTCAATCTCAGCCCAGACTAAACATGAGACCCATTAACACCTTCTCATCTTCGCGTTAATTGCGTCTTCTTCGTACCTTCTTATCTTCCACGACCGATTGCAGAATCTGTGTAACACCTTTTTCCTCATTAAATCCACTTCATAGCGTCTTTCCATTAACTCCCTCCGTTCAATTCTGCCACTAAGTCGACTTTAATGCCCTTTTCTCAATTTCCATCTCAAATCCCTAATTCATGAGACTATAAACATGGATAAATACCTAACCAAATCTCAATGCTTTAGAAGATTAATCATATTCCTTCCATATAAACCCAACCTGTAGCGATGGTGTCATCTCATATCCTTATTTTCGATTTAAATCCGTCGTTCTCCCAGGCGGTGGTGGCGTTTCTTTTGTGTTTCTTGGGAGCCGCTGTCGAAAGAGGAGAGCTCATGGGATTCAACATGCTGCTGTTTTATGAAAAGGTAGCTCTTCATGTCCTTTTGATGATAGAATCTGATTTTATTATGTTGCTTCTCTAATATATTTTTGTAACTTACTTCTCTAATATTTTGCCATGACTTTACGTTTAACAGTCATCGCTCTAAGGATCTATTCATGCGCATTGGCTAGATGCATGTTTAAGTGATAAAGTTTAAATCGACCTAAGTCAAGACTTGAGTTCCCATTGACTAATCAAATCTCAAGAAATGGAACCGATGATCCTAAGATATATAAAAAGAGATTTACTCTCTTCTCCTTCAGCCACGTAAGTAATTAGGTAATTGAGAACATGACCGTGTTTTTCTTTAACGAGTTTTATTTTTGCGTTTGAGTTGGGGCAAAACACAATCTCAGCCTAGACTAAACATGGGACCCATTAACACCTTCTCTCGTCTTCTAACGTGGTCGCTTCTTCGTGCCTTCTTATCTTCCACGGCCGATTGCAGAATCTGTGTAACACCTTTTTTCCTCATTAAATCCACTTCATAACGTCTTTCCATTAACTCCCTCCGTTCAATTCTGCCACTAAGTCGACTTTAATGCCCTTTTCTCCATTTCCATCTCAAATCCTAATTCATGAGACTATAAACGGGGATAAATACCTAACCAAATCTCAATGCTTTAGAAGATTAATCATATTCCTTCCATATAAACCCAACCTGTAGCGATGGTGTCATCTCATATCCTTATTTTCGATTTAAATCCGTCGTTCTCGAGGCGGTGGTGGCGTTTCTTTTGTGTTTCTTGGGAGCACGCGACCGTCAAGAAAAGAGGAGAGCTCATGGGATTCAACATGCTGCTGTTTTATGAAAAGGTAGCTCTTCATGTCCTTTTGATGATAGAATCTGATTTTATTATGTTGCTTCTCTAATATATTTTTGTAACTTACTTCTAATATTTTGCCATAACTTTTCGTTTAACAGTCATCGCTCTAAGGATCTATTCATGCGCATTGGCTAGATGCATGTTTAAGTGATGAAGTTTTAATAGACCTAAATCAAGATTCGAGTTCCCATTGACTAATCAAGTCTCAAGAAATGGAAACTGATGATCCTAAGATATATAAAGAAGAGATTTACTCTCTTCTCCTTCAGCCACATAAGTAATTAGGTAATTGAGAACCTGACACGTGTTTTTTTCTTTACCGAGTTTTTATTTTTGCTTTTGAGTTGGGGAAAAAGTCAATCTCAGCCCAGACTAAACATGAGATCCATTAACACCTTCTCTGTCTTCTAACGTCGTCTTCTTCGTGCCTTCTTATCTTCCACGACCGATTGCAGAATCTGTGTAACACATTTTTTTCCTCATTAAATCCACTTTGTAACGTCTTTCCGTTAACTCCCTCTATTCAATTCTGCCACTAAGTCGACATGACCCCTTTTCATAATTTTCATCTAAAATCCCTAATTCATGAGACTATAAACAGGGATAAATACCTCACCAAATCTCAATGCTTTAGAAGATTAATCATATTCCTTCCATATAAACCCAACCTGTAACGCTGGTGTCATCCATATCCTTATTTCCGATTTAAATCCGGTCGTTCTCCTAGACGGTGGTCACGCTTCTTTTGTGTTTCTGGGGAGCACGCACTGTCAAAAAAAGAGAAGAGCTCATGGGATTCAACATGCTGCTGTTTTATGAAAAGGTAGCTCTTCATGTCCCTTTAATGATAGAATCAGATTTTATTATGATGCTTCTAATATATATTTTTGTAACTTACTTCTAATATTTTGCCATGACTTTCCGTTCAACAGTCATCGCTCTAAGGATCTATTCATGCATATCGGCTAGATGCATGTTTAAGTGATGAAGTTTTAATAGACCTAAGTCAAGACTCGAGTTCCCATTGACTAATTAAGTCTCAATAAATGGAAACTGATGATCCTAAGATATATAAAGAAGAGATTTACACTCTTCTCCTTCAGCCACGTAAGTAATAATGTAATTGAGAACATGACATGTGTTTTTTCTTTAACGAGTTTTATTTTTGCGTTTGAGTTGGGGAAAAACTCAATCTCAGCCCAGACTAAACATGAGACCCATTAACACCTTCTCTATCTTCTAACGTGGTCGTCTTCTTCGTACCTTCTTATCTTCCACGGCCGATTGCAGAATCTGTGTAACACCTTTTTTCCTCATTAAATCCACTTCATAACGTCTTTCCATTAACTCCCTCCGCTCAATTCTGCCACTAAGTCGACTTTAATGCCCTTTTCTCCATTTCCATCTCAAATCCCTAATTCATGACTATAAACAGGATAAATACCTAACCAAATCTCAATGCTTCAGAGATTAATCATATTCCTTCCATATAAACCCAACCTCAGAACGATGGTGTCATCTCATATCCTTATTTTCGATTTAAATCCGTCGTTCTCCCAGGCGGTGGTGGCGTTTCTTTTGTGTTTCTTGGGAGCACGCGACCGTCAAGAAAAGAGGAGAGCTCATGGGATTCAACATGCTGCTGTTTTATGAAAAGGTAGCTCTTCATGTCCCTTTAATGATAGAATCTGATTTTATTATGTTGCTTCTCTAATATATATTTTTTGTAACTTACTCTAATATTTTGCCATGACTTTCCGTTTAACAGTCATCGCCTAAGGATCTATTCATGCGCATTGGCTAGATGCATGTTTAAGTGATGAAGTTTTAATAGACCTAAGTCAAGACTCGAGTTCCCATTGACTAATTAAGTCTCAATAAATGGAAACCGATGATCCTAAGATATATAAAGAAGAGATTTACACTCTTCTCCTTCAGCCACGTAAGTAATAATGTAATTGAGAACATGACATGTGTTTTTTCTTTAACGAGTTTTATTTTTGCGTTTGAGTTGGGGCAAAACACAATCTCAGCCTAGACTAAACATGGGACCCATTAACACCTTCTATCTTCTAACGTGGTCGTCTTCTTCGTGCCTTCTTATCTTCCACGACCGATTGCAGAATCTGTGTAACACCTTTTTCCTCATTAAATCCACTTCATAACGTCTTTCCATTAACTCCCTCCGCTCAATTCTGCCACTAAGTCGACTTTAATGCCCCTTTTCTCCATTTCCATCTCAAATCCTAATTCATGACTATAAACAGGATAAATACCTAACCAAATCTCAATGCTTCGGAGATTAATCATATTCCTTCCATATAAACCCAACCTGTAACGATGGTGTCATCTCATATCCTTATTTTCGATTTAAATCCAGTCGTTCTCCCAGACGGTGGTGACGTTTCTTTTGTGTTTCTTGGGAGCACGCACTGTCAAGAAAAGAGGAGAGCTCATGGGATTCAACATGCTGCTGTTTTATGAAAAGGTAGCTCTTCATGTCCTTTTGATGATAGAATCTGATTTTATTATGTTGCTTCTCTAATATTTTTTTTTGTAACTTACTTCTCTAATATTTTGCCATGACTTTCCGTTTAACAGTCATCGCCTAAGGATCTATTCATGCGCATTGGCTAGATGCATGTTTAAGTGATGAAGTTTTAATAGACCTAAGTCAAGACTCGAGTTCCCATTGACTAATCAAGTCTCAAGAAATGGAAACTGATGATCCTAAGATATATAAAGAAGAGATTTACTCTCTTCTCCTTCAGCCACGTAAGTAATTAGGTAATTGAGAACATGACACGTGTTTTTTTCTTTAACGAGTTTTATTTTTGCGTTTGAGTTGGGGCAAAACTCAATCTCAGCCCGCTAAACATGAGATCCATTAACACCTTCTATCTTCTAACGTGGTCGTCTTCTTCGTGCCTTCTTATCTTCCACGACCGATTGCAGAATCTGTGTAACACCTTTTTTCCTCATTAAATCCACTTCATAACGTCTTTCCATTAACTCCCTCCGTTCAATTCTGCCACTAAGTCGACTTTAATGCCCCTTTTCTCAATTTCCATCTCAAATCCCTAATTCATGAGACTATAAACAGGATAAATACCTAACCAAATCTCAATGCTTCGGAGATTAATCATATTCCTTCCATATAAACCCAACCTCAGAACGATGGTGTCATCTCATATCCTTATTTTCGATTTAAATCCAGTCGTTCTCCCAGACGGTGGTGACGTTTCTTTTGTGTTTCTTGGGAGCACGCACTGTCAAGAAAAGAGGAGAGCTCATGGGATTCAACATGCTGCTGTTTTATGAAAAGGTAGCTCTTCATGTCCTTTTGATGATAGAATCTGATTTTATTATGTTGCTTCTCTAATATATTTTTTGTAACTTACTTTCTAATATTTTGCCATGACTTTCCGTTTAACAGTCATCGCTCTAAGGATCTATTCATGCGCATCGGCTTGATGCATGTTTAAGTGATAAAGTTTAAATCGACCTAAGTCAAGACTTGAGTTCCCATTGACTAATCAAATCTCAAGAAATGGAAACCGATGATCCTAAGATATATAAAAAGAGATTTACTCTTCTCCTTCAGCCACGTAAGTAATTAGGTAATTGAGAACATGACACGTGTTTTTCTTTAACGAGTTTTATTTTTGCGTTTGAGTTGGGGCAAAACTCAATCTCAGCCCGACTAAACATGAGATCCATTAACACCTTCTATCTTCTAACGTGGTCGTCTTCTTCGTGCCTTCTTATCTTCCACGACCGATTGCAGAATCTGTGTAACACATTTTTCCTCATTAAATCCACTTCATAACGTCTTTCCATTAACTCCCTCCGCTCAATTCTGCCACTAAGTCGACTTTAATGCCCCTTTTCTCAATTTCCATCTCAAATCCCTAATTCATGAGACTATAAACATGGATAAATACCTAACCAAATCTCAATGCTTCAGGAGATTAATCATATTCCTTCCATATAAACCCAACCTGTAACGATGGTGTCATCTCATATCCTTATTTTCGATTTAAATCCAGTCGTTCTCCCAGACGGTGGTGACGTTTCTTTTGTGTTTCTTGGGAGCACGCACTGTCAAGAAAAGAGGAGAGCTCATGGGATTCAACATGCTGCTGTTTTATGAAAAGGTAGCTCTTCATGTCCTTTTGATGATAGAATCTGATTTTATTATGTTGCTTCTCTAATATATTTTTTTGTAACTTACTTCTCTAATATTTTGCCATGACTTTACGTTTAACAGTCATCGCTCTAAGGATCTATTCATGCGCATCGGCTTGATGCATGTTTAAGTGATAAAGTTTAAATCGACCTAAGTCAAGACTTGAGTTCCCATTGACTAATCAAATCTCAAGAAATGGAAACTGATGATCCTAAGATATATAAAAAAGAGATTTACTCTCTTCTCCTTCAGCCACGTAAGTAATTAGGTAATTGAGAACATGACACGTGTTTTTTTCTTTAACGAGTTTTTATTTTTGCGTTTGAGTTGGGGCAAAACACAATCTCAGCCTAGACTAAACATGGGACCCATTAACACCTTCTCTGTCTTCTAACGTGGTCGTCTTCTTCGTGCCTTCTTATCTTCCACGGCCGATTGCAGAATCTGTAACACCTTTTTCCTCATTAAATCCACTTCATAACGCTCTTTCCATTAACTCCCTCCGCTCAATTCTGCCACTAAGTCGACTTTAATGCCCCTTTTCTCCATTTCCATCTCAAATCCTAATTCATGACTATAAACAGGATAAATACCTAACCAAATCTCAATGCTTCGAGATTAATCATATTCCTTCCATATAAACCCAACCTGTAACGATGGTGTCATCTCATATCCTTATTTTCGATTTAAATCCAGTCGTTCTCCCGCACGGTGGTGACGCTTCTTTTGTGTTTCTTGGGAGCACGACCGTCAAGAAAAGAGGAGAGCTCATGGGATTCAACATGCTGCTGTTTTATGAAAAGGTAGCTCTTCATGTCCTTTTGATGATAGAATCTGATTTTATTATGTTGCTTCTCTAATATATTTTTTGTAACTTACTTCTAATATTTTGCCATGACTTTCCGTTTAACAGTCATCGCTCTAAGGATCTATTCATGCGCATCGGCTAGATGCATGTTTAAGTGATGAAGTTTTAATAGACCTAAGTCAAGACTCGAGTTCCCATTGACTAATCAAGTCTCAAGAAATGGAAACTGATGATCCTAAGATATATAAAGAAGAGATTTACTCTCTTCTCCTTCAGCCACGTAAGTAATTAGGTAATTGAGAACATGACACGTGTTTTTTTCTTTAACGAGTTTTTATTTTTGCGTTTGAGTTGGGGCAAAACTCAATCTCAGCCCAGACTAAACATGAGAACCATTAACAACTTCTCTGTCTTCTAACGTCGTCTTCTTCGTGCCTTCTTATCTTCCACGACCGATTGCAGAATCTGTGTAACACATTTTTTCCTCATTAAATCCACTTCGTAACGTCTTTCCATTAACTCCCTCCGTTCAATTCTGCCACTAAGTCGACTTTAATGACCCCTTTTCTCAATTTCCATCTCAAATCCCTAATTCATGAGACTATAAACAGGGATAAATACCTCACCAAATCTCAATGCTTCAGGAGATTAATCATATTCCTTCCATATAAACCCAACCTGTAACGATGGTGTCATCTCATATCCTTATTTTCGATTTAAATCTGGTCTTTCTCCCAGACGGTGGTGACGCTTCTTTTGTGTTTCTGGGGAGCACGCACTGTCAAGAAAAGAGGAGAGCCCATGGGATTCAACATGCTGCTGTTTTATGAAAAGGTAGCTCTTCATGTCCCTTTAATGATAGAATCTGATTTTATTATGTTGCTTCTCTAATATATTTTTTTGTAACTTACTTATCTAATATTTTGCCATGACTTTCCGTTTAACAGTCATCGCTCTAAGGATCTATTCATGCACATCGGCTAGATGCATGTTTAAGTGATGAAGTTTTAATAGACCTAAGTCAAGACTCGAGTTCCCTTGACTAATCAAGTCTCAAGAAATGGAAACTGATGATCCTAAGATATATAAAGAAGAGATTTACTCTCTTCTCCTTCAGCCACGTAAGTACGTAATTAGGTAATTGAGAACATGACACGTGTTTTTCTTTAACGAGTTTTATTTTTGCGTTTGAGTTGTGGCAAAACTCAATCTCAGCCCAGACTAAACATGAGAACCATTAACACCTTCTCTGTCTTCGAACTTTGTCGTCTTCTTCGTGCCTTGTTATCTTCCACGACCGATTGCAGAATCTGTGTAACACCTTTTTTCCTCATTAAATCCACTTCATAACGTCTTTCCATTAACTCCCTCCGTTCAATTCTGCCACTAAGTCGACTTTAATGATCCCCTTTCTCAATTTCCATCTCAAATCCCTAATTCATGAGACTATAAACAGGGATAAATACCTCACCAAATCTCAATGCTTCGGAGATTAATCATATTCCTTCCATATAAACCCAACCTGTAACGATGGTGTCATCTCATATCCTTATTTTCGATTTAAATCCAGTCGTTCTCCCGCACGGTGGTGACGCTTCTTTGTGTTTCTTGGGAGCACGACCGTCAAGAAAAGAGGAGAGCTCATGGGATTCAACATGCTGCTGTTTTATGAAAAGGTAGCTCTTCATGTCCTTTTGATGATAGAATCTGATTTTATTATGTTGCTTCTCTAATATATTTTTTTGTAACTTACTTCTCTAATATTTTGCCATGACTTTCCGTTTAACAGTCATCGCTCTAAGGATCTATTCATGCACATCGGCTAGATGCATGTTTAAGTGATGAAGTTTTAATAGACCTAAGTCAAGACTCGAGTTCCCTTGACTAATCAAGTCTCAAGAAATGGAAACTGATGATCCTAAGATATATAAAAAGAGATTTACTCTCTTCTCCTTCAGCCACGTAAGCACGTAATTAGGTAATTGAGAACATGACACGTGATTTTTCTTAACGATTTTTATTTTTGCGTTTGAGTTGTGGCAAAACTCAATCTCAGCCCAGACTAAACATGAGAACCATTAACACCTTCTCTGTCTTCGAACTTTGTCGTCTTCTTCGTGCCTTGTTATCTTCCACGACCGATTGCAGAATCTGTGTAACACCTTTTTCCTCATTAAATCCACTTCATAGCGTCTTTCCATTAACTCCCTCCGTTCAATTCTGCCACTAAGTCGACTTTAATGCCCCTTTTCTCCATTTCCATCTCAAATCCCTAATTCATGACTATAAACAGGGATAAATACCTAACCAAATCTCAATGCTTCAGGAGATTAATCATATTCCTTCCATATAAACCCAACCTGTAACGATGGTGTCATCTCATATCCTTATTTTCGATTTAAATCCAGTCGTTCTCCCGGCGGTGGTGGCGTTTCTTTTGTGTTTCTTGGGAGCACGACCGTCAAGAAAAGAGGAGAGCTCATGGGATTCAACATGCTGCTGTTTTATGAAAAGGTAGCTCTTCATGTCCTTTTGATGATAGAATCTGATTTTATTATGTTGCTTCTCTAATATTTTTTTTTGTAACTTACTTCTCTAATATTTTGCCATGACTTTCCGTTTAACAGTCATCGCTCTAAGGATCTATTCATGCGCATCGGCTAGATGCATGTTTAAGTGATGAAGTTTTAATAGACCTAAGTCAAGACTTCGAGTTCCCATTGACTAATCAAGTCTCAAGAAATGGAACCGATGATCCTAAGATATATAAAGAAGAGATTTACTCTCTTCTCCTTCAGCCACGTAAGTAATTAGGTAATTGAGAACATGACACGTGATTTTTCTTAACGATTTTTATTTTTGCGTTTGAGTTGGGGCAAAACTCAATCTCAGCCAGACTAAACATGAGAACCATTAACACCTTCTCGTCTTGAACTTTGTCGTCTTCTTCGTGCCTTCTTATCTTCCACGACCGATTGCAGAATCGTGTAACACATTTTTCCTCATTAAATCCACTTCATAACGTCTTTCCATTAACTCCCTCCGTTCAATTCTGCCACTAAGTCGACTTTAATGACCCCTTTTCTCAATTTCCATCTCAAATCCCTAATTCATGAGACTATAAACAGGATAAATACCTCACCAAATCTCAATGCTTCAGAGATTAATCATATTCCTTCCATATAAACCCAACCTGTAACGATGGTGTCATCTCATATCCTTATTTTCGATTTAAATCTGGTCTTTCTCCCGGCGGTGGTGGCGCTTCTTTTGTGTTTCGGGGAGCACGACTGTCAATAAAGAGGAGAGCTCATGGGATTCAACATGCTGCTGTTTTATGAAAAGGTAGCTCTTCATGTCCCTTTAATGATAGAATCTGATTTTATTATGTTGCTTCTCTAATATATTTTTTTGTAACTTACTTATCTAATATTTTGCCATGACTTTCCGTTTAACAGCCATCACTCTAAGGATCTATTCATGCACATCGGCTAGATGCATGTTTAAGTGATGAAGTTTTAATAGACCTAAGTCAAGACTTCGAGTTCCCTTGACTAATCAAGTCTCAAGAAATGGAAACTGATGATCCTAAGATATATAAAGAAGAGATTTACTCTCTTCTCCTTCAGCCACGTAAGTACGTAATTAGGTAATTGAGAACATGACACGTGATTTTTTCTTAACGATTTTTATTTTTGCGTTTGAGTTGTGGCAAAACTCAATCTCAGCCCAGACTAAACATGAGAACCATTAACACCTTCTCTGTCTTCGAACTTTGTCGTCTTCTTCGTGCCTTGTTATCTTCCACGACCGATTGCAGAATCTGTGTAACACCTTTTTTCCTCATTAAATCCACTTCATAACGTCTTTCCATTAACTCCCTCCGTTCAATTCTGCCACTAAGTCGACTTTAATGATCCCCTTTCTCAATTTCCATCTCAAATCCCTAATTCATGAGACTATAAACAGGGATAAATACCTCACCAAATCTCAATGCTTCAGGAGATTAATCATATTCCTTCCATATAAACCCAACCTGTAACAATGGTGTCATCTCATATCCTTATTTCCGATTTAAATCCAGTCGTTCTCCCAGACGGTGGTGACGCTTCTTTTGTGTTTCTGGGGAGCACGCACTGTCAATAAAAGAGGAGAGCTCATGGGATTCAACATGCTGTTGTTATATGAAAAGGTATCTCTTCGTGTCCCTTTGATGATAGAATCTGATTTTATTATGTTGCTTCTCTATTTTTTTTTTTGTAATTTACTTCTCTAATATTTTGCCATGACTTTCCGTTTAACAGCCATCACTCTAAGGATCTATTCATGCGCATCGGCTAGATGCATGTTTAAGTGATGAAGTTTTAATAGACCTAAGTCAAGACTCGAGTTCCCATTGACTAATCAAGTCTCAAGAAATGGAAACTGATGATCCTAAGATATATAATGAAAAGACTGGATCTCACGAGAAGTTACAGAGTTTAAACACCATTATGGCTGTCGAGATGATTGCATAGTTCCTCCGGTATATATTGATCTCCAGTTTGGTATACCTGGTCTCCTCCAACAGGTATGTAGAACAATTAGCTTAAAACCATATCCACAATCTATTATCTACGTTGAAGCTAGGATTAGTCATTTATAGCATTGGAGTAAAGCTTGGGTCATCATCATCTTTTTTCATTTTGCATTGTCAGATGTTGTGTGTTCTTCTTTTAAATGTTTGTTATCTGATTCTTTTTAGGGCTTCAAATTGGCATGAATTTTTCAGAAGAGTACAAGTGGTTGCAAAAAAGTCATTGGTATTTAGACAACAAAGTACTTTGGATTACGCAAATCCAAAGCAATTGTGGATTTTGGGTCTTTTGCTTCTTTTGTTGGTTTATGTCATGGAGCAAGCCTCTCTTCACTGTGTTTTCCTATTTATCTGGTTCATGAAATCCTATTTATGTTAAGAGAAGCTAATAATTTTATTTAAAAATTTAACACAAACAATGCCATCCACATGCGTAGGTTTGGTTGCAAAGGCATCATATGTCCAGCAAACATGTGCTGAGGGCTCTGCAGAGGAACATCTGGTTCCAGCAGTAGGAGGGCACTCAAGAAGGCACGCAAAGAATAGTTACTTAAGCTCTCCACATCAGGACCCTCCAAAGAATAGTTACTTAAGTAATGATATGTGTTTTCTTTAATCAGGATGGTGGCGATGATGATAGAGACGACTTGCCTGGGAACATCTCAGCCCTTCCTAACGTTGGCATCGAAGGTAACGAACGTGTGGAAACCTCATCTGCAGGAACATCCTCCAGTGGTCCTGCCACCAAGAAACCTCGCCTTTCAACAACTTTGAAAGTGGTCAAGAAGGCATCAAAGACTTAAGTGAACATGGAGTTTCTGAGTCAGTTTTCATCTTTCAATAATGCTTAGGCAACAATGTTTTTTTTTTTTTTTAATTTCTCCTCATCTGGAGTTTGCTATGTTTTTCTTAGCTATTGTTAAAATGGTTATCCGAATTTTAAGAAAACAATAATAAAATTCACAATAAGTTCAAAAAAGTCTTGGCAATATTAAGTAGGGAAATTAGAAAGTTTCATTGCATAAAACCAACTACGTACTTCAATTGGGGACAATACTTCTAGAAAAAAAAAAAATGGTGAAATTTCTATTCCTCAGATTTTCTACCATTTATGTTGAATTTTATGTCAAATTAGAGATAAGTGAGTCCTACATTATTCTTCTCATTTCCTAATGAATGAAAAAAAATATGAAGAAAAAATTCTTCTCCAATACGGATGAAGAACTTATTGAACAGAAATTCATATTTTTATCTTTATTCATTTCCCCAACTAAAATTTTATTTTATTCCTTTTTCTGTTCAAATAATTTGGCACCAATTAAAGCCTACAAATACTACAACTGTGCCAATTGTTAAGAACGCATGGAAAAATAGTCGTCCCTAATAATTCTGTAAGTTCAATATTGCTCGCTCCTATTACTCAAACTATGTCGCACGGAAGCTCATTTTTAATAACTAAATATTAATGTATAATTCATATTTTTATATCACTGAATTCTTAATTTTATTTTTGGAAAAAATTATCATGTCAAAGCGTAGAATATATATGTTTATATTTATTTATAGATAATATAAAAATGTATATTTTATATTTTTAGATTACGACTAAAATACACATACGTCAATACCAATTAAAATATGCTAATTTATTATAAAATTTTAAATGATATTTTAAAATTTTTGAATTAAATTTCTTTGACTTTGTCTGTTTTTTACCCATCTAAAATTTTTTTCTTCTGGATCCCATTTCAAAATTAGTTACTTCAACAAAAAGTATTTATATCCACTACATAACATCCGAAAGATATGATTAATTAATATTTATAGTATAGTCAAGAACTTAAGTCTAAAAAACAGTTAAAAGAAATATATTTATAATATATGCAATCAGATAAAGTGAATCTTTAACATGGACAACCGATTTGATTCAGCGATTGACATACAACCCCATGAAATCTACACATCAAACTCTTTACTATTAATTTCTGGATAAAATGATTATAGGAATATAAATATTTTTTCAATTAGCGACACAGTGAAAATGTACCTTTTAAATTTTGTCAAAGGAGAAGTGTGGATGATTAATTTTTAAATAAGGACCCTGAAGACAAAAAAGGATGAATAAAAACAAACAAAATCAAAGAAATATTGAGAAAATGATATATTTTTTATTTAAAGAAACCTTTTATGTTGACCAAAAAAGTTATGCTCTTAGATCACCAACATCATAGTTGACCTTTAGCACTCTCTCAGACCATGTTTATTGGCGGGTTCTTAAGGTGGGGTTCTTAGTGGAATATAAGAATCCGTCTCTTAACTTTTAACTAAAAAATCTAAGAGCCGGCTCTTAAAGTTCTTATTTAAGAGCCGGCTCTTAGCTTTTTTAGTTAAAAGTTAAGAGACGGGTTCTTAGAGTTATTATATTCCGCTAAGATCTCCACCCTAAGAACCCGCCAATAAACATGCTCTCAGTGATATGTCTATTCGTTTTTACCTTGCTCATATCTATTCACTAATTTTCATAAATATTTGCAATTTTATCTCTAATAGTCCATATTTTAATATGAAAATTTGAATCTCTTAAGTTTTATACATGAAAGTTGCATCTTTTAAAATTGTTTTACACAAAATTGTGTTTTATTAGTTTTGAGATGAAAAGTTGTGCCTTTTACTTTTATTTTGCTCATATCTATTTATATTATTTTACATAAATATTTACAATTGTTATATCTAGAAATCAGTGTATTAATATAAAATTGAATCTTTTCAGTTTTTCTAATATGAAAAGTTGCATTTATTAATTTTAAGATGAAAGATTGCATCTATTGCTTGACACAACTTTTAAAACTAATACATTTAAAAAAATAAAAAATGAAAACATACAACCTTTGTCACTATAATGAAAAGACACAAAACTATAGATAAACACATAATTTCATAATCTGACAAGTTTTCAAAACTCATTTTAGTTTTTTTTTTTAATGAAAATACACAAAAATTATAGATAAACACGTCATTTTATATTTGACAACTTTTCAAAACTCATCTCAGTTTTTTTTTTATGAAAAGACAAAAAATTTCAACATTAATTAGGTTGCCAAGTTTTTGAGATGAAAAATTGTGTCTTTCACTTTTATTTTGCTCATATCTATTTATTATTATTTTACATAAATATTTACAATTGTTTTATATCTAAAAATCAGTGTATTAATATAAAATTCAATCTATTAATTTTTTATATGAAAATTTTCATTTCTTAGTTTTTAAGATGATAAATTGCATCTATTGCTTATTAAAAATACAACTTTTAAAATAATTCATTTTAAAATTAAAAAAAAATGAAAAGATTCCAATAAATGTGAAATGATGCAACTTTTAATTTTAAACATTGCATTAGTTCTTGTATATTGTGAAAATATATAAAGAGGTGTATTTTTCATAAAGATGTGTTTTTCATAAAAGTTCATATGAATAGTCACAACTCATAACTTTTCATATTTTAGGTAGTTATTTAAAATAGCACATTTATAATGGAAGTATATAGCTTTTAAAATAAAAAATCAATCAATATATATTTTTATGATGAAAAGACACACCATAACATTTATTCACAAATTTTTACAGTAGTTCTATATCGAAAAGATGCAACTTTTAATGAAAAGACATCTTAATAAAAAAAAACACACAACTTCTAACAAAAAATTGAGATTACTATAAACACACACACAACTTTTCAACATTAATTGGGATTACTATTATTAATAGATTACAGGTAGATATATTTAGGTGCATTCAAATTTACAGTTTAGTTTGATCATAATATCATATCAAATAATAAAAATATATGCTAACTCAAGCCGAGATTAACAAAAACGGCGCTTAACAAACGTATTATATTTGAGCCCATCTACCATTTTACTAACAAATGTATAATATTTGAGCCCATCTAGCTAGGATCTAACCATTTTCATTACAACTTACTCTAAGCCACTCTAAACATGACTTCACAGCTAAAAGAACATGCTCATCAACAAGACAGAATAATACAAGTATTGGAAAATGTAAGATAATTAAATAATAATAATGAAATTTCTTTATTAGCTAGATAAACATATGATTTTTAATAAAAATAACAAAACTGAATAAAAAATATATTTTAAAATAATTTTCATAAATTGAAATGAAACTAAATATTATTTTTTCTTACATCCCACCCGTAGCGAGGACCTATCCTAATACTTCATATACAGAAAACTGATAACTCAAATATAAAAGGAAGACTGAAAGTTGCTTGCTCATATTTGTTGAGGCTATCATGAGGAAAGTACTTACTTGCCGCATTATATTCAATGATTTTATCAAGGCTTTGTTCAAATGTTCAGGGCTCAACTAGCCGCTATCATAGGAAGAATTTCATAAAAGATGACTATGCAAACTCTATATCTGATGCAGAAAACCCAAAAGTTGCAACCACGAGTTTTTTTTTCCTTTCAAGAGTTAGTCTCATCAACCACAGAATACTTTTGGACATCTTCTCCTGATCCAAAGCTATTAACAAGAGATGAGTAACATGATAACACAGTGAAGGAACAGAAGGTACGAAAACATAACTGGTTTGTTTTTCCTCTTAATGTCTATCACAATATTATCTGGCTAGCATGTTTACTTTTCGCTAATCCACCCCGAGCTGGAAAATATCAGCCTACACAGGTCCAAAACAATAAGCTTCGACATCTCCTTGAAGTATTAACCAACCATTAATTTTATCCTCTCCAAGTCACCTCCCAACTTGTTCAACTGAGCAAACCAATCTGCAAAATTTTCACTTTGGCAACCAGCTGACGTGAGTTCTTCACATTGGTGAGTCGGTGACCTTCATCACTCCCTTCTGTTAAGGAAATAATCAAACTGAAAGAAGTTAGCAAGAATTCTCCCATGAAATCAAAACAGTAAAAAAAACTTTCAGTTTTGTGTCGGTAATCTTATATTTTTAGAAATTTATATAATACATATAAGTGCACACTCATTTGTACCAGTGAACTATCTTATTATCCTTTAAACTATCAAATCTCAACAAAGTTAAACTTGCATCTTCAACCTCGACTAAAAAAATCTCCAGAGAGACATTAACATTAAGAAAATGAAGTGAGCACAAGAGAATGATAACCAACCTGCGCAAACAATCGCAGAAGCCTGAGTTGGTGCATTATCAAAAAGGAGCTTCCCATCTCTAACACGATGAAGCTGATTCTGAACATCAAATAACAAAGAATGACTCAAAGATGGTTTTAACCTCACAACATCTTATTCCATCCTATACTATCTTACATGCCCCATGATTTTAAGTTCAAACTTTATATTGCCGTGAACCTTTTGGTTGGCTCCACCACTGTGAGTTTGTGTTCACTCTGTCAGAAAATCCTGAGGAAATAAGAAAACGAATTTGAAAGAAAAAGACCTGGTTTACCAGGTTCTTCTGGTTTGTTGGGTTTTAAGCCAACCAAACGGTTTTGTTCTAGTCATGGTTAAAATCAAGAAACCGGAAACTTTCTAACTAATTGGGGCCGGTTTATTTGGTTTTGATTTGAAGAGAGGGTGTTCAATCCAGATTAACTGAACTGATACATTCCAAACCAAACCGAAATAACTGATCTAAAAACCGGAACTATATCTTGATACTGTTTGATATGATTCACTTCTACAGATTTAGAGTTTTACATGCTCAGTCTAATGCAACAATGTTTTTGTTTAACTTCTATTTGCGAGTTTTTATTTTATTTTATTTAGAAAAAACTAGGTGTAAAGTCCGCACGTGCGGAAATAATAGTTTTACAGACATCTATAAATAATACATTATCAATTCAAGTACCCATTAAATTAATGCATATAAGTAGCTGGTTCATTTACTTAACAAGTGTTTGGACAGGCACCTAGAAAATTGGATTGTTCAAACATTATTGATTTTTTTTGTTAATGGTAAACAATATTATCGTTCATAACAAAACATAAGCAAAATATAAGTAAACATTAGCAAAATATAAGCAAAATACGTGATAAAATACAAATTATGTATTTAAAATTTAAAAATAATATATATATACAAAGTTTAACTAGACAACAAATCATCCAAAACTAAAATTCATTATAAAGTTAGAAAGCATTAACTTCTTCGGTTTTATTGTTGTTCATATAAACATTCTAGTTGTAGGAAAAATATTTTCTTTTTGAATTTAATATGTTAATTTAGGAATTTTCTGACGATGTATGAATATATTCATTTTATTTTAAAATATTTATATACATAATTCAACTGATCACTTTTAAAAACTATGTTACATTTCTTCGATGACAATCGGGAATATTTTGCTAGCGAAGTAAGCAAGAAAAGGGATGTTGGACAATTGTTTGCATTCCACTCACGGAAACAACATGTCCACATAGTGTATTTTCCAATATGACATTAGATGCAAATTCTTCTAAGAAAACTAGACACTCGATTTTCACTTGCATAAATAAGCAACTTTCTCTTAGTACATGAACTAACTGTACTTCTTGATGTTCATTGTCGATAGCATCATCAATACCTCATAACTCTATATTTTCATTACTCACATTTGGTACTGGAGATTGAGTAATATAACTATACATATTCAATAATTTAGTTACATTGTAAAATAACACACCTGCGCCTATACTTATCATCGCATACCCTGGCACCAGAAGGAACTGGTTTTCAAATGAATAAGAACCATTGTCATCAGGTGAATACATCTACAAAAAAATTAAGGAAAATATAAGATTTAATTCGAAAAGAATTTTTTAAAGAACTTTGAAACAAACCAAAATAAAAATGATTACCTTGATGATCGGCAGATAAAGGGAGAGAGAAAATGATGAAGAATGAGAGAGAGAGAGCGAACGGAGAAAATATTGTATTTGTCTTTATAATATGTATGGGCATTATGAATGGAAGACAGCGAATGGAGAAGAGAATGATTTCGTCTTTTGCATTATGAATAGTGAAAATACAAGTGTTCTAAATCACACTTCCCTTAATGGGAGAAGTTAAAAGAAAAGGGAATATAATACAAACATCTATTATTATAAATAAGACTTTCCTTCTCTCCCATGAAGCCACATAGGATGCCAGCACAACAATTAGGTCGTCCAGCGTCCACGTTTCTGAGTACGGTCCAGCGACCACACAAGTAGAGAGAAACCCTAATCCGTATCAGAGAGCGCACCTTCGTGATATTCGTTCCTCTTCAGTCGGCGGACGGGACTATCCAGATTCTGAAACGTCTAACGTTGTGGTTTATTCGTCTTAAATCCTCTTAATTCATGAGCCCACTACGAAACCTTCCATTGCATTGGTCGACAGCGAAATCGGATATATATATGCTACAATCTCTCCTATGCAAATTGTGATCTCCATATCTCTCTTCTATTCATCTCACTCATATTCATATCTTTGTGCTCATCTCTCTCTCGATGGCTAACTCAAAGGTCTTTTTTTACGATTTGAAGTGCGGGCGGTGCTCATCCGTTGTCGAGGCCAGACTGCTTCGATTCTGGGAGGCTAGGAACGTTAAGCGTGGGGGAGAGCTTATATATGTGGATGTATTTGCTCATGGTGGATGTTAGCTTGAGTGATTTTGTCTGTTTTCTTCTATGTATCAACCATTCTGGGTTAATATTAACCGTCGTCCTGTTATTATTCCCGGCTAGCTCTAGGCTCTTTATGAGTTTCGATAGTGTTTCCGGTTAACCTGATCGTGCTGAACTTTTTTAGATTTTTTAAATTTTATTTTTTAGAAAAATAAGATCCTATTGGTCTGATTTGTCAAACTCTGCAAACTGTATCGTGATTAGTAGTATTGATTTTGGTTTAGTATTGATCCTGTTGTTTAGAACCGATCTTGGTTTCAAAAAATTGCAGTGGACTGTCTCCGGCTTTACGTGTGGAAGATGCAATAATTTGCATGCTGTTGGGGCTCTTCGGTAAGTAGCGCCTTTACTAGATAATCTATTTATATTTCTGTTAATAATTTGGCTTCGCCTTTGCTATCTTCTTATAGTTATCGTGTGGAGATGGTGATATCTGATAATACTGCAGAAGGAACATTAGTTTGGTTTGACGGGGTAATGACGAAACTGCATAGTCTCAGAGCAAGTGAAGCTGTACAGATGCTGGTATGATACACCTCTGTTTACATGCGTGCTATCAACCGCTGAACGCAATCTTACTCCCCATTTCATTTCCTGTCAAATAGGTTGAAGACGGGGTGAATCTTGAGGACTCTAGAATACCTTCGTTTATTGCAGAAATGGAAGGAAAGATGTACACTTTCCAAGTTAGAGCCACTGCGTATAACTTCACCGAGCATCATAAGACGTTCACCATAACGCGTATTGCTGAGGAGCATGGTCGTCTGCCAGCCGATGACGTGGACAACAATGTAAGTATAATGTGTATTGTGTTGTCTCATCGTCTGCTTGCTGCTTGCAAATACGTGTATGTATAACAAAATGAATGTACAGGGAGGTAATGATGATGATGATGATGATGATGATGATGACAAGCCGTCTGAGGAGCCATCACCTGATGAGATTGGAAGTGAATATGCTATTGGTAATGCGTCGTCAGCTGGTGGCACGGGTGCAGCCAGTAAGGCGCGGAAGAAGACGGACGCAGGATCGTCCAAGGTGGTGAAGCAGGCGCGTTCTGGTTGAGATATATCAACAATTAATAATGCTAATACTATTGTTTTAATAATGGTTATGGATCTTTGTTTATTTTCGCATATTTGGATACTTCTCTTTTGGATATTGACTATTATATGGGCGATTTAATTTTAAAGACATTAGATTCCGGTTTAAGTTTAATTTCGAAGTTTTAGCATTCCGGTTTTTTTTTTTTTTGCTTCGTTCCAAATGTTTAGATCCTATTAGTTAGGTTATGCCATAAGGCTATGTCATAAGTCTTTTTTATTTACGTAACTATATTGTAAGCAAGCTTATCGTCCCATGCACAAACAAAGGCTTTTTTAGTACCGAGTAATTTAATTTTAAAGTTTGGTTATTCCGGTATTATATTAATTTTGAAAGGTTTAGCATTCCGGTTTTGTTTTTTTTTTGTTTCATTGCAGGTGTTTGAATCCTATTAGTTAAGTTATGCTAGAAGGTTAAGTTATAAGTCTTTTTATTTACGTGGCTAAGCTGAACGTCCAATGCACAAACAGAGGCCTTTATAATGTCAGTAATTATTATAATATCCAATGTCTATAATGAATCGTTTCGGCAGTTAATTATTATTCGGTGACACTGTAACCCACCCAATCCATACGGAAAAACACAACAAAAAAAAACCAGTTACTTTGTTCTTACCAAAAAAATATTACTCGCTTATGAATACATTCCTTAAACTTTTTACCCTAACGTCAAATTTCGTGAACCTACCAAATTCTTTTCAAATTAATACATAACTCAAACCATATATCAAACTCACATACATGCCTCACTCTAACGAATATAAAAATATGAAACATAAATCAACCAACGTTTATTAAACAATATTTCATAATATCATACAAGTCTCACAAGAACAAACCAAAAATATATATAAATTAAAACAATCAATGCAAATTATACGCATACTTTAGCTATTAAAATTATTTGATAATTCACATCCCGTCCTACGGACAAGCCGACCCTAATAGTATTAACAATCAGGTGATTATGGGCCAATTGTATAATGTACAATTATATATTTGATGGTATCAGTATCTACACAATAATTTGTATACTTATACAAATACTTGATACTAATACTTCTATACTTGGTATTAGTACTTGTATATCAGTTGTTTATGGATTCATTTATATTTATAGATATATTATCAATTCAAATACCATTAGAATAAGTTATTGTTCATACGTTCAAAATATTTAATAATAAATTCAATAATCAATATTTTTTATATACAATTTTTTTATTGTAACATAAATACTTCAGTACATAAATTAAACTTGAAAACATTCACGTGTTCGAAATATTTAGTAAAAAATTAAATATCAAATTCTTTACATATGATGAAGTTTTTTAGTATAATAAAATTATATTTTATTTCCTAAAATAAAATTGAAAGCACTTATATATACATAAAATTACATAATATATATATAAGGATTTATCTAGCTTTTAAAAATTTATGATGTAAATATTTTTTTAGATAACACGATATAAACTATTTTTATATAATGATAATTGTCAAATCAATTAAATTATTTTTTAATTTATGATTAATTATATATTAACAAATTTAATTATTCATTAAAGTTTGTAAAGACTTAATAGCACAATATAAACTATTTTGGGGATAGTGATAATTATCAAATTAATGAAATTCGTTTTTAATTTATGATGAATTGTATGTCAACAAATATAGTTATTCATTAAGGATAATAAAACTTTAGCCAAACTAATTTTTAATGTAGATTTCACTTTTACCTCAGTAGTTGGTACCATTATTTATGTTTATCTTCATTAAATTGATACTTTCACAAATACCTTATTTATTTAAGGGGCAAAAGACTCTTTTACCATTGTTTTATAGATATAAATAATTATTTAAATAAAAATAAACAATTTTTCATAGTTTTTGGAATTATAGATTTTCAAATTCGAAATTTTTAATAAATATTTTTTTTCAAATTTTCTTTTTGAAATTTAGAACTTCTTAAGAAACTATTTTCAAAATTTTTATTTTAAATTTTAAGTATTTATTTATATATTTATTAAAATTTTAAACCCCACCATCCAAAACCTATCTATTGAATCTAAAACTTAAACCTAAATTAATTAACCCTAAACTTATAAATGTTTATTTACCTCTTTAAAACTTAGAGTAAATATAATTAAGGTAATCGTGAATAGTGATGTCATGAATGTGATAGTTTAAACGATTTTTCATGTTTTGGACATTCAAAATAATATATAACTATATATGTCAATCAATCAAGTTTTTTTAAAAAAAAATATACCAAATTTTTTTATAGAAAACTAAAAATTGACTGTACAAAACTTTACTTACAAAGCGAAAATAATGTTTAAAAAAGTTATCGCAAATAACAAATAAATATACATCAAAAAAAATAAAGTTACAGTTCATTTCAGTTACTCCGTATACCTACGGTTTGATATGAACTCAATTCTATAATTAGAACAAAAAAAAAACTTCATTAAAATCAAATTTGCACCAAATTCATAATAAAATTTTGGTTTTGTTTTGGATAAATTATTCCTATTAAAGTTGATTCCTGACCGTGGTTTAGCAAAAAAAAAAAAAAGCTGAATGAGAAATATATTTGAATGTTCAGTTATGTTTTTGTTTTCTCTAAACTCCCACAAGACAAAAAAAAAAGAGGACTAAGCCCATAAAATAGACAAGAAAAAGAAACGAATATCTAAAACTTGTTTAAACCCAAGACGATTTACATTTGTATTCCTTCTCTGCATTGAGCCAGACTAGAGTGAACAAGGGGTCTATCTCTCTCTCTCTAGCTATATTCTCTCTGTTTTTTACTTGTGATGGCGACCAATGTGGTAGACACGACTATGAACATTCTGTCCCTTGCAGGTTTTGAGATTCGTGTTGCTCAAAAGAAAAAACCATAAGTGGAATCAGGACAACAAGCTCGGTCCATTTTCAACAGCAGTACGTGCTTGGCCATGGCTGTTATTATTCTGCCCGTGCCGTGTCATCTGAATGTCATGAGATACATGGGTTCTCTTCTTCGCATAAGGAGCTCCTCTTGCTGCACATATTTTCTTACAGTGTCATTATCAAAAGTAAGAATCTCCACCAAAGACCAAATGATTCTTTTACCTGCAATATGCTGTGCTCGAAGAATGTTTTGTCGTCTCTTCCACCATATCATCGCACATAAAACGAGCAACAAGAACGCTATACTAACACCAAATGCAATCCCGATCTTGGCTCCAGAAGAAAGGTGCGGCCCGCAAGCTCGAAGTCCCGGGATACCGCAAAGACCTGCGTTATCAGTGAAGCTGCAGATACAGAGAAACAGTTGGTAACACTCTTCTTCACATGCCAAAGTTAAAAGACTTGTTTCTGATTCGTTATTTCTTACTTGCAGCTTGCTCTGTGCAGCAGTCTTCCACCTACAGCTGCTGGTACTTTTCCTGACAGAGAGTTTCCATTGAGATTCCTGCAATACAAATACCATATTAGTGACCCACCCAAAGAAACAAAAGCAAGTAGATCATCTTACAGAATCCGCAACGATGTTAGCTCTCCTATGGCTTCAGGGATAGATCCATTGAAAGAATTGTAGGAGAGGTCCCTGCAAAGAAGCATAAGGTTTCAAAGTTTCAGGAAAAGTTTTAACGCAAAAAAAAAGAAGAAGATTAATAAACGAACTGATTTACTTACAGAACTTGCAAGTTTGTAATGCTTCCAAGCGATGCAGGTATTCCTCCATGAATGCTGTTTTGACTCAAGTTTCTGAAACATTGGAAAAGATATAAATGAACGGAAACTTTAAAACGTTTTGAAAAAGAAGCATTTGAGAATAATGTATAGGCTTTACATGCTCTGAAGATGTTTTAGCTTTGATATGTCGTTTGGTAAGAAACCCTTCAGACCTTGGTTATCAAGATCACTGCAAAAGAAATAAATAAACAAAACTTTTCTATTCAAAAACCTGATGAAAGATGAACAACTCAATGAGAGATCCTTAAACTCTGGAGGAATGTTATAGTGCAGCCTATAATAACTATAGAGGCATGGATGGACTCATTGTATAACTAGGCTGCTGTTAACATGTGGTTTATGTATGTATATGCACAACAAAACAAGAGGAAAGGAGCTATACAGTCCATCAATGACCCATCTGCTGGTGTTCTTGTCCAGCTGACAATCAGCTCCGGTCCAGGGATGTTGTGGCGGAACACATGGATCACCATTCCATCCAAACCTCGAAGGAAGCCCCAAAGCTTTTCTCATTTTCTGTAATGCACTCACTGAAAGAGGACAAGCATACTATAAGAACTTACATACAATAATGATCCAAGTGTTATAGGAACATGAGATTCAAAAGGATGTGTTACCTTCATCCCTTAATGTTTTAAACTGAGCAGTTATGATCTCAAAGACTTCGATCGCATTGATAATCGCATGACCACCTCCCTTGGGCTGTAAAACGACTGTCAAAGTTCTTCCGCTCACAGCCACCGTGGCATTGAGAACAAGTGCCGTGTATCTTCCACCACTCATCTTTATAACATCCACATCTTCAAAGAAAGTATCACCGTTTATGACAACATCAAACACTCTTTTTCCTTCAGCAGTGACCGTAGCATCAATCTCAGCGAAATGCATCCACACCGAATAGTTTCTGTTAGGCTCCACATCAATGCTATAAGTCAAATCAGGTTGGTCATCCGTGCTGACCAATGCAGACTGATACAGCCCTTCGGGATAAAAGTTGGGCGTCACAGAAGCTTTCTTGATAGTGTTCTCAGTCGATCTCGGAGAGTCAGCACCTTTCCCAAAAGACCTCATGGGATTCCAAAACCTATCACCACCCCAACGGTCTCCACTGTAATCCTCATCAAACCTCGGCTTCCCAGTACCGCAAGTCAGCCTCGTGGTGGTTCTCAGCATCACTCCTTCTCCCCATCCTTGCCCGAAATGGTAAGCTTTGTCATCGACTTGGAGAATCTCGATGGAGAGGATGGCGGGATCTCCGTGTCCAGTGCTGTGGAAACAGATGGTAGACGTGCCACCCAAGAGGAAAACGAGCGCTTCAGCGAAGACTTGGTCGTCTTGACCGCTCCAACCGGATTTGAGAGAATAGATTTGAGTTCCTTCGATGGATATGTCGAAGAGAGGCTCTTTGTCGAAGTTAGGCTGGTCGACGATTCCGAAGAAGATCCTCACTGAGTAATGTCCCTTTGGGACTCGGACTATGTTGTAGCAGTTGTTTGGACCTTCGGAGATCGGGAAGTAACGAAGGGTTTTCAGAGGGGGAGTTATGTAGCTAGGAGGGGTTGCGTTTGCAGGTACTCCTCCGGTATAGGCGATGTCTTTGTACCAGAGTGCGTAAGTTGGTGGTGTTTTAACGTTATGTCTAGCTCCACAGCTGATCCGCAAGGAATATGGTGCTGCAAAAAATTGCAAGATAAGTTATAATTTGGATGTGCATTAACAAACCACAAAATACTTGTTTGTAGGAATAATGACTCTAAAAAGAAAACATTAGTTATTCCTATTAACCGTACAGATTTAACTCCTGGATGTATCTGTTGATAGTATTAGAACATGATTCCACGCGTAAAAACATATCCTTCATAAAACATTCCGACCAGCTCTAGCTATGGACATAAGAGACGAATCTTTGCTGCTCGAGCTTAAACAGGGCAATGTATGAAAACATTAACGAGTAATCGGCAGAAAATACGCAGATCAATATGTTCAAAATAAACTCCGTTGTCCAAAAAGTAATTCAAGAAATAGCAACTCGTAAATTGTGGGGGAATCAAGAATTGAAAATTTCAATAAGTTCAAGAAAAATAGTATTTGAGCTAAGAAAATATCGTTTCTAATTCCAATTTACAAAATATTGATCTACAAAAAAAAACGATAAAAACAAGGCCATAAAAACGGAATCTATGTGATATGCAAGTCAAGATTTTGAATCAAGAGAGAGCATACTGCAAATCAGGAGAACTACATAACAAAAAAAAAGAAAGTTACTCTAAATCAAAGTAAAGCTGAAAGTTTCAACATTTGGAAGACGAACCTTGTCGAGCAGAAGAAGAAGTGAGACCAAAAGAGAAAATGAGAAGACATGCGAGTGTGTATGGAAGCATCATCTTTGATCTTTCAGAACCAAAACTTATCTCTCAAGGATCTCTCCTCATTTCTCCATCGGACAACTTTTTTTTTTTTTGTTCTTTTGTTCGTTTTCCCTTTTTCTGAAGAGTGATGGAAGAAGACGAGAGAGAGAGAGAGAGAGAGAGAGAGAGAGAGAGAGAGAGAGAGAGAGAGAGAGAGAGAGGGACGTGAGAGCAGGTTAAAAAAAAAGTGAATATTAAATTCAGTTAAATTAACTTAAATGCTCCCACCGCTAATATTTTAAATTTGTTTTTTTTTCTTGTCTTGTTTTTTTTCTTCTGGATGAAGAATACGGAGCTTAATCAAGTGTTGTGTTGCGCACCGTAAGCTACTATTATTATAGGCGAATTATTAACCTGACGGATGTAAAGTGCTATTGAGGATGATATCGTTATCCTTGCCGTTGGATTGAGCCCAAGTCTTGTGAAGCTCGTCCACACAAAGTTCTGTGTTTCTTTTTCTCTATTGTGTCCAACAAACAAGTTCATGCTTGCTTGATAGCTCTCCCCTTTCAGATTTTTTTTCCAAACTCATACTAGAAGTCTTCGGCGCATTTATAATTTTTTCAAGACTAGATTCTTTAGTTAACGCCTAACGGGAAAAATAAACTATTAATATTTCAAAGTATAATGTTTGATGTTTTTAAAAAATTTATTCCTACTCTCTCTATTCAAACTAGATTATATCTAACGTTTTCACATAATTTTTGTAAGAATAACTAAATCTTTATTTTTATCTTTATTTGGCTATTAAAATCTATATTATTATTTATGAAGTGATTTTTTCACAATAAAATTCTCATGTTAAAAATTAGAATGACTAATATCGTTTATATCTTTAATGAATAATATATATATATATATATTATAAAAAAGCAAATTTAAATTCTTTTCATTAGATAAGTGATTAAAAACTAGTAACAATAATATTATCCAAAATATAATAATATTTGTAAAAAAAAGATATTTCATATATATGTTATATTGTTATCCGAAAATATCTTTTAACAAAAATTCAAAAACAGAAAACACATGACTAAATATTATTCAAGTAAAATTCTTAATTTTATATAATTGAAAAGAAAATATTCAGTTAATTCAAAACAGAAAACACACGACTACTCAAGTAAAATTATTAATTTTATATAAATGAAAAGAAAATATTCAATTAATTCATTATATAATTGATTATAAGTAACATTAGGTATATCCATTATATAATTAATTATAAATTAATTAATTATAATGAAAATTATCACAAGAAAAATAAAAATAATGTTGTGTTTGTTATCACCTATGGTGTTTTGATATTAACTAAATAATGATCATTATCTATTTTTCATGCATAATAAGATTTATAAAATAGCAAGATAAGTCTATTTGTGTATATATTTATCTAATAAACAAAGAAATACTATCATTATCCCAATTCTCTTTTTTTAGTTATTATAAAATTTCAATTTTATTTATTTAATTTTGACGTGCTTTGCTTTGTTTTTATTATAGTTTTGTGTTTTCAAAGGTTTTTTAATTGTTGCTGGTTTTAAAGAGGTAATTTATAGAGATAGTGAGCATTAAAAGATGAACTAGATATAAACCCGCACTGTGTGCGGATTTTTTTTATTAAATCTTTGTGACAATTTTTAATATATATTATATGATTATCAAATCTGTGGTTTATATTTTGAAGAATATTTTTATTTGGATATAATATATTATCTTCACATGTATAGTATTGGTCTGTGTTTTAATAGCATAAATAGATTGTATATGGTGTTCATTTTAAATGTAAAATGTTCATAGATGTAATTATTTAGTAGTTTAACTTGGCTATTGATTTTAATATCTATCATATTAGTTCATACACCTAAGGAGTTTTTTTTTTGTCTAAAATGCATATCTTTTAATTTCTTTATACAAAATTTATTATGTTAGCCTACCATCCAAGCTAAACTCGAGTTATATTTTTTTCTGAAAAATAATCATCTATATATCAATATATCATTATTTGATGTTGTGCTTATTGAGACTTTAAAGAGGTTATACTATTATATTTCATATTGTGTCGTATAGTTTATCTAGGATAAAAAATTAATGATGATATCTTTTTTATTAATATTTGTATGGCAGTATATATTGTATATACTAAAATATCTCAAAATATATGTGCAAATTTCAAGATAATAGAATATTTTTAAACATAAGTTTCATTATTTGATACTTATTGTTCAAACTAGGTGTTTTGCCCGCACATGCGGGCATAATTATTTTACGGATATTTATTAATATATATCTTATTAATTCAAATATTCTCGAAAATTTTAAATCAAACATCAAATTATTATTTACGAAAAAAAATTTCTATTAAAATAAAAGTTCTCAAAAAATTTACATCAGAGATCAAATTATTATATACGACAAAAATTTTCATAAAAACACTCACATATTTAAAATATTTTAGAAAATATCTTTCTAATAATAGAAATAAATAAATTTAAACATACTTCTATTGACATAAATATCAATGATATTTATTTTAATGATACTTAATTTTTAACTTTAATAATAGAAAAATGTTTAGGAGATTTCTTATGTTTTAAAATACTCACTTTTTGTTTACAAATTTTTCTTTTGTATGTTTCATGTAGGACATGTAATCGAGTACTGGTTTTGTATCGGTAGAATATAAACATGAAATTTGTAGTAAAGCATATTAACATAATAATTGTTAAAAATGTATGATTTCAACTAAACACTAATAAAATTAAAATAATAATAAACTGTATATGCTATTCATGAATTTATATTAACAAAATCCAAAAATTTATAACCTTTTTAATAGCAAAAATATATATATAATCCTTTCATGACTTATAAAAGAATTTTTATATAATACTGATATGATAATATCAAATATCTGTAGATGATAACTATCATATTTTTTCTTAAAACGTTTTATTATACAATATAAATCTTATTAAAATTACTTATTAAATCATTGAATAACCTAAGAAAAATAAGCTTCTATTAACAAAATCCAAAAATCTATAAAATTTTTAATACCAAATATATATATATATAATCTTTTTATGATGTATAAGAGAATTTTTTATATAATATTAATATGATAATATCAAATATTTGTAGATGATAATTATCATATATTTTCTTAAAACGTTTTATTATATACTATAAATATTACTAAAATTATTTGTTAAATCATTGACTCACCTAAGAAATTTTTTTATATAATAAGAAATAACATAAAATTAAATATTTGTATATATGAGATATTGTAATTATTATGTTTTCAAAACTGTTTATTATTAAAATATATAAATAAAATATTTATGAAATTATTGACTAAACCTAAAATCATGGAGAATGTGACAAATCAGCAAATTCACTTCTTAAATAATAGTATAGATTTTGTATTGACAAAGTTTTGGTTTATCAAAAAGATTGTCGAGATCTGATCAAATATTTTTTTTCATCAGATTTTATCAAATGGTTTTTAGATATATCAATGAAGAAGTTACGAAGTTGAGAATATCTAGGATGAATATTCCATAACACTATTGTTAGCTGAATTTTCGTTTACACATTAAATTGTGTAACTATAAGTATTCTCTTTACATTAACAAATAGTTTTGTTATGTACTATAAAATTGTGAAAAAAAAATGAATTGATTCTAATTAATCTTTATGGCTTGATTATACGCGAACCAAGTAAGAACATTGGACATGATATTTTTCTTTAACATGAAGATATGACAGACTCATAAAAATCATATGTAAGTGAATTTGATTTTGTAGTTATATTGTTAACATAGCTTAAATATTTTATATATTCTTATTTGTTCAAGAGGAATCATGCATTCATTGTTTATGTAAAAAGAAATCTTGCATCCATTATTTATGTAAAAATATTTTTGTTTAATAAGAGTATATTGATATTAGTTAGATATAAAAATATTACTAATGATAATGATTAGTGGTTTTTTCGCATTAATGTGTGAAAAAAGTGTATCAACTGGACATCACGTTAGTTCATCAAATATGATTATCATGGAAAAGTGTATCAAACGCTTTTGAGCATTTCTAATATTTCTTGTTAGAATGTTTAATATGATGAAAGATGGACAAATATGAATTGATTAGATAAAGACATGTTGCAGGTTCATTTAGTGAAATGAAGAGAAGCAAACACGATTATGTAAAAACATGATGTCCATCTAGAGTCAGTGTTGAAGACATACTATAAGCACAATCGTGTATTGATTAGTAAAGAGTAATTTAAATTTTGGATAGTATAAGAGTATTAAATTTTGGGTTGTTCTTCTATTATTAGATAACCGAAGGGCGTTGTCAAAAAAAAAAAGATAACCGAAGGGATATTGAATATGGCGTTGGTTTACTTTAACGTGACCATTTAGGTTATGTTTAAATTGTTTGGTGCATTTATATAGTTAACGTGTAGTATTATTCTAAAATTTTTGAAAAGGTCTAAAACTTAAATGACAACTTAAAACAGTAGATAAAAATAAGATCCTAAATTAATAGATTAGATATTTTCTTATTTACTTTATTATATGTTTGATATGTGGATTTTTCCTCATAGTTTTATAAATTTTAGTTGTGTTTAATAAGAAGAAATTCAAACAAAAAAAAGTCAGAGAAAATGATTAAAAACATTAAAATAACTATTATGCTTTTTACAACAAAAAGTGATTTAGTCCGCATATGCCGGCGAGGCATCTAATTTAGTTTTATAACAAAAAAAAACCCTAAAATTAAGAAACTAACTATTTTTACTCTTCTCTCTTTTTTCTTTTTCTTTTTCTTCCCACATTTCTCTATATCGTGCTTAGTTTCTAAATTTTAGTTTTTCTTTTGGTTATTCACTAATTCTCCCTAAAATTTTACAACATTTGTCATTATCTTTACTTAATTAATGATAAAAGAAATAAATCAATTGAAACTATATTAAATTATAATTAATATTTAAATATAACAAAAATTACTATAAACGAAATTAATTCAAAACGAAAAATAGTATATAGGAAAAATGTCAAAATCTTTGGTTTCACACAATTAAGATCCCACAATGAAAAGCACGCAAAAAAGAGCAAGCAAGGAAGATACCGATGACACATCAAACCAGAATCCAACAATTCACTATCTCAAGAAATACACATTCATCGAAAGCTCAATTCACAGGTGAATATATATATATATATATTCACAGGCAGATACGTGATGAGATTTTTAAAATTATATACAAGTTAATAAAATTTAACAAAATATAGTTTGACAATTCAAAGTCATATATTTTGTATATTAACTCTTAAATTATCTGAAATCCATGACTAAATTTTTATTTTAGCAAAGAAGGTCCTGTTTCACGAGTTTACCAAAACTCAACTTTCTATACTTGTACTCTTGTTTCTTTTGGGATTAATTGGTTTAGCTATTTTGGGTTTAATATTTGTAACCAATTTTTAACTGATGATACCAACTTCAACATATTGACTTTCAGTGAAAAGAAAGAACACAGAATAAATAAAGTAGATGATGTAATGGATACCATTCTGTGGTAATGTATTAGTTTTGTTGAGAGATGTACCGGTTTATGGGGTATATATGAAATTATGGAGTCGGTGGGGGTAGTTATTTGTAGACTTGTAGTTGTTGTAATCAAATAGTTAATTAGACCAAATGGGTGATTTAATAATACTAAAGTTTAAAAAGGTTGTGTTTGTAGATGATAGCGATAAGGTGTTGGTGGGTCGATAACGAAAAAGGCACGTGACCAACATTCCCGGTCTCCCGGAGTAGGAGACATATCGAAAGGACAAAAATACCCTCCAATTATCGGACGTCTGAATGGTCGTAATCTTGAAGGAGTAGTATAGTTTGGATAGTTTGACTTTCTTTACCTGGATTGATGCGCAATCATCGGGAGAGCGTTAAAAGCAGCTCCCACCTCTAGTCGTCGGACCAAGGAAGAAGTCGTGGCACATAAATCTTTGAGTTCTTACTACTTTTGAAACCCGTTTCTACAAGTATTATATGATAACACTCCTCCCTGAATTCGAGCCTCTCTTCAAACAAATTACAACTATGTGGAAAGTTTGGCTTTTGGCTTCAACCCAAACAATTGATCTAATAGTTTAATAACATGTGACCCATCTATTCTCTGGTATTAGTCATAAATTATTTCAAACTCCAATAATATGTAATATAGTGTTCAGTTGACACTATAGCATTAAGTGCATTTTTCACAAAACTGACCGGATCAGTTTGCATAGGCAATACCAAAAAAAAGTTTTTGTAATATTCTTGAAACATTGCTCATTTTGTGTCATTTGTATGTTGGACTCATTTCAGAGTGAAAGGTTAAACATTGTTCACCTTATAACCAGTTTACACTTTAACAACTTTTAGATTACAAGAATACTCATATATGTTAATGAACGATGACTAAAGTTCTCGAGAAGAAAACAAATCTCTATAATATTATTTGAGAAGTCAGTTTCCTATGTGTCGCGCTCACGTTAATTCTCAAGATGGTTGTTTACATTGATACCCTTAATAAATTAAAAATATTACATTTAAATACTATTACTGAATTTTTTTTATTTAGTTTCCTTTTTATAAATTTTCAGATAATATATATAATAAAAAAGGAAACATTTATAAAATTAAAAAAAAACGAAAATATAAACAATATATGTATATATAATCTTATTCATTAAAAAGGAAAGTTCACAAAATAGAAATATTTCAAATTTACAAATTCACAATCTTATTTTAAGAGATATTAAAGAAAACAATTTACAATAAATATCTTTTGATCAAATAATTAAAAAATATTTTAAAATAAATAACACTATATACTTTAATGAGGTAGATATATTATATTTTATCATTTTAAAATTATTTGTTTCTTAATATTAAATTTGCTTTTAAATTTTAAATTTTTATTTTTGTGGAACTTAATATAACCATAATAAAATACCAAAGCAAATCTGAATTCTCATTTTTCAGATTATTTAAAATAAAATCCAGTTTATCATTTAATAAATCTAAGATATTAAGTTATCTAGAATTTATAAAATGTTTTAATTGTTGTAAATATTGATTAGGATGTGTTCATGAGCTTGCAAAAATGTATTAGTTACTTATGTATGTAACTTTCCATTGATCATCGCTTTATTTTTTAATATGTTTTATAAAATGATTTTTTTTTTTAAAAAACAACATATAATTTGATAAGTATTATGAAAAAATACATGCACATTTAAACGATAAATAAAGTTAATTTGATTTTACTTAATAATAATAAAAAGTAATTATACTTCAATTTGAATTTGAAAAAATATATGTAACTCAATATACTCACAACATGAGTGACTCAACTAATCCAACTTATATCTAAAATCATAGATTTAACTAAAATAAGAATATATAATTTTATAATGATAATTTTAGTTTATAAATTTAAAGTATATGATGACTCAAAACATATTAACAAATGAAAATAAAATATTAACCAATTGTTACAATTTAGTTCTTTTGTAAAGTTTATATATATGCATGAGACTGTAGAATATTATCGTTATATTAATTTATGAACTTTGGAATCAAGACACTTTAGTTTATTTTTTATTTCAGTCTAAGTACAATATATCTTAGGTTATACCTAATCTTCGTCAAATATATTTGCATATCTAAGACAACAACTAACGTAAATAAAATAAAAAATTAATCATAATTTTTATATATTTAAAATAAAAATATCATAGTTGAATTCAGAAAAATAGATACAATCCAATATGCTCAAATAACTAAATCGGATATAAAAACAACAAAACTGACTAAATATAACATATCTAAAATCATATGTCTAATTAAAGTAATATAATATTATTAATATAATAGTGCATACAAATCATAACTCAATTTAAAAGTAAATAAAATAAATTATTATAATATATTTACTTTATAAATATTTATATCCGTGCATTTAAAGACGGGAAAATCACCTAGTTATTATATTATATAGGTTTCCTCGATCGATAACCCTTAACAACAAATGGGCCATTGTAATAGATATGATATACTAGCACATGGGCTTAGGTTTAGAAGTCCATTTTCCTATAACTTAAATTGGAGAAACAAATGCAAAAACAATCTTATGAGTAGGTGCATGAATTTGGGCTATCTAAATTACATAAACCATTTGCTTTTGAAGTCAACGGTTGGCTTCTAGAGCGATCTAAAACATTGCAATCTGTAAACACGATGTGGAATGGAAGAATCTCGATCCTCCTTGGAATATATTTTCTTATGATGCTGTAACTATATATTATATTATGTTAGTTTTGTGGAATCGCGTAAGATTTTCTTTGCTCATGAGATAGAAAATTAGATTATACTTGAGATCTATGGGTAAAAACGAGTCATGTGATGGCAACTTCTGACGGCCCACGTGTCCCTCGCACTCACTATCTTTCTCTTTCAGTATGGGTCCCAGTGTGGCTGCCCATATCGGGACAACTTCCCTTGATTTTGGACATTTGTGAATAGGCATTTATTCGTTAAATTTGATTCGATTCGTTATTCGTTTCGATTCATCCAAAATTCCAAATATCCATAAACTTTCGAATCAAAACAAATACTAAAACTCAATATCCGTTAAAACAAATCACAAATACTAAAATTATGGGAAGTGGATATCTGATCCGACAATATATAAATACATGTATATCTTGATTATATTTAAAGTTTTAAATATATAAAATTTTATAATTATTATTCTAACATATGATTTGACAAATTCTATTCACATTATTATTTATATAAAATTATTACACAAGAAGAAGAAAAAAAATTTATAACAATTATAATTTTTTTAAGTTTTTTGTTATCATAATTGTTAACCAAGTTTAAAAAGTTTACAAAATATGTAGATTCGCTACTTCTTTTAATTTTTATTTTTTATATCATGCAAAAAAATATTTTACAAAACAAATTTGTATCAAATTTTTAAGATTATTTGTATTAGTCCAAACAGATGAGATACCCGTAAATATTCGTAAATATTCGCAAATATCTATTTATTTTCTGGATATCCATTTTTCTGAATATCCGTATTTTACCGAAGCAAAGCAAATCGAAAAATTAGATATCCGTGACATACGAAGCAAATTACAAATACCTTCAAAAACCTGGATACCCGATCCGTGCCCAGACGTATTTGTGAATGATGATAGATTTGTGTTTTTCTTACGTTTCCAATTAAAGATGAGGATTATAATCTCGTTATTAACACATTAATTATGTGTTTAGTTGTTTATGCACATTGGCGAACCTAGGTAGAAGATTCTGGGTGCACTTGCCCCCATAATAATTTGATTTTTTTGTATATTTCTTAACAAATTTGATTTCTACACCTATAACCATATCTAAGTTTACACCTACTCTATCATTTATGCACCCACTGAAAAAAATATTTGGATTCGCCCCTGTTTATGCATCATCTCATATCCAGAGGTTAGACAAAAGACGAAAAAACCTACAAGGTTGCAACTTTGTTAAAGAAAAATTATGAATTCCTTTGTTAATCGAGTTAGTTTTGATTTGTAATGAACGGGTGACTGCATGAAATCTTGGAGTCGTCACGATTCATTATACAAAAGACTACAAGTAGTTCACGAAGACAGTTGGTTATTGTGGCTATGGAAAAGTCAATTTAGGTATTTTGATTTTAATAAAGTTTCATTACATTTCGCGAGAAGAATAAAACAAGAAAATATGTTACCTTGTGATTATTTCACGGATCCTTAGTCTTGGGATACTTTAGTTTATTGGTCCCATTTCATGACTCATCGACCTTATCTTAATCTTACTCCTCCATCATTCTCCACTTGCACTTTTCTATTTCTATAACCTCCTCACTCATTATCTTTTGTTCCTAAAATTACTATTTCAAACTTTTTACTATAGTCAAAATATTTCTCATGTAAGCATGTATTTATCTTTCATTAAAATCGGACACTGTAAAAGTAAAATTAAGCATGAAATGCATAATGATAGCCCAACGATTAGAGAGTTACTACTATTCCGATCAATTTAAAGATTAAAATTTCAAAGTAATTTAAATAATGGTTTAAAAATATATAGCGTAAAGGTTTCAAAAAAATAGTCTAAAATAATATAATTATTTTTTCACAAATCTCATAAATCAGTAGAATTTCAATGTAACATATTCTGATTACAATATAAGAAACTAAACATTTATGTAATTAGATTAATGTCAAAATACAGTTACATGAGGTAGTTGAAATTCACTAGTAATAAAATTTGCAATAAGAAACTGAAATACTAAAACCACGGATCCCTTTTTTAAATGGCATGGCCAGCAGTGGAAAACAATAATTTTAATAGATAAATAATCAAGATATTTTCCGAAGCTGTCTATAAAAGTCATAAACCACCACCAAAAGCTTACCCCACATCCCTCTCTACAAAAAGTCACTCGGGAGCAACAAAAAAAAGAAGCGAAATCAAATAAAAATAAGATGGTTCTGCTAGATAAGCTTTGGGATGATGTTGTGGCCGGACCTCAACCTGACCGTGGCCTTGCCCGCCTCCGAAAGATCACTACCCAACCCATTAATATCAGAGGTATCATTCTATACTATAATAAGCACTTTCTAGATTGGTTATAAACATAAGATATTAATTAGTGTGTATGGAAAGAGATATAGGAGAAGGAAGCAACAAGCTGATGCATAGGTCGTTGACTATGCCGACGGTAGTGAGCCCCGGAACTCCAACTACTCCGACCACTCCGACAACGCCACATAAGGATAACGTGTGGAGGAGCGTCTTTAATCCTGGAAGCAACCTCGCCACAAGAGCCATCGGCTCCAACATCTTTGATAAACCAACCCACCCAAATTCTCCATCCGTCTACGACTGGTGAGTCCATTATTTATATGTTATTTTCTGTGAAATCATATGCTTAAGACTTTAAAATCTTAGATGTCATAAATCATAATATAAGGGAACAAGTCATGTGATCTGGTCAGCTTGTGGGATTCTGGCTTTTGAAAACGAGTTAAAGACAAAGTACTGAACCGGATAGATCTAGGAGCGGTTTGGTTCGTTTTGATTTACTGATATCTTGGTAATGAGTTATTTATGTGTCAGCGATGATAACGAAGCTCAAAGGAAGGAACACGTGGCACTGTGTTTAGTGGGCGCGTGGATTAAATGAAAAACAATAAAAGATTATTCCGTTTTATCATATCAACCACCTTCCTTTATTGTGCATATGGTATAGTCATGAACTCTACTATAGGTTCGTAGTAACCAAAGATGGGAAAGATATTTTTCCTTTTTACTATTGTATCACAGCCGTTGGTTGTTAAGTAACTTCAGAATCGGAGGGTTTAGATCAGAAGTTGATCATTTACTTGTTGGTTCACGTGTCGCAGGTTGTACAGCGGCGAGTCAAGGAGTCAGCACCGTTAAAAGCCAGTCAGAGGCAGTGACACAAGTGGGTGATGTAAATATAGTGTCTAGATCTACCGTCACGTGTCTGTCTAGGTTTTGCTTGTTTATGTAACTGTCTTCCACGTATGCAATAACTTTACCGTTTTTGAGCTTGGCTTGTAAGCTTCTTTTGGGTGTTTTTGTAGTAACTTGCAAGTGGAGAAGTTAAATCTTCACTATCTCGTGTTGATTTTGATACAGAACATGCGTCTGCTTTTATGTTTTTTTCCTAATGCTAATAAAATCTTGTTTATAGATTGTGTTATTTTATTTAAGTGTTGGGGGTTTGATGGTAGTGAAAGATTGTTGGTTTTTGGTGGAATGTACAATCTTGTCCAAAAATGACTTGAACTTTGAGGCTTGATGAATGGATTGAGGCTCACTGAGAAGATTAAAAAATTAGCACAATTATCAGATGGAACCCATGAACAATGGGCAATGTCAAAGGTTACCAGAAGACAAAATGCACGTTCCCTGACATTTTATTTCTTATGAAAACGAAGTATTGTTTTGTGTTTATTTTGGATTTAACATACTAGTTTGGTTACAAATTAATGGTTTCACACAATAGAACCTTAAAAGAAGTAATGGTGGTTTAGTTATTTTATGGAATGAAGGTTTAGTGGTGGAGTCCAAGATAAAAATCTGTATGGACAATATCATTCTGGGCTGGGTTGTGTAAGTTTTTTTTTTTTGTGTGTATGTTTTGTAGTTGTAACTTGTAACTTGCAAGTGGAGGTTGAATCTTCACTACCTCGTTGGATTCTGATAGTGAAAATATATATGCTTTAATGATTTTCCTAATGCTAATAACATCTTGTTTATAGATTGTGTCATTTTATAAAAAAATTGGTGGTTTATAATGGTAGTGAAAGAGTGTTGTTTTTTTTTTTGTGTTGAATGTACAATCTTCCCCAAAAATGACTTCAACTTTCAAGCTTGAGGAATGAACTGTGGCTCGTAAATAAGATGAAAAGAATTAGCACAATTATGAGATAGGTTGTGTAAATTTATTCATGTTCTAAGTACTTAGTATTGTCTGAAAAGATTAAACATATATACACACAACAAATGCAGTATGTTATTGTTAATAAAAACGAAGTATTGATTTGTGTTTATTTTGGATTTAACATATTAGTTTGGGTTACAAATGGTTTCAAACAAAATAACCAAAAAGGAATAATGATAGTTTAGTTATTTTCTAGAACGAAGGTTTAGCGGTGGAGTCCTTCATAGTTGGACCAAAGCACCGTTAAACTGTGTGGAAGAGGTTAATGAAATCTTGTAATGCAGATACGTTTGGTGGAGCAACATGTGAAGACTTAATTTACGATCAATAAGGTCATGTGCCCCCGGCTCAACTTTTATTTTTCGAGTAATTAGTTTCAGATGATAATGCTTTTCCTTGCTAATTTAACTCCCATGACAATGTATTCGATTAATTCAAATCCCATGAACTTCTAGATCTGCTCCTAGCTAGGGAGAAATCTATCATGTATATATGTTTTATCTTTTCAGGCAATACTAAGTACTTATAAGTATAATATGAAAAAAGTTAGTAGCATGGAGAATACATTTATATGGAGAGGAGTTACTGAGAGTTTTATAGAGTTTTCTCTTGATATGTGTGAGTGTGTAGAGAAGGCTCCAATGGAGTAAAGATGAGTTTGTGTTTATGTTTCTACTTGGCGATTTGATATGAGAGACAAAGGAGAGAGTTTGTGTGTAACAAGACTAAGAACAAGAGATTAAGAGACTTTAAAACTTAGAGAATAAGAGATTAGTAACCAGAATCAAGAACAAGCTTATTAAGCTATGAACTCCATAAAGGAGAGGAGAAATCCCCCTAACTCACTTAAAGGATATAATTTCGTCCAATACAAGCTTATATATGAGCTTTACAATCTGAAACTCATAAACCTATATCTAATGGCTCATAATAGAGATAAGAAATGGATGGCTAAGATGAGATGGTCTTCTTGTAATTTCAAGTTTGGTAGATGGATAAGGTTGTGCTTTCTCCTCATTTGAATTCAAACTTGGTACTGGTTCCTGATTGGTGGCCATAGCTCCTTTGTATCTGGTCATGACATTGTCAGTTCATGGTCAAGGTGTCTCTTACTTTACAGCTAAGACCACCGTCCCATGACCTATTTCGTCCAGCCTCTCCTTTGTCTTCTTCTCTTAAGAGTTTTGTCTTCTTCTCTTAAGGATTTCACCAGCCTCTCCTTTGTCTTCTTCTCTTAAGAGTTTTGTCTTCTTCTCTTAAGGATTTCACCAGCCTCTCCTTTGTCTTCTTCTTCTCTTAAGAGTTTTGTCTTCTTCTTAAGGATTTCACCAGCCTCTCCTTTGTCTTCTTCTCTTAAGAGTTTTGTCTTCTTCTCTTAAGGATCATCGCACCCTATTTTGCACCAACTTCATATCTTCTTAAATGGTTGAGTTATGCATTTTAGGATCAACTGGTCTGCGTCGGATCCGTGGGTCCGTTGAACGTCCATATCAAATCAGTACAGCCAAGACCTAAGTTTGCACACTCACCCATAAGCTCTCAACATGCTTCTAAGTCCTCACGGACTTGGCCTATCTTTACTGACCCAGGAACCTTGGACACTTGTAGACACACTCCGTGCTCTTGCCCTATTCTTGCTCAAGATCCATCTCACCATCTTTCTAACCATCTCCATTTCCTTCTCTTGATCAGCCTAAGTCTCTCCTGACTTGGCTTCTCCATGATAGAACACTTGGTACTCTTGAAGCTTTGTTGAACTCTTTCAGACATCTTCGTGAGCTTGTCCACACTTTGTACCCTTCTGTTCTTCAGTTCAACCTCCCCTCAAGCTTAACTCAGGATCCCGAGTTAAGCTTGGAATCTTGAAGAACTCCTCATTAAAAACCTTACAAGGAAAACCGGTGGGACAAAACCTTGTAAGGGAAAAGAGTAGAGCCTTCAGGCACTGGGGATTAGCCGGTGAGTCTTTGTGCCTTACCAACAATGTAAGGGACACAAAGACTCGGATCTTAACCCTCATGTGATGCAAGGTAGATTACCTCTTCCCTTGCACATCACCAACTCATCTTGTACTCTTCTTCAGATAGATCTTGGTCTCTCCCCTTTTCCGCGAACCTTCTTGTTGTGCTCGTGCTCGGACCTTCGATCTTCCTTGATAGATACATCCGAGTCTTGACTGCTTCTTCTTAAGAGAACCCACCATGTTCTGAAACCTCATGAGGATGCTTCAGCTGTAATCCAATCACCTCACTCTGAAGCCGCCTTGGTACTTGCTTCATCATCCCTCACTTTGCTTCATAACCGATCGCTCCTCTTCTTGAATAACCACCAATGACTCTCCTTGATCAGATCATGTCTCAACACTCCCCTCAAGCTTGACCATGTGGAATAAGTCAGCTTGGAAGGATGCACACATGATCTGTATCATACTCCATTGCAACACCTTGAACTTCGCCATCTTGCTTGGATTGCTTGTGGAAGCTTCATCTCATCAGCCACCTCACACTAGAAGCCGCACTGATTGAGTCTTCATTTTCCCATAGCCAAGAACTCTCTGAAGCTCTCTTGTCTAGGCACGCCACTGCTAAACCCAAATGGCTCCTTCTTCAGTTGCTTGCAATAGACACCTTCTTGAACCGCTTGATAGCTCACTTAACTCCCTCCTCAAGCTTGGATTAGACTTGGGGTCCAAGCTTGCAAGGTGAGCTTCAGTGGCTTCAAGTATCAGTGGCGCATCACCACTCCCATAACACTTCTCCATTGAACCCCAATGGCACACCATTCTGCCTCTTTCAACTCGGATGGATAGAGAACCAAGAACACCTCTTGTGAAACCGAAACATCACTAAACTCCAGCAAAGATCAGAAACAATTTGCATTGGGTCAAACCTTGATTCCACATCAAGTTTGAACACCAATGTCTTAAAGCAATGCACAAGATTAAACTAAACATTTTAAAGATCTAATCTTTGCAAGCAAGCTCTCTAAGCACAAGCAAGATCTAATCGATTCAAGACAAGTTACTTAGGCAATTTTAAGCTCCTTTACTCAGCTATTAGACATGAATCTAATGCTTCAATGAAAGGTAACTTCTAGATCAGTATGCATCCTCTTTAAAGAACCTTAACTTTAAAGTCCATGCACACCTCCCTCAATCACCACACAATACTCTTTAAACAACCAAGGACAGATTCTAATGACATTTTCAATTAGCAATCTTTAAATATCCTTAGGTTCTGATCAATCTCAACACCACATCACAATCACATTTCAATATTCAGTTCAAATGCTCAAGCTTTTCAATCAAGAGAAAGAGTTTCCTTACAGCCAAGGAACTAGTGTTAGTTCTTTGAAACTCCATTGAATCATGGCAAGGAGGTGAGCTCTTTTGGTGGCCACCTTTGTCTCCTCCTTCCATGAACCTTTCTCTCCTTTCTCTTGAACTCTCCATGCCCAAAGATCCCACCTTTTCTTCATGTCAACTCGCCAGCTTCTCAAGACCAGAAAGCTACCACCTTTCTTCTTGGATACTGAATAAGAACTTGCTTGAACATGGATCTGAAGCTTTGGTTGATCAGACCACTCCATAACCACTGTTTCCAAGCTTCTTCCTTCTTCATAGGCGCATGAGATGGTGAGAATCAGCAACAAACAGCTCCTGGTCACCAAGGATGAACCCACCACCATCTTGTAGTGTTGAACAGCCAGATTCGCCATGGATCTTCTTCTTGCTTCAAGGCCATGGAGGAGAAAGCTTTAAGCTTGGAGAACAGCTCAGGTTCTAGAGAACCTGGCTCGATACCATGAGAGTTTTATAGAGTTCTCTCTCTCTTGATGTGTGTGAGTGTGTACAGAAGGCTCCAATGGAGCAAAGATGAGTTTTTGTTTATGTTTCTACTTGGCGATTTGATATGAGAGACAAAGGGGAGAGTTTGTGCGTAACAAGACTAAGAACAAGAGATTAAAAGACTTTAAGACTTAGAGAATAAGATATTAGTAACCAGAATCAAGAACAAGCTTATAAAGCTATGAACTCCATAAAGGAGAGGGGAAATCCCCCTAACTCACTTAAAGGATATAATTTCGTCCAATACAAGCTTATATATGAGCTTTACAATCTGAAACTCATAAAACTACATCTAATGGCTCATAATAGAGATAATAAATGGATGGCTAAGATGAGATGATCTTCTTGTAATTTCTGAAGTTTGGTAGATGGATAAGGTTGTGCTTCCTCCTCATTTGAATTCAAACTTGGCTGGTTCTGATTGGCTGGCCATAGGCTCCTTTGTATCTGGTCATGACATTGTCAGGTTCATGGTCAAGGCTGCCTCTTACTTTATCGCTAAGACCAGTCCGTCTCATGACCTATTTCGTCCAGCCTCTCCTTTGTCTTCTTCTCTTAAGAGTTTTGTCTTCTTCTCTTGAGGATCATGCTGCACCCTATTTTGCACCAACTTCATATCTTCTTAAATGGTTGAGTTATGCATTTTAGGATCAACAGGCAGTGCCGTCGGATCCGTCACGGTCCGTCTAACGTCGTACCAAATCCGTGCAGCCAAGACCCTAAGTTTGCACACTCACCCATAAGCTCCCAACATGCTTCTAAGTCCCTCACGGACTTGGCCTATCTTTGCACAACCAGCAGAACACTTCGGACACTTGTAGACACACTCGATGCTCTTGCCCTATTCTTGCTCAAGACCCATCTCACCATCTTTCTAACCATCTCCATTTCCTTCTCTTGATCAGCCTAAGTCTCTCCTAGACTTGGCTTCTCCATGATAGAACACTTCAAGGTACTCTTGAAGCTTTGTTGAACTCTTCTAGACATCTTCAGGAGCTTGTCCACACTTTGTACCAGCTCCTTCTGTTCTTCAGTTCAACAGTTAGGAATAAGGAAAAGAGTAAAATGCAGATTAGATCGGTGGTATTCTTTACATTTTTAGGATACCAAACCCATTAAATGGTTAAACAAGTCATTGTTGATAAATTGACTAAACTTTTTTTTTTGGGTCAAAATTGACTGAACTCTAAAATTAGTAAATATTGCTAATATGTGTACAAACTACATGTTTATCTTTTTTTTTTTGAGTCATTTTCACAGAAAATAGTCAATAACCATGAAATTGCAAGAATGGAAAAATGTAGTGGGACCCAATATTATCAAGTGCAAAATTACTCTGGTAACCCTATTAATAAACAAAAGAATTCTGTACAGATTATTTATGTACGTACAAAAATGGTAGACCCTACTATTCAAGAAATATCATTATTTTGTTCTCTCTCTTCCTCTCGCTTTATCTTTCTTTTTTTTCTCTATCTTCCTCATTAGCTTTCTAGGCTCATTTTTTCAAAAAATATTATTTTATTCAAAATTATTTATTCTTTCTATGTGATTTTGTCATCTCTTGTTCATCTGCATTCAAGGATTCGCCGAAGCTCTGCCGGTGAAGATGCAACACCTCTTCTCACCACAAAACCCCCCAAAATCGTTTTTTCCTCAAACCTTAGGGTTTCGAGTGAAATCATAAGATTAGGATCAGTGGATCATTAACTCATAGTCTCACATCACATTATAGTTCTGTACTTTCAATGCAAACTCTTTTTATCTAGTTCATCTCTGTATCTTTATGGAGATCCATTATACGAAAAGATAATATAATAATTAACCAGCCAACATGAGTTACTAATGTTTACGTATTTGTTAGTTTAGCCGGCTAACAAATATATTTTTACGTATTCAGATCAAATCTTTTCACGCAAAATATTTGTTAGTTTAGTCGGCTAACAACATATGTAAATAGTGATTTGCTAACAATAGTTATGTTTACCGGCTATTTGAACACTTGAAGAACTAACATGAGTTACTAATGTTACGTATTTGTTAGTTTAGCCAGCTAACATTCGTTTGTCTAGCCGGCTAACAAATATATTTTTATGTATTCAGATTAAATCTTTTAACGGAATATATTTGTTAGTTTAGCCGGCTAACAACATATATAAACAGCGGATTGCTAACATTAGCTATGTTTACCGGTTAGTTGAATACTTGAAGAACCATATTTTATTGTATAAAAATATATAATTATAAATAGTCCACGTACGATCTATATGAAAATGGTGAATGGTTAAAATTTTTAAGAACATCAATCATAAGTTAGCAAGGTTATCCTCTGACATAACCGGACACTCAATGTTTTAGCTGGTTCTAAAATCTATGTTACATGGCTATTTGAAAAATTGACTGTCTTTTGTTTGAAATGGCAAAACTCATGTTTCAAGATATGCATGTTTTACTTCACAAGATCTTCACATATATAACAGGAAGCCAAACATCCTTGGCAACAAAAAAAATGATAAGAAAAAGCTCGTTAAAACTCCTCTGCTCCAAAATTGCAAAGCAATGAAACCCATCAGAAATAGAATCATCACATGCTCAATATTTTGTTATGGACAAGAAAGGAAAGAATCTTGATAGAAAAAAGAATCCTCCGACATAACCACACACGATGTTCCTCGGACTCTCGTATAAGACGTACTTCGCGGTGGTGCCTTTGGGGAGGTACGTGACCGAGAATTTGATTGATGGTTCCAGAGATTGACACATCTTCAGAGACCTGATCAAATCCAACATCAGACACCTTAGAAGAAATGAAACAAAATAAATATCTGAAACAAAATCAAGAGAAGAACTAATCTAAAGGTGTAGATTCTTAGGAGACTAAAGATGAACAGAAAGAAAAGCAGATGAAGAAACCTTATCAGTAAAGGAGAAACAAAAAAAAATCAAAACGAGAGAAAGGATCTACCTTTAAATTAAAAAAGACAAAGTTACAGTTTTTTCTTGAGATTGGACTCAATCTACATTACTTCAGGAAAATGCTGAGAAAACAGAGAAGAAAACCCAGGAAAAAATTGAACTAAATGGTGGATAAAAAAACCATAATATGTAATCTGTGGAGAAATCAAATAGAGTGAGAAAAAAGAAAGATCAAATCTGCAGAGAAACCAAAGTGTTTGAGAGAGATGAAATAAACAAACAAGTCACTTAGAAAGTCGAAATTTCATCCCCGGAAATATACAAGTTATTCTTGTATATGCACTGCAATTTCTCTTTTTTTTTTCCAAATATGTTGTGAATGAAAATATTGTAAATTTGTTTTTCTGATTAATATTTTTAATATATTAAATGGAAGCCGGCACTCTCCTTGATTAGATAACCTATCCTCTATTGTCGTTTCCTTACCAAATCCAAGCCTCAAAACCAATTCTGCCTGAGTTCGTTGTGCGCATCAGAATCCAATCTTACCCTTCTTTTTCGATCATGGATCTATCCAAAGTTGTCGCCTTTTCCCGTAACTTCGCAGTCTTGGTCAAAATCGAAGGCCCTGTAAGCTCTTTCCCATCTCACACCAATTCGTATTAAATCATATCCTATCGAAGGGATTGTTGATGATTCATTCTGTGTTTTATATTGAAAGGACCCAAAGGGATTGAAGATGAGGAAACATGCTTTTCATCAATACAAGTGAGCGCATACTCATCTCTCAAAACTCCTAAAGCTTCAAACTTTTTTGTTTCTATCAATATGTGTCTGTGTGTGTTTCTTGGGAAGTTCTGGAAATACAACACTTTCAGCTTCTGGGATGTTGTTTCCAAGAAGTATCTTGAGTGGTGATGTCGCAGCTGAAGATGGTCAGGACATGGCGCTGGTTTTGACTGTTGCATCTCTTGTCGAGCCGTTCTTAACTTTGGGACATAGAACTAGTACCTCTCAGGTTAGATATATCCATGTTCAAATTATACATGTGATGTGGTAATTTAATCTTGGTGTCATTTTACTTGTAAAGGATCCGGTGAAGTTGATTCCCGGTGCTCGGATTGAGATTATGGTGGAGGTATAAGTGTGTAGTTTTATGTTGAATGAATGGTGAGTATTTTGGGAGATTTCAATTAGATGCTTATTCTTTTCCAGGGTCAGTTAAACTCGGACAAGGAAGATCCTTTTTGGGTTCCTGCGCAACTCCTTTCTCTGGTATGGGTGGAATTTCGAGTCTTTTTTGCTATTAGAAGCCACTGAACTGAGATTTACGAACCAATAGCTCTTGAGTTCGTCTGAAAATGTTGGAGCTTCCCCTTTTTAACGGTGTTGTGTGCTAATTTTTAACTAATATTGCTACAAGGTTGATGTCCCTGTATCTTCTGGTGCACTCAAATCTCTTATTGAAACTTCTGTGGGTTCAAAAGATTCTGGATGGGATGTTGGTTGGTCTTTGGTCTCTGGTGATAGTGATTCTCAGCCTTCAACCAATGTAAGTCATATGCAAACTAATAATGCTCTTTCATAGGTAGCGAATTTGGTGCTAAAGAAACATTCTGATCAAATTGAACTTCTGCCTGTATTTTCTTCTTTGTACTTTTACTGAGATTCAGTTTTCGATTCTTCTTCCAGATGAAACATTACAGCAAGCCTTTGATGCAACGTGATGAGCCACATGATGCTATGTTTATGGCCAAGTCTGCCACTCGAATGGCTCTTCTAGGAGTCTCTTTAAGCTTACTGGTGATTATTTTCCTCCCCATTGCCTTCTTTTTGATTTATAAATTCATCTTAGTGTTACATTTCCTTTATAATCTTATGTCTAATCATTTTAGACTATGCTTTGAGATGCAATTTCTCTGTGAATCAGGGTCAGCCAAACCTAAATCTTGCTTCCCCATGTAGCAAGGGTGATACACTTGTAACACTTGGCTCTCCTTTTGGAATCCTTTCACCTCTACACTTTTTTAACAGGTAGCGTTGCTACATTTTAGTCAGGTTATAGATCATCAGAATTACCTTTCAACTCTGAAAATTTAAACTGGTTTTGAAACAGCGTATCAACTGGTTCCATCTCAAACTGCTATTCGTCTGGATCGCTAAAGAATTCACTGATCATAGCTGATGTTCGTTGTCTCCCTGGTGTGTAGTACCCTTCTCAGTAGTTCATATATATATATATACTTTATTTGTTTCTTCTCAAGTAGCTAAAACTTGTTATCTCGATTCAATTTCTTTCAGGTATGGAAGGGGCTCCGGTGTTTGCTAAGAATGGTCAGTTAATTGGCATTTTGATCCGACCGCTAAGGCAAAAGAGTAGTGGCGTTGAAGTCCAGGTTTGTCTGCGCCGACTTCATTTCATTAGTGTTCATTGAAATTTTATTGTAATGTTTCATACAAAACTGTAGCATTCGGTAGCAGCTGGTGGTCCCATGGGGAGCAATCACAGCTGCTTGCAGCCACTTGCTGCCATCTGATGAAGGAAAAACAAGCCACTGGGGAAATGAGGTGGTAAGGATTGAACCTGTACAAGTGGCTGTTGGGAAGCGATGGAATCAATTTGTCTTATCAGTGTCAACGATGGTGTCTGGGCATCCGGTGTTGTTCTCAACGAACATGGTCTCATACTAACAAACGCTCACCTTCTTGAGCCGTGGAGGTTTGGAAAAGGTGGTGTATATGGTGAAGGAAATGACAATGGTCTAAGACCGCAAGTCTTAGAAGCTGAGGAGTTTTCTTCCACGAGAAGTAGATTTTGGGAACAGGAGAGTCGAGCATTGCCACGAGAAGCTCCAGCAGATCTTCATGTCAACAAATACAGACACAATTTCCTTCAGATTGGGCATAGAGACATACGTGTACGATTGTGTCATCAAGACTCTTGGACTTGGTGTCCTGCTAAAGTGGTCTATATCTGCAAGGAGCAGTTGGATGTCGCCTTACTGCAGCTAGAAGATGTTCCCGGAAAGCTCCAACCTGTTGCTGCCAACTTTTCTTCTCCTCCTTTGGGTACACCGGCACATGTTGTTGGACATGGACTCTTCGGACCTAGATGTGGTAAAGACTTCATTAATCCGAAAATTATCTATATTCTTCTCTGTTAACTAGTTTTGTTTTCTGACATGTCTGTATGTTATGATAGGGCTTTCTCCTTCTATTTGTTCTGGAGTTGTAGCAAAAGTAGTCCACACAAAGAAGAGATTGTATACGCAACCCATTTTTCAAGATACCACAGAGTTCCCAGCAATGCTAGAAACAACAGCCGCTGTGCATCCTGGTGGTAGTGGTGGTGCTGTTGTCAATTCAAGTGGCCATATGATTGGACTTGTCACCAGGTAACAGAAATCATTTCTCAAACACAATTTGTCTTGTCTCTTAAAATACAAACATGAGAAAGTCTTCTTTAATCAGATTGTAGTTTCATTGCTTTGCCTCTAAAGTCACTCTGGTTTCAAAAACAACGTCATTCTTTTTTTGTTTGTATCTGCAGCAACGCGAGACACGGGGCAGGGACAAGAATACCGCATCTCAACTTCAGCATCCCATGCGCAGTCTTGGCACCAATCTTCAAGTTTGCAGAAGGTTTGTCTAATCTTGTTTGTTCTTTTGCTTATGGAAAACATAACGGAGAGTAGTAACTGTTTGCTTGCCGTCTTAAAAACAGATATGCAAAACATGGAGATCCTTCAAACACTAGATCAACCAAACGAAGAACTATCATCGATATGGGCTTTGATGCCATCACTGTCACCAAAGCCTAAGCCAAACACTGAGCATCCTCTACCTAAGTTACTACTCAGAGATGGTAATAACAAACAAAAGAAAGGATCACAGTTTGCCAAGTTCATTGCAGAGACGCAAGAGATGTTTGTAAAGCCGACCAAGCTTTCCCGCGACGTGATCCCAAGCAAGTTATGACAAAATGGCGTTCTCTGCAGGGTTCGTGTCTTCATTTTCGCCTTTAGCTTGTGGATAAAGATTACAGTTTGCTGGTATTGTTTCTGGATTCCTCTGCATGTAACATATTTAAACACTCATCATACAATTGCAACTGTTAATCAGTCTTCATACACTGATTCTACATTTCTTGCATCGACTTTCCCTAGGTTAAATTTGACTTTGAACCGAAACCAGAAACTATATAACTAGTTCATCATAGATTATATTTTAGATTACTAAGACATAAAAAGTTGCCAAACACTAACCGAAGACATGGATTGAACACATCGAGCATGTTCTCTTGGAATGATTTTCAAAGAATGATTGAGGGTCTCATACCACGTAACGTTGTCCGATCGTTTCTCAGTGGCTTATTTTTTTTCTATCATAAAACATACTTTATGCAGCTCGCCCCAGAGAGGAGAAAATATTTTTTTATTTATTTTTGTTAGCTTGAAGCTGATGGTCAGAAGTGGATTGGGTGATTACCAGTTTCAATGTTGATGATTTTCATTTGATAGTGATGAATTTTTTGATGCAAACTATGGTTATTTCAAAAGACAATGAGGGTGATTGGTTGAGTTTTATCTCCTTACTTTAGCTTTATTTATTTTTAAAACACTAAATTTTACCAATCATGTTGTAGCTTTATTTTTGTTAGTCAAAGCCTACAATAAATTTCTATTAACTTGTACCAATCATGCTTTAGCTTTATTTTTAAAGCTACATAAAAAAAATTAAAGCAAAATTTATTCTTATGTATTTTAGGCAAAACACCTAAATCTTTGTTTTATAGGTTGTAGAAACTGTAAAATAAAAAAACTATCTATAATATAAAATTAATTAGATAATCATAATTAAAATATCTATAAATATTTTAATTTAGTTCTGGGTGTTTTCAAAATTATTCAAATATTTTAAATAACATAAATATTATTTACATATCACACTTTAAATAACAATAAACTTTGATAATTTATAAAAATCATTAATAAAATTTATTTTAGTTGATAAAAATAATTATTTTATATATACATCACATATATTATTTTGAAATATCTACAACATATAGCTTACATCTACAACAAATTTAGCTACAGCAAAAGTCTATGCAATAAAATCTACAGTAACAATTTTATAGCTACAATTAACTTGCCTACAGCTAAACTTTTACAGCTAAATTTGTACAGCCACAGTCGAACCAATCAACACCAATATATAATCAGTTAATCAACTGTTTGTAACCGTGATTTCTTTCACTCTTTTATTAACAACTAGGTGATTTTTCCGTGCTCATGCACGGATATAAATATTTATAAAGTAAATATATATTATAATAATTGATTGCTATTTACTTTTAATTTTAAATTAATTTATATTTTAATACATATTTTATGTTAATAATTTATAATACTTTAATTAGACATATAATTTTAGATATGTTATATCTAGTCGGTTTTGTTTTTGTTTACAATCGGTTTAGTTATCATTTTGATATATTAGATTGCACATATTTCTCTGAATTCAATTATAATTTTTTTTATTCAAAATATATTAAAATTTTGATTAATTTTCTTATTTGCATTAGGTTGGTTCTTGTCTTAGATTTGTAAATATATTTTAGGAAGATTATTTATAACTTAAGATATATTGTGCTTTGAATGAAATAAAAAAATAAACTAAAGTGTTTGGTTCCAAATTACGTAAATTAATATAACCATAATATTATGCAATCTCATACATATATATAAATTTTACAAAAGAACTAAATTAAAACAGTTGCTTAATATTTTATTTTCATTTGTTAATGTATTTTGATTCATCTTATAATTTATATTTATAAAATAAATTATTATTATTATTATAAAATTGTATTTTCTTATTATAGTTAAATCTATGATTTTAGATATAAATTGGATAAGTCGAGTCATTCATGTTGTGAGTATCATAAGTAACATATATTCTTTCAAATTCAAACTGAGGTATAATTATTTTTATTATAATTAAGTCAAGTCAAATTAATTTTATTTATCGTTTAAATGTGTATGTATTTTCATAATATATATATATATATATATATAAATAATTAAATGTTGATTTAAAAAAAATTATAAAATAAAACGATGATCTATAGAAAGTTACATAATAAGTAACTGATACGTTTTTGGAAGCTTATGAACACATATCAATATTTACAATAACTAAAATATTTTTATAAATTATAAATAATTTTATGCCTTTTGGTTATGGTTATATTAAGTTCCACAAACATAAAAACATAAAATTTAAAAGTAAATTTAATATTAAGAAAATATATAATTTTAATAATGCAAAATATAATATATCTACCTCATTAAAGTGTATAGTGTGATTTTAAAATATTATTGTTATTTGATCAAAAGATGTTTATTGTTAAAATTTATTTTTTGTTTTTTAATATCTCTTAAAATAAGCAGTAAAAACTTGTGATTGTATTTGATAAAAAAATTTATAGATATTTTTTGCTGTAATTGAAAGATATTATGGTCAAATAAATATAAGAAAATACAAATAACATTTCAATAATACTAATTATAAAATATTTTAGTCAATAAAACATATATTAGTTTATGTTACTTAATTATTTTATGTAATTATCTAAAAAACATATAAATATATTAAAATTATGTTTTAAAATAAATACTATTTCTTTTTCTAATATCAAGATTATCTGTGAAAAATATAAATATAAAAAAGTATATTAGTATATTTTATGTTATTTAAAAATATTTTAAAATAGAATATTATTATTTTATGAAATTTTTTTTAATGCAATCATAATATTTATACATATATTTTCATTTTTAAATTGACTTTATAAACTTTATAATAATTCCTTTTTATTTTATATGTTATTTGGAAAATATTAAAAAATAATTTATATAAAAAATCAATAATAATGTTTAAATATAACAATTTATTAAGAGTACGATAAAGGAGTACGATATGTTTACCTGTAATTCCATTTCTGTTCGATTGGGTGAGTTTTTTTTGTCTTTCCACATCTTTTAAAACCTGCATCAGTTAGTCATTAGTATTCTATTAATTAGTACTCGGGTACAATTTTTTAAAGCATGGAAAAGGCTACTAAACAGAATATATATTTTCGAAGGGGAACTAAATAGAAAGTTGAAAATTGAAAATCCATATCAATACCTTGATAATTTGGTGTTGGGAATCTTCTTTCCAGAATCACCATTTCTCCCCGACCAACCCAAACTTCCATGTCAATAAAATAGATGTCTGTGAATAAACTTGTAGGGTCCAGCATCTTCTCCTGATCTCCTCTTGCTGCAGCGCTGTAGTCCCAAAATTCCAAATCATCCTCCCTCGATGAAACTTTCCCCTGATTCCTGTCTCGCAACCGTCTTGTTCCTCGTTCCTAAATCCTTTCAGAAAGCCCGATCGATTCCTAATAGATTCCTTCACGAACCCAAATTTTGCCATCGCCGTCACCTCTCTCTGACTAGAAGAAGAGATTTCAGAGAAGCAATTTCTGATCGTGAGTTAAATCTCGAAAAAGATTAACTGTTTGAAGGATTGAGAGATCATGGTGTAGTGTGAGAAATTTCAGGGATCTTATTTTTTATATAAGATAAATAAATAAAGGTCAACAAAAACTATTTCGTGCAAAAATATTCTCATTTACGTTTTTTATTTAAATTAGATCTATGTGTCAAAATCTGATTGGTAAGACGACTTGCGCTTTAGTATATAAAGGGATGAAGCAATATAAATAGTTTTCTTGTCTCAGTGACTTACTGGAACAATAAAAGGAAAAGTGAAAACCTATATCAATTCAGTTTGGAGCGTGATGTTTTTGAATTACTATGAAAATTATTTTCATTGAGATTAAATTATTTCAAAAGTAAAGATAATAGTTTTTATATGAAAAATCCTTAGTCTATCCGTATATAAAAATGGAAAATTGGCTTCAGTTGGCATGAATTGAAACATAATTAGGTATCTAACAAAAAAAAAAATCCTCTACTATTATTACAACTAGTTGATTATTCGTGCCTTGCGCGAGATGAGTTTTACATAACAATAAAAAAAAAATTTGAAACTTCTGATTTTATTGAATTTACCGAGAGTAGAGTTTACGTGATCTTCATGTTGAAACTTAGTTATACATGATGGAAGATAGTAATGAAACTGAAAAGTACAATGAGAAGGTTTTTTCTAAAAAAGTTATTTTTTGTTTGCCAACATGCATACTACATTGTTTGCTTCTCTTCCTGTTTATGCTAATTTTATATAACAATTGCTATGTTTGGTGATTATAAACAAAAATTATCTTTCATAGCTATCGTTAATCGAAAACCATTTTAAAAAATCAGTAATGCATTAGTCAGGGAACAATATAACATGGGCCATCATGATTTGTTTTTAAGTTTGTTGGACTAAATTGTGTTTGGAGCAAATCAATCCTGTATACTTTGAGAATCTAATGTATAGAAAGTCTCCATGCACACATATACAAATTATAGAAAGTCACAGAAGCAAATCAATCCCTTATTACATATATAATGCAATGTGTATATTAGAAAGATAAGATTCTCTAGATATTGCAAAGTATTAAAAACATTAATATATATTAAGTTGTGTTTCCTAAAACAATGATAAGAGGACATTAATCCCGTTATTTTGTACAGATTTGTTTACAAAAATCTTCAAATTTTCCTCTCTTAATTAAGTAGTCTGGCTTTCGGATCACGCACAAAATATATGACATTTACTCAGTTAATTGTATTAAAAAATGAAAAAAAATATTACAACACTATGTTAACCAAATATAATACTAACCAATCGTATCATACCAAACACAAAGGTAACCAAACCAAAATCATATACCTTAACCCTTACGTGATATAATAACGATCCAACTTAAACATGAACATTTGTTTGACTTTGAACATATGTTTCATAAGTTTCATCTTTTTCAACACCCGTGGGCATTCATTTGGACTGAATTGTGTACTCTCTACCTTTACAACTTAATTATGGACATATGTTTGATCTTTATCAATTCCAGTAACCATTCATTTGGAATTCATTATGTACTATCTGCCTTTAAAACTCAATATATATATGAACATAATTCAGATCATATTGCATGTTTATATGGTGAGGAGTATCAGACAAATGGCCTTGTACGAAGTGAGTCAATCTTCAATTTACCAACCAACTGTCTTGCTATGATGTGATAGCTGATTGGTTAGTAATCTTTGTAATACCCTTGTTGATGGAGCAGAAGTAACTGTTAGTAACCGATAATGCGAAGGTAACGTTGAATTCTGAGAATGCCCGTTATCTAAGCCTTCTTAAGTCTGTTGAATTCTTATAGAATGCCCAGAAGTAAGGATTCAAGAGTTTGTTTAAAACCAAAGCTCTAGTTTATTAAAAATCAATAATCAAAAGTTGTGTCTCTCACAAACCAAGAGATCACAATATATATTAAATAAAAGTCCCAATTCGAAAGAACAAAGGAAACTTTAAACACAAGTAAAAGGAAAACAAAGAATTCTTGAAAAAGGAAATAACGAAACCAAAATCATTAGAAGTAGGATGTACGCTACATCAGGTCTCCCCCCTAGAGAGGATTCGTCCACGAATCCAGCAAGCACAACGTCATCAGGTTCATATTTGAATAAATGTCGAACATTGAAAACATCAGCCGTATGAATATGCGGAGGTAAAGCAAGACGGTAGGCATTGGCATTTATTTTCTCCACGATTTCCACTGGGCCAAGCTTGCGTGCCTTCAACTTGTTGTACTGTCCCACTGGAAAGCGTTCTTTAGTTAAGACCGCCCACACATAATCGCCGACCTGAAAATGTACTTCACGCCGGTGTCTATCTGCTGCCCGTTTATACTTGATCGCCGTTCCCTGCAAATTATCTTGAGCCTGAGCGTGTACATTAATTAATTCGTCCACAAGCTCCATTGTGCACCCATGAAACTCTCCAGGTTGAGGATGAGTCGCCAAAGACAAAGGTCCCCGAGGAACAACGCCATAAACAACTTTAAAAGGACTGAAACCCAGACTGCGGTTAGTAGCATGATTGTGTGCGAACTCCGCCTGACAAAGAATAGAATCCCAAGAGCAGGGTTATCACCAACTAAACAACGCAACATATTCCCCAAGCTTCGATTGGTGACTTCTGTTTGTCCATCAGTCTGAGGATGATAGGCAGAGCTCATGTTGAGGCTAGTTTTGAATAACTTCCAAAGAGAACGCCAAAAGTGACCAATGAACCTGGAGTCGCGGTCCGAAATGATTGACATGGGAAGACCATGAAGTCTATATATCTCGCGAAAAAATAATTAGGCGACCTGCACAGCATCCGTTGTCTTCTTACAAGGAATAAAATGAGCCATCTTTGAGAAGCGATCGACCACAACAAAAATTGAATCATTGCCGCGCTGAGTTCTAGGAAGACCGAGGACGAAGTCCATACTGATGTCACTCCAAGGTTGTGTTGGGATAGGCAGCAGTAAGTATAGACCAGCGTTGGAGGCGTGTCCCTTACCCTGTTGAAAAACTGTACATCGAGTCACAAACCTTTCCACATCGCGTCGTAAAGCTGGCCAAAAGTAGGAGTCAGTGACGAGCTTAAGAGTTCTATCACGACCCACTAACCCTCGCAATGTAATTCTCGGATAATCTGCAAGCGAAGACTGCAGTCGGGAACACAAAGACGATTGTCTTTGAAGATTAACCCGTCGACAAGAGAGAAATCTGATCGCAACCCGTGATGAAGATCGGTCCATATGGACGAGAAGAATGGGTCCGAAGGGTATATTTCCGCGAAGGAGTCGAAGCCTGGTACCGAGACGCGTAATGTAGACACCAAAGCATGTCGTCGACTCAATGCATCAGCTACTTTGTTTAGTTTGCCTGATTGATGCTTGATGACAAACGTGAACTGTTGGAGATAAGCTGTCCAAGAAGCATGGCGAGATGAGATTTTATCCTGCGTCCCTAAGTACCTTAACGCCACGTGGTCGGTGAACAAGATGAACTCCTTATGAGCAAGGTAATGTCGCCAATGTTTCACAGCCTAGACGATTGCATAGAACTCTATGTCGTATGTGCTATACCGTGCGCGTGCTCCTGCCATCTTCTCGCTATAATAAGCCACCGGACGGCTTTGTTGACTTAAGACCGCACCAATTCCGAGCTTACTGGCATCACAGTGAAGTTCAAAAGAAAGGTCAAAATCAGGCAGCACCAAAATAGGGGCCGTCGTTAACTTGAACTTGATAAGCTCAAACGCCTGTGATGCTTCCTGCGACCATACGGAGGTTGTCTGCTTCATACAGTCCGTGATTGGAGACATGATTGTGCTGAAGTTATGTATAAATTGCCGGTAGAAAGATGCCAAGCCGTGAAAACTCCTGACCTCTGTGATCGTAGTTGGCGTCGTCCAAGAAGAGACTGCCGAGACCTTCTGCGGATCGACACGAAGACCAGCAGCAGAGACTACATACCCCAGAAACAAGACCTCTGACACACCAAATTTTCACTTTTGTCGTGCAATGTAAAGTTTCTCGCGGAAAAGGGCTTGCAAAACGTCCCGGAGATGACTCAAGTGCTCGCGTAACGTGGAGCTAAAGACGAGAATATCATCAAAGTACACGACCACAAATCTACCAATAAAAGGACGAAGGGCTTGATCATGACACGCATAAACGTACTCGGGGCATTGGATAACCCGAAAGGCATGACGAGCCATTCAAACAGTCCTTCCTGTGTCTTAAATACTGTCTTCCACTCATCTCCCGGTCGAATCCGAATCTGGTTATACCCGCTCTTAAGATCCAGTTTCGTAAAGATTGTAGCCTTCCCAATTTGATCTAAAAGATCGTCTAGCCGTGGAATCGGAAACCGGTAACGAGTTGTTATCTTGTTGATCGCTAGACTATCCACACACATACGCCAAGTTTTGTCCTTCTTCAGAATAAGGAGCGCGGGTACGGCACATGGACTTAGACTTTCTCGAACGTATCCTTTAAGTAAAAGATCCTCAACCTGACGTCGCAAGTCCTCGTGTTCTGCTGGGCTCATCTGATAGTGAGCTCGATTGGGCAATGTGGCGTTAGGAATGAGATCAATATGGTGTTGGATATCTCTCAAAGGTGGTAACCCGCCAGGGAGTTCGTCTGGAAACAAATCCTAAAAATCTGCAAGAAGAGAGGAGAACTCCGATGGAAATGTCGCAGGTAGAGTTGGTGAGGCATCCGTCGCTACTAAAGCAAATAATGAGCCACAGGTGCGTAGTTCATCTTCAAATTGCGCTTTGGAGACAAGGAGAAGACTCTGTTTTGTAGTATGATGTTGTTTGTCGGTAGAGAGCGCATGATCTGTACTTGGAGAAGGAAGCAAAGTAATCTTCCGTCCTTGAAACATAAAGGAGTTTGTATTGAGCTTCCCGTTATGGATCACTTCCCTATCATATTGCCAAGGACGCCCAAGAATTATATGCGACACATCCATAGGAGCTATATCACAATATAATTTATCCTTATAGAAGGAACCGATAGAAAACGTAAGCAGAGTTCGTTGCGAGATACTAAAATCTGCTCCTGTTTGCATCCACGAGAGGCGGTATGGGTGAGGGTGGGTTTCTGTAGTGAGAGATAGTTTCCGCATGACTTCCTCCGAGACGACATTCGACGAGCACCCTGAGTCGATGACGAAGCGACAAACCTTTCCCTTGACTGTACATGTCGAACTGAAGAGGGCTGTTCGTTGAACTGGTTCGCTCGTTTTAGGAGCAAAGCAATTGCGTCGTAACATAAGCAGAGTTCCTGTGTCACCGTGCACTTCTTCCTCAGAAACATTATTGACCTGATCGTCCTCTGTATCATATAAAGGAGCGCCGCTGATATCCTTATCGTTCGCAATTAAACCGCGACGTCTGTAGGCCGGGCAAGCGGTTTGGAGATGGCCTCTCTCTCCACAGGAGTAGCAACGCAAAGCGTTAGGTCGCGTGGGCCGGGAACTTCCTGGTGCTGCAGCCACCGTGTCGGAAACTTTGTTAGTCTCTTGCGTTCCGGCCGCAGTGTCGGATCTTGTAGATGTTTTGCTGTCTTCGGTGGTAGTATTGCTTCGTTGTCGAGTATTTCCGGTCCACGAGATTGCAGTAATCTTTGTTTGTTGTTTTACCAACAAGGCTCGTTGTCGAGCTTCTGCCACCGAGCTAGGGTCGAATTGGTGTAACATGGTTTGCAATTGAGGTCGTAATCCTGCAATAAAGCGAGCCACCAGTTGATCTTCTGAGTCGTGAATGTCCACACGAGTTAACATCTGATAAAACTCATTGGCGTAGTCTTCCACAGACCGAGATCCTTGCCGAATGTTGTGAAACTTTTGATACAAAAGACGCTCAAAGTTATATGGAATAAACGTTTTGCGCATATGTTTCTTAACTTTATCCCACACGACAATTTTTTCTTTACCACGACGACTACGTGACAGCTTTAGCTGATTCCACCAAGCTGCAGCGTGACCGCGGAATCGGGTAGTAACATAGGAAACCTGCTTGTTTGCTGGAACTTCTTTGAATTCTAAGAACTCATCGATCGCCACAAACCAATCAAGCAGTTCTTCTGGTTGAGATCCACCATGAAACTCGGGCATATCAAGCTTGATACCTGAAATCCATCGTGAATTGTCATTGTTCTGGTTCTGGTGTTGTCGCTGGTGACGTTGATGATGATGGTGGTCGTCTTCTCCGAAGGGGTTGGCTAGGTCGTCATCATTGTCATGTGCTTCGAAGATGGGGTTGTTGTTGCGGCGTTGTCGTTGAGGTGGTGGTGCGATTGGAGCGTTAGCCGCTAGTGCGGCCTGTACTCCGGCTTGAACTCCAGCCTGAATTGACTCAGCCAAGGTTCTGCGGATTTCATCATGAAAATTTTCCTGGAAGTCCTCCAAGAATTGTTGAAAGTGTGTCCATTCGTTGGCTGGTTCTTTTCCTGGTCGAGGAGCCATCACAAGATCGAAAACAACGATAAGAATCAAAGTTCTAGGTCTCTGATACCAATTAATGGAGCGGAAGTAACTGTTAGTAACCGATAATGCGAAGGTAACATTGAATTCTGAGAATGCCCGTTATCTAAGCCTTCTTAAGTCTGTTGAATTCTTATAGAATGCCCAGAAGTAAGGATTCAAGAGTTTGTTTAAAACCAAAGCTCTAGTTTATTAAAAATCAATAATCAAAAGTTTTGTCTCTCACAAACCAAGAGATCACAATATATAGTAAATAAAAGTCCTAATCCGAAAGAACAAAGGAAACTTTAAACCCAAGTAAAAGAAAAATAAAGAATTTTTGAAAAAGGAAATAACGAAACCAAACTCATTAGAAGTAGGATGTACGCTACATCACTTGTACAACGGGATTTTATAATGATTATAGTTATCATATAATTAATGCTTTAATGTCTTTAGAGAGACATATTAATTGAGTTGAAACTCTTTTTTCTTCAATTAAATACCTAATTGATTGACACATCAGTATTAGACCTTTTTTAATTCTTACAAAATCGAGGTTACATTTTTTCAAATGTTCCTCTATTAATATATAGGGGATATATACTATATTACTCTTACTTGTCAGTATCTTCTTCTTCAGTTACTTACCTCCATCATTACTTTTACCAATCTACCATCACTTTCTGTAAAAATCAATTTCTATTATTTAGATCTCTGTCTCTCATCGTAGCTATCATCATTATTTATTTTACTTATTAACCTAATATGTAATTTTCGCTTTTATATTTTTTCCATTACATCCTTCAGAACAACCACCATCTCCTTGATATCAGTCTCCACTTCTTCCACTGTAACCACCACCACTCATATGCACTGTAAGTTCCAGGTTATACTATGTTATTTGAACAATATGTATCATGCTATCTAGTTGTTACTATTCTATTTGGATCTGCATATTTGATATGTGGGTTAGGGTTTATATTTATTTTTAGGGTTTAGTGATTAATGTTTTGGGTTTAGTTTATGTTAAGTTTAAGTTGACGTTGGGGTAAACATTCCCTCCTTCCCTGCAATCATAGAAATTTCAAAATTTGAACAATATATACTATGCTATTTCGTTTGTTACTATTCTATTATAATAATGTTTAATATTGTTTTATTGGTGCGTCTTAAATCTCTGTGCACCAGTAAAAGCCCATCACTCGTGGTTTGGACGAAGTCGTAGGCGCTAGGAAGATAAACTCGCTATCAAGGTTGACATCTGGGGGGTGCGGGGGCCTGCGGCCCCGCGGTACGGTAAACTTTTTCGGTTTAGGAAAATTTATTTTTTTCTAGATAAGTAAGTATTCCTATAGGGAAAAGGAAATCGGGTTTTCAGGCTGCTATAAGTACGAGTCTAAGGGTTTGTAAGATTATTAATTCAAATAATAATAAGAAACCCTAAACGGATATTTGCCTCAATACGTTTTGCTCTCTCTTTTGTTTCTTCAAAGTTAATTCGCGTTATTTCACAACAAATATTATGTACTATGTGCATATTTTGATATTTTGGGTTAATGTTTATATTTTCTTTTAGAGTTAGTGATTAGTGTTTTGGATTTAGTTTTTGGAATATTTGGGTTGATGTTGGGTTTAGTTTTATTAATTTTGTATGTATAGCACATTAATATATTTAAATCATTTTTATAGTTTCATTAATAAGAATTATACCATTTAGACTGTTCTATTCTATTTATATACTACCACCATAATAAACCATAATCAACATGGATGCCACATCTACCACTACTCCAATAATATCTTTTATTTAAATGACAGATGCTTTTTGTAAGGTATCACCGTCAACCTGCTTAGAGAAAGAAGAGAACAGAAAGAAAAAGAAGAAAATGCTATGAGAACTAATAATGTCAACATCGATGCTATATTCTTAATTTTGCGCTTAAAATTGGTTATTACACAAATTAACTCTATAAAAATAGTGTTGTTTATTTTGGATCGGAAAAATTGACTTTTTAATCCTCAACTTTCAAAAATAAGCCAAAAAAACAATGAGCTCCAAAACAGGCCATTTTAAACATGAACTCTTAGTCAAACACAAATAAGTCGTGAACTTTCTTTGACCAAGCCCTTTTAACGTCCTAATTAATCTTCCGTTAATTAAGACTTAACAGCCGTTTAGTGTCTAAACGACGCCGTTTTGATAAAAAAAACCCTAATCTAAACCCGAAAATCCCCAATTCATCTCCCTCAAATCCCTAATTTCTCATTTCATCTCTTCTCTAACACAAAGCTCAGAGCTCTAAGAGAAGGAAGATAGGTCCAAAGAAGAGGGGAGGTAAAGTCCCTAGTCGACGCAGCTCTCGCAATTTGAAAGAAGGTTTGAGTAGAGTCGAAGATACTGAAGCGGAAGAGACTGTAGTTGAAATTGTTACAGGAAATGATGAAGGAACTGGAGAAAAAGAAGCGGGTGGAGAAGGAGAAGCGGGTGGGGAAGATGATTGTGAAGCTATTATCGATGATGATGAGGATCAGCTAGAAGAGGAAGACGAGGTCAATGGAATCAGAGTTGACGAAGAAGATTGTGCAGATTTAGAAGTTCACTTTGGAGATGTTGCTTGATCGACCATGAATATTATCAATTTTTAGACATGGTCTATAGGTGTTTTTATATATATTTACTACAATATAGAGTCTATTTAGAGTATTTACAGATTCAGGTACGTTCTTGAGAAATATGGTGATTTTGGTGTCTTTTGGAGCCTTTTAAGTGCAGAGCTGCGCAGACGCGTCAGATGTTTAGCTATGGATGGAGACCTTAATACCGTTATATTTAGCCTATCTTTTGACACAAGATATAGCTTTGAGTTAGCTTTCCAATGCCACCGGTATCAGGTCAATCAGCATCCTGTAGCAGAAGTTATGCCCGTTTTACTGAAGAGTGGTCAGTCTGCCTCGCGAGAGGAAGCTGTTGAGAATATAAAGGAGTATCGATCGATGCACCACTGTGCATATCGATCGAAAGGCATGAAAGAATGTGGGCCGAGCATATTTTATGACCGATTAAAGCCCAGAAGTTATCACAAATTACCAGAATGCCCTTGGACGACCATAAACCCTATTTATGTTATTTCTAAGCCATTGTTGACGGCTACACACTTTCTAAGCTTTATTCTATTGTTATTTCTTAGTTTTAGGGTTGGAGAGAAGAGAGGAGATCCTTAAGAATCCTCTTGGAACTCCATTGGTTTTATTATTCTATTCTATTCATCTATTCTTTCTATGATTTATGTGACAACTATCATGTTTGAATAGATCCACATGTTAGGTTTAGGGATTTCATGAGCTTAATGTCAAACTGATAATCAATTAGGACTGCTAGGTTATCTATAGAACTTCTACACCAGGGTGATTTGTAATACTAGGATCTGGAATAGTTTTATTCACACGAAATGTGACTGATTGTTTGAACCTAGAATCATAGGACAATTGAGATGCACTAAAGTGCAGTCAATTAACGGAACCCGAATCCTGCTGGATTAGATACTTAGGCGCATATGAGATTTTGGTCTAAGAATCTAGTTGAACATAATCGATTAGGTCGTTAATACTTGTCTGAGGAAGTATCGATCGATGCTCAGGCCATAGCATCGATCGACACTCACTTTTGTTCGCATCTGAAAGCTGGAGCGAGACTTAGACATATGATTAGTAATTGCTTGAGAGAGATGATTACTTGCTTATCATAATCGAGTTCTAGAATTGAATCTATAAACCCTTAGCATCCTTGAATTGTAGTTTTGAATCTCTTGATTGATAAATCCCTAGGTCTAGCTATTTCTTATTATTGTTTACAACCTCAATCAATCGAACAACTGCCTTGTTCACATTGCTTTATTTACTGTTTTAGTATTGATTGCCTAGCTTAACCTTGATTTCTATAGTCTATTGTGTGCCCCTGCTCTCTGTGGATTCGATCCCTAAGTACAACAATCGAACCTCTTATTTGAGAGAGTAAGATCACTCCTTAGGGTAATTTGAGTGGTATCAAATTTGGCGCCGTTGCCGGGGAGCAAGGATTCGCCATTAGACTTGATTAATAAGTTTAGTCTAGGTTTTATTTACTGTTATAGTTATTTACTGAAATTTTTCTTGTCTTTCACGCATATGCCTATCAGTACCAGAAAGCAAGGAGGAATTACTTTTCGTCTCGATCCTACAAGATTGGAGCGCTCAATCCGAAAGAAAGACGCCCATCGATCGACAACAACACTAGTTCGTCGATCGACATCGCCAACCCAGTCAATCGAGACACCGCCTTCATCGACCTACCACCCCCATCGAATCAGCTACTCTTCGTCGACCGACATTTCCAACCGACATCGATCGATGCTTCACCTCGAACATCGATCGATACCGAGCCAGACATGGTTGCTAATATAATTCTGACGAGATGAGAACGAAGACCTGCATGACCAGAGTGTCATCTGCGTAACGCAGCAGGTCAGAAGATAGATGGACAAGGGACTGCAATCCTTGAGCCATCCTGCACATGAGGATGCTAAAGTTTCTTGTCGAGAACGATAGCAGAATGGATCGACCTAGTCAGTTCTATACTAACAGATCTGCAATTCAACCTCCAAGAATACCAAAGTGTTGATATGAAAGCCATATACTCTCTCATGTGGCTCAACCCTTTTCATGGTCTCCTCAAGAAAACCCTTCACCATATTGAGACACTAGACTACATCATTTGCAAGGTGTTCAAGCATTCTCTATCTGGAAAGCAAAAATTGGTGGGGCACTTACCACCGGTCTCTACCACCGGAGTTATGTCGACGGCATTTGACTGAATTCCTCAACGAAGGAAGAGCTGATGAGATAAGGGATAAAATTTGGATATTCTCGTGGACCCACGAAGCTTTTAGAAGTTTGGGAGAGATTTGGGAGATACCAAAGGACTGTCCAGATCATGGTTTTACAAAGATTCAGTTGTTGAAGAGGTTCATCAAGGGTATTGATGTATATCATCATATGATGCTGGATACTCGTACGAAGGAAACTTTGAGACAAGAACCCTAGAGGAAGCTAAGAGGCTGATTGAGAACTTGGTGTCTAGCAACAATGACAAAAATCTGGATATGCACAAGATAAATTCAGGCGTGAAGGATGATAACAAGATCTTTGAGGCTGAGATTTGTTCCATACATGAAGTCTCACTGGTGAAACAAGATGTATGCCAGGATAAAGATCAGCGTGATATAGAGGAGATGAAATTTATGCTAGAAGCTTTTGAAAGACCAGCGAGATGACCGAGGATTTGGATCGCATTTGGATTTTCTCGCAAAGAGGTGAATGGAATATTAAAACCTTAGATACCGTGTCAAGATGCTATACACCCAAGCTTCTCGACTGAAAAAGCTGTGAAGAAGCAAGAAGCACTTTTCAAAAGAAAAGTCTGTTCATCCGGTCTGTTCATCGATCTTGTTCATCCGGTCTTCGTTCATCAATCTTGTTCATCCGGTACTGTTCACCTTACATCGATCGATACTGTTCATCCAACATCGATCGACACTGTTCACCCAACGTCAATCGATACTGTTCATCCTGCGTCGATCGACACTGTTCACCCAGTTACTGTTCATCTCGGTACTGTTCATCGTGACACTATTCACGAAGTTACTGTTCATCGCGGTAATGTTCATCGCGGTACTGTTCACCAGTTACCGTTCATCCCGTGTCCAAAACACGTTGATCAAGCCATTGAAGGACACCAGAGATTCCATCTTAGATAATGAATTTGGGGAAATACTTGGCGGGAGAAAGCGGAAGAAGATGCTTTTCTAGTCGAAAGTTCTATGTGCGTGGGAAGCTTCTGCGGTGTCGACCGACACCAACATCTGAACATCGCTCGACATCGTCGCCTGAGCGCCGTCCGACACCATCAGAAAAGCATCGATCGACACCACTTTTGGATCGGATAAAGGTATGCAATTCGAGCCACTCCGACTCGCCATCGACACCCACATCCTCCCACCCTAGTTCGAGTCTGACCAAATGGCGCCGACTGTGGGAACCGAAATTTACACCGTCAATTTCCGATAAACGATTTATGGAGGAAAACTGAGTTAACGCGATCTTCCTTGAAGGTCCCGGATATCTGGCTGGGCCACACGCGATACAATCAATGAAGATTAAAGTTGTAAAATAAAAATCGTAAGAATAAGCGAAAGATCTTATTTCTGATTCTCGTTTGGCGTGTACAACAAGCAAAGAAATCGGCTACAAGAGCTGTCGAAAAGTCCGCTAGTCCGCCGCCTAAGTCTATCCTAGTTGAATCGCAGCTCGCTAGTGAAAACGTAAAAGAATGCTAAATCGCCTAAGTGCTAAGTGCTCGAAGTTTTGTGATGATTTGCTCCTCACCAAAGCTCTCCTTATATACTCCTCTTAAGACGGTCTATCTTCTTTTGGGATGAATTGGACTTTTTCCATTTTCGTCCATCTTCGTGTTTATCGGGAAACTTGACATTTATCTTCGGAAAACTTGACATTTATCTTCTGGAAACTTTACATTTATCTCTTATGTGAGGATAAGGATAAACCGTCATAGTTATCCTTCCTTTCGAAAATCGTAAGTGGGCGTTTGGCCATGTCGGGCCACTTAGAGCGTTTTCCGGTTTTGAAAGAATAGTCTTTGAAGGTTTTCGGCATTTCGAAGGAACCCAATTCCTCGTCGGTCGAGATGTTTGGTGTTTAGAATAATCGTGATCGTACTAACCTCACGAGGATTGATCCAAACAATCCAAGATGGGATCGACCGAGCATGATGGGACCGAGACCAGACGAGGGCCGCCGACCGGTGCCGGTTACGCCGGGCGCCAGGTCGCTTATGGGCGCTGCCACCGGCGCCTGGCTGGCTTGACGCCGCTTGCGGGATGTCTGCCGCCGGCGCCAGGTCGCTTATGGACGTCTGCCGCCGGCGCCAGGCTGGTTTGCCACGGCGCCAGGCTGGTTTGCCACGGCGCCAGGCGGCTGGCGGGGCGTCTGCCGCCGGCGCCAGGCTGGTTTGCCACGGCGCCAGGCGGCTGGCGGGGCGTCTGCCGCCGGCGCCAGGGTTCTCTGCTGCCGTGGGTTTTCCGTTACCCGATCTTTCACCGTTGGCCATTCGATGCGGAAATCTTTGAGTTCGAAGGATCTTTAGCGTAGGTTTCGAGATAACCGCTTTTGACCCCAATAAGATCTTCCGAGATTCTTCGGTATCGATCGAGATGGACTTGGATTAGTAGACTTTCCGCCTTTGAGGGTTTGAGTGATGAGGCTTCAACTTAGATTTAAAATATGAACTTTTAAACAATCGAGAAGGCTTTACGGAGGAATCATTGAGTTCTCGGACAATACGGGCATGGGTTTAAGGGACCAAGATGCTGCCGCTGTTCGAGATCACGACGATTGCATATGATGGGCGCCAGACCTTTGCCGCCGGCGCCAGACGGAGACGACAGGCCTGCCGCCGGCGCTGACGGAGAGGACGAAGCCTGCAGCCGGCGCCAGCCGCCTTTGCCGCCGGCGCCAGCCGCTTTGCCGCCGGCGCCAGGCTGGTTTGCCACGGCGCCAGGCTGGTTTGCCACGGCGCCAGGCTGGTTTGCCACGGCGCCAGGCTGGTTTGCCACGGCGCCAGGCTGGTTTGCCACGGCGCCAGGCGGCTGGCGGGGCGTCTGCCGCCCGGCCGCGGTCCCGTGTCCGCCGGTGCCTGCTGTTGCTTGCCTTCGTTGATCCTCGGGCTCACGGTCCGCTCATGTCTTCCGTGAGTTCATCAGTGGCGACCTGTTTCTTGGTTTCGATCGCCACTTAGTTTTTTCGAGGACTTTCGGTGGCGATTACGTCGTTGACCGATTTTGACCCCAACAGTTAGCCCCCCATATAGCTAGGAACCGTAGTGCCTCTCGGGTCCTGGCTTGCGGTATAGCCGTATGGGAAGGTGTAGAGAGCGTGTCGTTTGCGAAAGTCGAGGCAAATAGTGATTTTACCTCCTTTATAAGGATGGAGTAAGAAATCTCATTCATTCTTACTTCATCATAAAAATTCATCTCTCAAGAATCCTTTCTCTCTCTTTAAGAATAATGTCTTCAAGATCCTCCAAGAGAAATTTTTCTTCCCATTCATCCTCGGATGACTCTCCTGCCTATGTGACGGTTAAGCAAGAGGAGTTAGTCGAGGAGGAAGCGAAGAATGCGTATAACCGAGCCCTTGTGGGCTCGGCTCGACCTCTGCCAGATGTCCCTGTTTCGAAGAGACCTTTGAGGCAGCCTGGTGCTCCCTTTACGTCGAGCTTGGTTTCGCGTAAATATCTCGAGGATTCTTGAGATTTTTACCAGATTCTGGCGAGTCAAATTCGGATCCCGTCGGTAGCGAGTGCGAGGAATCCTCGGAAGGTTTCTTTACATGTTACGAGGCTTTCCTTACGATTGCCGCATGTGGTTCCGATCCGGTACCATTGTTAGATGGCGTCGCCGAACTTTCGATCAGCCAGATCAGCGTTCCTGCCTTAGAGAGTTGGCTTGGCGTACTGATCTCAAGTTATGAGCTCGGGATCGATCTTTGTCCCGGCGATTTTGAAGGTCTTTGGAGCACTTCGACCAGCGAGGGCGACAGCTACTACTCCATGGTGCCAAAGAAGGATATGGCCATAATTCGGGGACTACGCCGAACCCTAAGTCGTGGCAGGGCGTTTCTTCTATGTCGAATAGATGGTGATTACGTCGAGGAGAGCTGCCTCCATCTATTTCGCATGCATGGAACTTCAGCGAGGTATCTGATGAAAACTTCGTTGTCTATTTTGTTATTCGGAAGTCGCGAGTTTTTAGTGAAAAGTTTCACTTTGTAGAAACGGGGCTGTTAGCATTTGCCGCGGCGATCTTTTCGTCAAGAGGGATCTCCTTCGTCAAAGGCGGTTTTTCTGGAAATCCTTCACTCTTGAACGGATTCGAGACGCAGTAAGGCTTTACCGGTCCCGAGACCCTGTCCCGACATGTGATGCTGAACCGGTTATCGAAGCCCCGACTCGGAGGTGTAAACAGAGATCTCGTAAAGGGCAAGAAATCGGCGGTGGGGAAGGTTGGGAAGATCCTTCACCGTTGGGGAAAACCTAGTTTTGTTCCAGCGGAAAAGCGAACCAGCGATTTTCCACTTCCCAACAATTTCTTTGGCGGCCTTCCTCCGGAGTTTGTTACTGGCGAGTCGCTGGAGGAAGAGAAGAAGCAATGGGTTTTGCCGAGGTTCCCAGCGGATCAATGAGGTTTGTCCTTTGAACTTCTTAAACGTATTCTTGAATCCGCATATATGTATATTTATTGATCTTGAATTTATGCAGGGACTAAGAGTGTTTGGCACCGCCGACTCAAGTTTCCGCAAGTCTAGGATTGCTAACTTCAAGACCAAAGAAGCTGAGCGAGAGCTCTTCCGATTCGACAAGAGTTTAAGGCGCAGAACGAAAGCAAGCTGAGCTTCATGCTCGAGCTCTTGTTCGGGCGAAAGGAGAGGAAGGAGGATGGTCGCAGCTGAGGTGGCTAGACGGGCAGAATCGCTCGCTGCTGAATTTCAATGTTTTAAAGAAGCTTAGAGTTTGTTGGCGATTTCGCGAGTGCCGGGCTCGGTCGAAACCTTTACAAGTCTCAACCCGGATTTCTTTTGATTCGAGATCGCTGAGATGAAGGACTTTATGGCCGAGTGTGCTCATGCTGAGTCCTTGGTTCCTCCAGTCAAGAAAGAGTCCGAGACTATGGGAACCTATCGAGGTTTCCGAGGATACGGTGGAGGCCGGAGCCGATGAGAACGCCGAGGGTGGTGGGAACGCCAAGGCGTGAACGAGGAAGTGGACCAGCCTGCAGGTTCATTCGATTTCCGCGATCTGGATTTCGATGTTGACTTCTTTTGTGAATCGTATGTTTTGGCCGCGGTGGCCGCTTTTTAGAGTTTTATTCTGCGACCGCCGGAGGTTGCATTCTAATGTTTTGGGAATGGCCGCTGGTGGCTTAGAACCCGCCGCCTTTGTGGCCTTTATGAATATGAAAATTTGCGAGATTTAGTCTTTTGTTTTGATTTATACTTTCGTCAAGTGTAGAGGAAAGAATGCGAGTAGTCACTTCAGATCCTAACTCTTTTGTCGCTTGGTCCGTATGCTACTTTCTAGCGAAGCGCTTTAGGTGTAAGCGATAAGAGACATGTTTGGGATCTCGTGATACGATACTATGTCGTGAGATGTCAAGATCCAGCAAGACTGGTTTAGAGCAAGACCTAGGCTTACTCTCAGCTTTAAGGCTGTGCGATGACTGATCGGCTTTCGCTTTGCCTCGTTAGTGATTTCTTCCGATTCTTTTCGTTTAAAGTCCGCGACACGCCGGCTTATATGACTTGTGTTAAAAGAATCGAGCTATCTTCGAGTTTATCCGAGACGCTAAACCAAAATTTTGGTTTCTTGTATACGCTATGATATTCTTGTCGGATGTAAGAGGACCTTGTAGGTCTAACTACGAAGTTTGTATTGAGTGAAGCGTTTCTGAGTCGTCCGTCGGGGCCAATCGACGGCATAAGTTGTTTTAAGTCGCAGTGGACTGTTTTAGCGATGATACGAGTTTTGTTATCTTTTTCAGAAGTTCGCGGCGTCTGGCGTTTCTTTCGAAGATATGATTTTCGCTTTTCCGGCGTTTACGCTTTTCTAAATTAAATGAGCGCAAGAAATAGATAGAAAGAATTTTATTTGAAAAATTTCAATTTTTGAGTACATGTGCGGATATTTCGCTTTTGTGGGAGTATAGAGATACGCATTCACCCTCCCTTTTGGTGAGGAGGATAGCTGAACTCGCCGGTTTCAACGAAGCTGCCTCATTACCTCTTTCGAGGATCGCCATCTCTTAGTTCTGATAGTTGCATGAGCGTTTTACTCCCGTCGTTGCCGTTCGATCATGCTGGTCGGATCGGTGGTTTGTGCGGGGTTGAGCTGTCTGCTTTACGGCGGTGGACTCGTGAGGCTTTGTTGCTGTCTTGAATCGTTGCCTGTTGGATGATTCGGATCATCTTTTTCGAAGTCTTCGTGAATGTTGTGTGATTCCTTTGCTCGCTTCGGTTGGCTACTGGGGCGTTCCGATCTTTTCGCAGTTTGAACTCGGCTAAGTAACAGAGTCTCGATTGTTTCTGACTACCCCAGATGACTGCGGTTCCGGTGGGAGTCGGAAATTTGATGCCAAGGTGGTATGTGGATGGTACCGCCTTCATGGAGTTGATCCAAGGGTTCCCATGATGGCATTGTAGATGGCGGGTTGTCGACTACTGCGAACTTCGGCGATCTTTGTGACTTCTTTCGTCATGACCGGAGCATAATTCTCGAGGGTCATGGAAGTGGCCTCCGAAAACGGTCAAAGGTTTTGGCTCAGGGGCGACTTCCCCAAGTGGGATCTTCATCTGTAGAGGGTGTCGCGGAAGATAACGTTGACCGTACTTCATGTATCGACGAGTGTTGGGGTCAAAATCGGTCAATGATGAAATCGTCACCCGAAAGTCCTCGAAAGAAATAGCGGCGATCAAGTCAAAGCGGATCGTCGCTCGATCGCTCACGGAAGGCTCGTCCACTCCCATCTGGCGCTTGCGAGATCCTGGCGCCCATCAATGCGATCGTCTCTCGATCTCGGGCGATGACAGCATCCTGGTCCCTTGAAACCCATGTCTGGATTGTCCGAGATCTACAATGAGTCTTCGTAAAACCTTCGATTGTTTTAAAGATTCATCTTTTAACATATCTAAAACTTCGAACCACATTGCTCTCATCTCGGCGACGGAAAATCTGAAGATCTAAGTCCATCTCAAAATCGATACTCGCGAATCTTCGTTGGAAACAATTATCTCGAGATCTACAACTAGAGACCCTCCCAAAACTTCGAAGATTTCCCATGGCGGCGGCGAGGGAAAGATCGAACAAACCCATGGGCGGCAAGCGGCTGGCGGCTGCAACAGCGGGGGGCTGGCGGCCAGCGCACCGGCCTGGCGCCGGTGGTTCCCGACCTGGCGCCCGGCGGCACCGACCTGGCGCCCGGCGGCACCGACCTGGCGCCCGGCGGCACCGACCTGGCGCCGGTGGTTCCCGACCTGGCGCCCGGCGGCACCGACCTGGCGCCGGTGGTTCCCGACCTGGCGCCGGCGGCACCATCCGCAGCGGGCGGCCTGGCGCCCGGCGGCACCGACCTGGCGCCCGGCGGCACCGACCTGGCGCCGGTGGTTCCCGACCTGGCGCCCGGCGGCACCGACCTGGCGCCCGGCGGCCTTTCCGTCCTTGATCCGGCCCGCGTCGGTCCTGACCCTCGTCGGTCTCGTTCTATCGTGCCGGTTCGATCCCATCTTAGCTTGTTGGATCAATCGCAGGTTTGGTATGATCACGGTTACTCTAGAAGCGCCACTTCCTCGAACTAAACAAGGAATTAAGGTTCCTTGACTCACCGAGACCTTCAAATACTGTCCTTTTGAAAAACCGTAAAACACCTAAGACGGCCTTGACCCAGCATTACGTCGCGATTTTCGAAAAGAAGGATAACTATGACGGTTTATCTTTATCCTCACATAAAGATAAATGTCAAGTTTCCATAAGAGATAAATATCAAGTTTCGAGAAGATAAATGTCGAGATTTCCGAAGATAAATGTCAAGTTTCGATAAACACAAAGATGGGCGAAAATGGAAAAAGCCCAACTCAGCCAGCGAGAAGATAGACCGTCATAGGAGGTATATAAGGAGAGCTTTGAGCAAGAAGCAAACCAGATCACAAAAGCGTCCGAGCACTTAGAGCAACTTAGCATTATTTTCTGTTTTCACTAGCGAGCTGCGACTCAACTAGGATAGACTTAGCGATCAGACTAGCGAACTTGCCGACAGCTCTCGTAGCCAAGGCTCTTACCTGTTGTTCCGCGTTCAAGCAGCGGATTCGAAATAAAATCTCTTGCTCTATTCTTTTTCTTCACGATTTTTATTTCGTTTTCATATTTTCTTTGTCGAGACGTTGTGTAGTAATGGTAGCAGATATCCGGGACCTTCGGGGAAGGCTTGGTTCACTTGGCTTTCCTCCAAATCAACTTAATTTGGCGGTCGAATTTGGTTCCCACAGTTTGGCTAGAAGGAGGGGGTTACGGATCTATCTATCATGGCTGCACCTGCTTCGATCATGTCAGCCGGCGCCACCAAGGATCAGCCAGCTAGGCGGAACACCGTCGATGCCAGCTGAAGACTCCAGCTGGAGGCAGCGTCCACAGTCACTGCTGATGCAAACACTGAGGCTCAAGCTGATGAAGGCTGTTTACCTCCTGGTAGCGGAACAACAGGAACAATTAACCTGCTCGCCAAAACAGGTCGACACCTTAACTGCGAGGAGCAAGTTGCAGCGGATCCACCAAAGCGCAGCGGCAGGAGACTTCGACCGGATCTCGAAGCGAGAGAAAGATGCCCGAAAGAGCCCACTCAGAAGCGGCTCGAGAGGACAGCAAGCGACTCCTGAGAACCTTCCACTCCGGCTGCGAAACAAAGAAGCGGCGTCGGCGCGCTCGATCTAGATGTCAGCGACCGATCGGATCCTTCGATGAAGGCGCTGACATCCACCTCGAAGAACCGAAGCCAGTCGGCTTCGGCGGTATCGCCGATAGGCCCATGACAGAAGAGGAAGAAGAACTCTGGATGGAGCAGGAAGAACTTCGCGGAAGATCAAACTTCGGATCTATCGCGACCAGCGTCGACAGGTTGAGGACGCCGGCGGCAATAGCGAGATCCATGATCTCGTGAATCTCTCAAAAGACCGTGGCTGAAGTGAAAGCGGTAAAATCGCAGATCCATCGGCGACCAGTTCGCCCGAATCGATAGACTTCGAGGAAGCGGAAAACACCGTTCACCACTTTCGGATCCGCGAAACGCATCTCAGACCCGGGGAAGATCAAAATCGATCTATGGCGGTGCAGCGGATCTAAATCGCACCTGCAGTCCTTCCAGATCGCAATGGGTAGGTGCAAACTCGGGCCTTGAAGCGGGGCGCAGGTCATTGTCTTCTCTTCGTCGAGCACCTCAAGGGTGCTGCGCTCGAGTGGTTCTCCGGCTCAAAGGAACTCCATCGGGCTTCCGTAACTGGCCTCGGCGTTTCTCAAACAGTACTCCATGTTCATGGATAGAAGCGTCGGCGTGGATCTATGGAGTCTAGCTCAGAAGGAAGGCGAGTCACTCAGCGACTTCATCGCGAAGGTTCAAACTGGTGATGGCCAGAATAGCGGGCATCAGCGACAATGTCCTGTCGGCCTACGAGAAAAACTCTGGTACAAGTCGAAGTTCGAAAGTGGATACTACTGGAAAAGCGCGGACAATCAGGATACTCTCCACAAGGCAACAGACTTCATCATCATGGAAGAAGAGATGAAGCTTCTATCGCGAAGCGGACCCATGAAAACGCGTCGAAGACCCTCTGCATAGCGACAAATCGTTCATCACGAAGGGGAAGGCGTCCAAGCGAGCATAACTTCGCCATCGGCTTCGAACAGGGCAAAACCTCAGGAAACACCTGGACCAGGAACCAGTACAAGGATAACTCCTACTGCGAGTTCCACGAGACCGAGGTCACTCCGCTGCGAACTGCAAGGTTCTCGGCCGGCTGCGCCGCCAAAACTCCTTACCGGCGAGCTATCAAAGGTCGAGTATAAAGGACTTGCTCCTGGACTCCGACCGCCAAAGACTAACAAAACTACCTCCAGAAGGCAGCGACCGAAAACCAATCAGGGGAAAAGCGGAAGAAGACTGAGGACGACGAGGAACAACGGCTGTCGCGGATTAAACATGATCATCGGAGGATCCGCAGTTCTACCAGGACTCGTCTCATCGATAAAAGCCTACGGTAGCGAGACCAGTTCCAACTGGTTCCGGACAGCGATGTTCTAACCCGCATATCGCTTCGAGGAACGCGAGACCGTCGAATCGACAAACCTCACTGCGACCCTTTGGTAATCGACCTGGTCATCCAGGATCTCGAAGTCGGCGCATTCGTCGATACTGGAAGCACGGTCAGCGCGTAATCTTCAGCGACACCCTCTACAGGATGAAGATCCCACGGGAAGTCGTCCCTGAGCCAAAACCTTTGGCGGGGTTCTCGGCGTCACTACCATGACCCTCGGAAAATTAAACTCCGGTCATGGCGAAGGAAGTTACAAAGATCGTCGAGTTTGCAGTAGTCGACAACCCGACCATCTACAGCGCCATCATGGGAACCACATGGATCAACTCCATGAAGGCAGTACCGTCCACATACCACCTCGGTATCAAGTTCCCGACTCGGCCGGAACCGCAGCCATCTGGGGTAGCCAGAAGCAGTCGAGACTCGTTACCTAGCGAGTTCAAACCTGCGAAAAGATCGGGCGCCCTGCGGTCAACCAAGCGAGCAAAGGAATCACACAACATTCAAGACTTCGAAAAGATGATCCAAAATCATCTGAACGAGCGATTCAAGAGCGGCGACAAAGCCTCTGAATCCACAGCCCTAAAGAGCGGACAGCTTCGACCCCGCACAAACCAGATCCGATCAGCACGATCCGAACGACGCCACCGAGGGAGTAAAACGTCCACGGCAACTATCAGAACTTCTGAGATGGCTTGATCCTCGAAAGAATGCGTGAAAACCTTCGTCGAAGCCCGACGAGTTCAGCTATCCCCTCATCAAAATGGCGGGGACTGGGTGCGTATACTCCTATACTCCACAAAAAGCGAGAAAAATCCATATGTACTTTAAACTTCGAAATTTTTTAATAAAATTCTTTCTATCTTTTACTTACTTAAAGCATCAGCGGAGAAACGAAAATCATATCTTCAAAGCGGCGAGGCGTCGCCAACTTCTTAAAAGATAACAAAACTTCGTATTATTATCCAAAAGACAGTCCACCAGCGACTTAAAATAAACTCCGCCGTCGATTGGCTGACGGACTCATAAGCGTTCACACAATACAAAATCGTAAGTCAGACCTACAAAGGTCCTCTTACATCCGACAAAGGATATCATAGCGTATACAAAACCAAATTTTTGGTTTAGCGTCTCGGATATATTCGAAGATAGCTTCGATTCTTTTAACACAAGTCATATAAGCGCGTGACTAGTCGTGGACTTTAAGCGAAAAGAATCAGGAAGAAATCACTAACGAGCAAAGCGAAAGCGATCAGTCATCGCACAGCCTCAAAGCTGAGTAAACCTAGGTCTTGCCTAAACCCAGTCTTGCTGGATCTTGACATCTCCGCAGACATAGTATCATTATCACGAGATCCCAAAACATGTCTCTTATCGCTTACACCTAAAGCGCGCTAAAAGTAGCATCGGACCAGCGGCGAAAAGTTAGGATACGAAGTGACTACTGCATCCTTCCTCTACACTTGGCGAAGTATAAATCAAAACAAAAAGCGAAATCTCAGCAAATTTTCATATTCATAAAAGCCGCCAAGGGCGGCAGGATTCAAAGCCACCAACGGCCAGTCGAAAACATAAGAATGCAACCTCCAGCGGTGGGATAAAAATACTAAGCGGCCACCTACGGCCAGAAAATTCAATTCACAAAAGGAAGTCAAGCGTTGAGAAATCCGGATGCAGAAATCCCAAATGAACTAGCAGGCTTGTCCACTTCTTCATTCACACCTCGAGCATTCACACCATTCGGTGTTCTCATGGCTCCGACCTCCACCGTATCCTCGGAAACCTCGATAGGTTCCCATAGTCTCGGACTCTTTCTTCTGGGAGGAACCAAGGACTCAGCATGAGCACACTTTCGGCCATGAAATCCTTCATTTCAGCGATCTCGGAATCGAAGAAATCTGGTTCGAGATTTGTAAAGATTCTGACCGAACCTCGGCACTTCGCGAAATCACCAACAAACTCCTGAGCTTCTTTAAAGCATTGAAACTCAGCGACAAGCGATTCGCCCGTATTGCCACCTCCGCTGCGACCATCCTTCTTCCTCTCCTTTCGCCCGTCACGAGAGCCCGAGCATGAAGCTCAGCTTGCCAGCGTTCTGTGCCTTCACCTCTTGGCGGAACGGAAAACTCGCTCCACTTCCGTGGTCTTGAAGTTAGCAATCCTGGATTTCGGCTTCGAGTCAAGCCTCATTAAACACTCTTAGTCCCTGCATGAAACTCAAGATCAGCAAACGCGCTCATATACAGATTCAAGCATAAGGTTAAAGAAGTTCGAAGGGCCAACCTCGTTGGGCGTTGAGGCCCTCGGCAAAACCGTTGTTTCTCCTCATCCTCCAGCGACTCATCAGTAGTAAACTCGGAGGAAGGCCATCAAAAGAAGTTGATAGGTGGAAGACGCTGGCTCCATCTTTTCCGTTGGAACAAAACTAGGTTTTCTCCCAGCGGTGAAGGGTTTCGAGCCTTCCCCATCGTCGATTTCCTTCCCCTTCGAGACCTCTGTCGCCTCGAGAAGGAACCACGGTAACAGGTTCGGCGTCGTCACGGCGTGAACAGAACCGGACTGATAAAGGTTAACGCATCTGGATCCGTTCGAGGGTGAAGGATTTCCAGAAAAGCGGCCTTTGTGAAGAAGATCTCTCTTGGAAAGCGTTACCAGGCAAATCGCGGTAGGGTTGTTCCCAAAAGCGAAAATTTTGTCAAAGACGCGCACTTCGAAAAAGTGAGATAGATAACAGAATTTTAGTCATATTACCTCGGTTAAAGTTCCATGCCGCGGAAATAGATGGAGGCAGCTCTCCTCGACGACTTTCGCCATCTATTTGAACAAAGCAGCTCCTGCCACGATTTGGGATTAGTAGTCCCTGAATCCGCGGCCATATCCTTCTTAGGCAGCATGGAATAGTAACCGTCACTCCCCGTCGGCCGAGTGCCCCAAAGACCTTCCGAAGTCATCGGGACCAAGATCAATCGAGTTAAGTAGCTAGCAATTAATGCGTAAGCCAACTCTCCAAGGCAGGAGCGCTGAGTTGGCTGATCGAGATTTGAAGCGGTGAAGCGCCTACGAACAATGGCACCAGGAATGGGAACCACATGCGGCGATGCGTAAAAGCTTAAGTAACATGTAAAGAAATCTTGCGGAGGATTCCTTGCACTCGTTACCAGCGGGAATCGAAATTGACTCCTTCAGGAACCTGGTAAAATCTCGAAGAACAGCAGAGATATTCACAGAAACCGAGCTTCGGCGCCAAAGGAGCACCAGGCTGCCTCGAGAGGCCTCTTGAACAGGGATCTCTGGCGGTATAGGAGGCGAACCTACAAGGGCTTCGGTATCACGCATTCCTCTTTTCCTCCTCGACCGACTCCTCCTGCTTTACGTTACATGGCGGAGAGTCATCCGAAGATGAATGGGAAGAAGAGTTTCTCTTTGAAGATCTTGAAGACATTGTTCTTGAAGAGAGATTCTTGAGAGAGAGTAAAAACCTTGTGATGAAGTAAGAAGAGATTTCTTACTCCATATAAAGGAGGTAAAATCACTATTTACCCGATTTTGGTGACGATTACATCTCAACACTTTCCCACACGGCTATACATGAGCTAGGATCCGACAGGCTCTACGGTTCCTAGCTAGCTGGGGGCTAACTGTTGGGGTCAAAATGGTCAATGATGAAATCGTCACCGAAAGTCCTCGAAAAGAAAAGCCAGCGTGATCAAGTCAAGAAGCGGATCGTAAACCGATCACTCGGAAGGCTCGTCCACTCCCATCTGGCGCCAGCGGCGAGGTCCTGGCGCCATCAATGCGATCGTCTCTCCGCGATCTCGGGCGATGACAGCATCCTGGTCCCTTGAAACCCATGTCGGATTGTCCGAGATCTACAATGAGTCTTCAGTAAAACCTTCCGATTGTTTTAAAGATTCATCTTTTAACATATCTAAAACTTCGAACCACATTGCTCTCATCACCGGCGGCGGAAAATCTGAAGATCTAAGTCCATCTCAAAATCCGATACTCGTAGAATCTCGTTAGAAACAATTATCTAGAGATCTACAACTAGAGACCTCCCAAAACTTCGAAAGATTTCCGCAAACAACTGGCGAGGAAAGATCGAACAAACCCATGGGCGGCAAGGCGGCCTGGCACCAACAACCGCAGCGGGCCAGCGAGCTAAAGCCGGCACCCGGCCTGGCGCCCGGCGGCACAGCGGGGCCAGCGGAGCTGGCCTGGCGCCCGGCGGCACCCGACCTGGCGCCAGCGGCACCCGACCTGGCGCCCGGCGGCACCGACCTGGCGCCAGCGGCACCGACCTGGCGCCGGTGGTACCGGCCTGGCGCCCGGCGGCACCATCAGCGAGCGGCCTGGCGCCAGCGGCACCGACCTGGCGCCAGCGGCACCGACCTGGCGCCCGGCGGCACCCGACCTGGCGCCCGGCGGCACCGACCTGGCGCCCGGCTGGGGCTGTGAGCTGGCCTGGCGCCCGGCGGCACCCGACCTGGCGCCCGGCGGCACCGTCACAGCGGGCGACCTGGCGCCGGTGGTACCGGCCTGGCGCCCGGCTTTCACCTGGCGCCCGGCGGCACCGTCGCCGAATCGGCCGGCGTCGTCCACGGCCCTCGATCGGTCGTTCTATCGTGCCGGTTCGATCCCATCTTAGCTTGTTGGATCAATCGCGGGTTTGGTATGATCACGGTTACTCTAGAAGCGCCACTTCCTCGAACTAAACAAGGAATTAAGGTTCATTCGAAACACCGAGACCTTCAAAGACTGTCGCTTCGAAAAACCGTAAAACACCTAAGCGACCGCGCAGCCAAAGCGGCCCGTACGATTTTCGAAAAGAAGGATAACTATGGCGGTTTATCTTTATCCTCACATAAGAGATAAATGTCAAGTTTCCATAAGAGATAAATATCAAGTTTCAGAAGATAAATGTCGAGATTTCCGAAGATAAATGTCAAGTTTCGATAAACACAAAGATGGGCGAAAATGGAAAAAGCCCAACTCAGCGAGAAGATAGCCGTCATAGGAGGAGTATATAAGGAGAGCTTTGAGCAAGAAGCAAACCAGATCACAAAACGCCCAGAGCACTTAGAGCAACTTAGCATTATTTTCTGTTTTCACTAGCGAGCTGCGACTCAACTAGGATAGACTTAGGCGATCAGACTAGCTTAACTTGCCGACAGCTCGTAGCCAAGGCTCTTACCTGTTGTTCACGCCAAACGCTGATTCGAAATAAAATCTCTTGCTCTATTCTTTTTCTTACGATTTTTATTTCGCTTTCATATTTTCTTTGTCGAACTGATTGTGTCGCAGCGCCCAGCAGATATCCCGACCTTCGTGGAAGGCTTGTTTCACTTGGCTTTCCTCCAAATCAACTTAATTTGACGGTGCTAATTTCGCTTCCCACAACGAGGATGCGGCCGACTTGAATCCTGGATTACCAGGTCGATAACCAAAGGATCGTGATTGAGGTTTGTCGATTCGACAGCTTCCTGTTCCTCGAAAGTGATCGTGGTTAGGAATATCGCTATCCAGAAACCAGTTGGAACTTGTCTCGCTACCGTAGGCTTTTATCGGCGAGACAGGGTCTTGGTAGAACCGCGATCCTCCGATGATCATGTTTACCCTCTGGCGACTGTTGTTGTTCCTTTATCGCCCCGCCTCCTTCCACGCCACCATTGATTTTCGGTCGCTGTCCTCGGAGACAGTTTTGTTGGTCTTTGGGCGGTCGGAGTCCAGAGCAAGTCTTTTATACTTTGACCTTTGATAGTTCGGGCCGGTGCTTTTATGGGCGAAGCCGGCCGAGAACCTTGCAGTTCACAGTGGAGTGACCTTCGGTTTCGTGGAACTCGCAGTAGGAATTATCCTTCTACTGGTTCCTGGTCCAGGTGTTTCCGGAGGTTTTGCCTTGTTCGAAGTTGATGGCGAAGTTATGCTCGCTTTGACGCCTTCCCTTCGCGGATGGACGAAGTTGTCGCTACGGAGGGTTTCTTCGATACGGTTTTCTACGATCTGTGCTTCAGCGATAGAAGTTTCATCTCTTCTTCCATGATGATGAAGTCCGTTGCTTTTGGAAGTATCATGGATTGTCCGCGGCTTTTCCAGTAATATCTATTTCGAACTTCGACTTGTACCAGAGAGTTTTCCTCGTATGCCGATTATGACATTGTCGCTGATGCCTGTTACTCTGGCCATCACCAGTTTGAATCTTCGATGAAGTCGCGGGCGACTTCGTCTTCCTTCTGAGCTAGACTCCATAGGTCCACGCCGGACGCTTCGTCCATGAACATGGAGTATTGTTTGAGAAATGCCGAGGCCAATTGGCGGAAGCTTCCGATGGAGTTCCTTTTGAGCCGGGAGAACCATTCGAGCACAGCGCCTTTGAGGTGCTCGACGAAGAGAAGACAATGACCAGCGTCTCATTCGCGCTCCGGGAGTTTGCATCTACCCATTGCTATCTGGAAAGACTGCAGGTGCTTTAGATCCGTGAGTACCGCCATAGACCGATTTTGATTTTCCGTGGGTCTGAGATCGTGTTTCCGTGATCCGAGCGGTGAATGGTGTTTTCCGTGCTTCCTCAAGAAGTCTATCGATCTCGGGGGCAGAACTTGTCGCCTCATGGATTTGCGATTTCACCGCTTTCACTTCGGCCACGGTCTTTTTGAGAGATTCGCGGAGATCATGGATCTCACTATTGCTACCGGCATTCCTCCGAGTTTGTCGGCACTGGTCGCGATGGATCCGAAGCTTGATCTTCCGCGAAGTTCTTCCTGCTCCATCCAGTAGAGTTCTTCCTCCTCTTCTGTCATGGGCCTCTAGAAGGATACCGTCTGCCGAGCGGACTGGCTTCGGGTCCTCCTAGGGTGGATGTCAGCGTCTTCATCGGAAGGATCCGATTGGTCGCTGATATCCAGATTGATGCGCTCGACGTCGCTTTCCTTGTTTCCCGTAGCCGGGGGTGGAAGGTTCTCGCGAGGTCGCTTGCTGTCCTTTTGAGCCGCTTCTCGGACTGGGCTCTTCGAGGCATCTTTTTCGCTCTCCCGAGATCCGGTCGAAGTCTTCTGCCGCGCTGTGCCTTGGTGGATCCGCGCGGCAACTTGCTCCTCGCAGTTAAGGTGTCGACCTGTTTTGCGAGCGAGGTTATCAGCTTGTCCTGTTGTTTCGCCCGTTCCTGGGCAGAGGTGAACAGTTCCTTCATCTGTCTGGCCTCAGTGTTTGCATCAGCAGTGACTGTGGACGATCTCCAGCTGGAGTCTTCAACGCTAGGCCGACGGTGTTCCGTCTAGCGTTGGCTGGTCTTTGGTGACGCCAGTAGACATGATCGGCGTGTGCGGTTGCGAGATAGATAGATCCGTAACCCCCTCCTTCTAGCCAAATCAGGGAACCGAAATTCACACCGTCAATTTCCGATAAACGATTTGTGGAGGAAAACCGAGTTAACCCGATCTTCCTTGAAAGTCCCGGATATCTGCTGGGCCACACACGATACAATCAATGGAGATTAAAGTTGTAAAATAAAAATCGTAAGAATAGAGCGAAAGAGATCTTATATCTGAATTCTCGTTTGAGCGTGTACAACAAGCAAAGAAATCGGCTACAAGAGCTGTCGAAAAGTCCGCTAGTCCGGCCGCCTAAGTCTATCCTAGTTGAGTCGCAGCTCGCTAGTGAAAACATAAAAGAATGCTAAGTCGCTCTAAGTGCTAAGTGCTCTGGAAGTTTTGTGATGATTTGCTCCTCGCCCAAAGCTCTCCTTATATACTCCTCTTAAGACGGTCTATCTTCTTTTGGGCTGAATCGGGATTTTTCCATTTTCGTCCATCTTCGTGTTTATCGGGAAACTTGACATTTATCTTCGGAAAACTTGACATTTATCTTCTGGAAACTTGACATTTATCTCTTATGTGAGGATAAGGATAAACCGTCATAGTTATCCTTGCTTTTCGGAAAATCGTAAGTGGGCCGTTTTGGCCATGTCGGGCCACTTAGACGTTTTTACGGTTTTTCGAAAGAATAGTCTTTGATGGTTTTTGGCATTTCCGAAGGAACCCCAATTCCTCGTATAGTCGAGATGTTTGGTGTTTAGAATAACGTGATCGTACCAACCTCACGAGATAGTTTCACTTTCGTGGATAACTCCAATGAAAACTCAGCAGGCATGATCAGGAATGTTAAGGTGGAGATAGGAGACTGCACTTTTCATGTGGACTTTCATGTTTTGGAGATTAAATCAGGCAAGCCATCTTCTCTTCTTTTTGGAAGAGCCTTCATGGCTACAGTGGGAGCAGTTTGTGATCTAAAGAAGAATAAGATGTGCTTGACTAACATTGATGAAGGAGTCTACTACGATCCTGTGGACAAGACCAGAGGCAAGGACTTTATCTCTTGCATAGAGCTGTCTGACGATGAAGCACACACAGCTGATTCAACTCACGAGCCTGCAAAACTGTTGGGGTCAAAATCGGTCAACGACGAAATCGTCACCCAAAAGTCCTCGAAAGAAAAACCAAGTGACGATCAAAACCAAGTGGGTCGTCACTCGGTGAACTCACAAGAAGGCATGAACGGACCGTGAGCCCCGGGGATCAACGAAGGCAAGCAGGCACCAGTGGACGCAGGACAGGGCACGGGCGGCAGGCTTACCCTGTAACGTCTGGCGCCGGCGGCAAGGGTCCTGGTTCCCATCTATGCAATCGTCTCGTGATCTCGGGCAAAGGCAGCACCTTGGTCCCTTAAACCCATGTCCGGATTGTCCGCAAACTACAATGATTCTTCCGAAAGCCTTCTCGATTGTTTAAAAGTTCATCTTTTAAGCGTCTAAGACCGAAGCCACATTACTCAAACCCTTGAAAACGGTTATCTCGAAATCTACGGCTAAAGATCCTTCCAAACTCAAAGATTTCCCGCCTGAAGCGACTAGCGGGGAAAGATCGAACAACGGAAAACCCACGGACGGCAAGATCGCCTAGCACCGGCGGCACGCTGCCACGCTGGCCGGCCTGGCGCCGGGCGGCACGCCACGCTGGCCGCCTGGCGCCGGGCGGCACGCCACGCTGGCCGCCTGGCGCCGGGCGGCACGCCACGCTGGCCGCCTGGCGCCGGGCGGCACGCCACGCTGGCCGCCTGGCGCCGGGCGGCACGCTGCCACGCTGGCCGCCTGGCGCCGGGCGGCACGCTGCCACGCTGGCCGGCCTGGCGCGGCGTACAGCGTTCATAAGCCCGGCCTGGCGCTGGCGTAAGCCCCGACGCCGGGTCGACGGCCTCGCCCTGGTATCGGTCCCATCATGCTCGGTCTGATCCCACCTTGGCTTGTTTGGATCAATCTTCGTGAGTTTGGTACGATCACGGTTATTCTAAAACACCAAACATCTTGACTATACGAGTAATTGGGGTTCCTTCGGAAAAACCGAAACCTTCAAAGACTGTTCTTTCGAAAAACCGTAACAACGTCTAAACGGCCCGACGTGGCCAAAACAGCCCACTACGATTTTCGAAAAGGAAGGATAACTATGACGGTTTATCCTTATCCTCACATAAGAGATAAATGTCAAGTTTCCAAAAGATAAATGTCAAGTTTCCAGAAGATAAATGTCAAGTTTTCGAAGATAAATGTCAACTTTCCCGATAAACACGAAGATGGACGAAAATGGAAAAGCCGTTTCAGCCAGCGAGAAGATAGACCGTCTTAAGAAGAGTATATAAGGAGAGCTTTAGGCGAGGAGCAAATCATCACAAAACTTCGAGCACTTAGCACTTAGGCGTTTTAGCTTTCTCTTTCGTTTTCATTAGCGAGCTGCGACTCAACTAGGTTAGATCTAGGCGGCGGACTAGCGGACCTTCGACAGCTCTTGTAGCTTATTTCTTACCCGTTGTTCACGCCAAAACGCCAATTCAGAAATAAGATCTTTTTCCGCTTCTACTTTACGATTTTTACTTTTCGACTTAAACTCTCATTGATTGTATCGTAGCGCCCAGCAGATATCCGACCTTCAAGGAAGATCGGGTTAACTCGGTTTTCCTCCACAAATCTTTATCGGAAATTGACGGTGTGAATTTCGGTTCCCTGGTTTGCTTTAGAAGGAGGGGGTTACGGATCTATCTATCTCGCGAACTGCACACGCCGATCATGTCACCGACGCCACCAAAGATCAGCCAGCTAGACGGAACACCCGTCGATGCCAGCGTTGAAGACTCCAGCTGGAGATGCGCCCACAGTCGCTGCTGATGCAAACACCGAGGCGCCAGGCAGATGAAGGAATCGTTTACCGCCCAGGCACGGGCGGAACAACAGGACAAGCTGATAACCTCGCTCGCAAAACAGGTTGACACCTTAACTGCGAGGAGCAAGTTGCCGCGCGGATCCACCAAGGCACGCCGCGGCAGAAGACTCGACTTCGGATCTCCCGAAGCACGAGAAAAAGATGCCCCGAAAGAGCCCACTCCCGAGGAAACGGCTCCGAAAGGACAGCAAACGACCTCGCAGAACCTTCCACTCCCGGCTACGGGAAACAAAGAAAGCGACGTTGAGCGCATCGATCTAGATATCAGCGACCAATCGGATCCTTCCGATGAAGACGCTGACATCCACCCCAGGAGGACCCGAAGCCAGTCCGCTCGGCAGACGGTATCCTTCGAAAGGCCCATGACAGAAGAGGAAGAAGAACACTACTGGATGGAGCAGGAAGAACTCGCGGAGGATCAAACTCGGATCCGTCAAAACCAGCGCCGACAAAATCGGAGGAACGCCGGTAGCAATAGCGATGATGCGCCCCAGTCCATGGATCAGTACATGGAACCATCTGAAGAGAGTGTGCATGAGCTGAAACCAGCTGAGGTGAGAGTTGATGAGCTGGATGAGCTTAGTGAGCTAAGTGACACTAGCTTGGAGCTGAATGAGCTAAGTGACACTGAAGATGTGCTGGTTTAGTTGCTGGGCGAAATGGGCCTTTTTCAGCCCACGGAAAAATTTATAACAAATTCAATTTGGGTCTGTTTTACACCAAATTCGACCAGGACTTTGCTGATGGTCTCCTGCCCATTTTCATCAAGAAATATCAACTTAAGGAGTCAAAGTCGTGCATAGGAAAGAGGCATTCAAACTCTGGTCAAAAGTCATAGTCCACATTTCGGTTTTCCATAAAAATTCTTAGTCTTTGTTTGTGTTTTTTATGTTTCTAGTTTTCCACAATTATTTATATCTTTCTTTGACTCATTTGAGTATAAATATGTAACTTCAGTCCATGCATAAAGTCAGAATGTTTTTGGGTTTCATTTTCGTTCTTCTTTTCTCTGAGTGAGAGAGAGTTCTTAGCTAGTTCATCGGTTTGAACCGGCTTGTTGATTTGGTGGTTAGCCAATCATCTTTGTGTGTTCCTTGGTGGTTAGCCAACACACAATCATCCTTTCTTAGGTGGTTAGCCTTTAGAACGTGGTATATCAAGAGCCATTCCGCACCTCTTGACGATCCATTCATTCCATCCCAGTTCAGGAAGTGTCAATTGCCTTCTCGGTTCATATCAAACACCCGGCCAAAGCCTTCATCCCGTTTTGGGCGTATCAACTTGGTATCAGAGCCACTTTGGCTGGTTTGTTTTCTATCTTCTTTTCACCTTCTCATCTCTTCATCATTTTCTTTTCTTATTTCTTTTTGGATCCGGGCTGTTCCTTTACTCCCTTGTGATCGCCATTTAAAAAAAAATCGATAAAAAAAGGGTAAAAGTTTTGGCTTGAATCACTTCATCCCGTTTTGGGCGTATCAACTTGGTATCAGAGCCACTTTGGCTGGTTTGTTTTCTATCTTCTTTTCATCTTCTCATCTCTTCATCATTTTCTTTTCTTATTTCTTTTTGGATCCGAGCTGTTCCTTTACTCCCTTGTGATCGCCATTTAAAAAAAAATCGATAAAAAAAGGGTAAAAGTTTTGGCTTGAATCACTTCTGAAGAAATCCAGGAGTGGTAGAAAAGCCTGCTGGCCGAGGAGAAATCCGGCCTTAGGACAGTTAAGGCGGATCCACACAAAAAAAAAAAAATCTCTTCATCTTTCTTTCTCTTTTCTTTTTCCACAAAGTTTGTTTTTTTGATTGCTGAATTTTGACTGCCTATCATCCTTTGAACCAGTGAAAGAACTCTGAGTGACCATCTAAAATCGTGAGCTAAACACTTTGAGTGTGTGAGGATTTTTATTTGCTAACTCTGTTAACTGTTTCAGGATGTTTGGACTTCTCAAGAAATCAAAACCACTACAAGATGATGTCTACTTTCCTTTTAAAACTGTTGTTGAAAAGAAGCAATTGATTTTTGATAAGAGACAGTTTGCTTCTAAAAAATCTGATTTTGTGCAGAAACAAAGGAAGAGACAAAACAGGTCGAACGATGAGAAGTGGGTCAGAAGTGGTGATCGTCCCTTCACCAAAGCCAAGAGAAGCAACTATGATATACTTGATCGAAAAGAGCTTCAGACTTATGCTAGTTTGGAGAAGATGTTGCATAAGGCAATTCATGCTATTCGGCAACTCAAAAGGAAGGGAAACACCAACACTTCTTTAGCATCAAAACAACAATGTAAGTCTTTTTATCTTTCAAATTCTGATTTAAAAACTAATGAGATTTCTTTTCATAAAAGCAAAGCTGTGAAACCCACAAGCAAAGCTCATTCTACCAGGTGCTTCAAATGTCATAGGATCGGTCATTATGCTAACAAGTGTCAAAAGCAAAAACCGTTGGTGAATTTGGAGAATGAGAACCTTAAAACCGAACCAGAAAAAGAAGAGCTTTTGCCAGTTCACAAACCGGATCAAACTCACGGTGAGCAATGTTCTAATTATGGTTCTTTTTCTTATAATCCTTTTCCTTTTAATGTTTCAGATTTGAGGACAAATCTTTTTGAAGAAGGAGGGAATGATGCGCCCAGTCCATGGATCAGTACATGGAACCATCTGAAGAGAGTGTGCATGAGCTGAAACCAGCTGAGGTGAGAGTTGATGAGCTGGATGAGCTTAGTGAGCTAAGTGACACTAGCTTGGAGCTGAATGAGCTAAGTGACACTGAAGATGTAGCTGGTTTAGTTGCTGGGCGAAATGGGCCTTTTTCAGCCCACGGAAAAATTTATAACAAATTCAATTTGGGTCTGTTTTACACCAAATTCGACCAGGACTTTGCTGATGGTCTCCTGCCCATTTTCATCAAGAAATATCAAAAAAAGGAGTCAAAGTCGTGCATAGGAAAGAGGCATTCAAACTCTGGTCAAAAGTCATAGTCCACATTTCGGTTTTCCATAAAAATTCTTAGTCTTTGTTTGTGTTTTTTATGCTTCTAGTTTTCCACAATTATTTATATCTTTCTTTGACTCATTTGAGTATAAATATGTAACTTCAGTCCATGCATAAAGTCAGAGTGTTTTTGGGTTTCATTTTCGTTCTTCTTTTCTCTGAGTGAGAGAGAGTTCTTAGCTAGTTCATCGGTTTGAACCGGCTTGTTGATTTGGTGGTTAGCCAATCATCTTTGTGTGTTCCTTGGTGGTTAGCCAACACACAATCATCCTTTCTTAGGTGGTTAGCCTTTAGAGCGTGGTATATCAAGAGCCATTCGCACCTCTTGGCGATCCATTCATTCCATCCCGATTCAGGAAGTGTCAATTGCCTTCTCGGTTCATATCAAACACCGGCCAAAGCCTTCATCCCGTTTGGGTATCAGCGAGATCCATGATCTCGCCCGAATCTCTTAAAGACCGTGGCGAAGTGGCGGTGAAATGCATAAATCCATCGAGGCGACCAGTTCGCCCGAGATCGATAGACTTCGAGGAAGCGCGAGCGCCGTTCACGCTCGGATCCGCGGAAACCGCATCTCAGACCGGAAAAATCAAAATCCCGGTCATGGCGGTGCAATGGATCCTAAATGGCACCTGCAGTCTTTCCATATCGCCAATGGGTAGGTGCAAACTCGGGCGTGAGCGAAGTCTAGCTTCGGAAGGAGGGCGAAATTAAGCTCAGCGACTTCATCGCGAAGGTTCAAACTGGTGATGGCCAGAGTAGCGGGCATCGTGACAATGTCGATGTCGGCATACGAGGAAGACTCTGCGGTATAGAGTCGAAGTTCGAAAGTGGATACTACTGGAAAAGCGCGGACATCCGGGATACCCTCCACAAACAGCGGACTTCATCATCATGGAGGAAGAGATGAAGCTTCTATCGCTGAAGCCGCGGACCAAAAGCGTCCTCAAAAGAAACCCTCGTATAACGACAAAAGCGTCCATCCGCGAAGGGGAAGGCATGGCATAACTCGCCATCGACTTCGCAAGGCAAAACCTGGAAACACCTGGACCAGGAACCAGTACAAGGATAATTCCTACTGCGAGTTCCACGAGAGGTCACTCCACGAACTGCAAGGTTCTCGGCGCCCGGCTTGCCGCAAAGCTCCTCACCGGCCGAACTGTTAAAGGTCAAGAAGTATAAAGGATCTGCTCACGGACTCGACCGCACTGAACAACAAAGCTGTCTCCAGGACGTAGCGACCGAAAATGCGGGTGGCGAAGAGGGGCGACCAAGAAACAACAACAATCGCCAGAGGTAAACATGATCATCGGAGGATCACAGTTACCAAGACTCAGTCGTCGATAAAAGCCTACGGGTGGCCGGAACAAGTTCCACTGGTTTCGGATAGCGATATTCCTAACCGCGATCACTTCGAGGAGGAAACTGTCGAATCGACAAGCCTCATTCGATCCTTTGGTTATCAACCTGGTAATCCAGGATCTCGAGTGACGCATCCTCGTCGATACAGGAATGCGGTCAGCGTTTTCTTCGACACCCTCTGGGATGAAGATCCCACTTGGGAAGTCGTTCCTGAGCCAAAACCTTTGACTGGGTTCTCGGCGTCACTTCCATGACCCCGGAAGAATTAAGCTCCGGTCATGGCGAAGAAGTCACAAAATCGTCGAGTTAGCGGTAGTCGAACACCCGACCATCTACAAGCCATCATGGGAACCCCTTGGATCAACTCCATGAAGGCGTACCATCCACATATCACCTCGGCATCAAATTTCCGACTCAACCGAATCGCAGCCATCAGGGTAGTCAGAAGCAGTTGAGACTCTGTTACCTAGCGAGTTCAAACTGCGAAAAGATCGGAGCAGCCCAGCGCCAGCGAAGCGAACAAAGGAATCACAGCATTCACGAAGACTTCGAAAAAAGATGATCGAGAATCATCCAAACATACAGCGATTCAAGACAGCGACAAAGCCTCACGAGTCCACCGCCATAAAAGCAGACAGCTTCGACCCCGCACAAACCGCCGATCCAACCAGCACGATCGAACGGCAGCGCCGCGGGGAGTAAAAGCGTTCGACAACTATCAGAACTCTGAGATGGCTTTATCCTCGAAGAATGCGTAGGCAGCTCGTCGAAACCAGTTCAACTATCCTCCTCACCAAAAGAGTCGTATCTCCTATACTCCCACAAAAAGCGCAAAATATCCGCACATGTACTTTCGAACTTTTGAAATTTTTAATAAATTTTTTCTATCTTTTATGCTCATAGCAGCGTAAACACTACGGAAAAGAAAATCATATCTTGAAAGAAGCGCGAGGCGTCGCAACTTCTGAAAAAGATAACAAAACTTCGTATCATCGCCAAAACAGTCCACCTGCGACTTAAAACAACTTATGCCTCTATTGGCCCCGGCGGACGCTGAAGCGTTTCACTCAAATACAAACTCTTAGTCAGACCTACAAGGTCCTCTTACATCAACAAGGATATCATAGCGTATAAAAGAAACAAAATTTTGGTTTAGCATCTCGGATAAACTCGAAGATAGCTCGATTCTTTTAACACAAGTCATATAAGCGGCGACTAGTCGCGGACTTTAAACAAAAAATTAGGAAGAAATCACTAACAGGCAAAAGCGAAAGCCGATCAGTCATCGCACAGCCTTAAAGCTGAGAGTAAGCCTAGGTCTTGCCCTAAACCCAGTCTTGCTGGATCTTGACATCTCACAGACATAGTATCATTATCTGAGATCCCAAAACATGTCTCTTATCGCTTACACCTAAAGCTTCGCTAAAAGTAGCATACGGACCAGCGACAAAAAGAGTTAGGATCTGAAGTGACTACTCGCATTCTTTCCTCTACACTTGGCGAAAGTATAAATCTAAACAAAAGACGAAATCTCGCGAAATTTTCATATTTATAAAAGCCGCAAAGACGGCGGGATTCTAAACCACCAACGGCCAGTCCCGAGCGTAAGAACGCAACCTCCAACGGTCGCAGAATAAAACTCCTAAAAACGCCACACACGGCCAAAACATCACGAGTCACAAAAGGAAGTCAACATTGAGAAATCCAGTTGCGGAAATCCCGAATGAACTAGCAGGCTGGTCCACTTCTGCATTCACGCCTTGAGCGTTCCCACCACCCTCGGCGTTCTCATCGGCTCCGGCCTCCACCGTATCCTCGAAACCTCGATAGGTTCCCATAGTCTCGGACTCTTTCTTCAACGGAGGAACCAAAGACTCAGCATGGGCGCTTTCGGCCATAAAATCCTTCATCTCAGCGATCTCGGAATCAAAAGAGAAATCCGGGTTCTGAGACTTGTAAAGGTTTACGACCGAGCCCCGACACTCGCGGAAATCGCCAACAACTAGCTGCGCCTTTACCTCTTGTCGGAACCGGAAAAGCTCTCGCTCAGCTTCGTGGTCTTGAAGTTAGCGATCACGGACTTCTTGAGCGGAGTCGGCGCATTGCCAAACACTCTTAGTCCCTGAACAAATTCAAGACCAATAAACATACATATATGCGGAATCGAGAATACGGTTAAGAAGTTCAAATAACAAAACCTCATTGATCCGCTGGGAACCTTCGGCAAAAATCCATTGCCTCTTTTCTTCCTCCAGCGACTCATCAGTAACAAACTCCGGAGGAAGACCTTCAAAGAAGTTGTTGGGAAGTGGAAAATCGCTGGCTCCATCTTTTTCCGTTGGAACAAAACTAGGGTTTTCCTCCAACGGTGAAGGATCTTCCGAACCTTCCCCACCAACGATCTCTTTACCTTTACGAGATCTCTGTTTACGCCTCGAGTCGGGGCCGGTAACGGTTTGGCGTCATACGATGGGACAGGGTCACCGGGACGGTAAAACCTTATCGGCGTCTCGAATCCGTTCGAGTGAAGGACTTCAGAAAAGCGGTCTTTGGCGAAGGAGGTCCCTCTTGACGAAAAGATCGCCATGCAAATCTTAACCGCCCGTTATCTACAAAACGGAACTTTTTCATTAAAAACCCGCACTTCCGGAATAACGAAATAGACAACGAGTTTTCGTCATATTACCTCGGTTGAAGTTCCATGCGTGCGGAAATAGATGGAGGCAGCTCTCCTCGACAGACTCACCATCTATTCGGACATAGAAGAAACGCTCCTGCCACGACTTAGGGTTCAAGTGGTTCCTGAATTATGGCCATGTCCTTCTTAGGCAGCATGGAGTAGTAACCGTCGCTCCCGTCGGCCGAGTGCTCAAAGGCCTTGAAATCACCGGACTGAGATCGATTCGAGCTCATAACTTGAATCAATGCGCCAAGCCAACTCTCCAAGGCAGGGGCTGATCTGGCTGATCGAGAGTTCGAAGTGATGAAGCGAACAATGGTGCCAGGGATCGGGAACCACATGCGGCAATAAATAAGGAAGGCCTCGTAACATGTAAAGAAACCTTCGGAGGATTCCACCACTCGTTACCGACGGGGATCGAATTTGACTCCTTCAGGAATCTGGTAAACATCTCGAAGAACCGTGAGATATTCACGAGAAACCAAGCTTCGGCGTAAAGGAGCACCAGGCTGCCTCGAGGTCTCCTCGGAACAGGGATGTCTGGCAGTGATGAAGCGCACCTCGTGGACTTCGGTATCGCATTCTTAGCTTCCTCCTCGACAAACTCCTCCTGCTTCACCGTCACATGGGCAGGAGAATCACCGAGGATGAATGGGAAGAAGAATCTCTCTTGAGGATCTTGAAGACATTATTCTTAGAGAGAAAGGATTCTTGAGAGAGAATAATTTTTATGTTGAGGTAAGAGTGAATGAGATTTCTTACTCCCTCCTTATAAAGGAGGTAAAATCACTATTTACCTCGACTTTCGGCAAACGATTACGTCTCTACACCTTCCCATACGGCTATACCGCAAGCGAGGACCCGAAAGGCATTACGATTCCTAGCTAGCTGGGGGGCTAACTGTTGGGGTCAAAATCGGTCAACGACGAAATCGTCACCCGAAAGTCCTCGAAAGAAAAACCAAGTGACGATCAAAACCAAGTGACGGGTCGTTACTCGGTGAACTCACAAGAAGCCATGAACGGACCGTAAGCCCCGGGGATCAACGAAGGAAAGCAGGCACCGGTGGACGCAAGACACGGCACGAGCGGCAGGCTTACCCTGTCCCGTCTGGCGCCGGCGGCAAGGGTAATGGTTCCCATCTATGCAATCGTCTCGTGATCTCGGGCAAAGGCAGCACCTTGGTCCCTTAAACCCATGTCCGGATTGTCCGCAAACTACAATGATTCTTCCGCAAAGCCTTCTCGATTGTTTAAAAGTTCATCTTTTAAACGTCTAAAGGTTTGAAGCCACATTACTCAAACCCTTGAAAACGGTTATCTCGAAATCTACGGCTAAAGATCCTTCCAAACTCAAAGATTTCCGCCTGAAGCGACTAGCGGGGAAAGATCAAACAACGGAAAACCCACGGACGGCAAGGCGGCCTAGCACCGGCGGCACACCGGCCTGGCGCCCGGCGGCAAGGGTAATGGTTCCCATCTATGCAATCGTCTCGTGATCTCGGCAAAGGCAGCACCTTGGTCCCTTAAACCCATGTCGGATTGTCCGCAAACTACAATGATTCTTCCGCAAAGCCTTCTCGATTGTTTAAAAGTTCATCTTTTAAGCGTCTAAAGTTGAAGCCACATTACTCAAACCCTTGAAAGCGGTTATCTCGAAATCTACGGCTAAAGATCCTTCCAAACTCAAAGATTTCCGCCTGAAGCGACTAGCGGGGAAAGATCAAACAACGGAAAAACCCGCGGACGGCAAGGCGGCCTAGCACCGGCGGCACACCGGCCTGGCGCCGGCGGCACCGGCCTGGCGCTGGCGGCAAGCCCCCTGACGCCGGTCGACGGCCCTCGTCCTGGTCTCGGTCCCATCATGCTCGGTCTGATCCCACCTTGGCTTGTTTGGATCAATCTTCGTGAGTTTGGTACGATCACGGTTATTCTAAAACACCAAACATCTCGACTATACGAGGAATTGGGTTCCTTCGAAAACCAAACCTTCAAAGACTGTTCTTTGAAAACCGTAACAACGTCTGACCCGGCGTGGCCAAAACGGCCCACTTACGATTTTCCGAAAAGGAAGGATAACTATGACGGTTTATCCTTATCCTCACATAAGAGATAAATGTCAAGTTTCCAAAAGATAAATGTCAAGTTTCCAGAAGATAAATGTCAAGTTTTCCGAAGATAAATGTCAAGTTTCCCGATAAACACGAAGATGGACGAAAATGGAAAAAGCCCGGTTCAGCCCGCGAGAAGATAGACCGTCTTAAGAAGAGTATATAAGGAGAGCTTTGGGCGAGGAGCAAATCATCACAAAACTTCCAGAGCACTTAGCACTTAGAGCGTTTTAGCTTTCTCTTTCTATTTTCATTAGCGGCTGCGACTCAACTAGGTTAGATCTGGCGGCGGACTAGCGGACCTTCGACAGCTCTTGTAGCTTATTTCTTACCGTTGTTCCGCGCTCAAAATGGGAATTCAGAAATAAGATATTTTTCCGCTCTACTTTACGATTTTTACTTTTCGACTTAAACTCTCATTGATTGTATCGTGTGCGGCCCAGCAGATATCCGGGACCTTCAAGGAAGATCGGGTTAACTCGGTTTTCCTCCACAAATCTTTATCGGAAATTGACGGTGTGAATTTCGGTTCCCACAAAAACTAGTATCAGCATCGATCGATCCCACAACCTCACCATCGATCGACATAACCACCACACCATCGATCGACATCAGCGTCCCGACATCGATCGACACAGACATCTGTCACAGATCAATACCACTTGAAATCTCTGAAAGTTCGAGTTGTCTTCTGGACATTGAAGACTCAACACAGGAGAGCACAGATGAATCAAGCTATGATCTTACCTCCGATGTAGACAAAGTCACCCCAGAAGACTTCTTGGAGTTGGAAGAATGGCTTAAGCAGAGGCTTGATGACGATCGACAACCACCCCACATCATCGATCTAACACCTCCTGATTTCATCGATCAACCAGACGCAACTAATATCGATCGATACCCACCAGAGATAATCGATCGACACCCATGGTTGGATGAGCTGCCAGGATACACAATTAAGATGGAACCAATTGATGAGAGAGTGCACAAGTTTGAGACTTCACACCTTTCTGTCCCTAAACATCATAGACCCTGTGAAGCTGTTGGGATTCACAAAAGAGTGAACAGGATACATGATCCAGTAAAGATTGCGGTTTCCTACTTTGTTTTTGAAGATGAATCTCCAGTTCCACCAGATAGAAGTGTGCAACCATATTCCTACATTGGGGTATTGGATAATCATCAGCATGCATCAGTTTCTCAGAGTGGATTGAGATATAGAAGTGACTTTGATAAAGGTCCAACAGAACCAGCATTGGTCGACACCCTCCATATTTAAGACTTCACACCTTTCTTTGTTTTCTAATGATTTCAGGTTAAAAAGAAAAAAAAAGTGAACAGTAACGACGACACTGTAGCAGAGGCACTGTAGCATCGACCGACACTGTAGCAATGAAATCGACCGATACTGTAGCAGCAACATCGACCGACACTGTAGCAAAAAATCGGGAGTTACTGTAGCTGTGTTACTGTAGCATAGTTACTGTAGCAGAATCACTGTTCACAAAAATGGTTTTCTTTTCATTTGTTACTCAATTTTCGTGTTTTCTTTAGATCAGGTAAAAGGAAAGAGATCCGAGGAGGACAGTTTGCACAAGAATCGACGATGATACGTAGCATCGATCGATAGAGCATCAAGAGTATTGATCGCCACTTAACTGTGTTGGTCGACTCTCATATCTAAAGCAGGTATACTGTTTTTCCTTGTTATTTCTGAGTGCTTATGATTTATTGCCACCAATCTTAGACTATATAACACTGGGATTGTGTTGTTTAAGTCTGGGGGAGGTTCTACTAATATTATGTTTGAGTTAGATATTAAGAATAGGGACCCGAGTAGACGATTGCCTTGAATATCGACCGATTAGAGCATGTCGATATCGATCGACAGTATATCACCTGCAGCGACCGATGGTAACGTTTTTACATCGATCGACACTTAATCCGGTCAGGTATATCGTTCTTACTTGTTAAATTTTGTACTTCGCTTTTGATTTTCACCTTACCAACGGCGTGTTACAGGGGACGGTGTAATTTAAGTCTGGGGGGGATTACTAACGTTTATCTACCTTTATGAGTCTTATTTAAAATATTTTCAAAATTTGTTTTTATTGAGTCAAGAAGGGGATGATGATCTATTTCGATTTATCCTTGTTATCTAACCAATCCTTAGCACCATTCTAGACTTACTGATTGCAGATAGTACTAAAGATACTAAAGTGGATCAACCTGTCAACTATCAACACTTGTTGAGATTGTTTGAAGGAACCAAAGCTGACCTCCAACACTAAACCTGACTCAATTGCTTGTCTTGGGGCTTGGTATACATGGGATCGGATTCTTCAGACAAGTCTGGAAGGTAAAGCCTTGTGTAGATTTATCACCTTCTCTCTCTCCATTTCGACCCTAGATATATAGGTAGAAAAAAAAATATATGTATATATATAATAAAAAAAAAGAGGAAAGAAAAAAAAATGAAAAAAAAAAATAATACATATAGTTTTTAGTTAGGTGGAATTCGAACAGGACTTGGTGGCTACAACCATTAAGGCTTGCTTCATAAGGATTCCAACAAAAAGAATTCGAACGGGACTTGGTGTCGGCAATCATCAAGGTTCGATTCATATGAATTCTTGGATATAGGTCAAAAAGAAGTGAACAGGATTTGGTGGCAACCACCATTAAGTCTTGATTCATGGAAGTCTGTCCAATCTTGGTCAATGATCCAGCAATAGAAGCAGACTTTGACTAAGAGAGAAATGAATAGAGAGAGAGGATAGGAACTAACTTTTACCTGCAGGTCCAGATACTTGTTTGAGAATCCTTGCATCTTGTGATCGATACTCCCAAGGTAAAGCCTACACTTTTATTTATCTTAAGAAATGAGGTTGGTAGAGGGGAATGTCAGACAAGATTTGCTAAGTTGTTGGCTAGGTGAATTTGGTTGCTAAGCTAGGATATGGTATAATGTGCTTTTGTGATTAGAACTTTTTAGATGTGGATTGCAATATGGTAGAGGTGATGATTCTAAGTTTTAAATCATGCGAGTCCCTGTTGTTTTCAAACCTCTTTCAGAAAGACTGCCTGTTGGTTTTGCTTGAGGACAAGCAAAAGGGTAAGTCTGGGGGAGTTGATCGACCATGAATTTTACCCATTTTTAGCCATGGTCTATAGGTGTTTTTATATATATTTACTACAATATAGAGTCTATTTAGAGTATTTACAGATTCAGGTACGTTCTGGAGAAATATGGTGATTTTGGTGTCTTTTGGAGCCTTTTAAGTGCAGAGCTGCGCAGCGTCAGATGTTTAGCTATGGATGGAGACCTTCCTACCGTTAGATTTAGCCCATCTTTTGACACAAGATAGGGCTTTGAGTTAGCTTTCCAATGCCACCGATATCAGGTCAATCAGCATCCTGTAGCAGAAGTTATGCCGCGTTTTACTGAAGAGTGGTCAGTCTGCCTCGCGAGAGGAAGCTGTCGAGAATATAAAGGAGTATCGATCGATGCACCACTGTGCATATCGATCGACAGGCGTGACAGAATGTGGGCCGAGCATATTTTATGACCGATTAAAGCCCAGAAGTTATCACAAATTACCAGAATGCCCTTGGACGACCAGAAACCCTATTTATGTTATTTCTAAGCCATTGTTGACGGCTACACACTTTCTAAGCTTTATTCTATTGTTCTTTCTTAGTTTTAGGGTTGGAGAGAAGAGAGGAGATCCTTCAGAATCCTCTTGGAACTCCATTGGTTTTATTATTCTATTCTATTCATCTATTCTTTCTATGATTTCTGTGACAACTATCATGTCTGAATAGATCCACCTGTTAGGTTTAGGGATTTCATGAGCTTAATGTCAAACTGATAATCAATTAGGATTGCTAGGTTATCTATAGAACTTCTACACCAGGGTGATTTGTAATACTAGGATCTGGAATAGTTTTATTCACATGAAAGTGTGACTGATTGTTTGAACCTAGAATCATAGGACAATTGAGATGCACTAAAGTGCAGTCAATTAACGGAACCCGAATCCTGCTGGATTAGATACTTAGGCGCATATGAGAATTTGGTCTAAGAATCTAGTTGAACATAATCGATTAGGTCGTTAATGCTTGTTTGAGGAAGTATCGATCGATGCTCAGGCCATAGCATCGATCGACACTCACTTCTTGTTCGCATAAAGCTGGAACAGAGACTTAGACATATGATTAGTAATTGCTTGAGAGAGATGATTACTTTCTTATCATAATCGAGTTCTAGAATTGAATCTATAAACCCTTAGCATCCTTGAATTGTAGTTTTGAATCTCTTGATTGATAAATCCCTAGGTCTAGCTATTTCTTATTATTGTTTACAACCTCAATCAATCGAACAACTGCCTTGTTCACATTGCATTATTTACTGTTTTAATATTGATTGCCTAGCTTAACCTTGATTTCTATAGTCTATTGTGTGCCCCTGCTCTCTGTGGATTCGATCCCTAAGTACTACAATCGAACCTCTTATTTGAGAGAGTAAGATCACTCCTTAGGGTAATTTGAGTGATATCATTGCTAGAGAACCAGAGGAAGAAAGTGATGCAGACAGTGGCGACGACGTTTGGGATGAAGATATCATTCTTGATACGTTATCATCTGATGACGACGAAGAAGCTTTGATTTGTAAGGAGACCCGTGCCAACACAGTTGACAGTGAAGAGCTCCTGTTCCTGGGAAAGACGTTTAACTGTGCTACTGATTTCAAGGTCGCATTGCTAAGGTACTCTCTACGGACTAGGTAAGATATTAAGCTGTACAAGTCAAATGCAAAACAACTTGGTGCAAAATGTTCTGACAAAGAGACAGTGTCCATGGAGAGTGTATTGTTCTTATGAGAGGCGGAAGCACAAATTGAAGATTAAAGTCTACATCAATGAGCATATATGTTTGAGATTGGGCTACTCTAAGATTCTTAAAAGGTCTTCAATTGCTTCAATATTTGAAGAGAGATTACGAATAAACCCAAAGTTCACCAAGAAAGAAATGGCGGATGAGAAAAAGGGAGAGTTCAATTTGATTGTCACCGAAGAACAGTGTGCAAAAGCCAAGTCAAAGCTGTACCGGAAAAGAAAAGCTGGCCATGAAACACACTTCTCTTGCATTTGGGATTATCAGGCAGAAGTTATGAGAACAAACCCATATTCTAAGGTGGTGATTGAGACTATTCCAGGAGAAACTCCAACAAGCAAGCAAATGTTCGATCGCATGTATGTTTGTTTTACATTGCTAAGAGAAACTTGGATAGAGAGTTGTAGGCCTGTCATTGGGTTAGATGGTGCCTTTTGAAGTGGGATATCAAATGTAATCTCTTAGTTGCTGTGGGAAGAGATGGAGACAATAGGATCGTGCCAATAGCATGGGCTGTGGTCGAGATTGAGAATAATATCAATTGGGAATGGTTTGTGAAGCTTCTCAAAGCTGATTTGGGACTGGAAAATTTTGGTAGGATCACCATAATCTCGGAAAAGAAAAAGGTATGAATTATATGAGATATATGTATATTGTTTGATCTTCAATAAACTAACAAAGTTTGTGTATTGCTTTTTACAGGGACTGGAGAATGCTGTGAAAGAAGAGCTTCCAGAAGCTGAACATCGGATGTGTGCAAGACACATTTTGGCCAACTGGAAAAGAGACAGCAAAGATCCTCAACTAGAGACTCTGTTTTGTAAAATAGCATGCAGCTACACCGAAGGGGATTACAAAGAGAATCTGAAAGCGCTTCGGCTATATAGCTCAGGTGCGCGTGAGTCTCAACTTAGGACAAACCCTGAATCATGGTCTAGGGCTTACTTTAGAATAGGGTCATGTTGTAACAACAATCTCAACAACCTTAGTGAATCTTTCAACAAAACCATTAAGGAAGCTAGAAAGAAACCTTTGCTTGAGTTGTTAGAAGATATAAGGAGACAGTGCATGGTTCGTAATGCCAAAAGAGCTATTATAGCTTCACGGTTGAGAACAACATTCACTAAGAGAGCACATAAGGAAATAGAACCTACTAAAGAGAAGTCTAAGGATTGCAAAAGGTATTTTGTGTGCGATGAATACAATGAGATAGATGATGGTGATACTACATATTCTGTGGATATGATTGCTAGAACTTCCGGTTGTATAAAGTGGCAATTGACAGGCATACCGTGTATCCATGCCTCATGTGTTATCATGGCGAAGAGGCTGTCCTTTAGTCACTATGTTTCAAACTACTACACTGCTAACATATGGCTTTAACATACTCTCGTGGTATTAAGCCTGTACAAGGCATGAAGTTGTGGCCTCAGCTTAATAGATTACCGGTCTTACCACCACCCTATAGATTAGGAAACCGTGGTCGACCAAGCAGCTATGAGAGAAAGAAAGGTCAGAATGAATCTTCTTCATCAACAAAGTTATCTCGAGAGCATCGTGTGATTACATGTTCTAATTATCTTGAAGAAGGCCACAACAAAACTACATGCCCAAATGCAACTGTTCAGCCACCACCTAAAAGGCCAAGAGGATGCCCAAGACTTTATCCTCCGGTACATTTAAATATCAAGCTATGTTCTTTTGTTAAGGACGACCAAAGATACTAATTGTTCTTTTGTTTAGGCACTACCATCGGCAGGAATGTCCCAAGAACATGCACAACCATCGGCAGGAATGTCCCAAGAACAATCACAAGAGATGCCTCAAGGATGAGGTGTTTGTGGTTGTACAAGTCTCTGTTTTATGTTTATGTTTCGGATGTTGCTTTTGAATAATCACATCTTTATGTTTTTAATGACTCTTGTAGTGACTCTTTCAATGCTTTGGATGCTTTATGTTTCAGATGATTTATGTTTCAGATGCTATCTTTGTCTTTGTCTTTGTCTTTGTCGATTTAATGACTCTAGCTTGCAATGACTCTTGTATTTTGGATACTTTATGTTTCAAGATGTTGTCTGTCTTTGTCTTTGTCGATTAAACACATCTTTGTCTTGTTCATGAATCTTTTAGCAACCAAAATCTCATACATTACTTCTTCTTAAACATAACAACATAAACTCAATCACAAGACAAAGTCATTCAAGGTTTAGAAAGCCATAATCTCATACATTCCACTCAAAGACAGTCATTCAAGTTTTCAAAAGACAATACATAAGCATAAGGAAACCGAAACTGAAACCAGAACATACTTCATAGCACACATTAGAAGAGCACATATGCACCAAATACAACAGTAACGATGCAAGCATACACCACAAGACCTTTGATAACAACTTTGTTCTTCTGGATTTTGATTTTGTTGTTCAAAGCAATTTCCATCAACTCTTTAATCTCGGATTTCACTTTTCCTAACTCGGTTTCATGGACTTCAACTTTAGGCTATACATCTTCAAGCTCTTCAAGCATCGCTTCTTCCACCCATTTGAACAAGTGATCCATTAAAATGATGAAAATCAAGGTCACATTACACATAATGCTATCAATACAAAAGAAATTCACTTACCTCCCCTCTGGTCTCACAACGAAAGAAGGGACGTCCGGAATTCTCTTGGGTGCCTGATGTGAACGTCGTAATCCCTGCTCCACACCCACAGTTTGAAGGAAATCCGCGGTTCATGTTGCTAGAGAGATGAGAAGGAGATGAGTTAGAGAGATAAGAAGGAGATGAGCTCCGAGCTTTGTGTTAGAGAAGAGATGAAATCAGAAATTAGAGATTTGAGGGAAATGAATTGAAGATTTTCGGGTTTAGATTAGGATTTTTTTTGTTTTATCAAAACGGCGTCGTTTAGAAACTAAACGGCTGTTAAGTCTTAATTAACAGAAGATTAATTAGGACGTTAAAAGGGCTTGGTCAAAGAAAGTTCACGATTTATTTGTGTTTGAGTAAAAGTTCATGTTTAAAATGGTCTGTTTTGGAATTCATGGTTTTTTGGCTTATTTTTGAAAGTTGAAAATTAAAAAATCAATTTTCCATTTTGGATCTCTAATGATCTCCTTTTTTAGTTCTTATTGTATAGAACTTCTTGTCTAAATGCTTAATAATACAATCTATTGTTTAAGAAAACATATTTTATGGAATACGAATTTACTTTACACGATATTAATTTACACCAAAGTCATAGTGAGAAAGAGATCATGTGCGAGGAATATGCTCCAAATCGTTTAATAGCCTTGCCGGAAAAACACCTCTAGATCATGAGTGCAATGTTTATATTACATTCTTGATGGCCTAAATGAAGAATATAAGTCAAATGTCAACGTAGCAAACATCAGAGGAACCCAAGTGTCATTTGTCGAGCTTCATCAATCGATTGAGCCGAGATGTTGATCTCTAATCTGAGTTCCTAGAACAAAATTAAAGCCATACACGACGGGTGGTTTTCCACATTATAAATGATATGTTTTGTAGCAGTGTTTTGAGATGATTGGTTTAGGAAATAAAATTAGCGATCAAGACTTTATAGTAGATTGTAAGATCTAAAGTTCAAAAAAAAAAAAAAATTGTAAGATCTAGAAAAACTATATAAAAAATTCGTATGAGCAGATTTTTTCGTAAGATAGTTTGTTAGAACTGAACTACAATGAATATGACAAATACAAAGGACAAAACCAAATAGATAATACAATTCCAAGAAAATATATCAAAATGTTTTAGTGAACTTGTAATTTCATGTTTTTCAAATGATGAGCTTGAGTTGTCTTTTATACTTCTCAGTTCGATCCAACTATTCATGTGTATTTCGTGTGTACATGTTGTGCCTTACTCCATGGATTTCGCGTTGTTGAGTAACCGCTTGACCACAAGGTGGTTTGGTCTTGACCACCGTCATGATATAGAGCTCACTATTTCGAATTGCAAAATAGCTTTGAGATAAATTAGTTAAACCTTGCTGATGAATTATATATATATATATATATATAATATAGGGAACTTTACTCAATTAATACATATTTTAGGAAAAATGACTACATTACAAGAAAACAGGCTTATTCCGAGGGCCAAAATCGTCGGTATGTCGTCGGAATAACCGTATTCCGACGACATACCGAGGAAAATTGTCCTCGGAAAAAACTCCTCGAAATTTCAATTTCCCTTGGAATTTCCTCGGAATTTTCTGACGGAATTCCGAGGAAACAAAATTCCGAGGAAACTTTGAGGACAACTGTTCCTCGAAAAAGTCGTCGGAAAATACCGAAGAAGCAAGCCCTCGGTATATACCGAGAACACTTCCGAGGAAGATTTCCCTCGGAATATTCTGAGGACTTCCTCCCTCGGAATATTCCGACAACCATTGCCCTCGGAAAATTCCGAGGAGGTCGTCGGAATATTCCGAGGGACAAAGTCCTCGGAATTTTCCGAGGACACTGGTCGTCGGACTATTCCGAGGGAGAAAGTCTTCGGAATTTTCCGAGGAAATCGTCCTCGGAGTATCCAAAAAAATTAATTTTTTTAAAAATTAATTTTTTTTAAAAAATTAAATTTTTTGAAATTTAAATTCGAAAATATAAAATTAAAATTAAAATATAAAAATATATTATATAAAATTCAAAGTAGTACAAATAAAAATAAAACATCAAGTTTTGAAAAAAACTACGGGTTTTGGTCCGCATGCTCGGGAACACCTCGCTCGGTGCAACCTCCTCATCATCTCCATCATTTGCTCGTTCAGCTTCCTCGCCTCAAAGTCGCTGTTGAGTCGCCATCCGGGTCTCCAACGCAGATATGCGATCATCCTTGTCCTGCAACTGACCCATAAGTGCTTCTCGATCAACAAAGGCGTGGTGCAGCAGAAGACGAACTGACCGGACCGACGACCCAAACCGAACAAACATCCCTTCTTTGGAACCGACTGAAATAGAAAATTGTCAAATTTAAATAATAGAAAAGATGAAAAACTTTAAATAATAGAAAATCTGAATTGAACTTTAAAAAAACTTACCTCTTCAACGATTTCGTTGATCCGAACCGGCAAGTAGTCGAACCCGTCAATCGTCATCCTCGGTTTGAAGCTGAGACACCTCGTCTTCCACCTGAGTGTCGATGAGGGTGACCACATCCTCACAACACCATCATCAATCTGGCCGATTTTCTTGTTGGTATACCTCTTCATTAGGGCGAGATCATCAACCGCTCGCCTCATTCGCCTTTGAAAAACATAAATTAAACAAACATTAGTAATTAGAAGAAATGCACATAAAATAAAATTTAAAACTTAAATAATAGAATAAAAGCGACTAGCTTACCATGCGATCCCCGTGAGTGGCAATAGATTGAGCACCCAAGTTATGTCCGAAGACGCTTTTCCTTACTTGCCGCTCAAGGGCTGGTGGAGTTGGTGGAAGAATTTGATTTCGTCTCATCCTTACTCCAATGCACAACTCCAACCAGACCGTGGGGTTCATCGACTTTGAGACCTTTTAATTAAAACAAAATTGTTAAATAAATTAAAAAATATTTTAATAAATTAAAAAATTGATTAATAAATAAAACAAACCTTGTTTATTTCCCACTTCTTCTTCCACTCGTGGATCTGCTTCCCATAGTTGTCCATAACTTTATGGACGGTTGTGATAGATATACAACGTATCATCGGCATTCCAGTTGAATTCTTGCTGAAAATAAAACACAATTAGTAAAAATTTATATTAAAGATTAAAAATATAAGTAAAAATTAGAATACTTACCGCGAACCGCTGAAACCACGATGCCTTGCTTGTAGGGAAGTCGGTGAAAGTCGGATGTCCCTTGTCGAGGGTCAGTACATCATACGGTTGATCCATGCTCGATCCCGCTCGAGGATCGGTTGAACCTAATAAAAGAACAAATTATTAAAAGGAATCAAATTTTAATGAAAAATAGTTTTAATTACCATGTTTGACCCGCCCACGTGGATACGGAGGAGATAGGGAAGATGCTCACGACCGGCTGTCGAACAAACTCCTCGCAACTCTCATCACTCCGGAGGACCCTCGGAGCAGGAGCAGAGCGGAGCATGGAGGTGAAGCAACGGTAGCGGAGGGGTGAAGCAACGGTAGCGGGAGGAGAAGGAGAGGGAAATGGAGAGGAGATGTATGGTAGGAGCTGTGGGCTGACGATAGGAACCCTGAATGGAGTGGCTTCCTAACCACCACGACCAAATTGCCGAGACCTACCGATCATCACCATAAGACCTATATATAGTTTTAATATATAAGAAATTGTTTTAAGTCATAAAAATAGTTTAAATATAAAAAATAGTTTAATAATTAAAAAAAAGTTTTAATATATAAAAAATAATTTAATAATTAAAAATAGTTTTAATATATAAAAAAATAGTTTAATAATTAAAAAAATAGTTTTAATAATTAAAAATAGTTTTAATATATAAGAAATTGTTTTAAGTCATAAAAAATAGTTTAAATATAAAAAAATAGTTTGATAATTAAAAAAAAGTTTTAAGTCATAAAAATAAAAAAAATTATAAATTGTTATTATACATGATTTATATATATATATATATATATATATATATATATATATATATATGTATAAAAAATTATTAATCATTTATAAATATAGAAAAGGTTTATAAATATTTTAAAAAAATTTTAAAAACGTTTTATTATAAATAGTTTATTACTGGAAACATGAAAAACGTTTTTAAAAATCGAAAAACATTTTTAAAAATCAAAAAAACGTTTTTAAAATACAAAGACGTTTTGATTTCTAACCAAAACAAAAAAAAATTCCAAAAAAAAAAATAAAACAACAATCAAAACAACAATCATAACTTAAACTATCCATTCAATCCTAAACTATCTAACAAACAACCTAAAATCCGAAATTATAATCTAACAAACCCTAATCCATTGAAAAAACTAAGGTTTATACTTACATGATTCCAGAGGGAAGAGATGGCCGAGAGGGAGAGATGCGACCGAGAGAGGGAGAGATGGCCGAGAGAGGGAGAGAGGTGCGGCCGAGAGAGGGAGAGAGGTGAGGCCGGAGAGAGGGAGAGGCGCCGGAGATGTGGGAGAGAGGTGCGGCCGGGAGAGAGGGAGGGAGGGCGACCGGATACGGCGAGAGGGAGAGAGGGCGACCGGAGGGAGAGAGATGAGAGAATTGAGAGATGAGAGATTTACAGATGCGGCCGGGAGAAGAAAGAGTCTTTTTATTTATAGATTCACGGAAACCGTTCGTTTGGATTCGGTCTAATAATGAGCCCTACCTCGAATTTCTCGAAAATTCGAGGAATACTGAAAAATAGGACTTTCCTCGATTCCTCGAATTTTCGAGGAAATTCGAGAACACTGAAAATTAGGACTTTCCTCGGAATTTCTTCAGAATATTCCGAGGGAATTCCTCAAGGGTTTGGGGTTTCAAAACCTCGATTTTTGCCGTTTACAAATGTAATGCATACTATTGAGGATTCTCTTTAACGCTTGTTAAAGTGTATAAGTGTTTCTCTTATGTTGTGTGGTTTTCTTTCATGCAATCGTAAAAGTGTTTGTTATCGCCTAAACACCAAAGTTTGACTTCATAATCTGGTTAAGACACTTAATGAAGGTTATATACATGTTATTCATTCCATAAAACGTAGTTTTGGTTCAAAACTCGAGTTTTGATTTCTCGATTTGAGGAAATTCGAGAAATAATGAAAACCATGTCTTTCCTCGAATTTCCTCGAAATTTCGAGGAAATCTCGACACAAGGGTTTGGGGTTTCAAAACCTCGATTTTTGTCAGATTTCATTTCTTATACAAATGTAATGCATACTATTGAAGATTCTTTGTATAAATGATCATAATTCATGAAATAACAAAATTTCAACAATAATTGAAGTATTCTCTTTAACGCTTGTTAAAGTGTATGTTTCTCTTATGTTGTGTGGTTTTCTTCATGCAATCGTAAAAGTGTTTGTTATCGCCCGAAACACCAAAGTTTGACTTCATAATCTGGTTAAGACACTTAATGAAGGTTATATACATGTTATTCATTCCGCGAAACGTAGTTTTCTTCAAAACCCCGGTTCTAATTTCCTCGAATTTTCTGAGGAAATTCGAGAAATAATGAAAACCATGTCTTTCCTCGAATTTCAGAAATTTCCGAGGAAATTCGAACACAAGGGTTTGGGGTTTCAAAACCTCGATTTTTGCAGATTTCATTTCTTATACAAATGTAATGCATACTATTGAAGATTCTTTGTATAAATGATCATAATTCATGAAATAACAAAATTTCAACAATAATTGCAAGTATTCTCTTTAACGCTTGTTAAAGTGTATATGTTTCTCTTATGTTGTGTGGTTTTCTTTCATGCAATCGTAAAAGTGTTTGTTATCGCCTGAAACACCAAAGTTTGACTTCATAATCTGGTTAAGACACTTAATGAAGGTTATATATCGTGTTATTCAACCAAAACGAAGTTTTCGGTTCAAAACCTCGTTCCTCGAATTTTCTGAGGAAATTCGAGGAAATAATGAAAACCATGTCTTTCCTCAAATTTCCGGGAAATTCGAGGAACAGGGTTTTTTCGAAAACACACCTTCCTCGAATGTCCTCGAATTTTCCAGGGATTTCGAGGAAGTGTACTTTATAATCAAATCCCTAAACCGAAGGTGAATTCGAAAATTCGAGGAAAACCTAAAGTCCCTCGAATTTCCTCGGTATTTCTATTAAAAACTAGTCTCAAGTCGAAGTCATCATCAGATGAATCTGAATCGGTCTTGTTGAAACTCTCCAATAACTGGTTCATCCTCTGCGGAACGACGGCTTCCTCTGCAAGTCGGTAAAATCGACTACAAGGCCACCTTCAGCTACATCTTCGCTGCACTTAAGTTGCCGGATGTGATTGGTTGTAGTGGGTCTTCCAGCTCGAACTTCCTGAACTCGCCTCTCGGGTTGAGTCTTGTACAGTAACCCATGGATCATCTCTTTTCCTTATCCGGGGTACTTGATATAACAAACCTGTAACATTTAAAGAATTATTAGTAAAAGTATAAATTATGATCAACCATTCGAATAATTAACATTTACTTACCTGATTGGCCTGAGAAGCAAGAATGAAAGGATCATAATATTGCAGCTTTTACTAATGTACTGATGTAACACCAAATGCATCTGTTTTCACACCTTGATCTGGAGTGTCATGCCACAATGTAAAACAAGACAACGCAATCCAAGCATGCCCAAATACTTGATTTCCATAATCTCATGTATGTGTCCGTAGTATACATCATCTCATCATCGCAAACGCAGCATCATAGGTCGACGTAACGCCTCTCTTTTCAGTTGTGAATGCATATCCTCGAGTAATAAATCTCGATATGACTTCATAACATAGTTTGGTCCAACCACCATTTCACGATCCAATCACAAATGTTTCACCTCAAGCTAAATCCAGACACCTATTAATAGCATATATATAATGAATTAGTATAAATATGTGATAAAATTGTATAAATATGTGATAAATGATATTTTAATTTGTTTAAGGCACTCACATAAGTAAACATCCATCCAGCAAATTCTCTCTCTTCATTTCTTCTAGCTCGTATGATCTATATCCGAACCGCTTTTCCATGAAAATCTGCATGTGATGACAATAATGTAATTAATTAAGATATAAATGTTAATTTGTTAAAATAAAAATTTGTAAGATAATAAACTTACCTCTCATATTGAAGAACATCTTCGCAGCTTGGTGAGCAAATATGTTTGTAAATGACTTCGCTCCCTGCTCAAGAAGTCGACGGTCCTTTGGTTTTCCGCTAAGTCGCCCAACATCTGTGAAAATATCCGAACCTGAACATGATATGTTGCTCGCTCGCTTCCATCATCATGCCGAAGCAGGTCTTCGCTTTTGGTCCGAACTTCGCCGAAAGTAGTATTCGCAAAGTTTGAAATTTCTTCATTGATCATCCGCAGGCGACTATAACCTTCTACCCTACTTAAATTTTTCACCATCTTCTTCAAATGGAACATATACCGCTCATACGATACATCCATCTATACCGCACAGACCACCAAGTTCCAATTCTCTTACGGTGAATAACAAGATGCTCCATAACATCAAAAATGAGGGAGGAAATATCTTCTCAAGACCAATCACGGCTATGTTAGTCTTCAGATTTTCAATACCTTCAAGAGTCACTGATCTGGTGCATAAATCGCTGAAGAAAGCACTTATCCTCGCATTGCTTCATGAACTTTTCGTGGTAATAGTTCCTTGAAGGCAAACGGAAGGAGGCGCCCATCACATGGCAATCGTGGACTTTTCAAGCCAATAAACTTTCCTTCCTTTCACGATACAGCACGAAATTAGATGCAACCGCCTGAAACTCCACATCGCTTGAAATCCAATCAAAGAACGATTTTTCCCTCGCGATCAAGTCGGTATATGGGAAAAGGAGCCCTACCATTCCCATCAACATGAAGTTCTGAACGAGCACATATATCGACTAAATCCAGTCTTGACTTCAAATTATCCTTTGTTTTACCTTGAACGCAGGATAGTGTTCATGAGATTGTCAAAAAGTTCTTCTCAATATGCATGACATCTAAATTATGTCTTAGCAGATGATCCTCCCAAGATGCAGATCCCGTAAAATACTTTTTGTGCCATGTAGTTCTCCAACAGCATCTACCGGAAATTGCTCATGTCCCGACGCCCGGGCGCCTTGCTGCACCAAAATCTCTTAGTTGTGTCGCCAAACCTTTCCCACTAACTTCCTCGTGGACCATCAAACACCTGCTTGTTCTTCCTAAACAAAGTCTTACTCGACGGTATGGATGATCAGGTGTTAGGAATCGCCTGCGTGATATCAAACCAACACGCTTTCCGCTTTTTAGTTGGAAAGCATCTGTGTCATCTTGACAATATGGACATGATAGCCTCCCATGCGTTGTCCATCCAGATAACATACCATATGTTGGAAAATCACTTATTGTCCACATTAGTACTGCCCGCATTTGAAAGTTCTCTTTACACCTAAATATCAGATGTTTCAGCACCTTCAGCCCATAGTTGTTGCAACTCATTTATTAGTGGCTGAAGAAACACATCAGCGATCTCTTAGGATGCTCTGGTCGAGGAGCGAGAATGGAGAAAGCGAAACTCTCCCTTGCAAGCCAAGTTTGGGGTAAGTTGTATGGTGTAACAATGGTGGCCATAGAAATATTGTCTTCCACTCTTCCCATACGGGCTGAAACCATCGATTACATAATCCAAGGTAGACATTTCTTCTCTCATAAGAAAAGTCGGGATACTTTGATTGGAAATGCCGCGCTTTTGCATCGAAGGATGTCACAATCTCACCATCTGTTGAGTGCTCCGCGTGCCATCTCATTCGTTCTTGTTGGAATTTGAAGATACAACCTCACCAATCTTTCCGTCAAAGGCAAATACCACATCCTTTTATATGGCTGGAACTCTTCCACTCGTATCTTTATAGAGGCTTCCCACAAAACTTGCATGAAATCCGCTGGTCATCCGCCCTCGATAAATCACGGGTTATCATTTGCATACATCATTACGATAAGATAAACCAACACCAGCTACGGTTTCTGAACCTGCGTAGTATGAACACGGAGCTACATTTTCCTCAGGTAGAATACCTTTAACAAAATCAGCTATCGCATCCATACAGTCTTCAGCCAAGTTATAATCTGTTTTAATGCCTATCAGTCTTGTAGCGGATGATAAAGCTGAATGACCATCTCTAACCTCCATACAATGGTTGCTTTCCAGCATCAACATATCATAAAATCTCTAGCTTACGCATTGGGTAAATCTTCCCCTCTAAAATGATCATTTACCATCTGCTCGATTACACACCATAATCTACATCCGTTCAATTGGTTCTTAATCTAACTTGCGGTGAGGGTTAAGCTAGTACTACCAAGTTCATAATTAGTTTTCCCATGATGATACCAAATTTTGTAACCGTGTAAACCCACTCAAATATAGATGAGTCCAAACATCCCACTCTTTAATAACCTTTCTATTTTACAATTAGAGCAAGGACATCTTAACTTACAGTTTCTGCTTCGGTTGTCGTGAACTAACCCCATGAATCGGTTATACCTCGTTGGTATTCTTAGTAAGCAATCTAGTGTCGGGATCCAAATGAGATCGATCGATCAAAGCGAAAATAATTTGAAGGCGACATGTTTTTGAAATCAAATTAGTGATAGTAGGAGGGAAGGAGAAATGGAGTGAATGAAGATGAAGAGGGGTGGCTGTATTTATAGATGAAATCCTGCCGAGATCTTGAGAAATTCTGAGGAAATTAGAGGAAAATAGACACTAGCGAATTTCCTCGAAATCCCCCAACGGCTCTCTAGCGGCTACAAAAGTAAATCGAATTTTCAAAATCTCCGTCGGTTTTCCGCGGACATTGTTTCCTCGGTAATCCCTCGAATATCCGAGAAATCATACTCCCTCGGTATTTCCTCGGAAATTTCAGGAAATCTGAAAACCACATTTCTTGGTTTCCTCGGTATTTCCTCGATATTTCCTCGAATTCCGTGGAACTCATTTTCCCGGTATGTCCCTCAGAATAGTGATTTTTTCTTGTAGTGCTAGAATGTTACTGAGAACTTTTTTTACTAGATTATTTATCCTATTTTTTATACCCAAGCGTGCCCTTATTTGGCGTTATAAGAAAAACATATTCTGAGAATGTCATTACTTTTCATGCCACATAAACAAAGCATACGTAGGAATTTGGTTCCGTGTTTTCATTAACTCAGCCAGTAGCGATGCCTTGCCGTTGCGGCTCGTTATGTTATATTGGCGAATTAAAGAACACGGCTGACTTAAGAAGACTGGCTGACATCGTACATAACTCAGTCTACCATACATACTGATTTGAGAAATCCGGTGAGTTATGGAGTAGCTGACTTACCTCGATCGCTACGCCTGAGTTATACATAGGTTGTATGATTTTTGAAAAACTTAGCTGAGTTATAGTTGTGACACAACTGAGTTATGTCTCCTGCTGAGTAATAAAATTAACGCCTGAGTTATTTAAGATTGATACGGCTGAGTTACTATAAATCAGTCGTATGTGGATTAAAACAAACTCAGCTGAGTTACGGCTGACTTATTAGCGAAAGATTAGTTACTAGAATAGTATACCTTTGACGGCTGCTTTAATTGACGATACAGCTGACATATAGTTTTACGTCCTTGTTACGGCTGAATTATTTACAAAAGATTAATTACTAGAATAGTATCCCTGTTTCAGCTGACTTACGTTAGACGTGACGACTGACTTATTTTGACTAAGTTATTTATTTGTTTGGCGGCTGACTAACCAATTTGCCATGTCATCCGCCATGTCACAAAATCGGTTTTGCCATGTCATCACTAACTTACTAACTTTACAACTCGGTTCGGTTTATCGGTCTGTTCATCCTCTTCTTCATTTTCTCTCCTTTATATATTGTTTATGTTAGAGAAAATTACTAGAATTCTTCATCTTTCTCAGAGTTCTTATGGATCCGGTTTTTATTGTTTTTGGAAAGTGGATTAATAAATACAGATATGTTTTCAACCCCGACAGTAGAGGGTGCAGAGTTCTCCATTTAGATGTGGAAACAACACATGAAGAATTCTCAAAGTGTGTATTCGATGATTACGGATTTAATGAACTAAGTCATGAGATTCAGCTTAGCTACATGTTTTCGAATAAATCTTTGAAAAAAATGGCGCACGACACTCCACCAGCTTTACGCCTCCAATAATCGACAAGGTTTCCTAAGCCTAAAGAAAAGCTTAACAGCTACTTTGTGTGGAGATTATGGAGAAGAAGGATGTCGAAATGAACCGAATGACAGAGTTAGAGGAAGAGTAAAACGCTATACGCTTTTAGCTCAGAAGTCGAGGTTTCAGATGTTGAATCAAGAGACGAAAACCACAGTTTGGAAGATGAACGCGAGGACAATGAGAATGACTGCTCTAGTAAAGTGGAAGGAGAAACACAGAATGTCAGCGGAGAAGATGTAGTATTTGAAAAAGACGAAGATGTTGATGAATTTGAAAGCCGCTTTGATATGTTCGACGACTCGGACGGCAAGGCCATCTGAAGATGATAACATCAGCTCAAACGGTGAGTCTCCAACACAAGAGGATTCGTCGACGCTACCTTCCAAGCAGAGAACTCAGAACTATTCCACTAGCGGATGTAGCGGGAATCCGAAGGTTCTAAAGCTGGAGATGTCGTCGCTAAATCTTTGTGTTGGTCAACGATATGAGAATAAAGCCGACTTGGAGAGATGACTGAGACTTCTTACATTGAGGGATCGATTCGATTTTGATGTGGACATATCCACTCCGACGTTATTAACTGTTAAGTGTTGGGTTCCCGAGAGTGTTCACAAAAGGGAAAACCCGCCATTTTATATTCAGATTTACGAAGAGGATCATAAATGTTCTGTAACTGAGCCTCCTAATCGATGTCGACAAGCAACACCGGAAATTTTAGGATATTTGTACAAGAACTTTCTCGCGACGTCCATGTCCAACTAACGAGTGTCGGAATAGCTATAACTAAGCAGTTTGCTGTAAAGGTATTATTAAGTTTCGGCTGACTTATTTATACGACGCGGCTGAGTTACTTTAATATTAGAACTTAGTTATAAGAATGATGCTTCTGTTTTAAATATATGTTGTGACTGAAATGCATAGAATCGTTTTTTCATGTGGATAGATGGATTATTGGAAATCACATCGACGAGATTTGCAAGGGAAATCAAGGAGGGAACACCTGAGAGTGGGTATGAAAACTTGCCTTCTTACTTATACATGATAAGAATGGAAAATCCGGGTACAGTTACGCTGCCTTCAAATCGATGAGTTTGGCCGATTCATGTATGTTTCTTTTTGGTGCGGCGTAAATGGGTTTTTTCATGCGCAGTTGTGGTTGTCGACGCATTTTAACGGTAGATACAAGGACGCTTCTCACAGAACTAGCTCAGGATGGTAACTTTCAGATTTTTCCAATAACCTTCGCAGTGGTTGACACTGAAAATGATGATTCGTGGCATTGGTTTTTCGAACTAAAACTTTTGATTCTGACGACAGGGTCTTGGCGATAATCTCGATAGGCATAGCTCAATAGGCAAAGCAATTGGAAATGTATATCCGCTACTTCTGGAATTTGCACGCACCATTTATATAAGAACATTTTGGGACGGTACAAAGGAAAAGATGCATTTCATCTGGTGAAGAAAGCGGCAAGATGTTTTAGGGTGACTGACTTTGAAGCGATATTCGATGAGATTAAAGCGATTAATCCTGAACTCCATGGCTATCTCCAAAGAGCTGATGTGAGACTGTGGGCGCGTGTTCATTTCCTGGGCGAGAGGTACAATTTGATGACTACGAACATAGCTGAATCAATGAACAGAGCATTGTCTAATGCTAGAGGTCTTAACATTCTTCGAATATTAGAATCGATTCGGGTTATGATGACAAGATGGTTTGCTGAACGGAGAGAGGATGCCAGATTGCAGCAAACCACGCTTACGCGTGGTGTGGAGAAACAACTACAGGTAAGTCAGCCAGGACAGCCACTATAAATGAGTCTAACGTATTGTTTATTCAGCCTGTTATATTATAACTCATCCTGTATAATTCTGCATTTTTAATAGGGTCGCGTAAGTGACACCAGAATGTTGACGGTACAAAGGATTGATGATCATCACACTGAAGTTAAATATGGATCATCTGACGAGTCTTTGCATGTTGTTAATTTGATACTGAAAAAGTGCACGTGCCAGCGTTTCGAACGCGAGAAATTACCATGTGTACACGCAATAGCAGCTGCGGAGTACAAGAATGTTTGACGTAAATCTCTTTGCAGACCTTACTATAACAATGCTTATTTGTTGAGCGCCTACGCTGACTCGGTTATGCCGGTTGACAGAACGCTTCCTGTTCCAGAAAATGTGGCTAACCAACCGTGCTTGCCCCCGGATATTCGTCAACAACCAGGAAGACCTAAGAAAAGAAGGATGAAATTTGCTTTAGAAGTTGCACTTTCAAACAAACGTTCTAGGAAAGCACACACATGTTCTCGATGTGGACAGAGTGGACATAATGCGAAAACTTGTCCGATGCCGTAAGTGTATTCATTTATTACGGCTGGTTTATAGTTTTCCATTTTTGTAAAACGGCTGGGTTAATTATTTTCATGATTTTGTATTACAGCTGGGTTACAGTTTTTAATGTTTTGTATTGCGACTGAGTAATTAGTATCATGTTTTTGTAATACAGCTGAATTACGATTTGGGTCGGGCTATCGTTTGTACACGACTGAATTAAACCAAACTAATTAGAAACTCAGTTGAGCAAAGTTACTTTATCGTCTCGAAATTATAAAGGTCTCGATATATACGAACCAGCCGTATTTTTCAGACGCTATTATTTCGAAAATGGAAGAAATACAAAACGTCCTTTATAAATCAATTAATGGCTGAGTTAGGCTGAGTGAAGTGACGTGGGGAGACGACAAAAACTTTAATTTTATATTTGATATTATAATGGCATTGTCTCGATATTAGTTTTCCAGCCGTAACTTGTTTTAACACGCCTAATAAACATGATGACATAATTAGTCAACTGAAGTGACGTGGGGAGATGAGTAACATAATTTAAACTTAAATGTACGTACTAATTATGAATTTTATACGGCTGAGTAATGGAAAATAATTCCCGCCTAGAATACGAAACGTGGCTGTGTTATAAGAGTGACGTGGGGAGATGAATTGACGTGGGGAGATGTGTAATATAATTTAAACTTAAATGTACGTACTAATTATGAATTTTATACGGCTGAGTAATGGAAAAGAATTCCCGCCTAGAATACGAAACGTGGCTGTGTTATAAGAGTGATACGGCTGAGTTATATGCCGAGACCTAAGAAAAATATGATAAATACTGGTTTAGAAGTTGCAGTTTCAAACAAACGTACACGACTGAATTAAACCAAACTAACTAGAAACTCGGTTAAGCAAAGTTACTTTAGTTTCAGCTGTAACCTATTTTGACACGCCTAATTAAGGACGGCATAGTTGATTGAAGTGACGTGGGCAAACAACTATTTTGTTTTAACTTAATTGTCCATTCGTAATTGTTGACCCCTTCTTAAATTTCCAGGGCATAATAAAAAGAAATGCCGAGAATTCAACTTCGATTGAGTTATTATGATGATAGGGCTGAAATGCACTTTTTATATAGGCTGACTAAAAACATAATGGCTGAGTTGAATAAGACGTTACGGCTGAGTAATAAAAATATAAGGACTGAAGTGCATATAGCGATAAGGCTGAGTAAAATATTACATAAATATTAGAGTCTTAAAACAATCATAGATAACTTCAGATTATTCATCCATCATCCATTTTTCCCCAAGCTTAAACCAGTCAGGTACTTTGACCTTCACATCAGCCAAGTTTCCTTCGGCTTCCATGAGCTCTGCTGTAAGTTTTTCCAACTCAGCCACAAAGTCAAAGTCCCCTTTAGCCCTGATAATGGCATCAAGCAAATCCATTTTCGCAGCAATACACTTTGCTTTGCTTTGCTTGAAGCCTCATGCCATTCAGATTCAGATTTCCTGTGTTCATCGGCCAAGCGGAGAAGCGCCCTGTAATGCTCCTTGGTTTCCTTTTTTCCTTTCTGATAACCTTCAGCAGGATCCGATCCATAGACCTCTTCCATAGGACGCTTCATCATACTTTTCTCTCCTTCCATTGACGTTTGATGCTTCATCAAAAATCGAAAACAGGTTGTTAGTACATACCATATATAGACAAAGATACAATTTATAACTTCTATTTGAGATTGCAAAAATAGTGCATTGCATAGAAAATTTAGCAAAATAGGGAAAAACTAACTTATAGTATATGAGATTGCAAAAGGAGAAAACAAGAACAAATGAAGTATACCAAGATTTGATATTGTATTTATAGATAAAAAAGGGATGTATTGAAGTCGTTTGGAATATATTGATGGCCTTTATGAAGCATCCCTTCGGGTGGTGAGATAATTAATGCCGTTTAGAAAGCAACTCTTCGGGTAATCAGAAATTGATACTCCCTCCGTTTGGAAAGCAACTCTTAGAGAATATTGATGTTTCAAAATATAAGATGTTTTGATATTTTTAAGGTACTTTAACTTTATTGGAAACTAGTTGACCAATAGTATTTTAATGTATATATTAATGAGTGGTTCATTTATTTTATATTTATATTATTAATGATGTTATTTTAAAAAAAAAAGTTAAGTTTCTTAATCCTTGTGGATCAGAGGGAGTATACGCGACGGCTGAATTATAGTTATTTGACGGCTGAGTTACAGTTTTAAACGTATCTCACACTTCTAATAAAGGAGGCATAATTTATTGAAGTGACGGGGAGACGAAAGTTCTCTTTAATTTTAACGTAATAATTATTGTTATTATATGGCTGATTTATAGTTATTTCATGGCTGAGTTATATTCCAAAATACCTAAAAGTCGAATATTAAAACCGCTTCACTGCCGATAAATACTGTTCGTCACTTAACAATTAAAAGATCTACACCTCTATATTTTACACAATAGCTCTGTCTCGTAATCAATTCCATCCCCTTCAGACTCAATGGAATATTTCACTTTCTCGAATTGCCTAAAGATATTCAGGCGCATGTCGAACGCAGTGGCCCGCAACTCCATCCTTGATCTTTTGGCGTAAGTGAATCGCCCAAATGGATGAAGGCGCTAGCGACGGGCGTAGGGTATACCATTTTTCGATGTGTTATCCGCTCCTTGGGATCTCGATATGCCTTCTCAGTTTTAAAACTTTCTACGAGGAGGGAAACCCAAGCACAATAAATTTAAAGGGTGAACAGTTTTTCTTCTCTTGGTGCTTTAAAGAAGAAGGGCTTTATCTCTTGAAACAAGCAGCAGATGCAGGATATGAGTGTGTTGTGTACCTTCACGCAATCACTCGAGTTATATATTGGAGTGATGGGGAGTATATGAGCCGTATTCCTAGAGAATCAGTTGTGAGGATGGGGAAACTAGTCCGATCTGTGAAATTGAGAGGGGTTTGTGACATTGTAACGAAGTTCGAGAAGAAAAAGCGCTCGATTCTTCTTATCTTTCGTGGTTCTATAATTGCAAAATAGAAATCTTATTGAGCGATCATGGAACTGCTTGTGGCAGATTGATATTTCCAAAGATGACAGCATGTGTAACCGCTGTTTCTACATCAAAGAGCTGGGGTGCTTCTTCACATTTTCAACCGTAACCCTTTTAGGACACAAGGAGGTGGTGAAGATGTAATGTATCAGAAGCTTCTCTCGTCAGTCAAAACGGTTATCTCGAATCTACACGCTAAAGACCTTCCAAACTCAAAAGATTTCCAAACGACCGACGAGGGAAAGATCGAACAACGAAAACCCACGGACGGCGACGCCTGGCGCCGGGCGGCACGCTGGACGCTGGCTGGTTTGATGCCGGCCGGACGCTGGACGCTGGTCTGGCCGGCGGTAAGCCTCGGTGGCGCCGCTGCACGCTGGACGCTGGCTGGCCTGGCGCCGCGCACCTCGCCTGGCGCCGGGCGGCACGCTGGACGCTGGCTGGTCTGGCGCCGGGCGGCATTCGCCCCGGCGCCGGCGGCACTGCCACGCTGGCCGGCGCCGGGTTCTCGCCTGGCGCCATGCACGCAGGACGCTGGCTGGCCTGGCCGGCTGAGACTCTTCGCTGGTGCCGGGCGGCACTGCCTGGCGCCGGCGGCATCGCTGCCACGCTGGCCGGTTTGGCGCTGGCTGGCACTCGCCTGGCGCCGGGCGGCACGCTGGACGCTGGCCTGGCGCCGGGCGGCACTTCGCCTATGCGCGGCGGCACTGCCACGCTGGTCGCCTGGCGCCGCTGCACTCGCCTGGCGCGCCGGGCGGCATCGCTGACGCTGGCTGGCTTACGCTGGCGGGGCACCCGCCTGGCGCCGGGCGGCACGCTGGACGCTGGTTTCATGCCTGGCGCGCCGGGCGATTGCCGCTGCTGGCCGCCTGATACCGGGCGGCACCTCGCCTAGGGCCGCGTATCCTCGCTGCGGTCTGGCGCCAGTCCGCGTCCTCGCCCATCTCGGTCCTATCGTGTTCGGTTCATTCCTGCCTTAGCTTGTTTGGATCAGCCCTCGTGAGTTTGGTCAATCAGGCTATAGCGGTTTACCGATTCTCGAGACATCGGATAAACATCAAGTCATCGAAAGATAGCGGAAAACTTCGGAGATAATTACAAAGACTTACGAAAATGGAACATTTCGGGAAGAGATAAGCAGACCCAAAGTGAGGCCCATCACCCCAAGCAAACCGACCTGAGATGGGTATATAAGGAGAAAGCGAAGCGAGAAGAAGGGCATCGAAAAATCGAGAATTAGACTTAGAGCATCCTGCTGCTTAGAAAAACTAGGGTTTAGGTAGTTAGACTAGAACAAGGCTTAGGGCGTTTGGCTGCCTGCGACTATCTTTTCTTTAAATCGCAACTCTCTTTGTCTTCGGAGAATCCTTGTACTCGTTTCCCTTATCTAATAAAAGCGCCGGGCAAACAATTCAATTTCTATTTTTGTCTTCTTTTTACTTTGTCGATTTACGTGGCAGCGCAGAGAATCGGACCTTCGAGGGAAAGTCGGGTTCACTTGGCTTTCCTCATAATCTTATTTATCGAAAATTGGCGGTGTGAATTTGGTTCCCACAGTTTGGCTAGAAGAGGGGGCGGTTCTCTACTTCGAAAACCGATCGATCAAAGTTCAGTATGACTTCTTCGTCAGCCCGCAACATCGTATCTTTGAGGATCGAGCAGCGGCCCGTCGCGGTCAAACCTCACAACGATCTCCTCGTAATAGAACTCACGATCCAGGACATTGGCGTATACGGGTTATAGTCGACACGGATGCTCGGCGATATTATCTACAAAAGCACCCTCGAGAGGATGGTCGACTGCGTCCTACGGATGACCCCAGCCCGTACCGGACTCGGGAGAAATTATGACCAGCGGTTCAACTAACCTCCTAGTCGAGCGGGGCGTCGCCAAAACGGAATTCCTGGTGATCGATGGTCCAACATCCTACAATGCGATAGTTGGAACTCCTGGCTAAACTCCATGAGAGCCATCCCATCAACATTCCACCTATGCCTCAAGTTCCCAACGCCTTCGGGTCGACAATACATGGTAGTCAATGAGCAGCTCAGATCTACCTCGCTACCTAACTAAAACGGAAAATTAAATCGAAACCTCGAAAAAGCAAACGGTTAACAATTCACCAGAGACCTTCTGGCAGTCCCAAAGAGCCGAGGCCCTGAAGGGAAGCTGAACCAACCTGCGAACCGGTGGTTTCAATCTGTCTCGACGATTCTTCCTCGAACGGTGTGTCGAGATCGAGCTAACCTCCGCGAACCGATGAAAGCAGAGCTCATCGCGATGCCTCAAAAGAACCTCAGTACGTCAAGGTGGCTGCGGAGGATATGCCGGAATCGACATTACGTAACATGTCACGAACTTAACATCGAACCCAACTCACAAACCCAGAAAACAAAAGACGAAGTTGGGACCTGAGCGTACATCGCGAGTCAATGAGGAAGTCGAAAGACCTCAAAGTAGGGTCGATAACAGAAGTCAGGTATCCGGACTGGCTCGCCAACCCCGCCGTGGTAAAAAGAAAACGCAAATGGCGAAGTCTGTGTCGATTTCACGGATCTGAATAAAGCCTGTCCAAAGGATTGCTTCCCGCCCCACACATTGACCGACTGGTCGGCGAACCGCGGAAACAAGCTTCTGTCATTCATGGACGCTTTTTCCGTTACAATCAGATCATGATGAACCCGACGATCGCTAAAAACTCGCGCTCATCACAGACCGCTGAACGTATTGCTATAAGGTAATGCCTTCGGTCTTAAAACGCTGGTGCAACATATATCAGCGACTCGTCAACAAAATGTTTGCCTAACAGCTCGGCAAAACTATGGAAGTATACATCGATGATATGCTCAGAAAATCTCGACGAACACGCATCACATAGCCCACCTAGAGGAATGTTTTGCACGACTCAACCAGCATAACATGAAACTCAACCCGCAAAATGTAGATTCGCAGTGGCATCGGAGAATTCCTCGGATACCTCGTAACGCATCGCGGAATCGAGGCCAACCCAAAACAAATCGACGACTGATAGAAATGGTCTCCCCGAGAACCAAGCGAAGTCCAGAGGCTAACCGAAGAGTCGCTGCTGAACCGCTTCATCTCACGGTCCACGGATAAGTGCCTACCATTTTACGAGACATTGAAGGGAAACAAGAAGTTCGAATGGTCCGAGCAATGTGAAAAGCTTTCCAGCAATTGAAACATTACCTAGCCACTCCACCAGTCCTCGCGAAACCCGTGGAAGGCTTAACCTCTTTTTCTATATCGCAGTTTCAACGGGCGCAGTGGCGCCTTGATACGAAGAACGCTGCAACAAAACCAATCTTTTACGTAGCAAGACATTACTGGATGCGAAACTCGATACCTTCTAATGGAAAAATTAGCATTCGCTGTCATAACCTCGCAAGAAAACTAAGACCATATTTCCAGTCTCACGCTATAGTGGTTCTCACCACGCTCCCGCTACTAATAATCCTGCATAGTCCAAGTCCCGAGGCTCGCAAAATGGGCAATCGAACTGAGGAGTACGACGTCACCAAGGACGGTGCAAAGTCCAAGTACTGGCGGACTTCCTGGTAGAATTACCCACTAGAGACATGACTATCGAGGAACCAAACTCAACTTGGGTCCTCCACGCCGACGGATCTTCATCCAAACAAGGATCCGCATCGAATACCGCTCACCTTCCAAACGGGAAATCCTTAACAGTCTTTTCCATTGGCTTTTCACGCTCAAACAATGAGGCAGAATAATAAGCACCTCGCCGCAGGATTGCGGCTGGCCCATGGGTTAAAAATCCGTAATATTCACGCTTACCGCGATTCTCAATTAGTCGCCAATCAATACAGCGGAGAATATGAGGCGAGAGACGAAAGGATGGACGATATCTAAAACTCGCCCAAGAGCTGGCTCGAAGACCAGTTCGCCTGACCAGAATTCCTCGCCGAAAACACCCAGGCTGACGCTTGGCTGCCCTCGCCAAGCTCAGATCCAGGGCTCCAAAGAGTAATCCCCGAAGTTCATCGAGCATCCGAAAGCATCGACCACCAGTGGTCATCAATCTAATCCAGGACGAGATTGAAGATGCGGAAGAAGTCGAGGATCAGCCGAAGGATGTGAACCCGATCGAAGTATGGTGGCTGCGACAGTCCTTGGTTAGAACCAATCCCAGCCTATATCGGGAATGGAACCTTACCCCCAAAAATGGGCTGCCCAGAAGTAAAACCCAAGCGCACGGTATGTCACGAGAGGGAGAAATTTATAAGTGGTGTTTCTCTCGTCCTCTCATGGCATGCGCTAAGGGGAAAGAGCAAGAAAATCATGAAGGAGGTCCATTCATGATCGCGGAAATCATTCGGCGAAGATCTCTGGCGAAAATCAAACGCCACGTTATTATTGGCCAACCATGGTAAAGATCATGCAGAAGTTCGCCCTGCGCGTAAAATGCCAAAGGCATGCTCCAACAATCCATCAACCCGCGGAGATCCTCTCCTCGATCTCGCCCCCTATCCTTTCATGCGATGGTCCATGGACATCGCCGGACCTATGCACCCATCAAACAAAAACGCCTCTCCTAGTCCTTACGGATTTTTCCAAATGGGTAGAAGCGAATCCCACGCAAGTATCAAGGACACACAAGTCGAGAACTTCGTCTGGAAACATATCATAACTAGACATGGGTCCCGTATCTAAATCGTGAACAGATAATGGATCTCAATTTATCTCTACTGATTCAAGCATTCTGCTAAAAATGGAAAATAACACTTACAAAGTCAACTCCCAGATATCCGCAATGCAATGGACAGGCAGAAACCATCAACAAAACCGCCCTGACGGACTCAAGAAACGCTTAGACGCCAAGAAGGGCGATGGGCGAGGAGCTCGGGAGTTCTTTCGCGATCGCACAACCCCAAGACGGGCTACGGTGAAACTCCATTCGCCTCGCTTACGAACGGAATGTATGATCCCCGCTGAAGTAGAATTCCTGAGTACGGAGAAGATTCTCCCCGAAGAGAGGATTTAAACGACGCTATGATGCTGGACAACCTCGACTCAATCGAGCCACCAGGCACTCACTGAATCCAGAATTACCAGCACGCCGCCGCAAGATACTACAACTCAAACGCGCGCCATCGCAGGTTCAAAGAAGGCGATTTAGTCTTACTAAAAGTCTTCCAAAACACTGCCAACCAAACGCAGGAAAACCGGGAGCAAACCGGAAGGACCGCATAAAGTCATAAAAGTAACCGACCAGGCTCATACCAAATCGCAAACATGCAAGACGCCAAAATCCCGAACTTGGAATGCGATGCACCTCAAAAATACTACCACTAAACGATAAAGCGTGGTACAAAAGAACTACGAGATGGCTTGATCCCCAGACAAGGGTATGAGGGCAACTCGCCAATCGGCGGATTCAGCTATCCCCAATTAAAAGGGGAGGGGTACGATACCGTGATACTCCCACAAATTTCAAGACTCTAAAATTTTCAAACTTCTTCACGACTTTTTTTCAATCAGCCGAGACGCACAACAGCGGATCTAGTGCCCGCTAAGTTTATTATCACATCCAAGCACAAATCCTGATGGCCAAACACGCTCATGAGGCATTGTGAATGTGGACGCCCCTCGGTCAAACTTACGCTGATTCTTTGGTCCCAAGATCCAATACGGAAACGACAGTTTTCTGGCTGCAGCATTCACAAAGACATCCCCAAAGCCCGCAAACGCTTCAACGCCGAGATGCATAAGGAAAATCGACCTTTAGGCTATAGACGCCGCTAACGCCAAGGACATTCTTTTCCCAAAACATTGCAGACGCAAATCTTCGCTCTAAAAACATACAAACGCATTCCTCAAAACGGTATCATTTCGCTGTTGCTGATCACAACAAACTAACTCTAACGCCCTAAACAGACAATAGCCGCCCTTCGAGGGTAGGCTCTCTACATCCGATAAGGATAAACATATAGCTATACAAGAAATCCAAAATTTTGGTCTAGCTCTTCAGAAGGAAGTAGCTCGACTCACGCCAAAACAAATCATATAAGCCGACAACAATTCAAGGGAGTTTAAAACGGCAAGTCGTTAAAATCGCAAACAGTAAAACGAAAAGCCGCATTTGTCATCGAAAGCCTCAGTCCGAGAGTAAACCTAGGTTCTGTTCTAAACTCCAGCCACGCTGGATCTTGACATCTCACATATAGTATGGTATATGAGATCCAAAACTTGTCTCTTCACTTAAGCTTCGCTTCAACGAAGTTTTCAGAATCGGTAAACCTGAAAATCTCGCTTTATGCAGACAATAGTAACGGTGATCATCGGGAACTAGGAATGAGACGACAACTCACACCCTCTTCTCATACTTCAAAGAAAAACTGAAGTTCATAAATAATTAAAACGCTTCATAGATTGGAGACTGCGGAAATTCAAACAAAACCCCATAAAAGGGCAGGGATTCGGCCACCAACGCCAGTCCCGTAATACATCATGGCCTCTTAAACGCCGTAAAACACATAAAACAAAATCCCGAAGGGATTGATAGACCTAACGCCCCTGTGAGCGCTATCTTCATCCTCACTTGGCGCATAGGGACAGCCTCGCCGCCGCTTCCCTCGTCGCGAGATCGCCACTACCGCTCGGCCCACACGCCACCCTCGCAATCTTCCCACGCCAGCCCGATCTTCCTTCGAATTCTTCGAGGTAGGGTGCATTCGCTTGCAGACCGGCGAGGATCGACTGAATTCTCGGTGGTCGCTTCCACTCCCTTTTACAGACGATAACTGGCTTCCTCCAAGTCCAAAGACGGGCCTGCGCATTCGGCAACTCGAAGCTCGTTCGACTCTCATCCCCCGCTTAAAGCCGTCCCTCTACGATTGCCATTGGACTCAAACAGGATGGCCATTCGCCGACGATAGAAGTCGCCACTGCATCAGCAACCGAGGTTCTATCGGCGCTCATCTCCTCGAGCCTGAACCTTTCCTGAAGGCGGCGATCTCCGAGGATTTACTTTCTTTCTTCACCTGAGTAACGAAGCTAGGTCTTCCTAGGTCGCTAGCCAAGATCGCTGATACGAACCTCAAGCTGGGACGCTGGGCGGCATGTGGGTATCCTCGACAGTCCGTACGCGCCTTAGTACGCTTCAACGCTTCGCGACGACTCAGCTCTTCGATATCATCGACTTCCGATTCGCGACTCGCCAAGCATTCACGATCAGAGACACAAACTGTCCGCAAAAGGAAAGAGTAAGTATCATCGAAACCCCGTGCAAGAGTTACGGACAAAATCAACCTTGAACGATGACGCCAATGGCTCGAGGTCGCCGCTTCTTCTTCGCACTCGCTTTCGCCCGACGCCACCAGCTCTTGCCCTTCCTTTGGCAGTGGTGCGGCACCAGCCGCTGGCAGTCCTTAAGACAAGTTCCGCTTCGCCGAAGAGGTGCAGATTCTATCGCATCATCTCTTCCGAGATCACGACGGGCAGTCAAGAACCCGATGGATGGATCTGAACATCGAGTCTGTTCGGGAACAATAACCCTTCTCGTGGACGGGAGGGCATCGGATGGGACTTCAGGACTTGGAACCAAAGGAGCAGGCAAAGGAGTTGAGCCGCTGAAGAAACATGCTCTCAGTCCTCGCCTCGCCGAAGCCTACACCGGATAGCGCCTTGAAAGAATCAAACCCATCAGTCAGGGACGGAATACTTGAACGCCTGAACGGCGGGAGCTTGACTGGCCGAACCGACGGAGCTTGCCGGCCTCGCCCATCTCAACATCGTAACCACTCTTTTCAACTTGGGATATTTTCTTGAGAGAGAAGAAGAGAGAATTTGGAAAGATGTGAAGAATGAGAAGGGAGGGTTGGCTACTTATAAAAAAAAAAAGAAGGAGAAGACACAGATTCTCTCAAGGAAAATCCTTAAGCCAAGATTTCGATTTTCAAAAAAAAATATATTCATATCATTTCCCAAAAATCGCCCCGATCTTACGGGTGGGGGCTAACTGCTGGGGTCAAAAACGGTTATCTCAAATCTACGGCAAAAGACCTTCCGAACTCAAAAGATTTCCGCGAACGACCGACGAGGGAAAGATCGAACACGAAAACCCACGGACGGCGAGATCGCCTGGCGCCGGGCGGCACGCTGACGCTGGTTGGCCTGGCCGGGCGGCACTCCCGCCTGATGCCGCGGTATGCTGGACGCTGGTTGGTCGGCCGGGCAGACGCCTACGCGCACGCTGGACGCTGGCTGGTTTGCCGGCGGCACTCGCCTACGCCGGGCGCACGCTGACGCTGGCTGCTTACGGGCGGTATTCGGCCTCATGCCGGGCGGCACTGGCCGCCGCTGGCCGCCTGGCGCCGGCGGCACGCAGGACGCTGGCTGGCCTGGCGCTGGCGGCACTCGCCTGGCGCCGCGGCACGCTGGACGCTGGTTGGCATGCCGGGCGGCACTCGCCTGGCGCCGGGTATTCCACGCTGGCCGCTTGGCGCTGGCGGCACCTGCCTGGCGCTGGGCGCATCGCTGGACGCTGGTTGGCCTGGCGCCGGGCTGCATTCGCCTTACTGGCTGCATTCGGCTGGCCGGTTTGGCGCGGGCGCACTCCGCCCCGGCGCCGCTGCATCGCTGGACGCTGGTTGGCTCGGCGCCGGGCGGTATTCGCCTGGCGCCGGCGCACTCGCCACGGGGTCGGGTTTGGCGCGGCAAGACGCTGGACGCTGCCTGGCTCGGCGCCGCGGGTACCTGCCGCTGGCCGGCCTGGCGGGCGGCACTCGCCTAGCGCCATGCGTATCCTCGCTGGTCGGTTGGCGCCAGTCCGCTGCCCTCGCCCCATCTCGGTCCTATCGCGTTTCTGGTTTATTCCTGCCTTAGCTTTGTTTGGATCAGCCCTCGCGGAGTTTGGTCTAATCAGGCTATAGCGTTTACTCCGGATTCTACGACATCGGATAAACATCAAGTCATCGAAGATAGCGAAAACTCGAGATAATTATTAAAGACTTACTTAAAATGGAACATTTCTAAGAGATAAGCTTCAGGCCCAGGCGAGGCCCATCACCCTAAAGGCAAACCAATTAGAGATGGGTATATATGAGAGCAAGAGCGTAAGAGAAGGGCATCCCTAAAACTGAATTAGACTTAGAGCATCCTGCTAGCTTAGAAAAACTAGGGTTTAGGTAGTTAGACTAATGAGCAAGGCTTAGGACGCTTGGCTGCTCTGCGACTCTATCTTTTCTTTAAATCGCAACTCCTCTTTGTCTTCGGAGAATCCTTGTACTCGCTTCCTTTATCTAATAAAACTTCGGCAAACAATTCAATTTCTATTTTTGTCTTCTGTTTACTTTGTCGATTTCGGTGGCAACGAGAACTGACCTTCGGGAAAGTCGGTTCACTTGGCTTTCTCCGCAATCTTATTTATCAAAATTGACGGTGTGAATTTCGTCCCCACATTCTCTATCTTTTTATGTTCTTTGCAATGCCATTATGTCTGTCGTAACAACAAATTGATGTACGATAAGTCTGAGTTTATCTTATATGAGGATTTATCGGTTATTTTAGTATATGAGTTTATCTTATACAATGGTTATTATGACGATACGGCTGAGTTATTGAATAAAAACACCGCTGTTCTAAGTAAAAAATTGTTCCCGCCAAAAATAAGAAACTTCATAATTAAATCAATCTTTACAATTTCGAGTTAATACGACAAAATTACACGTGACGCTTATCGCTTGTATAATGACTGAATTAAACCAACCTAACTATAAACTCCATTAACCAAAGTTAATTTATTTGTCTCGAATTATAAAGGTCTCGATGTATGAGCCAGCCGTATTTTTCAGACGCCATCATTTCAAACTGGAAGAAATATTATACGCCCTTATAAATCAACTAATGGCTGAGTTAGCTGACTGATGCCGTCCAGCGGGCGGCCTGGCGCCGGGCGGCATCGCTGGACGCTGGCTGGCCTGGCGCCGGGCGGCACTCGCCCTGGCGCCGGGCGGCATCGCTGGACGCTGGCTGGCCTGGCGCCGGGCGGCATCGCTGGACGCTGGCTGGCCTGGCGCCGGGCGGCACTCGCCCTGGCGCCGGGCGGCATCGCTGGACGCTGGCTGGCCTGGCGCCGGGCGGCACTCGCCTGGCGCCGGGCGGCATCGCTGGACGCTGGCTGGCCTGGCGCCGGGCGGCACTCGCCCTGGCGCCGGGCGGCATCGCTGGACGCTGGCTGGCCTGGCGCCGGGCGGCACTCGCCCTGGCGCCGGGCGGCATCGCTGGACGCTGGCTGGCCTGGCGCCCGGCGGCAGCGGGGCAGCGGCCTGGCCTGGCGCCGGGCGGCATCGCTGGACGCTGGCTGGCCTGGCGCCCGGCGGCACCCCGGCCTAGCGCCGGCGGCATCCCTCGCTCGGGTCGGTCTGGCGTCAGTCCGCGGCCCTCGTCCCGATCTCGGTCCTATCGTGCTCGGTTCATTCCTGCCTTAGCTTGTTTGGATCAGCCCTCGTGAGTTTGGTCTAATCAGGCTATAGCGGTTTACCGATTCTACGAGACATCGGATAAACATCAAGTCATCGAAAGATAGCGGAAAACTTCGGAGATAATTACAAAGACTTACGAAAATGGAACATTTCCTAAGAGATAAGCTTGGGCCCAAAGGCGAGGCCCATCACCCCAAGGCAAACCGACCTAGAGATGGGTATATAAGGAGAGCAGAGCAGAAGAAGGGCATCGAAAATCCGAGAATTAGACTTAGAGCATCCTGCTAGCTTAGAAAAACTAGGGTTTAGGTAGTTAGACTAGCGGAGCAAGGCTTAGGACGTTTGGCTGCCTGCGACTCTATCTTTTTCTTTAAATCGCAACTCTCTTTGTCTTTCGGAGAATCCTTGTACTCGTTTCCCTTATCTAATAAAAGCGCCGGGCAAACAATTCAATTTCTATTTTTGTCTTCTGTTTACTTTGTCGATTTAGGTGTGGCAGCGAGAATCCGGACCTTCAGGGAAAGTCGGGTTCACTTGGCTTTCCTCCATAATCTTATTTATCGAAAATTGACGGTGTGAATTTCGGTTCCCACATTCTCTATCTTTTTTATGTTCTTTGCAATGCCATTATGTCTGTCAACAACAAATTGATGTACGATAAGTCTGAGTTTATCTTATATGAGGATTTATCGTGTTATTTTAGTATATGAGTTTATCTTATACAATGGTTGTTATTATGACGATACGGCTGAGTTATTGAATAAAAAACATCACCGCTGTTCTAAGTAAAAAATTGTTCCCGCCAAAAATAAGAAACTTCGCGAATTAAATCAATCTTTACACCTGAGTTAAGTATTTTCATGATTTTAATGTTTTATAATACGACAAAATTACGGTTTCGGTGACGCTATCGTTTGTATACGACTGAATTAAACCAACCTAACTATAAACTCCATTAACCAAAGTTAATTTATTGTCTCGAAATTATAAAGGTCTCGATGTATGCGAGCCAGCCGTATTTTTCAGACGCCATCATTTGAAACTGGAAGAAATATTATACGTCCTTTATAAATCAACTAATGGCTGAGTTAGGCTGACTGATGTGACATGGGGAGACGACTAAAACTCTTAATTTTATATTCAATATTATAATGGCATTGTCTCGATATTAGTTTTTCTATGGACGTGGGGAGATGACTAAATTATTTTAGAGAAACTTAAATAATAAGTACTAATCTCATTATGATTTGTATAGGGCTGAGGAATGGAAAATAATTCCCGTTTGGAAAGCAACTTTTCACGGCTGAGTTATTAGTTATTTCACGGCTGGTTTATAGTTATTTCACGGCTGATTTATAGTTATTTCACGGCTGAGTTATTGAATGAAAATCATCACCGCTGTGCTAAAAATAAGAATTTACGGCTGAGTTAAGTATTTTTATGATTTTAATGTTTTATAATACGACTAAATTACGGTTTCGGTCAGGCTATCGTTTGTATACGACTGAATTAAATCAACCTAACTATAAACTACATTAACCAAAGTTAATTTATCGTCTCGAAATTATAAAGGTCTCGATGTATGCGAGCCAGCCGTATTTTTCAGACGCCATTATTTTAAAACTGGAAGAAATATTATATGTCCTTTATAAATCAACTAATGGCTGAGTTAGGCTGACTGATGTGACGTGGGGAGACGACTAAAACTCTTAATTTTATATTCGATATTATAATGGCATTGTCTCTATATTAGTTTTTCTATGTGACGTGGGGAGATGACTAAATTATTTTAGGGAAACTTAAATCATAAGTACTAATCCCATTATGATTTGTATAGGGCTGAGGAATGGAAAATAATTTCCGTTTGGAAAGCAAATTTTCCCGGCTGAGTTATTAGTTATTTCACGGCTGGATTATAGTTATTTCACGGCTGATTTATAGTTATTTCACGGCTGAGTTATTGAATGAAAATCATCACCGATGTGCTAAAAATAAGAATTTACGGTTGAGTTAAGTATTTTCATGATTTTAATGTTTTATAATACGACTAAATTACGGTTTTGGTCAGGCTATCGTTTGTATACGACTGAATTAAACCAACTTAACTATAAACTCCATTAACCAAAGTTAATTTATCGTCTCGAAATTATAAAGGTCTCGATGTATGCGAGCCAGCCGTATTTTTCAGACGCCATTATTTTAAAACTGGAAGAAATATTATACGTCCTTTATAAATCAACTAATGGCTGAGTTAGGCTGACTGATGTGATGTGGGGAGACGACTAAAACTCTTAATTTTATATTCGATATTATAATGGCATTGTCTCGATATTAGTTTTTCTATGTGACGTGGAGAGATGACTAAATTATTTTAGAGAAACTTAAATCATAAGTACTAATCCCATTATGATTTGTATAGGGCTGAGGAATGGAAAATAATTCCCGTTTGGAAAGCAACTTTTCACGGACCTCAAAAATCAATATACGTGACAGCTGATTTATAGTTATTTCACAGCTGGTTTATTGATGGCTGATTTATAGTTTTCATGTTTGAGTTATAGTTATTTGATGGCTAATTTATAGTTATTTAATGACTGAGTTATATCCCGCCAAAATAGAAAAAGTCGCGATATTAAAACCGTTTCACTGTCCATAAAAAGTCGCGATATTAAAACTGTTTCACTGCTGTGGGAACCGAAATTCACACCGTCAATTTTAATGAATAAGATTGCGGAGGAAAGCCAAGTTAACCAAACTTTCCTTGAAGGTCAGTTCTCGGCAATAACGACAAGTGACCGAATAAATGCGAAAAAGATTTGTTAAGATTTGAGACTGGACCTTAAGAAAGGCTGCCTACGCACTCTTCGAGGATCAAGTCGGACGAAGTTCAGTTAGAAAGAATTGAACAAGCGATCGAACCGCCTGGGCGGTTCGCCTAGTATGAGCGCTTGTCATAGAAACAGGCATGTCAAGATAACGCCTAGGGTTTCTATGCGCGGAGCTCTTAAGTAAAGAATTGTCCGATCCTTCCGAGAGGAGCCGAGATTGGCGGAGGCGGCACCAGACGCTCTAGGCCTGGTTCGCCTAATATGAGCGCTATTAGAAGGCATGTCAAGATAATGCCTAGGGTTTCTATGTGCGGAGCTCTGAGTATAAGTATAGTTAGATTCATCCGAGGAACGCGGGTCTGCGGAGAAGATAAACTAGAACAAGAGACGGCCAGACGCTCGAGTCCTGCCTCGCTGGCCTAACCGCCTAAGTTCTAAGTTCTCTAAGCTAGCAGGATGCTCTAAGTCTCCAATCTAGGATTTTCGGATCCCCTCTTCTGCCCTTGCTCTCTTATATATCCACTCCAAGGTCGGTTTGCCTTAGGATGATGGACCTCGCCTTTGGGCCCAAGCTTATCTCTTCGGAAGTATTCCATTTTCACGATCTTTGTAATTATCCTCGAAGTTTTGTGACTTGATGTTTATCCGATGTTCGATATCGGACAAACCGGCCATAGCCTGATTGGGCCTGAATTCCAAATCGTAAGTTAGTCCGTGGACTTGTCTTAAGTCGTTAAACGCTTTATACGATTGAAAGACTATCTTTCTCGTGAAATAAAGATAAACTAAAGGATCGATGTTCGCTAATCGACCTTTGTTCTATACGATATCTTCTACGAAATCCAATCCTTCTAGCTTTTTCGTCAAAACATCGAGGACGCATTCCAATCGAAGTCGAGGATGTTTATTCCAGAGTCGCGGATCGCCCCAAACTCATGATGATTGATCCAAACAAGCCAAGATGGGATCAGACCGAACACGATGGGACCGAGACCAGGACGAGGGCCGACCGGCGCCAGTCGGTGCCGGCGCCAGGCCAGTCGCGACGACCGCGCCAGGCGGTGCCGCCGGCGCCAGGCCAGCCCGCCAGCACGGTGCCGCCGGGCGCTGAAGCCGGAGCGCCGGGCGCCAGGCCAGCCCGTGTGACGGTGCCGCCGGCGCCAGGCTCCGCGCCACGGAATACGCCGGGCGCCAGGTCGGTGCCCGGGCGCCAGGCCAGCTCGTGATTTGGTGCCGCGCCAGGCCGGTGCCGGGCGCCAGGCCGGTGATCGGTGCCGCCGCAGGCCAGGTCGGTGCCGCCGGCGCCAGGCCAGGTGCGGTGACGGTGCCGGGCGCCAGGTGGTTTGGTGCCACGGGCTGCCAGGTTGCCCGGTATATCAAGGCCGCCCGCCAGGTCGGTGCCGCCGGCCAGGTCGTGTTCGCCACGCGGAAAGCCGCCGCTGGCGCCAGCTCCAGAAGCCGGTGCTGCCGGCATCCGGCAGGGCTGGATTTGTGCCGCCGGTCTGCGCCCTCCCGTTGAGAGACCTTCCAAGTGAGGCAGCGTATTTTGGTGGGTGATCGATCTTTGATGTCGCGCATGAAGCGGACCAATCTTTCCGGGATTCTCGCCCACGCGACGCCAGAGTCTTCCAATCTCACAGAGTGGATATTCTAATTTGAGAAAATCTCGTGATAACTCCTTTTAGAAATTATCCGAGACTTTTGTTTCAAGAAATACTTCTAGAGACTTTCAGTCATTGATTCCGCCGCGACCGATTTTGACACCAACAGTTAGCCCCCAGCTCGTTAGAACCTTCATGATGTTCTTGGCGAGCCATAAGACATGTCAGGTAAGATAGCGGAATCAATGGTTGAAAGGCTCCGCTGAAAGTGGTAAGATTGGGGCTGGCGCCTTCAAGGCCCTAATACCCTTGGTGTAGGGATCAAGCCTTCCGTGAAGTTCGCTTTGGAGTTTAAGACCCTTGTGATCTGTTTTCCCAGACTTATATGGTCTGGTTATGTGTCATGAGAGACTTTCGAGCATGATGCTGTTGATGTATTTGTTTTCGATTATTTATGAACTTCAGTTTTTCGGCATGAGAAAGAGGGTGTGAGTTGTCGCCTCATTCCTAGTTCCCTGATGATCACCGCATCTATTGTTTGCATAAAGCGCAGATTTTCTGGCGGTTTACCGATTTACGAAAGTTCGTGAAACTAATAGGCTTAAGCGAAGAGACAAATTTTGATCTCGTGATACCATACTATGTCTGTGAGATGTCAAGATCCAGCGTGGCTGGGTTTAGGCAAGACCTAGGTTTACTCTCTGACTGAGGCTTTGCATGACAAATCGGCTGCTTTGCCTCGTTTGGCGATTTTAACCTGACTCGCACCGCTTTAAAACTCCGCTAATTGTTGTCGGCTTATATGATTTGTTCATGCGGAGTCGAAGCACTTTACTTAAGAGCTAGACCAAAATTTTGATTTCTTGTATACGCTATGTTTATCCTTGTCGATGCAAGAGAGCCTACCTCCGAAGGGCTGCTATTTGTCTGTTTAGACGCGAGTTAGTTTGTTGTGATCAGCAACAACGAAATGATGCCAGTTTAGAGGCATGTTACCGTTTAGAGGTGTGTTTGTATGTTTTGAGTTTTAGAGGCGAGGATTTCGTCTGGAGCGTTTTGAGGAAAAGAATGTCCTTGGCGTTAGCGGCGTCTATGATGCTGAAGGTCGAGTTTCCCTTGTGCGCATTTCGTGGTTGAAATGTTCGCGGGCTTTGGAGATGTTTTGCTAATGTTCGCAGCCAGAAACTGTTGTTTCGCTTAGACGCAGGCCAAGAGGTCGCGTAAGTTCGACCAGGGAGAAGTGTCTACATTCACAGTGCTTCGCGGAAGTGTTGGCCTTCGAATTTGTTTGTATATATTAAGGATGACTTCATTATAACTCTTGGAGCCTTGTCACGAGTGTTTCTTTTCATGCCGTGTTTACGGGCGATAGAACTTAATCGATTGGCGATGAGTTTTAATCTTCCGTTAACCATATGGTTGTTAGGACTGAGTTTTGGTATGAAGAGTTTATCGTATGATTTCGATTCTGGGTTATCGCGACAAATTGCTTGCGTAATAGTCACTTGGCGTTCTATGAACAAATCGTGGATTGTTGTTTTTAGCGTTAAGTGATTGGGCGGTGCTTTCGCTCAGTAGCTTTGGATTGGCATGGAGGCTAGATTCAGCCGTATCGCCAAGGAAATTGTTGGTAAGCGATCAGACCATGACCCTTATTAAGGTCATGTTAGTTCTGATTGTCCTTAATGGGGATGCGAATTCAGGTTCGGCTTTACGGAAGAGTAGTTGGCGAGGCCAAATAGCGCTTGCCGAGATAGACATGCCAAGCATAGCGGAGTTTTCTGAGTTATGGCTGATGGCTTTTAGAAGCGATCTTCCACTTTAGGTCTTAGTTATCACGATGAATGGCTCATTATAAATTCTTTTTGTTGCATGAAAATCGTTTCATTTTATCGAGGGGACAAAGTTTAAAGGGATCGGCGCGGAACGCGTGCGGGTTAGTCTCGTGATTATTTCCTGCTCGGACGCGAACCGCTGGGAGTGAAAGCAGGAGCCAGAAACCTTGTGGGCGAAAACTGTCTATGTCGGTTACCCGTTGGACCCATTATGTTTATTTTACGAAATTTGCTTTGTATGAATTGACTTCGACCATACAGAGGATTTCGTAAAAGTGATGTAAGGGGTTTTACAAAGGTCGCGGAAGTGTTGGCCTTCGAATTTGTTTGTATATATTAAGGATGACTCATTATAACTCTTGGAGCCTTGTCACGAGTGTTTCTTTTCATGCCGTGTTTACGGGCGATAGAACTTAATCGATTGGCGATGAGTTTTAATCTTCCGTTAACCGTATGGTTGTTAGGACTGAGTTTTGGTATGAAGAGTTTATCGTATGATTTCGATTCTGGGTTATCGCGACAAATTGCTTGCGTAATAGTCACTTGGCGTTCTATGAACAAATCGTGGATTGTTGTTTTAGCCGTTAAGTGATTGGGCGGTGCTTTCGCTCAGTAGCTTTGGATTGGCATGGAGGCTAGATTCAGCCGTATCGCCAAGGAAATTGTTGGTAAACGATCAGACCATGACCCTTATTAAGGTCATGTTAGTTCTGATTGTCCTTAATGGGGATGCGAATTCAGGTTCGGCTTTTACTGGTATGAAGTTGGCCGAGGGCCAAATAGCGTTGCCGAGATAGACATGCCAAGCATAGCGGAGTTTTCTGAGTTATGGCTGATGGCTTTTAGAAGCGATCTTCCACTTTAGGTCTTAGTTATCACGATGAATGGCTCATTATAAATTCTTTTTGTTGCATGAAAATCGTTTCATTTTATCGAGGGACAAAGTTTAAGGATCGACGCAGGACACGCATGGTTCGCTTCACGGATTATTTCCTGCTCGGACGCGAACCGCTGGAGTGAAAGCAGGAGCCAGAAACCTTGTGGGCGAAAACTGTCTATGTCAGTTACCCGTTGGACCCATTATGTTTATTTTACTTAAATTTGCTTTGTATGAATTGACTTCGACCATACAGAGGATTTCGTAAAAGTGATGTAAGGGGTTTTCGCAAAGGTAACGGGCGTTTCTCACGAATTACTTGCGATATTAGCGACCACGGATTGTGTTTTCCTCATTCACTTTTGCGTCTGCGAAATCGTTTTGCATAAGACCAGTCATGTTTTTCCATAGGCTATTTTGTTTTAAAATGTTCTTGTTATACCTAAAGCAATGGATGACCGTTTCATAGAGATAGAAAATCGCAGTTTGTTAAAGTAGGATATGTTTCCGCTGATTACACGGAGATGTTTCCGCTAAGATTTCGACCTTTGACTAAAGCTGCCGAACTACTGGAGTTTTACCGGTTATTTTTATTTTCAGAAGTTCACCGCCATGCTATTAGTCTGACGCTATACACGCTTTAGTCGCGAAGCCTATGACGAGACGACGAGAGTTTTCAAGACTATGTTTGTAACTACTATGCCATTAGCGCTTTTAATCTAATCTTATTGCGGCGAGTTTGCTTTGTCAAAGCGTTGTCTTGATGCTGAAGCAAAAGTTTTCGAAGATGGGATTATACGGGTATAGTATAATGCATCTACTTCCCTTTTCTTTTACGGAAGAAAACGGGTTAGCCGTTCTTCCAAGGCTTGTGTAACGCTTTTTCTTTCTTTGGGATGAGTATGCTTTAGAACGCTGGCTTATCGCTTCTGTTTTTCGAGAGACTAGATCGGTTTGCATGTTCTGCCTGGACAATCAAGGAACGATGGAACAAGACTGGAAATTTTGCCTAAGACTTAGCTTGCTAGACTATCCACCTAGGTCCTAAGTTCCCTAAATTCTACGGCAGTTTTCAAGACGCTTTTGTTCCTGTCCTACAAAGAATTTAAACCTTTACAAAATTTTCGAGAAAATAGTCTTTTGAAGGTTTCGCATTCGGCGAATCCCATTTTCTCGAGTCGAAAGACGATTGGTGTTTAGAATAACCGTGATCGCACTCAAACTCACAAAGATTGATCTAACAAGCCAAGATGGGATCGGACCGAGCACGATGGGACCGGAGACCAGACGACGCCGACCGACGCCAGGTTGGTGCCACCGGCGCCAGTCTGCGCCCCGCCGGCGCCAGGCGTGGTGCCGCTGGCGCTAGGCCAGCCCGCTGCCCCTCAGCCGCCGGCGCCAGGTCGGAAGCCGCCGGCGCCAGGCCACTTCGCCCGCTGCCCGGCGCCAGCTGGGTGCGCCGGGCGCCAGGCCAGCCTGCCCCGCGATGCCGGTGCCAGGTTCAGGCCGCTGGCGCGGGCTAGTTCGTCCTGCTGGCCGCCGGGCGCCAGTTTGGGGCCGGCTGGCGCTAGGCTGCCTGCTGCCTCTGCTGGCCGGGCGCTTTGCTGGCGCCATGGCGCCAGGCTGCCCGCTGCCCCAGGCTAATTCGCCGCTTAGGCCAGCTCAGGTTCCGTTGCCGGCGCCAGGCCGCCTTGCCGTCTGTGGGTTTTTCGTTCGATCTTTTCCTCGGCCACCGCTTATGGAAATCTTTTGAGTTTTGGGAAGATCTTTAGCCAGATTTGAGATAACCGCTTTTGACCCCAACAAGAGCAAAGTGAGGTTTCCACAGGCGAGGTGACCTTGGTGATAGTTGTTCTCGCCCACGCGCAGGTGGCCGGAGAGTAATTTTGTTCCCTTCAGAAATCTCAACGGAAACTCCGATTGAGACTAAACGAAGCCATTTTGACCTAGACACAAAGGAGAACAAAGTGGGCTCTTACTAAGGCGAACTGGGAAGACTGATCTTACCTTATGGCAAGTCGTCCTAGTAAGATCAAGTTCCACCTCCTTTCGCTTTTCCGCTAGTTCCTCAAGAGTTGTTTGTAAGAAGTATGGCAGTGGGAATCGGTGAACCGATTTGTCGGCTTCGTCTCTGGCGAAGTAATATAGGGTTTCCAAGGTTTCGAGGAGAATAAGTTTTATTTTTCCGAGAGGTTCTCGAAGAAACGCTTTAGAAACCTTGCTCGCTACATTTCTCTAACTTGGTAACAAGACTAATTTTTGGGGTTTGATAGATTTTATCGTTCTTCTCGCTAGATAGAGAAATTGGCGAAGCTCGCTGCGTTCTTCCTGTGGCGGAGCAGCGCTAGGTTTTGATTTGCTTGAGCACCGCATGCTTGGCGTAAGCAAGCAGTAGGAACAGTCGCTGGAGTTGTTTTACCATCGCTGACGAAACTGCAACTTTTTCTTTCATATTTCGACATCGGTTCGACTGCTTTGGCGGTCGATGAGTAAGAGTAATCCGCCCCTCCTTCTAGCCAAACTGTGGGAACCAAATTCACACCGCCAATTTTAATGAATAAGATTGCGGAGGAAAGCAAGTTAACCAAACTTGAAGGTCCGGATTCTCGCGACAGCCAACGACAAGTGACCTAATAAATGCGGAAAAAGATTTGTTAAGATTTGAGACTGGACCTTAAGAAAGGCTTCCTAACGCACTTTCGAGGATCAAGTCGGACGAAGTTCAGTTAGAAAGAATTGAACAAGAGATCGAACCGCCCTGGTTCGCCTAATATGAGCGCTGGTCATAGAAGCGGCATGTCGAAGATAACGCCTAGGTTTCTATGTGCGGAGCTCTTAAGTAAAGAATTGTCCGATCCTTCCGAGGAGCCGAGATTTATGAAGCAGGAGGCGCCAGACGCTCTAGGGCCTGGTTCGCCTAATATGAGCGTTGGTCATAGAAGCGGCATGTCGAAGATAACGCCTAGGTTTCTATGTGCGGAGCTCTGAGTAAAAGTATAGTTAGATTCATCCGAGAGGAACGGGTCTGCGGAGAAGATAAACTAGAACAAGAGACGCCAGACGCTCGAAGTCCTGCCTCGCTGGCCTAACCGCCTAAGTTCTAAGTTCTCTAAGCTAGCAGGATGCTCTAAGTCTCCAATCTAGGATTTTCGGATCCCCTTCTCTTCTGCCCTTGCTCTCCTTATATATCCACTCCAAGGTCGGTTTGCCTTAGGATGATGGACCTCGCCTTTGGGCCCAAGCTTATCTCTTCAGAAGTATTCCATTTTCGCCGATCTTTGTAATTATCCTCGAAGTTTTGGTGACTTGATGTTTATCCGATGTTCGATATCGGACAAACCGCCATAGCCTGATTGGGCCTGAATTCTAAATTCGTAGTTAGTCCGTGGACTTGTCTTAAGTCGCTAAACGCTTTATAATACATTTCGAAGACTATCTTTCTCGTAAAATAAACCGTGATAACCTAAAGGATCGATGTTCGCTAATCGACCTTGTTCTATACGATATCTTCTACGAAATCCAATCCTTCTAGTTTTTGTCGTGAAAACATCGAGGACGATTCCAATCTAGTCGTAGGATGTTTATTCCAGAGCCGCGGATCGCCCCAAACTCATGATGATTGATCCAAACAAGCCAAGATGGGATCAGACCAACACGATGGGACCGGAGACCAGGACGAGGGCCGCCGACCGGCGCCAGGTCGGGTGCCGGGCGCCAGGCCAGCCCGCGACGACGGTGCCGCCGGCGCCAGGCCAGCCCGCGGCGACGGTGCCGCCGGCGCCAGCCGGTGCCGCCGCCAGGCCAGCCCGCGGCGACGGTGCCGCCGGCGCCAGGCCGCCCGCTGCCACGGAAAGCCGCCGGCGCCAGGTCGGGTGCCGCCGGCCAGGCCAGCCCGCTGCGGATCGGTGCCGCCGGCGCCAGGCCGGGTGCCGGGCGCCAGGCCGGTGATCGGTGCCGCCGGCGCCAGGTCGGGTGCCGGGCGCCAGGCCAGGCCGGTGATCGGTGCCGCCGGCGCCAGGTCGGTGCCGCTGGCGCCAGGCCGCCCGCTGCCACGGAAAGCCGCCGGCGCCAGGACGGTGCCGCCGGCGCCAGGTCGCCCGCTGCCACGGAAAGCCGCCGGCGCCAGGCCAGGCCGGTGACGGTGCCGCCGGCGCCAGGCCGGTGACGGTGCCGCCGGCGCCAGGTCGGTGCCGCCGCGCCAGGCCGGGTGCCGCCGGCGCCAGGCTGTAGATCTCGGCGAGGGCTTCATTTGATATCTTGATCGCTTGGTTCCTCACGGTTTGAGAGAACGACTCTTCAAGTTTCGAGGCAGATTCTTTTATGTTTAGGTTTTGTGGTGATCGAATCTTGATGTCGCGGCGAAGGACCAATCTTTCCGGGATTCTCGCCCACGCACGCCCGTAGTCTTCCGATCTCACAGAGAGTGGATATTCTATTTGAGAAAATCTCGATAACTCCTTTTAGAAATTATCCGAGACTTTTTGTTTCAAGAAATACTTCTAGAGACTTTCAGTCATTGATTCCGTCGCGACCGATTTTGACACCAACAACTGCCGATAAATAATGTTCGTCACGAACAATTAAAAGATCTACACCTCTCTATATTTTACACAATAGCTCTCTATCTCTCGTAATCAATTCCATCCCCTTTCAAACTCAATGGAATATTTCCCTCTTCTCGAATTGCCTAAAGATATTCAGGTGTTAGTTGTCGAACGTGTGGCCCGCAACTCCATCCTTGATCTCTTTTGCATCAAAGAATCGTCCAAGTGGATTAAGGCGTTAGCAGACCGGCGTAGGGTTTACCATTTTTTCGATGTGTTATCCGTTCCTTGGGATCTCGACATTCCTTCTCAGTTTTTGAAAACTTGCTACGAGGAGGGAATCCCAAGCACAATTTATATAAAGGGTGCACAGTTTGTCTACACCTTCAGCTTTAAAGAAGAAGGACTGGCTCTCATGGGCGAGCAGTGCGGGGATATGAGCATGCTGTGTACCTTCACGCAATCACTCGAGTGATCTTTTGGAGTGATGGGCAGTATATCAGCCGTATTCCTAGAGAATCGGATGAGAGAATCGGGAAACTAGTCCGATCTGTGAAATGGGGATGGGGTCTGTGGTATTGTAACGAGTTCCGTGAAAAGATTGAAGTGTTTGAATGGTCTTTTCTCGAGGAGTTCTACAGTTGCAACTGTGGAAATCTTAATGATCGATTCTCGTGGTGCTTGTTCCACATTGATCGATCCAAGGATGACAGCATGTGCGACCGCTGTTTCTGGATCAAAGAGCTGTGGTGCTTACTCCGTGATTTTGAACCGATAAGCGTTATTAGGGACACAAGGAGGTGGTGAAGATGTAATGTATGTTATGGTTTTCATGTTTTTGTATTACGTCTGACTTAAGTATTTACATGATTTTGTATAACAGTTGGTTTGTTTCATTACGGCTGACTTATTAGTATCATATTGAATTACGGCTGAATTACGTTTTCGGTCAGGCTGTCGTATATGACTGAATTAAACCAAACTAAGTACAAAGAACACATCATAGAAACGAGAGCTTTTGTCATTTTCAATAAAGAAAATTCCACAATATTAACGCTGGAAATACGAAACGTCCTTTCGCCTTAGTTAAACGAAATTAACTAGAAAATACCTTAATGAAAGTATTTTCGCCTCGATATGATAAAGATCGCTGTTAAACTCAATTGTACATACTAATTATGCTGATACGACTGAGTTATGGAATGATATTACAGCTGCGTTATGGAAAAAAAGTTCCCGCCAAAATACTAACTTCTCGAAAATAAATAATCTTTGTTGATGAGATTATTATAAGATACGAGGCTGTGTTATTATAGCGATAATACCGCCGATAAATAAGTTACTTAACAATTATTAGTCTTCACCCCCTTGTCAGACTAAATGGATTATTTCTCTTTGAATTACCTGAAGATATTCAGGCAGAGTCTTCAACGGTGGCCCGTAACTCTTTCCAAGATCTCTATAGCATCGAGCAGCAGCCCAAGTCAATGAAGGCTAGCGAAGCATAAGAAGGGTATACCATTTTTTCGATGTGTTATCCTTTCCCTGGGGACTCGCTTTGCCTTCTGAGTTGATGAAAACTTGCTACGAGGATGGAAACCCAAGCACACTTTATATAAAAGGTGTACAGTTTTTCTACACATTTGACAAGCAAGAAGAAGGGCTTGCTCTCATGAAGCGTGCAGCAGATGCACGCAATGACTCGAGCAATCTTTCGGGGTGAAGGGATGTATTTTCATGGTATCTCAACATAATCAGTTGAAAGAATCGGGAAACTCGTGCGATCTGTAAAATGGGGATGTGGTTTGTGGCATGCTGACGAGTTCCGCTCTAGGAGGGCCTATTTCATTTCATCTGTTGTTATGTCGTTCTACCGTTGCCAATGTGGAAATCTTATCGAGCGACAATGTATGTGCTTATGGCACATTGATAACTCTAAGGATAACAACATTTGTGGGCGTTGTTTCTGGATCAAAGAGGTGGGCTTGTTCTTCTGTGATTTTGAACCGATAAGCCTGTTTAGGGACACAAGGAAGTTGTGAAGTTGTAATTGAAAAGTGTTGAATGTATAACGGCTGGGTTATGGTTTTCCTTTTTGTATAACGACTAGGTTAGATATTTTCATGAATTTGTATTACGGCTGGGTTATGGTTTTCAAGTTTATGTATTACGGCTGAGTTATTAATATAATGTTTTGTATTACGACTGAATTACGGTTTCAGTCAGTTAAGGTCTCGTATGTATACGACTGAATTAAAACAACCTAACTATAAACTCCTTTAAGCAAAGTCTTACCATCTCGATATTATAAATGTCTCGGTATTAGTTCAGCTGTAACCTATTTGTACACGCCTATTTTCACAGGCCTAGTCAAGAACACATCATAGATACGACAGCTTTGTACAAATAATGGATTTGCTTTTCTTTTTTTTTTGGGCAAAGATTTATTTTGCTTAAAATATGATTATTGATGCATAAAAGCTGAGATATTTCAGTCCTATTTTCAGACGCCTAATAAAGATGAAAAGGCTGAGTTATTTAGTAATACAGCTGAGTTATATACAACGACGCGATAATAAAACCGTTTTACTGCCAATAAATAAGTTACTTCTAGAACAAACTAGAAAGGCTGAGTTATTAAGCAATACGGCTGACTTATGACTAAACAAAGAAGTAGTAGTTGCAGAGTATCGCCATTCCAACACCACAAACGACCACATTCCTCATACATTCGTCTCTTTTTCTCACGTGAGCTGTCTTCATTACTTCAATCTCTTTTCCCAACCGAGCAACGTTAAGTATGAGGAATGAGATGTCATCGTTCATGCAACGAATCACGGGCTTGATATCTTCGACCTCTTCCACCAAACACTCATCCGCCCATTTGAATAAATGTCTCTGTTTTCACCAATACAACCAGATCTAAGTAATACGTTTGAAAACATACTAAATAAGAACCAAAACTAACCTTATGATATCTTCTTGCACAGCAATAGTACAATCTTCCTGGATTCGTAACGCTTCCAGATGTAAAAAGTTCAGCGGGTTGACCACACCAACACTGTTTCGGTGTTCCTCGCTCCGCGTTCAGATGCCATCTGCCATAATTTCCATAAACAGAGGATGAGGAAGACATTTTTAATCTGAAATTAAAATATGTGTTGCATAGACATTAGTCTGACTTATTAATTGAATGAAGGAAGACGACAGCATTGAAACGGCAGCATTTAGTTTCTATCAGTATTTATTAACTAAATATACAAAAGAATATAAAATAATTAAGTCTCGGTATCGGGAAATCACTCGATTGTTCACACGCCTAATCAAGAGGTCATAGTTCATTGAAGTGATGTGGGGAGACGACTATTGTTTCTTGTGTGTTATTAAATTTAATTTCAAAATTATTTATCTCCGTTAATGTTTTATCGTGCAATTTTAACTTTATTTTCTTGTTTAATTATACCAACCAAACTAGAAACTCCATTGAACAAACTGACGGTCTCGACAATGCTATAGTTTGTATACTGGCTGAGTTGTTTGTACTTAGTGGCTGAGTTATTGTTTTTTCGTTGTTGAGTTGTTGTTACCTACTGACTGAGATATATAACATTATGGATGAGTGAGATTTACAATACTTAGAGGTAAAGACAAGTACGATTGAGACTGAGTGAAACCTCAAACATACAGACAAGGAATCAGTATGTAAAACCAAAATTATCCGGACCGAACTCTTCAAACATGTGTACGAGTTCAAGCCACACTCTAGTAAGCATCCAAGAAGGCTTGTCGCCTCCATGCGCCCATGTTCTCTTCAACTATCGCATCTGAAATCGAAACAGATACCTCACAACTTCATTAAAATATTTCCAAACTAGATAATTATGCATTCGATCCCACGTGTTTTTACGCTACAAACAAAAAAAAAATACTAATATTAGGTGTTTTATCTCAATCTGATTTGAAAACATAGTTGGTCCTTACAGCTAGTTGAAGAAACCAGCGTTCCTTAATATGATCGGGAATGGAGCGATATGTCGGCCATGCATAGACCCATCTGTCTATCAGAATCGGCAGGATCAGCAAGGGGAGATCGCTTAAAAACCTAAACCAGGTAGGGGTGGTTTTGTCTAGCAAGTCACCCGGACCAGGATTTAGAACTGGGAGGTTTTCCCGATTTGCGTAGCTTTGAATCGCATTGACACTGTTTTCTATCCTCGTTGAATAACCTGGAACAACCGACATAATTTAATTTTTTGGAGAAATAAAAAATCTCTACAAAAAGGTGTACCAGAAGAGGACTATATATAGAGAGATCTGTGAACTCAAAAGTCGCGAGAAAAATTAAGGGAAATTAAATCTGATTTCGCATCCGCCCAAAATATGAAAAGTCGAGATTAAGTAACACTTGACGACTGAGTTAATGTAAATTTTACGGCTGAGTTATCGTTAAGGGTTTAGGGGTTACGGTTGCAAATTTAGGGTTGCAATTTTAGGGTTTAGGGTGGCATATTCATTTATTTATATTTATGATATGGATTTATGGTGCAGGAAATATGGTAAATAACACAAATTTTTTTTAGAATCTGATTGTGTAATGTTTACTTGGATTGAATTATGCTCACATCTCATTGAAGTATTGTAAGGTTTCAAGTAATTGTAAGACAACCAATACCTCAATACCATGATGGATTCCAAACTTGTAATTTCAATACAGTAGACACATTGAGTTGATAATATATTCACTTAAAATTATATATCCGGAGTTAAGGTAACATTTTACCGTATAAACATTTCATTCTTTAAATTTTAGGGTATGTTTGAGGTAATATTTAGTTTTAGAAGCGAAATGGCTGAGTTATAGTAGTCAATACGGCTGAGTTATAGTAGTCGATACGGTTGAGTTATATTAGTCGATACGGCTGAGTTGTTTAAATTGTTACGATATGGCTGAGTTATAGAAATTAGTGAAAGTCAAATACATCCCTAATAAAATTAGCCAACTTAAGTCAAATAGTACAGAATAACAGACACAGAGGTTCAAGTGGACAGCATATTGTTCAAATGTGTATTTCCTCCTTCTGCGAGGATCTTTGCTGCCATCTTCACACGTAAACCTTGTATAGTTTTAGCGTTTATCCTATCAAAAGTTACCCCAAGCGCTAGACACTCCACAAACTTCAACGAATACATCCCACAGTCGCCAATATGGGTGTTTTGTGGAACGGATCTTTTGCTCCTCCTCCTGAATGCGAACTTCTTCTTACTACGGGTACGGAGATTGGCAGGAATATGCTCATTCAAAACCGCGGGAAGCATTTCCGTTAGCGGTTTAAAATAACCTAGAATTCTCTCTTCACTTTCGGGTGTGTGCTCTCCAACGATTGGATTGTAGCAATCGATTTTCTCCTTCTTCAGATCAACGTGAAACGCCACCCAATGATCTCGCCCGGTCTGAAGACATCCGTACACGTGATCCACATCTTGATACCATTTCAAGTTTGTCTTAAAGTCATGGGGAATCCTACCGCTTACTAGATCTTCAGAATCGCTTTTAAATGTCATCATCCGAGGTTTCATCTTAAACTGTTTGTAATCGCGGAACCCAATTAGCTAAGTTCCAAGTGTCAAAGAAGGTAATGCGTTTGGACCAGAATGGGGTGGGATCTCACATGGACCTTTGAATGAGGCAATTCATATACGCTTCGATATGCTACACAAATATTATAAACAACTCAGCCATAATATATAATTTCAGACGCAATCTAAACTATAAATCAGTCGTAATATTAATATAACTCAGTCGTAATAGAAAATTTTAGCCGTAATAAAGACTTACATTATCAAACACCCATCCATACTCGCTTGGCCAACGGCTCTCATGGATGAGTATGCTGTAGAAGTTACTCTCATGATCAGCTGATCTTGCAACTTTTTTCCTGCTGGTTCTGGTTTTGGGTGGAATACTGCTAATGTGTTTCATAAGTTTTCATACAGAGACGGATCAACAGTGCAAGGGTCATATATTGCTGTTGAAGGTTCAATATTCTTCCTCATGCACGCCGCTCCATTGTTGTCAATTAACGGAAAACTGGTCCTGAAGGTTCTGAAGAATCCACTCGCCAATGCAAACCCTCGCGGAGATAATTGAACACTTCTCCCGAAAATCTCTACGACGGATAATGCAAGCAGAGCTTGGCCTTATATCTCAGATCTCGCAACACTTCGTTCTCATCAGCCACCTCAGCATTCACTTTCATCTTGAATCGCTTTTTCTGTTTACAGCCACTCTGATTACACCCCCACGCTTTTTCTCCTGCACTTTTTCTTCATCAACTCAGTCTTCCTCCTTCTTAGCATCGGCTTTTGTAACCCAGTTTCAGCCTTTTCTTTTTCAATCAGCTTTCCGTTTTCAAGCTTAGCAGCGGCATCCTCAGCCTCATCCTCGCCCTAACCTTAACTCAAACCTGCCTCCGCTTGCTGGCGTCGCAGGATGGACAATTAGCAACCTTATCATCCTTACAAGTCTGCAGGAGAAGCGCAACAATCAATGTTACTTCCTTTAACAGGCGCATTAGCTCTATCAAAATCCCCAGCCAAAATCCTTTTCACCCTGAAGCATTATCGACTTCTTCGGCAAAAACTTTTCGGTCCCAACCCTTAGCAGGCTTAGCAGGGTTTAACGCTGGACTATTGACAGACTTCGATGTTTGTCCTGCTGCGGCGATGGCTTCTCTGAAGACCCTTCTTCACCACCAGCGATGGAGAGGTTAACAATGTTTTGTTACGCCCCAAGCCCCAGAACTTTCAGACACTCCTCCAATGTATCTTTCACGATATCCTCAACAGTCTTATTCTGGTCAAACCAGAGGCGTTAAACCGCGAATCAATCATTTTCCCCAGCACTCACAATGGACTCCATAGTCGCATTGTTCACCGTCTTTACTAGGTTCCTTGCTAGAACCTCTTTCCCTGCACCAGCTTGACCCTCACTGGTGTTCATTTTCTTCCGCTTCTTAGTGGGTGGCTCAGCTTCGTTGAAACTCCACCCTTCGTTTCCTTCTTCTTCTTCTCATTCCCTTCCCCTCGCGATTCCCTGCACTTCCTAAAAGCCTTTGACAAATGTACCAGTATGTATGTCTGTTATCGTTTATCGAGCTGTGGGTCTTGACGCTCATTCGCCGCTGAGGAAACATCTCTTGAAATGAGTCCTTCAAAACCCATTCTCCTCACACGGACCTGCAACACCATGTTATGATAGATCTCAGCCACATAATATATCATAACTCCGTCATCGTTAAAATTAAAATTCACTCAGCCGCCGAATAACTTGTATCTGAGGTTAAACCTAACCTCGGTATGCTTGTTGATTTCCTCAGCCAACACTTTATCAAAACTTTTACATGTACGGCTTCCACCCCATCGCAAAAGCGGAACGTCTTCATTTGGAAGCACTCTCCCAAAACACTCACCGAAGCAGGGGACGGATTCGTACGCCCAAATCTGTAACGCGATAGCCATGCCGCTTATTGTGTATGTCCCTCCTTCTGGAGACAACGTTTTGAGAGAATCAGCGAGAATTCCGTATGCAAACCTACCCCATGGATACGACCTCATGGCTTCATCGTCGAATACCCTTATTGCACCTTGAAAGGGTATCCTTGAATTGTGATGCAAACAATAGAGTCCCATCGCTTGAAGAAATAGCATCCCCAACCACTTACGCTTTTGATAACTCCAAAGCGGACAGAAGTCTAATGCTGCCTTGAGTTCGTCTAACTTGGGTCCCACCCCAAGCGGCACCTTCAACTACTCCCAAAACTCTTTGTACTGATCAGGTTCAAATGCCTCTACTGGCAATGGACCTGTGTTTAATCCGGTGATCTCACCAAATTCGAGCAAGCTGAACCTCATAGGCTCATCAACCACGAGACACCATATCTCCTTCTTTTGTACTCGGAGCTGTCTACATAGTAGATAGTGTACTGTCCTACCAGACCACACGCTTTTGCGTTCACATAACCTAGCAACTACTCCAAGGCCAGAGTTCAGCAGTTCTCCCCACACATCAAGTCATATTGTTTCTCTAACACTAGGCCAATCTCCTAAACGCAAATTGTGATTGATAGCTTTATCTTCTAGGTTAGAGAACCCTTCGGGATAAAGTCTTGGAGGGTAACTCCGTGATCTAGCTTCAGAAACATCCATCTGATCATTATCACCCAACAATAACAAAGACACAACAAAACAATAACTCAGCCACAAATGATAACTCAGTCAAAACATAACAATAAGACAGCCACAACATAATAATATCTCAGCCGTAACATAACATTAACCTAGTCACAGCACAGCAATAAATCAGCCACAATATTACAATAACTCAGCCATAACAAAACCCTAACTCAGTTGCAATATAACCCTAACTCAGACACAACAAAGCCCTAACACCCGCAGTCGCAACAAAATATATAAAGTTCCCTGAAATATAATGTATAACTGAGAAGAAAACTCAACAAAAACTGAATATATAACATCGCGACATTTTACCGGAAAAGACGAACTCGTAGATAAGAATGCGGCGAAGACGATTTCGTACAAACGATTGGAGAAAACGATTTCGGGGAAGTAAACACAAACGCCGATATTCCTTTAAGACAACACAGTATCAACGAAGACAGTTAGTTCGAGGAAGTAAACACAATGTCGACGAGGATTTCGGAAAATCAGAGAATACTACGGTTTCTTCTTGAGGCGGCGATGTTTTCTGATTTCTATTTTTTCAAAACTGATATGTATAAAAATTATTTAATTATTTAATGAGATCCCTTATTTAATTATGTGAAAAGGAACTGTTTTAGACGGTTTGATTACTCTTGGTGATGTGGATTTTGAGATTATTTGAGGCCTCTTATTTGAGACTAATATATTAGAGATGGATTATATATATAAACAACACGACTGAGTTATATAAACAACACGGCTGAGTTATTGAATCTCAACCATTGATTCAATACCATCCAAAGGTGTAGATGGTGATCCACACCAAACCAATAGGAAAAAAGGACGAGGATAGCCTGAAGGGTGGTTCTGGGCCTTTGATCTAAACCAATAAATGGCTCAAAAAACAGCCAGATTATCTTTTTATTTAATTATTGTTGTGAGTCAGAGAAAAGAGAGATCCTTGTCTTCAAGGAATTGACCAATAAGAAACAAGCACGAAGATAACCAAATGTTTTATTTGTGGCCATTCGATTAAAGTCAATCAATGGCTAAGATAGATTATTTCATTTAATAGTTATTTTAGTAATTGTATTTATATTTTTGACGAAATTTGTTTATATAAAAATCAAGTTATTCATTTACACATAAAATAATGATATGAAATCAACAAAATAATTATATTTCATTTTTTATAAGCGATCTTTAATTAAATTAATAATATAATAGTAATTTGGGGTATGATATGTGGTCTATATATAGGGTTTAGGGTTTGATTTAAAATATTATATTGTACTTTTTGTTTAATTATCTGGTGGTTTAATTTTAGTTTGTAAATTTATAATTTGAAATGTTATTAGTCTGGAGTAGTATATTTTCTTGTAGGAATATAATTTTATTTTAAAATTAAGATTTTAATGTATTATGATATACGTTAATACAAGGTATTTGGTTTAAGGCTTAGGATTAAGATTCAGAATGGAGTATATGATTGATTTTATACTTGGATTTTAAGTTTTAAAACTCTGGATTATAAAGTTTGAAAATATTACACTACAAGAAAACACAACATTAGCGACGAACATTAACGAGGAAAATTAAACCTCGTAAAATAACGTCGTCTTTACGAGTTACTTACGACGAAAATAAAAAGCAACGTCATTTCGTCGTAAATTAACGAGGAAATAATTTCCACGTAAAAAGGACGTAAGGTAACGTGGTTCTTACGAGGAAAATTATCTTCCACGTAAAACTAGCGTGTCCTTTACGAGGAAAACTTTTGCATGTAAATAACGACGAAATTTCGAGTCTACCAACTTTGTAGGTGAAACACGTTTTTTAGGCTACCTAACAAAATTTCGTGGTTATTTAGTAGTAAAATCTCAACTACCAGATTCGAAAATTTTCTATAAATATGAACCTTTGAAGATCATTTTAAACACACCAAGAAGAAAAAAATATAAGCGTGAAAGAAAAAATGTCGGCTCCGGAATATTTTCGAGTTCGCGGAGGTGGATGTATATGCATAGAGATGCTAGCGGAGTAGTGAAAAGAATACCTTCGGGGCTGGAGACATTTATGCATCAGGCAGATTCCACACCTGGCCCAAGAAAGCGGTAAGATGTTCGTCCTTGTCGAATGCAACAATTGAAATTGGCAAATCGTGAAAATGTTTGGAAGCATTTAATAAATAGAGGTTTCCGTCAAATTACTATATCTGGTTTCAACATGGAGAAGGTTATAATTATGATGAGAATCATGAAGCTAGTAGTAGTAATAGCAATTTTCGGGAAGAACAACGGTTGATCATCATCATTTGCATAATGAACATAGTTACCATCAAGAAGAGCAGATGGTAGATTTTGATAGGGTTCATGATATGGTAGCTGATGCATTAAGTAGCTCATGATGAAGATGAAGAACCTAATATAGATGCAAAAAGTTTTATGAAATGTTAGATGTCGCGAATCAGCCACTTTACGATGGTTGTAGAAGGTCTCTAAATTGTCGTTGGCAGCTAGAATGATGAATATTAAAACTGATCACAATCTATCTGAAAGTTGCATGAATGAATGGGCAGACTTGTTTAAAGAGTATTTGCTTGGGAAGACAATGTGTCGCTGATTCTTATTATGAGATTCAAACTGGTTTATAGTCTTGGCTTGCCTTGGAGATAATAGATGTTTGCATTGACAATTGCATGATCTGGGGAGATGATGAGAAGTTAGAAGAATGTCGATTCTGCAAGAAGCCACGATTCGCCGCAAGGACGGGACGTAATAGGTACCGTACCAAAGGATGTGGTACCTACCATTACGCATTGATTGAAAAGATTGTACCAATCGGAGCGACTGTTGGGAAGATGAGATGACATGCGAGCACACTCAGGCGGATGGTGAGATGACTCATCCATCGATGCAAGAGCCTGGAAACATTTCAACAAAGTACATCCGAATTCGCTAGCAATAGCCGAATGTGTATCTCGGATTATGCACGGATGGATTTAGTCCATTCGAATGTCGAGGAGACAATATTCATTGTGGCTAGTCTTTCTTACGCCATACAACCTGCCACCGGAGATGTGCATGCAACGGAGTTGCTGTTCTTGACCATATTAATACCTGGTCGAACCATCCAAAAGGTCTCGGATGTTTTCCTGCAACCACCGATAAAAGAGTTGAAGGATTTGTGGTCAACAGGGAAGAGGACGATGACTCGCCAACGAAGACAAATTTTACGATCGCGGCGATGCTTTTGTGGACCATAAGTGACTTTCCTGCCTATGGGATGTTGTCTGGATGGACTACACATGGGAGATTAGCTTGTCCATATTGTAATGGAGCGACATATGCTTTTCAAGCGAAGAATGGTAGGAAGACAAGTTGGTTCGATTGTCACCGCCGATTTCTTCCCATTGGTCATCCGCATCAAGAAACAAGAAATTGTTTAGGCACAAAAGAGTTGTGAGAGACACTCATCCTCCATATTTAACTGGACAACAAATTCAAGCAACTTCGATTACTATGGAGCTCGAAACAGTTCCCGTGGTGGTAATTGGCATGTCCCCGAATATGCCTGATTTTTACGGTGTTCAGCACAATTGGCACAAGAAGAGTATATTTTGGGAGTTGCCATATTGGAAGGATCTTCTTTTCGCCACAACCTCGATGTGATGCATATAGAGAAGAATTTCTTTGAGAACATCATGAATACAATATTGAATGTCGGGGAAGACAAAAGACAACATAAAATCGAGGATGGACTTGCCGGATATTTGCTCAAGAAGTGAGTTACATATAAAAGCAATGGACAAGTTCCGTTCGATATTCAGATTGTCTTCTAAAAAGTCGATGTTGTTCAACCGGGTGGCATCGAAGTGAAGTTCCCGATGGGTATGTTTCAAATCTCTAGATGTGTTGAAAAGGGTCAAAAGTTCTCGGGATGAAGAGTCATGATTGTCATGTATTTATGCAACGACTACTTCCCTTTGCATTTATGAGCTACTTCCAACAAGCGTACATGAAGCACTTTCAGGTAATAAATTATAGCCCATTAATTTTATAATGGTTTAGTTTGCAATAATGTATGACTAATGTGTTTATTTTGTTTTGGAATTAGGCATCGGAGCATTTTTCGGGATCTGAGCACACGCACTCTTAAAGAAGAAGTTGTGGAACAGCTTGAGGAGAACATTCCCATCTTATTGTGCAACTGGAGAAAATATTTCCGGGATTTTTGATGTCATGGAGCATCTAGCTATCCACCTCCCATATGAGGCATTGCTTCGGAACCTGCATACTACGGATGGATGTATCAGTATGGCGAGCCATGAAATATTTGAAGGGAAAAGCCAAAAACCTGGCAAAAGTTGAAGGTTCTATAATTGCTGGAAGTTTGACGGAAGAAACTTCTCACTTTACATCGTACTACTTTGGGTCAAAAGTACGTACCCGGAAAAGAGCTCCTAGAAGATATGATGATGGTGGTGTCGCGCCAACATATGCAGTTGCTGGTGTTCCAGACATCTTTAGCCAGATTGGGCGACTCGGTGGGAAATCAAAAGAAGTTTGGTGGTCGAGTGAAGAAGACGCCCATAGTGCACACACCTATATTCTACTCAATTGCGAGGATCCATTGATGCGTTATTTTGAAAGGTACATATATATGGACACTTCTAAAAACACATAATAAATATAAATTATATAATTGTGAAATTAAGATTAATTGATGTGAAATGTGATTTTACAGCTTATTTGTTTCTCAAGTCGAAGAAACATTCCCAGGTATATCCACAAGTGACGTAGACAAAAGGAAAGATCAACACTTTATTAAGTGGTTGAAGAATCAGGTATTAATTTTTACACCTAGCTCGATCAACTTATTTTTCCATACATTATATTTACTAATATTTCAATGTTCTATTTTTTTTAATGTTGATTATGACGACGATGCAGATTATCCTAAGTGGTTACACAGTAATTCAATCTCCACATGTAAAGGTCACCACATCACGATGTATTTCACACGAAGTCATACTTTTCACACATATGAGTATGGTAGACGGCGACCAGTAACTATGGAATATGTGTGAAAGAGGAAACAATTTCACGGGATCTTGGCGGAGATTATTGAAGTCAATTCCCGGGATATTGAAGCTTAAATCGTCCTCTTCAAATGTGAATGGTTCGACTGTCACAACGAGGTGTTCGGTATAACAAATTTGGTGTAGTTGATGTCAATGGTGGATGAAGGTACAACAAATTTGAGCCTTTCATCTTAGCTTCACAAGCAGACCAAGTTTGCTTCCTTCCATACCCTCGGATGAGAAAATCAGGAATAAATTGGTTATCCGTGATCAAAGTTACACCTCGTGGATCGAATCATAAGTGGAGAAGAACCACCATTGCAAGAAGAACAGATAAATGTAGTCGAGGAACCTGAAGCTGCCACGACGACATACTTCTCATTGATCCGCATAATCATGAGTGCGAAGATCTTACCGACGATGCGACGGACGAAGGTGTTGAAGGCGAGTTTAATGAAAATGATGATGTTTCTAGTGATGACGAATGTCGATGTATCCATTGATGTATTAGTATTGATGTATGATTGATTTTCAGACTTAAGGAATTGTGGTTTTGAATTTTGAATGGAATAAAAGATTGAGGTTAAAGGGAAGATGGTTGGGGTTTGGAATATATGAAGTAGAAGATAAGGAAGATGGGGTTTGGGGTTTAGGTTTTGGATTATAGGGATTTAAACATAAATCTCGTTATTTCCACGTTATATAGCGTGGTTTTACAACAGTGAGAATTAAAAACGGGCCTCGCGATTTCCACGTAAGCACAATTAAATTAGTAAAGACCACGTTGAACTGCGATGGAAATAACGAGGAACATTTAATTATTAAAAAACAAAGTCGTTAATTCCACGTAAGCTCATTTCGTCGTAAAGACCTCGTTAGCTTACGTGGAAATAACGTGGTTTATATTTAAATACCTAAAATCCAAAATCCAAAACCCTAAACCACAAACCTAAACCTATCTTCCTTATCTTATCTTTTACTTTATATATTCGGACCCCAAATTCTAAACCAAAATCCAAAACCCATCTTCCTTATCTTATCTTTTACTTCATATATTCCAAACCCCAAATTAAACCAAAATCCAAAACCACAAACCCTATCTTCCTTATCTTATCTTTTACTTTATATATTCCAAACCCCAAATTCTAAACCAAAATCCAAAACCACAAACCATCTTCCTTATCTTATCTTTTACTTCATATATTCCAAACCCCAAATTAAACCAAAATCCAAAACCCTAAACCATCTTCCTTATCTTATTTTTTACTTCATATATTCCAAACCTCAAATTCTAAACCAAAATCCAAAACCCTAAACCCTATCTTCCTTATCTTATCTTTTACTTCATATATTCCAAACCCCAAATTCTAAACCAAAATCCAAAACCAAGCCTATCTTCCTTAGAGATTGATGGGTTGTATAAGTTATAAGTAGAGGTTGAAGTTATAAAATTATAAGAAGAAGGGGTTTGGGGTTTTAAGTGTAAATTAGAACAAAGCCTCGTTATTTCCTCGTGGAAATAAGCCGCGAACCTGCGATTACCACGTGAGTTCACGTGGAACTAACGGCAATTAGGAAGCGAAGAGACCTTCTAGTTATTTCCTCGTTAACTCACGAGGAATTAACGAGGAAATCTACATCTATATATACCAAGACCATTTTGTCACAATTCATAATTCCAAAAGAGGAGAAAGGTCTGGAATCCGCGAGTCTTGAAGAAAGATTCTTTAAAAAGAGGAGAAAGGTCGGAATCCGAGTGAAGACACGGTCTCTTCCCAATTGTGATTCGGTATCTTTCTTCTCTTTCTTTGAAGAATTCTTTAAAAATAGAAGAAATATCTAGAATCACGAGTGTGAAGACACAGACTCTTCCCACTTACGATTCCAACAATTTCTAAATCTTAAAATTATAATTTGGGGTTTAGGTTTTGGATTTTAGGAATTTGAGAAATATCCTCGTTATTTCCTCGTTCTGGGAAACATGGGACTCGCGAATTCCTCGTAAAGGAAAACACGGGCCTCGCGATTTCCTCGTAAAGAAAAAGGCGGGCCATTATTTCCTCGTAAAGAAAAGGCGGGCCTCGCGATTTCCTCGTTAATTTGAGGTTTTACGGTAATGTATCCTATATATATACCCACGAACCCTCTCACTTTCTCATTTCCTCTCTACTTCCTCTCTAAAATCATGGTAAGTCCTCTCTCCTCCCTTTGATTAGTTTAGGGTAGTTTAGGTGGTTAGTGTAGGGAATTTAGATAGGTTCTGGATTTTAGGTTAATTAGTGTTGATTAGGTGATTAATTAGGAATTTAATATATAAAAATTTGAAGTTTGAGTGCTAATTTTGAATTTTTTTAATAGGTACGAAAGAACAAACTTACTTTACTGACCGGATGTTGATTGTGCGGGTAGTCGTTACACCCGGTTCTTCTTCTACAGCACCTAGTTCTTGGTCGGATAGCGTCGAGACTCAGTCTTCTCGAGAGAGTCTCTCCTACAGCACCTGGTGTACAATCGGTTGCACCACCGGCTCATCATGATCATCATGTCCCGGAGGTGCCACCTCGAGTGCCTCCACCGATGGCTGCGGAGATGCGGCTCCCATTCATCCCGATCTGATGGTGCCGCCGAGTGCTCCTTACTGCAGATACACTGTCGAGGACATTCTCGCTCAGCCGGGCAGAAGGTTTACGGTCATAGACCCGACCGACCGGACGGAACTTTGTGGTATGTTATATTTTTTAGATTCTTTTAAATTTTTTAATAACATTACTATCTAATTTATACTTTAAATTTGTTTTTTAGGTTTGGGGTTGGCGGATGTCTCGCATCAGATGTAACCGACACGATGAAGGGTTACTTCTCCATGCCACATCGAACTGGAAGAAGCCCGTCTACATCAGAAAAGCGTGGTTCAATTTTTCGCTGTAAGTTACTATTAATTTTTATATATATACTATTATTTTTTAATTTAAATTTCAAATTTTTAAAAATACTAATTATTAACTTATTTTTCTGTTACTGACAAAAGTATCATTGGTCTTTGGGGGTCAATGAGAGGTGAGGAAAGCGCTCAACAGTAAGGTGAAAGCTCGCCTTGGACCGGTCTCAACTGGAAGGGGACTGGATGGTGAAGGGATATGGCGTGGTAAACCGCTGAGCTCACCAGCGAGGTGTGGGATGGCCTCATCCGTTATTGGGAAACTCCGATGCCATAAGAATCGCCCAGTCTTGCTCGCCTCCGTAACACGGTAGATGAGCAGTCCGCGGGCGATGCTTCACTCTACGGGCCAAAACCCGCGCTATCCGTTTGGAGATGGTATGTAATTAAATATTGAATTTACTTAATTTCTTTTATATAATTTATTTATATATACTAACTCTCTAAAATGTTTTGTAGGCCAAAGAGGCGGGACAGCTCCGACTCTTATGGAACTTCGAGAAGACCCACAAGAACAAGTCGAGATCGATTAAGTAGATCTAAGTCGAGCAAATCTTCAATGAAGTTGCTGACGGGTTCAAGCGTCGAGACCAGTGACACAGATCTCGACGACTACCCGTCAACTTATCCACAATTGAAGTGGATAAGATTTCTGAGGAGGTAAATTTTAAAATATTTTAAATTTTAAATTATTCATTTAATTTAAATTTAAATTTTTACTAACAATAATTTTTTTTGGGTTTTTAAGGTTGTCCCTAAGAAAAAGGGACGTACGTTGGGGATTGGTTCCGTCAACGATGTTCCGAGAGCGACATCATCTTATGGTCGAGGCGGAAGGCGAGGTCACTCAGCTGCGTAACGAGTTGGCCTCGACAACATCTGCGTTCACAGCTCGGCGGGTGTAGTCGAGGGCTTCTTGGGCGTCATAGCGCAACAAATCGGAATGGGAGTCCTTGTTGAGGAACTGCGGCGACAAAATCCAATTCAGGCGAGTGGAAAGCGAGGCCCATAACGGCGGATGTAGAGAGGAGGAGTGATGAGTTCTACGAGGCGATGAACGAGCCTTAGTTTTTTATTTTCTTTTTATTCGTTGTAAATATAAATTCTAATTATTTATGAATAAATATATTTTTCTTTTTATTGTTTCTGTATTTTTTAATTCAAATTTTATAATCATAATTAAAATTATAAATATTTTTCTAATTATTTTTTATTTTAATTCTGTATATAAAATCGAGTAAATTCCTCGTTAATTCACGAGGAAATAACTTCGTATGATTTCGTGGTCTTTACGAGGATTTTTTGACTTCATTACGTGTATTTCCGTGGAAAATGCGATGGAAATGGCGAGGAAAGTTAACGTCGAACTTACGAGGAAATGCTTTCGTGACATTTACGTGTAATTAATGTGAAAAGGTTTACGTGATATTTCACGAGGAATATTTTCGTGGTCTTTACGAGGAAACTTAGCGAGTTCCTACGTGGAAATCTTCGTGGTCTTTCTGACGAAATATTGTACTTGGTCTTTACGACGAAATATTTTCCTCGCTAAGTAGCGTGGAATTGGCGAGGAAATACGGCGTTACGACGAGCGATTAACGACCAAACCATTTTCCTCGCTATTTCCTCGTAATACCTCATTAGCAGCAATTCACGAGGAACTCAGCCGTCGTTAATCTTGTGTTTTCTTGTAGTGTTAGATTTATTACTTTACATGTAGGTTTAAGATTGGGGTTTAAGGTATTAGGAGTAGGGTATAGATTTGAGATTTGAAAAGAAAAGTAACTTAAAGTGGTTTATGTGTCAAAATTATATAGTCTGTACTTTTGTTTTATTTGTAAATTTCAACAAATGTTCATTTTGAAATTTATTATAAGTGTCGGATTTTTGGAATTTAGGGCATGTTTAGGGATTAGAACTTGGGTTAAAATATATTTTTTTTCTTTTTTTTTTTAATTTGGTAGAATTAATTCTGACATGACTTTTCTCGCTTTTTTGAGATTAAAATATAAACATGATTATAAATTATATTTTTAGATATATATCTATATTTTTAGATTTAGGGTTAAGATTTTAGATTAAGTATTTGGTTTGAAGTTTAGGATTTACTTGGAGTTTAATTTTAAAGCTTATATCATAAGTTTAAGGTTTAGGCTTTTGAAAAATATTTTGTCAGACTATATAAAACTTTTATATTCCATAAATTATCCAAAATATACACACCAAGTCTAATACTAACTCAAGTTATAATTTCCATAACTATATAATTCTATAGTTTATGATTTGAGGTTTAGGTTTAAGAAAAGATTAAAGTTAGAGTCTTGTAATTAAGAATTGTATAAGTGATTGTAAGAGAACATATATCTCAAGATCAAGTAATGTCTCAACTTGAAAATTCAAGAAATTATACACATTCAGTTGATTTAGATTAACTTGATATTTGATAAGATGATCTTCAATATAACATTTTAAGTACTTAAATTCAGTTTTTTGATTTTAGGGTATGTTTGAGGTATGGCTGAGTTATATAAACGATACGACTGAGTTATCTAAACGATACGGCTGAGTTATAAGAACATTTTTTCTGATTTAAGGGTATGTTTGAGGTATGTCTAAAGGAGAATTAAAAAAAATACACCAGATCACATTAAACAAAAAAATCTAATTAAACACATTATACTAAACCTAATTAAACACATCGGTTTGGTCACGAACTCAGCGATGGATTACGATGGATGAAAACTCCTCCGACTTGACAATGACGGCGAGACTGTTGCGGTGTAAAGCAGAGAACGACGGATTGATGAGCAGAGACACGGCGGTGAGGTTCGATAATGGGCAAGAGGCGCCACCGTGTTCAATTGCGGGTGGGTGGAGACGACAGAGCGGTGGTCGGACCTCGAGGTTGAGCAAAGGGATATAAGAACCCTAATGAAAAAAAAAAATTTGTTAATTAGTGAAGTGAGTTTATCTAATTAATTTTTAATTAGTGAGGTGGATAATTAGTTAATGATGTGGATTTAATATTTTTAAAAAATTACAATTAAAAAAAAACTAACCAAAAACCCTTATTGTCATTTAACAAGGACACTATAACACTTTAGTAATTTTGAAAAGATGTATAACACTCTAGTAATAAACCAACTTTTCTATAACATTCTAGTAATTTTCTCTAATATATATTTGTTAAATAAAATTTGTCTAATGGAATTTTAATGAATCGGATTTATGTATAAGATTCTTCTCCAACAACGGATTATATGATTCTAGGTTTCTAGCTTATTGAGATGTAATACACTAAAAGTAGATATGCTTAAAAAAATTTAAATGTCTCCGGTAGATGTACCACTTGATTTTGAGTGGTGAACACTGTATATCAAGAGATTATACTCCAATACTCCATAAATTATGAACATCTTAAGTGACCAAACAACAGTTTGTTTCACATCTTTAGAGATTTCGCTCTGACCACAACAATAATTGAAATGAAGCTACATCATTTTATAACGACCAGCGATTTGATAATAAGAAACCAAGGTGAACATTAGGTTATGCGTATTCTTTGTTATGATTGTAACTCTTCTTTTGAATCTGTTTTATTTTTCTTTAACGTAATTCGCTACCAGTTATTTTTGCACAGATTTTTCTTTTAAGCGCTGAAATAAAACATTGTTTAATATATATTGACCATTATACATATTTTGTTTGTTTGCTTTAAAAAGAGATTTATTTTTGTGATTGTTTGAAAGTAAATAAAAAGCTTCCTCCCTTTCTTATATATTAAAAATAATTTCTCTCTTTCTCCAATCTTACAACCATCTAAAACTATCTACAACTTCATTCCTTTCTTTGTCTTTGTATTCGCAAATTCTTGGATATAAACAAAACCAAACATTCCTTTTTCTGTTTTGGTATTATAATATGCTTACTTTAATATTGATTGTGATGCAAAGGAATAGAAAATCAACTGCCAATCAAACTGCGAGAACAGTGTCGAAGAAAACAAAATAGTGAAAATATTAAATTTTTTCCTCTTTTGGCCAAAGCAATTAGTATAGGGAAAAGAGCAATCTGGAGAAGACAAAGTAACATCGAGTTTGAGAAAATAGAACGAGTTAGGGGGAATAAAAAAAATTAATCATCTGTCAAAAAGAAGTTATATAAAGACTTCATATTTGGCAGTAATTAACTTAAATACAGAAGGGAACGTTAGGGGAGAAGAGAAAATCCCCTTGAAGGTCTACAAAATTCGTTAGTTTCCCTATGCTAATGCTTTTGCTTTTCCCTTTTGTTTTCACTCTGCCTCCCACATGCATCGTTGTAAATAAATAGTACTAGTATATATTAACACATACTACACACATATGCACTAGACTATGTTTGTGTAACGTAGACTCTTCAAGACAATACGTACTTATCTAAGAAGTTAGAGGTTCCGTATGTGTTGGGTAATTTTTATTTAAGAAAATAGTTTTGGTGGTAAATATAGCTTGGGTGAGAAAAAAGTTCCATGTTAGTTTTTTTTCTTCTTGAATTTGAATAGTGTTTCTTGCTGTTCCAATTGTCTTAATACAATATATGCGCAATTGTTATATGTTTACAATAGCTACATGGTTGTAACTTTGTTGCTAACTCAATGTGTTAGAAAATCTTAATTATTTGTGTTCTGGTCATATAGACCAAATTTTGTCCGTTGCACACTAAAGGCAGTGGAACAAAACACCTGGCTTGGACTACAAATTTTGTATGCATGAATTATTTGGTTCTCAAACTATCCAAAAGAAAATAGATTACTCAATTTAAACTGTAATTATTTCAAATCACACAAATTTCAACGATTTTCGACATAGATGTGTTTTACTAATTTACATTTTGCATTATATATGTATTCATTTGGACCCGTCATTCTGTATTGTTTCAATTTCGTCATAATCCTCCCCTTTCTCTCTCTTAATCCTCTGCCTTCTCTTTTGGTTTCCTCCGCTTGATTTCTCTTTCGCCGACTCCGGCTGCTTCCATAGAGCCGGAGTCGATCTTATTTTGTGTTTATCGATCTTCCTAGACAGAGTGATTTATGTTCTTTTTCCTTCAGATTGGGTTGGTTGAAACCTTGTGTTAATTAGAATGAGTTGCATGCCAATTTTGAGCTCTCTTTGGCTCACTTCCAGGCTCGATCTTAAGCTCTCTTTATCTTTCAGGATAGTTTATACCGGTTTGTGAGTTGTCTCGCTCCTTGTCATCAACTTTAAGATTTGATCGAGATCTTTCCTTCTGTATGGTTTCAGTTGTGGCGTTTCGTGGAATCCTCTCCGTCATCGTCTTTCCGGTTGAAGACTTATGAACTGATCTTGTTCTGTCTCCTGGATCTGAAGCTTGTTCTCTAATTCGTCTAGGATATTCATCATAGGAGGAGTCACAAGCCGGAGGTTTATAGTCATGGTTGACTTCCTCGCCTTGTCTCGTTTCAAAGAAGCTCTTTCAATTCTGCATGTTTCCTTGTTCTGTGTTTTGTAAAGGTTTCTTTTAATCTGTCACTCTTGCCTTCTAGTTCAGATCGATTAGTTTAGTTCTGTGTTTTGTATCTTTGTTGATATTTGTCTCCCATGTGTGGGCTGTTGTTTCTGGGAACCATTCGTCTGGTTTGTCGGACTGTTTTTACCGGGATTCGTGGTAATCGTCGGTCTATGTATTTGCGTTTGTTAATCTTAATGATAATAGTGTTTAAAAAAATGACCCATCATTCTATTTGGTTTCGATGTAGAGTAATTGTTTGATATTCACCATTAATCTAACACCGCCTCCCACAAAGAAAACATTCGTCTATATCCTGATGCTTACATATATACGAGTCCCTTTTTGCTAGTAACGCTAATCATTTTTTTTCATTAGACAGGAGAAGTGTCTAAGAGCATCTCCAATATAAAACTCTATTTTTTCTTCCAAAATAGAATAAAATTGATTATGGAATAAAAATACTCCAACCCTACTCCATAATAGATTAATGAACAAACAAAAAATAGATTACTCTATTTATGGAGTAAATTTTATTATAGAGTGGGAAATAGAGTAGGGTTGGAGCATTCTTTACTCCATAATAACTTTTACTCCATTTTAGAGGAAAAAATAGAGTGGGGTTGGAGATGTCCTAAACTGAAATCCGACTAATTATATTCCTATGGGCTGGTACACCAACAAAAAGTAAGCCTAGTTACTTTATGCAGGAATTATAGATCCATTTCGTCTAGCTACATGCGGAACTAACAATTACGTACCAGAAGAGAATCAATCCATATTTTAGACCAAATATAATGACTTCCCATGAAAACCACTAGACCACCATGATATTGCTAATATTTCGTGTATATTGTTTTAGTACTTGGTTTTCGCATATGATATATCGATTGAAATTGAATTTTGAGCATTGATTAAATGCAATTAATAACTGCAAACATGTTGTAAGACGTTATATGATTTAGTTTTGATGCATATACCTAAGATCTAATTCTGTTAGTATTTTATTAGAGAAAAAGTAAAGAAAAGCAAAGATAATGTAAGGAAAGAGACGAGGGAGAATAAAGTAAGATTGGAAAAAAAAGTAAGACTGGAAATGTGAACCCATTTGGAGTTGGCAGTGAGTGAGATGGAACATCACATGCACTTATGCTCTCTTTTGTCCCTTTCCTCTTGGAGCTTTCATTTCTCAAAACCCTTCTTCTCATTTGTTTCCTTGTCACTCTAATCTAACCCCACTTCTTATTTAATTTTTAAAGGTTCTGTATTTTATTTTCTCATGTTATTCATGACTTAGTAATGATGTGATAATCTGATCTACTACGCTGAAAGTCTCAATTGTGTCAATTATGATTGGACAATAGTGGCAATTTCATAAAACTGTGCATGATTGTTTCCAATACTATCGTAATCACCCAAACCGACGTCAATCAATATGTATGGAAAAAACTCATAAGATATCTCCCTTTGAGTGGAAACTTACAAATTTTGATTTTTAATAGAACTATATTTATCTCTATATCTTCTCCAACTTACATATTGTTATATCATTCTTGAATGTTTCAATTATCTCTAAACATTCTCCACCTTACTAAAATATTATAAGCAGTCTATTGAATTATTACTAACATGTCAAAAGGTGCAACTAGTACTATTATAGGGGGAGAGTATCATATAATATTCAAACCGACGCGTATAAACTAAAGTGAGCTTGCATGATATACGAGTATACAATATGGTTGTTGGAATGTGCATAAATTATACTAATAAAGAGTTGGAAGTGGGATTACTAAGGTGATGTGGGTCTAGGGATTCACTCCAATTCCACATTATACAAAAGAATGTCACTTACCGTAATGTGTGATGTTCCTCGATCTCTCTGAAAGATTCACCTGTTACATTCTCCTTTATTGTCTCTATCTTTTTCTTCTTACATTTTTAATATACTTTAATTTAATGTAAGTTAATCGATTAGAGGTAGGGCTGGAATTATTATCCGAGATCCGAATCCGATTCGAGATCCGAATCCGATCCGAGATCCGATCCGGATCCGCTTTGAAAATAGGATATCTGGGACGCCCGGATCCGGATAGTAAAATGCCAGATCCATCGAATCCGGATCCGGATATCTGGAATTTTAGGTCCGGATATCGGGATCCGTTTTTTTAATATATATAAATTTAAATTTTATTAATAATTATAGTTGATTTATTAATATTTATACATAAAATTAGTCTTATAATATTACATTTTAATTTTAATAATATTATATGCATAAATACATTTATAAATTTTGTAAAAGTATTTAATTTATGTAATATTTATAGATTTTTTGTATTTTAAAAAATATTTTTATTATTTTTAATTATTTTGACGGATCCGGATCCGAATCCGGATACTCGTGGATATCATGATATCTAGATGGGTATCCGGATTAACCCGGATATCCGGAAGGTACGGATCTGGATCTGGATATTAAAATTACGGATCCGACGGATCCGGATCCGGGTACCCCGAATATTCCGGATATCCGGATCCGTCCCAGCCCTAATTAGAGGTGTAAATTGTCAAGTTGACCCGTCTATAAAATTAGGGCTTGGCACAAGATAATATTTCCATAAACAATAAAATATATACCATTTGCTTTGGTTCGTGCAAATATTTAAAGACAACATGCTCAAATATTTGTTAATTTTCAACAATCTTTTATTAGGTTTATATACCATACTTGGATTCAATTTCTATCAGAGTATAAGTTGCAAAACTTATCAGAAAATTTTAAAATTTTATTAGTAGAACTATTTGTTGTGGTCGTGTGATGCCGGAAAATTTTATTTATTAAAAATATCATATATGTAAGACCATCAATCCGAGTGTTACAGACAACTACATCATTAAATTGAAATTGGTTTCATGTTCGATTTTGAATTGGAGACATTAAAAATATAAAACTGATCAATGGACGAAGACTAAAATCCAAGCTAACGATAGGGTTTGATTCCCGCTAATTACCCGCTTTAAATTCCAAACTGTTCCTTTTTATTGGAGACCATTTTCTCTATTAAAATTGTCTAATAGCAATTGTGTATTCAATATAAATTGCTAAAAACATTTTGGATACTTAGCAATTAGGAAACTAAAAATAAAAAGCATTCATTGTCTAATGGATTCTAAAATATAATTCATATGATGATGTATTGATAATTTGGCCAGAGTTAAATTGTTTTTTTATTAAATTGATGCATACACTCTGTTTTTACAACACTATTCATATTTTAATTGCATAATTTTAATAGTATATAACGGTAACTTATAAATAATTGTACATACTTTTTATTATTTATACTAGTTAAACCAATTTTATATGTATATACTATACTAGTTACGAGAAATATATATTTTAGTTGTATTTCGGTTTCATATAAGCCATACTATTTATATTTGATTTTATTAGCTATAATAGCTAGTAGTAGTTATATTGATCGTACTTGTCAAACCAACTTTTATTTGATTATCTTTGTTGTGTTCAGTTTTACTCGATTGTATCAGTTTTCTTTTGTTCATTTCATAATGGAGTTAACATCGTCGAGCTTTTCCACAATTTTACATAATCGTTTCGATGTTACATTCGCCTATAGAAAATAAGTACAAAAAGATGCAACGAGATGAAAATAATAAATAGAAGAATAGAAAATAGTGATGAAGGACGAAAGGAGAAAAAAGAAGATGGGTGTAGTTTGCGGAGGCGAGTTAGGCTAGGATAGAGTGAAGAAGGAAAAAAAGAAGATGACAAGAATAAATTGGTTATGATTATGTTTAGAACTTTGATCCAACATCTAAATTAATGAAGTTTTCATTCGCGATATAAAAACGCATAATTATTTTTTACAAAATATAATTTAATAAAAATAAATGATTTAATTTATTTATTTTTATTTGTATATCATTATGATTTTTAGCGATAATTTTTATATTTAGGCTGAAATGATAAGAGTTTAAAATAGAATACCCTCAGTTTGTTTAAATTTTTCAGGTATAATACTTAGTTGTTAAAATTAAATAAAATGATTATTGAAAATGATATTTATACCTCTTCGATAATGTTAATATTATAAAATAATTTCTGTTTTGAAAAAGAAAACTGAATTAATAATTATTTGTCATATTTTTGCAGAAACATAAATTTAATTAGTTATTTAAATAATAACAATCAAAAGTTTAATAAAACTCTGTTATAGTAAAGTAGAAAAATATATTGAAAATATCAATTAATTGTAGAATACTCTCATGTGTAATTGCATATTTTATTGAAGTTTTATTTTTCAAATTAATGACCAGACGATGTTTGATGCAATTTCTAGCTACATTTTTAAAATTAATGACATTTCTCGTAATATATCATGTAAATGTAATGTTATTTTCATATGATGATGTATTGATAATTTGGCCAGAGTTAAATTGTTTTTATTAAATTGATGCATACACTCTGTTTTACAACACTATTCATATTTTAATTGCATAATTTTAATAGTATATAACGGTAACTTATAAATAATTGTACATACTTTTTATTATTTATACTAGTTAAACCAATTTTATATGTATATACTATACTAGTTACGAGAAATATATATTTTAGTTGTATTTCGGTTTCATATAAGCCATACTATTTATATTTGATTTTATTAGCTATAATAGCTAGTAGTAGTTATATTGATCGTACTTGTCAAACCAACTTTTATTTGATTATCTTTGTTGTGTTCAGTTTTACTCGATTGTATCAGTTTTCTTTTGTTCATTTCATAATGGAGTTAACATCGTCGAGCTTTTCCACAATTTTACATAATCGTTTCGATGTTACATTCGCCTATAGAAAATAAGTACAAAAAGATGCAACGAGATGAAAATAATAAATAGAAGAATAGAAAATAGTGATGAAGGACGAAAGGAGAAAAAAGAAGATGGGTGTAGTTTGCGGAGGCGAGTTAGGCTAGGATAGAGTGAAGAAGGAAAAAAAGAAGATGACAAGAATAAATTGGTTATGATTATGTTTAGAACTTTGATCCAACATCTAAATTAATGAAGTTTTCATTCGCGATATAAAAACGCATAATTATTTTTTACAAAATATAATTTAATAAAAATAAATGATTTAATTTATTTATTTTTATTTGTATATCATTATGATTTTTAGCGATAATTTTTTATATTTAGGCTGAAATGATAAGAGTTTAAAAATAGAATACCCTCAGTTTGTTTAAATTTTTCAGGTATAATACTTAGTTGTTAAAATTAAATAAAATGATTATTGAAAATGATATTTATACCTCTTCGATAATGTTAATATTATAAAATAATTTCTGTTTTGAAAAAGAAAACTGAATTAATAATTATTTGTCATATTTTTGCAGAAACATAAATTTAATTAGTTATTTAAATAATAACAATCAAAAGTTTAATAAAACTCTGTTATAGTAAAGTAGAAAAAATATATTGAAAATATCAATTAATTGTAGAATACTCTCATGTGTAATTGCATATTTTATTGAAGTTTTTATTTTTCAAATTAATGACCAGACGATGTTTGATGCAATTTCTAGCTACATTTTTAAAATTAATGACATTTCTCGTAATATATCATGTAAATGTAATGTTATTTTCATACGATGATTTTATTTTAATAAAATAGATATTTACATTTCATCTCTTTTAAATAAATAATTGGATAATATTTATAAAATGCCTCTTCATGATTAGTACATGTAGCTAAATGGTTTATGCTGCTATTGTGGTTGAATCACTATCCATAAAGCAGAGAAAAAAAAATTTACTCTTATTTTATTTTTAGCAACACAATTTAATTCTGTGTGAATATTATATATTATTCCATATACTTCCTTACAATGAAATGTGTGTTAGGAGTTAAAAGAGCTAGTTGGATTCGTTTTCCTTACAATATATTTATGGTGATTTGGACGAAAGTGCTACCTCGGATCTCAGATGTGTAGTGTAAGCTTATTGTGCACAAGCACCAAAACGCAAAGCCGACTGATCCAACATGAACATATAAATTTATGGAGTGTTTAATGAATTTAATCAGGGACAAAGTAGTTAATAAATTTAGTTTATTAAAAGTAATTCGGATTCGATTACAAGAAAATGAAATCAGAGAGAAACTAGATAAAAAATTTAGTTTCCTAAAAATAATCCAGATTCGATTATCATAAAATAAAAATGGTAAAAATGAAATACGGATCTGCTATTTATTATTTAATTTTAAGTGTACATTATAGGTATTTCGAGTAGTTTAGATGTTTCCGCAAACTCATACGTGTTGTTTTACTGATTTGAACATCATTATATAGTTATATATTTGTGTTAAATAATAATAGTGACAACTCAAGAAAAAAGGCAGTACAACAATACAGCAAACATGCGATGACAAGTTGTACGTATAATGGTGGAGACCATAAGATATCTAAAGACGATTCTGAGTCCAGATTGGGGAGGACCCGAAGTTGGCAGATAAAACTGGTATACGAATTTTTTTTTTTTTTCTTTTTTTTTGTAAAATGGTTTTGGTATAATATTTCTTTTAGCATTTTTTTTTAACAATTTTTCTGGAAATTTCTTTTTCAATTGATTCAAAATAATTACTGGATGGATATTTTTCTCTCCAAGTGACTGATATATATTTTAGACGATGGAAGTAAATTTTTTTAACCAGTTTACTTTTCAATTATTAGGTAGTAACTAGGTAGCAAATAATCGCAGATTTTTTTTTGTTTCTAATTCTGAGTTTTTTTTAAAATTCTTTTTGAGTTAAAAATATGTTTTTTACTTAAAATTAAGAAACTGATGTATTTTTTTCTATAGAAAATAATGATTAAATTGTTGATATTTAATATATAGTTTAGTAAAACTAAGCCAGTGTAAGGACCACTTCTAGTACAGAGGCGTCTTGAACATCTCTGTAGCAAATCTTAATTAATAACCAGTAGCTATATGTTAAGTACAAGTAGAGAAAACCCTAGTGACATCTATATATACATAAGTTAATGAATAGTGACACAAATAACAATATTACAAATGAAATATAAAGTAAGTGAGCTTAAAAAACATCTGTCAAGAATCTTTGTGGCTGCAGTGTTTGAAAGTTAAAACTTAAAACATGCAGTAAGTAATAGCTTCAGTAGCCAACAGCTCTTTGTCTGTACACTGCTGGTTTCAAAAGGATTCTCTTTTAAAGAAGTGAAGAAACAAAGAAAGAATACAAGATCAAAAGAGCTTAATCAAGAAAGATATGTTTGGCAATTGTGACCAAAAGAAGAAGATGCCTATCATCAACTCTCCCAATACAAATGCACCGGTCTGGTCTCTCTCTCTAAATAATATTTGACCCATTTATCTTTTGTTTTTTAGCTTTTGGATCCGAATAATATCCATTTGTCCTCTCTTTGTTCTCTGCCTTTAGTTAAACCACACAATCTAAAAGACCTTTCTCTCTTCCTCTCTTCTCAGGCGAGTATGCAGAGCAAGAACATGATCGTTGCTCCATCTCATCAGCAGCAACCGCCTCAACCGCAACTAAAATGCCCTCGTTGCGATTCATCGAACACAAAGTTCTGTTACTACAACAACTACAGCCTCTCTCAGCCACGGCACTTTTGCAAGGCTTGCAAAAGGTATTGGACACGAGGTGGGACCCTCCGTAACGTTCCCGTAGGCGGTAGCTACCGGAAGAACAAACGTGTGAAGCGGCCAGCGACCACAACCGCTGCCTCTACGGTCTCGACGACGACTTCTTCATCCCCTAATAATCCTCAGCATCAGATCTCACATTTCCCTTCCATGAATCATCATCCCTTGTTCTATGGTTTATCAGATCATGTGAGCAGTTGTAATAATCTTCCAATGTTTCAAAGCCGTTTCAGTGATCCGTCAAAGACTTCAAGTGGTTTGGAGGGTGAGTTTCTCTCATCTGGTTTTAATGGTCTTGGATTAGGGCTTCCACATCATATGAGTCATGACCAAACCATTAATGGCAGCTTCATCAACAACTCTACAACAAACAAACCATTTCTTCCCTCGGGTCTATTTGGGTCTTCGGTATCTTCCTCTTCATCTACTTTTCTCCAGCATCCACACAAGCCCATGAACAATAGTGGTGAGATAATGGGACAGTCCCATCTCCAAACCCTAGCATCTCTTCAAGATCTGCATGTTGGAGGTAACAATGAAGATGTGAACAAAGAAGGGAAGCTTGATGAGATCTCCGGGAACATTAATGGGTTCATGTCATCATCATCTTTAGATCCTTCAAACTACCACAACATCTGGAATAATGCAAGTGTTTCCAGTGGAGCATGGCTTGATCCAACAAATAATACCGTTGGATCCTCCCTTACCTCCTTGATATAAACCAAAACTTATTGGTTATAACTAGCTAGGGTTTCATCTTCATCACTTTTTTTCTTTTGTGTTTTGAGATGAGAGAAGAAGCTTGGATCAGAGAGATAAAATCGGGGGCAATGTTGTTCTTGCCACTATAAATCTCCCTCGGATCCTCTTCATCTCACCATCTCCATCATTTTCATTCGCGTTGTTCAAGAAAAACAAAAGGGGCTCAAGATCGGTTCAAGGCTTACGTAAGCCCAAGGTAAACTATATGTGTATGTACATAATATGGTCCTGACTTTCATCATCTTTTTTCATCTATGTAATTCTAAGGTCCACCACATGGGTTGGTGTTTCTTTTCACGGGGACTAGGAGGGTATATTTGGGTTAATTTGAGTTTCTCATGGGGCCGGAGAACTCAATACTTTCGAGTTTTATATCTTTTTTTTGTTTCACGTTTCTTCGTTGGTTTGGCTTTCATTGGATATACAAGCAGAGGGAGGAATGGTGTATTGTGGTGTTATAACTTTGGTTACTCACGTATGAGTTATGTTATTACGGTTCTTTGGATGCATTTTTATGTATAATATTATAAATATATTATTATCACGATAGATATGGGACGAATGCACATGTGGATTCCTCGGATTGTCCAAACGGAAAATGTCCTTTGGCTAATGTCAACTGGGAGATTCATGAATACGAAAAAAAAAAACTCGCTGAAACGACGTCAATGGATACAGTTAGTATAGACCGACAAAGCGGACAAATATTTTAGATATTTTAGACATACTCCTCGTATAGTTATGTCATATTGATAATTTTGTTCTCTAGCATTTTGGCTACAAGCCTTACAACCCATGGTTCCATGTATGTTACAACCGAGTTATATATAAAATTTTATGTGACAACCTGTTCCGCAAACCCAGATTCACAGTCCTACAGAGTACCAACCCTTAATTCCTCACCTGCGAGCCCTCACGGATTCTAGGTAGGTTATTGGTGTGCTTGGCGTTTCTCGAACCCAAGACCTCACCCTTTAACAGCTCTCTCACAAGATCAATTGGTGACAACTTGTCATGTGGAAGGGTTGTTAAATGGTGAGATCTTGGGTTCGAGGAACGCCAAACGCACTGTGGGAACCGAAATTCACACCGTCGATTTTAATGAATAAAAACGGAGGAAAGCCAAGTTAACCCGACTTTCCTCAAGGTCCGGATTCGCGACAGCCAACGACAAGTGACCGAATAAATGCGAAAAGGTTTTGTTAAGATTTCGTGGACCTTAAGAAAGATCGCCACGCACTCTTCGAGGATCAAGTCGGACATAGTTCAGTTAGAAAGAATTGAACAAGAGATCGAACGCCTATGCCTGGTTCGCCTAAGATGAGCGCTGGTCATAGAAACGGGCATGTCGAAAATAATGCCTAGGGTTTCCATGTATGAGCTCGAGTAAAAGAATTGTTAGATCCTTCCGAGAGGAACGTGGGTTTCGGAGAAGATAAAACTGAACAAGAGGCGCCGACGCTCTAAGTCTGCCTCGCTGGCCTAACCACCTAAGTTCTAAGTTCTCTAAGCTAGCAGAAGTTCTCTAAGTCTAGATTCTAGGATTTTCGGATCCCCTTCTCCTCTGCTCTTGCTCTTCTTATATATTCACTTCTAGGTCGGTTTGCCTTAGGATAATGGAGTTCGCCTTTGGGCCCAAGTTTATCTCTTCGTGAAATATTCCATTTTCGCCGATCTTCGTAATTATCCTCGAAGTTTTCCCTATTTTTGGTGACTTGATGTTTATCCGATGTTCGAAATTGGATAAACCGTCATAGTCGATTGGGCCTGAATTCTTAAAATCGTAAGTAAGTTCGTGGACTTGTCTTAAGTCGTTGAACGTTTTATACGATTTCTCGGAAAGACTATCTTTCTCGTAAAATAAACCGTATAGCCTAAAGGATCGATGTTCGAGTTAATCGATCTTGTTTTACACGATATCCTCTACGAGAAATCCAACCGTTATAATTTTTGTCGTAAAACATCGAGGATGATTCCAATCGAGTCAAATCGAGAGATGTTAATTCCGTAGCCGTGATCATATCAAACCCACGAGGATTGATCCAAGCAAGCCAAGACGGGATCAGACCGAGCACGATGGGACCGAGACCAGGACGAGGACCGTCGACCGGCGCCAGGGACCTGCCGCCGGCGCCAGGGACCTGCCGCCGGCGCCAGGGACCTGCCGCCGGGCGCCAGGGATTCTCTCGCCCGTGGGTTCTCCGTCGCCGATTCTTCCTCCGTTGACCGTTCGTGCGGGAAATCTTTGAGTTTGGAAAGATCTTTAGCCGTTATTTCGAGATAACCGTTTTCGACCTCACCAGAGAGTGGATATTCTAATTTGAGAAAATCTCGTATAATTTCTTTTCAAATTATCAGACTTTTTGTTTCAAGAAATACTTTCCAGAGACTTTCAGTCATTGATTCCGTCGTGACCGATTTTGACCCCAACAGTTAGCCCCAGCTCGTTAGAACCTTCGTGATGTTCTTGCGGCGATAAGATATGTCAGGTAAGATAGGCGGAATTAATGGTTGAAAGGCTCGCTGAAAGTGGTAAGATTGGGCTGCGCCTTCAAGGCTGCCTACGTACCTTTGTTGTGGATCAAGCCTTCCGTAGTTCGTTTTGGAGTTTAAGACCCTTGTGATCTGTTTTCCAGCGAGACTTATATGGTCTGGTTATGTGTCATGAGAGACTTTCGAGCATGATGATGTTGATGTATTTGTTTTGGTCTGGGCGTTGTGAGGCCATGATGTGTTTTTCGGGATTGGCCGTTGGTGGCTCTGAATCCCTGCCCGTTTTAGGGCCTGTAAAAATAATTTGCTCAAATTTATACAATCGTGGTTTTTATAAATTGAGAAAACTTCTGTTTTTTGAAGTTAGAGGGACAGGGTGTGAGTTGTCGTCTCATTCCTGTCTCTCAGATGATCACCATACTTGTCGTTGTGTAAGATGAGAATTCCCAAAATCTTTTGGTTTGTGGAGACTCATAAATGTACAAATATAAATGAAGAGACAAATTTTGGAATCTCGTATCGGGGTGTTGATAATATGCCTTTGAGATGTCAAGATCCAGAATGGCTGGGTTTAGGGCAAGACCTAGGTTTACTCTCGGACTGAGGCTTTGCGATGACAAATTGGCTTTCGTTTTGCCTGTTTGCGATTTTAACTTGACTCGTACCATTTTAAAATCCGCGAATTGTTATCGGCTTATATGATTTGTCTGGGTACGAATCGAGCTACTTCCGTTAGGAAGTGCTAAACGAAATTTCGGTTTTCTTTTATAGCGCGCTATGTTATCCTTGTCGGATGTAAGAGAACCTACCCTTTTAAAGGCGGCTATTTTTTGTTTAGGACGTTAGAGTTCGTTTGCTGTGATCAGCAACAAAGAAATGATGCCAGTTTAGAGGTATGTTACCGTTTAGAGGTGTGTTTGTATGTTTTGAGTTCTAGAGACGAGGATTTCGTCTGGAACGTTTTGAGGAAAAGAATGTCCTTCGAGCGTTAGCGACATCTCGCAGTGCTGAAGGTCGAGTTTTCCTTGTGCCGCATTTCGTGGATGAAATGTTCACGGGCTTGGAGATGTTTTGCGAATGTTCGCAGCCAGAAACTGTTGTTTCGGTTTGGACGCAGGACCAAGGGGTCGCGTAAGTTTGACCCAGGGAGAAGCGTCTACATTCACAGTGCTTCGTGAAGTGTTGGCCTTCCGGGATTGTTTGTATATATTAAGGATGACTCGTATAACTCTTGGAGCCTTTTCACGAGTGTTTCTTTTCATGCCGTGTTTATGGGGTGTATAGAACTTAATCGATTGACGATAAGTTTAAATCTTCTGTTAACCATATGGTTGTTAGGACTGAGTTTTGGTATGAAGAGTTTATCGTATGATTTTCCGATTCTGGGTTATACGACAAATTGCTTGCATAATAGTCACTTGGCGTTCTATGAACAAATCGTGGATTGTTGTTTTAGCCGTTAAGCGATTGGAGCAGTGGTCGCTCAGTAGTTTTGGATTGGCATGGAGGCTAGATTCAGCCGTATAGCCAAGGAAGTTGTTGGTAAACGATCAGACCATGATCCTTATTAAGGTCACGATGGTTTACGATTGTCCTTAATGGGGATGCCGAATTCAGGTCCGGGTTTTACGGAAATGCGTAGTTGGCCGAGGGCCAAATAGCGTTTGCCGAGATAGACATGCCAAGCATAGCGGAGTTTTCTGAGATATGGCTGATGGCTTTTAGAAACGATCTTCCACTTTAGGTCTCAGTTATACGATGAATGGTTCGTACAAAATTTTTTTTTGTTGCATGAAAATCGTTTCATTTTATCCGAGGGGGACAAAGTTTAAGGGATCGACGCAGGACACGTGCGGGTTCACCTGCGTGATTATTTCCTGCTCGGACGTAACCGCGGGGAGTGAAAGCAGGAGCCAGAAACCTTTGTGGAGCAAAAACTGTCTATGACAGTTACCCGTTGGACCCATTACGTTTATTTTACGAAAGTTACTTTGTATGAATTGACTCGACCATACAGAGGATTTTTCGTAAAAGTGATGTAAGAGGGGATTTTCGCAAAGGTAACCGGAGAGTGTTTCTCACAAATTACTTGCGATATTTGCGACCACGGATTATGTTTTTCTCATTCACTTTTGCGTACTGCGAAGTCGTTTTGCATGAGACCGATCATGTTTTTTCCATAGGCTGTTTTGTTTTAAAATGTTCTTGTTATACGAAAGTAATGGATGACCGGTTTCATGGAGATAGAAAATCGCAGATTGTTAAAGTAGCGATGTTTCCACGGATTACACGGGAGATGTTTCTGCTATGATTTCGACCTTTGGACGAAAGCTGCTTCGAACTACTCATGGAGTTTTACTGAAGGTTATTTCGTTATTTTCGTAGTTCACCGTCGTGCTATTAGTCTGACGTTGGTACACGTTTCTAGTCGCGAGTTTGCGAGAGACGACGTAGAGTTTTCAGGACTATGTTTGTAACGGTTGGGCTATGCCGCTAGCGTTTTTTAGACGAATCTTATTGCTGCGAGAGTTTGCTTTGTCAAAAGCGTTGTCTTGATGCTGAATCAAAAAGTTTTCGAATATGGGATTATACGGGTATAGTATACGTACCTACTTCCCTTTTCTCTTTACGAAAGAAAACGGGTTAGCCGTTCTTTCGAAGGCTTGTGTACGTTTTTTATTTCTTTTAGGAAGCGGGATGAGTATGCTTTAGAACTCGTGGCGATCGTTTCTCGGTTTTTCGAGAGACTAGATCGGTTTGCATGTTTTGCCTGGACAATCAAGGAACGATGGAACAAGACTGGAAATTTTGCCAAAGACTTAGCTTGCTAGACTATCCACCTAGGTCCTAAGTTCCCTAAATTCTACGGCAGTTTTCAAGACGTTTTTGTTCCTGTCGAACGAAGAATTAAAACCTTTACAAAATTTTATAAGTCGGACATACCTTAGTCTCATCGATGATTCGAGATTGCCCATTCTTCCTCCTTCTTCTTCTTTTGTCTTCTGAACTGTGTTTCACCTTCCGTAGTGATAGTTTTTACGAGAAGGAATGTGTATTCCATCGAAGGTTTTCTTAGGCGTTTCGGAATGGCCACTTTCGATTCTTCGTCAAAGGACTTCGAAAAGTCTGATACTGAATTTCGTATGAATTGATTTTCAATGAAATCCTGATGAGAATATCGGAGCGAACGAGAGATATCAATGTCTAAGCTCATGTCTCCGTTTCTTCGTACTTCCCTAAATTGACAGGTGCGCTTTGTATATTGTTGAAAAGTCTATCAAGCGTTATGAATAGATGTTTCCGACTCAACGTGGCAGAATCTGATTGCGTTTTATATACCAAAGGGATTTTACGAAATCGTTGAAACAAAAGAAGGAGAAGCAGGCTAAGAGGGAGCAATGTACAGGATGTCATTCAGGTGAGGTTCTTAGTTCGTCAAGCCATGAGCGAACTGGTCAAGTCTCAGACCTTGTTGTTTGATATGATTTTGTTTGACTTTACGAATGATGTTTCATAAAATATTGCCGAGTTTGATCTTACGGAAGTTGTTTCCGTAAGATGTTACCAAATTTTAATATCCGACACTCTCGCTGCGGAGAGCTGTAATTTTGTTCTTAAACTTAATCAGAAATTCTCTCGTTTTCGTAGGATTGATCCAAAGGAGTTTTGAGTAGTTTTCCGAAAGTAAGCTTAGCGGATAAAAGTCGAGAGTTCGCAATGGCGCGAAAATTTTTAGATTTCAGAAAACGTCTTAGTTAACCGGTTTAGGTTTTGAGTAGATTTATAGAAAATCAACTCTGTTCTTCTCAAACTGGTTAAGAAGGACCAAGCTGGCCACATTGCAAATTGGTCGAGAGAGACCGAGCTTGTCGTACGGCGAGCTGGTCGAGACAGACCGAACTTGTCGTATGGCTAACCGGTCGGGACAGTCGGAGTTTTGGCCTCCCTTGGGTGGTTCGGACGGTTGGGAAGCATTGGTAAGCTCTTTTCCCGTTTCGTCGTTTGCTTTCCGAGAGTTGTTCGGAAGAAGTACGACAGTGGGAATTGGTGACCCGATTTGCCGTGCTTATATTCCGCGAGTAATCTAGGGTTTCCCCAAGGTTTCGAGGAGAATAAGTTTTATTTTTCCGAGAGATTCTCAAAGGAAACGTTTTTTGTAGAAACCTTACTCGTTGCGATTTCTCTAACTTGGTAATAAGAAGAATTTTTGGGGTTTGATAGATTTTATCGTTGCCCTTTCTGTTTAGATAGAGAAATTGCGAGCTCGTTTTCGTGCTCTTCCTGTGGCGGAAAGCCGTGGCTAGGTTTTTGATTTGCTCGAGCACCGTGGCGTTTGCGTAAGCGTTGGCCGTAGGAACAGTCGCTGCTGGAGTTGTTTTACCATCGTTGACGCAAACTGCAAGTTTTTCTTTCATATTTCCGGACATCGGTTCGATCAAGCGCTTTGCGGCCGTATGAGTAAGAGTAATCCTCCCCCCCCTCCTTCTAGCGCCAAACTGTGGGAAACGAAATTCACACCATCGATTTTAATGAATAAAAACGGAGGAAAGCCAAGTTAACCCGACTTTCCACGAAGGTCCGGATTCTCGCGACAGCCAACGACAAGTGACCGAATAAATGCGGAAAAGGTTTTGTTAAGATTTCGCGACTGGACCTTAAGAAAGGCTGCCTACGCACTTTCGAGGATAAAGTCGGACGTAGTTCAGTTAGAAAGAATTGAACAAGAGATCGAACATCTATGCCTGGTTCGTCTAGTATGGCGTTGGTCATAAAGCGGGCATGTCAAAGATAATGCCTAGGGTTTCTATGTGCGGAGCTCTGAGTAAAAGAATTATTAGATCCTTAGAGAGGAACATGGGACTCATGGAGAAGATAAAACTAGAACAAGAGGCGCCAGACGCTCTAAGTCCTGCCTCGCTGGCCTAACCACCTAAGTTCTAAGCTCTCTAAGCTAGCAGGAGTTCTCTAAGTCTAGATTCTAGGATTTTTGGATCCCCTTCTCCTCTGCTCTTGCTCTCCTTATATACTCACTTCTAGGTCGTTTTGCCTTAGGATAATGGAGTTCGCCTTTGGGCCCAAGTTTATCTCTTCAGGAAATATTCCATTTTCGTCGATCTTCGTAATTATACTCGAGTTTTCCCCTATTTTTCGGTGACTTGATGTTTATCCGATGTTCGGGAAATTGGATTAACCGTCATAGTCTTATTGGGCCTGAATTCTTAAAATCGTAAGTAAGTTCGTGGACTTGTCTTAAGTCGTTGAACGTTTTATACGATTTCTGAAAGACTATCTTTCTCGTAAAATAAACCGTGATAGCCTAAAGGATCGATGTTCGAGTTAATCGATCTTGTTTTACACGATATCCTCTACGAGAAATCCAACCTTTCTAATTTTTGTCGTAAAACATCGAGGATGATTCCAATCGAGTCGAATCGAGAGATGTTAATTCCGTAGCAGTGATCATATCAGACCCACGAGGATTGATCCAAGCAAGCCAAGACGGGATCAGACCGAGCACGATGGGACCGAGACCAGGGCGAGGACCGAGACCAGGACGATGACCGCCGACCGGCGCTAGACTCTGCCGGCCGGCGCCAGGCCGTTGCGTTATATTGCCGGGCCTGAGGTCGGCTGTATCAGGCCTGCATCGGCGCGCCAGGCGGCTCCGTTTCGCGCTTGCCGCCGGGCGCTAAAGCTATGTTCGGCTGTCGCCGCCAGGCGTCGGCTTCCATTCGCTTGCCACGGGCTGGATTCTTCGCCTCGTGGTTCTCCGTCGCCCGATCCTTCCTCCGTTGACCGTTCGATGCGGAAAATCTTTGAGTTTGGAAAGATCTTTAGCCGTTATTTCGAGATAACCGTTTTCGACCTCACCAGAGAGTGGATATTCTAATTTGAGAAAATCTCGTATAACTTATTTTCAAATTATCTGAAACTTTTTGTTTCAAGAAATACTTTCCAGAGACTTTCAGTCATTGATTCCGTCGTGATCGATTTTGACCCCAACACGCACGAACAACCTATATGAGGGAATCAGTAAGGACTCACATGTGAGAGATTAGGATCGATGTTCTGCAAGACCCGCCGGAATCCACGGGACGGATTGTTAGAATAAATTTGGTCCAGACCTGGAGTTTAGTGAAGTGTTTTTGTAAAGTGGGCACGAGTTTGTTGCCAGTTTCTTCGTGTCATTTTCTCAGCAATGATTTTTTTTTTGTGAAAGAATTGGAGATAATTTATTCTTAAACATTTGGGTCGGTACTGTTTGGACACATGGACTTTATATCAAATTTTTGCGGAGAATCTATAGATCAAAATTCAATTATGAAACTATTGCACAAAATGTCATATGATTTTACAAGAGATTTTATATGAATGTCCTATGCTGAGAAGTGTGAGCTATTTTGAATGTGTCTTCCCCGGTAAATGGTTGTCGCATCTCAATCTTCGTAATTGTGGATCATGTGTTGAAGACTGCACACGATTGTACAAAGATATATGGTGTGCATCATAGGTTCTTCGTGTTAATAGAAGTTTGGTACTCTGCCATAGCCATCTATCCTTTTCTCAGATAATGTCTTGTTTCGATGTGAAAATCAAATGTTGACACTACAAGAAAACATGTATGTTCAGACTGCACAATTGGTAGGAAATCAGTCGCAAAATCACACTTTACGACTGATTTACGAGGTCGGAAACCAACGCGTCGCAAAAAAACGGTCGTAAATCAGTCGGAAATTAATGACTAATTTACGACTATTTTACGAGTACAGTACATAGTCAGAGAACAGTCGTAATTCAGTCGTAACTTTGGCGACGATTTTGTGACTACTCTTATGACCAGTCCGCGACTTTTTAGTAGTCGTTATAAGGTCATGTCATGTCGTCGCAGATCAGTTGGAAATTATCAGTCGTAAAATCAGTCGTAAAATAGTGGTCCGGAATCAGTCGTTAAATGTTACCAATTTGCTACTAGTAAGCGACTACATTGCTACTGTTTAATTTTAATTTCTGCACTAAATACTGACTGATAAGCGACTATACAAAGAGATTTATTTCCAAATTTTGTGAATTGAATTTTATTTTGCTGGATTTCCTGTTTTCTGTTGTTTGGAACAATTGACAATAAGAAACTGAAAATATTAACAAGCTGAAACATTTGATACAAAAGAACTCCTCTTATTTAGGAGTTCAAGAAGCTGAAAATATTTTAACACCTGATCATAAGTTTGAAAGTACACAAAAGAAATAACTAAGATTCAAGGAAAAACAGAACCTAGTCATCAGACTTGTTGGCTGCAACGAATTCAACGTACTGAGGATTTATTGCAGTCAAAAACTTGTTCACTATAGGTAACTCCTTGAGCTGTTTTCCCTGCTCTGCGCTATGAGTAGCCTGCTCCTCGATTATGCGGAGATTGTTTGCATTTTGGGCAGCCTGCTCCTCGATTTTGCGTAGAGGGATTGCATTCTGGTCAGCCTGCTCCTCGATCTTGCATTGAGCTTCATCAAGCTGTTTTTGCAGGTTCAGGATTGAAGAGGATGCACTGTACTTCCGCTTTCCATTGACGAGAGTATTCTCGAGGCTTCCAATTCTATAATGTTTTCCTCTTTTGTCTGTGAAGATAGACTACAAAAACCAGAAGAACCAAGTATGATGTATCAAAAACAAGAAGAAACAAGTATCCTGTATCAAAAAATAAACTATAAACCAAAGAAAACTATAAACCAGAGAAACAAGTATCACATAAGAAAAAATAAATTATAAAAGCAAAGGAAACAGTATGTATCATCTACCAAAAACGAGAAGAAACAAGTAACAAGCATCAAGTATAAAAGATAAAATATAAAACCAAAGAAAACAGATTATATATCAAAAACAAACCAAACTTAAGAGAAAAAATTTACCAGGAGGAAAATCTCACTATCCTCATCTATAGAGAGCTCTGGAGCTTGTGAACTAGACTCTGAAGGGTCTGCGTTTTCAGCCTCAATGTCATCCAACCTTGACTTTTGTTATGCCTATACACCTCAACAACCTCCTGTGCTTTCATATCCACAAAGGTCCCATCCTTTTTTTATATGAGTCTTAATGAAGACATCACTAAGAGTCACTGGTCTGCCCAATTCCTCTACCTGAAATGGTAAACAAAGTAAAGGCTATTAAGACATAAAATTTTTAACTTGGTCAAAGAAAAGGAAGTTACCATTTCTTGTTCGATTTGTTGGAAAGACTTCTGCCCGGAGTTGTGCTTGTGAGGACCAAGACCTTTACGGTCAGACATCCGAGCAGCTGAAGTCGTCAAACTCTTTTCTTTGGCTTCATCAGTGTCCCAAAACGCACACATTTTTCTCCACAAAGTTTTCTTAATCCAGTTTGGTCTCTTTCGAGAAGTCCTACGATTGCTAACAATGTATTTGAGACGGCACTGACCTATCTTCTCAAACTTCTCCTGAACTAAACCAGTTAGTGTAGAACGCCATGTGTGAGTTTTCTACAACAGAAGAGAAAATTGATATTAAAAAGCAAATTAAACTGACGAGAGAACTCAACTGCAAACTCTACAAACCATCTTTCTTATCTTCCCCCAGGCACAACAATCCAGCTGTAGTATGGACCATTAAACTTGTTTTTAAAGATCTTAGTGATCTTCCGAGTGAGTTTACCCTTGTCCTTACCAAACCTACACAGAAACATCATATTACAGCTTGCAGCTTAAAGCTTTAGCCTTTTTGTTCATTAAGCTTGCAGTTATTAAAGGTTTAAGCTTTTGTCTTTTTGTTCATTACAAAACCCATAATGAACAAAAGACTAAGGGTCTAACTGGTGACCGGGGAATGAAAGGGAATATTGCATTCCTTACTATTCCCAATTTATTTTATCATTTATAAGAAAAAAATTTTCCTTTCAATTCCTTGTTATTCCTTTTATTCTAGAGGAATAGAGAAAAAATTTGTTCCTCACCAAAATTGATAAGGAATAATTTTATGATGGTCACCAGTTAGACCCTAAACCTTTACAAGACCCATAATGAACAAAAGACTAAACCTTTTTGCAAGACAAAACAAACAACTCATTTACAAGACAAAAGAAACAAGTCATTACCCTTTAAATTGTAATGAATAAAAGACCAAACATTTAGAAGAAAAAAAACATTCACAAGTATAAGAAAGCTCATCATTTCCAAAACCAATCAAAACTAAGCTTCAAGATAAGAAAGTACCAAGTGGTTCAAGGCTCCAAGTAGGGAGAAAGGGTAGTCAAGCGCTCCCTGCCTGGCTGAGAGAGAAGAGCATTGAAAACATCCATCTGGTCTTCGGAGAGAGTCGGCTCTACATGAGGAAATTCTTCATCTTCTGAAACTTCTGCAGTCTCTGAGTTCTGAGCTTCAAAAGTGCCCTGAGTATGAGATCCTCGAGGTAGGGAAGTATGAGACATTCGAGGCTGTGAAGTTTGAGACACTCGAGGCTGTGAGGTTTGAGACCCTCGAGGTTGTGGCGATGAAGTTAAAGCTCTTCTGGGTTGGATAGTCGATTCCTGGAAAAGCTGTGCCGGAGGTGGATAGTCAGACACAGATGGTGGAGGTTGGCGGTTCCGGACAGGCGGAGGCGCTTGAGTTCTTGGAACGAACTCGTACTGCGAGGGAAGGGGAGATGGTGTTTTCGCACTGGAGGTGACCGTCTTCTTCTGTTTCTTCCTTCCCAACATCGTCTCCAGTGATTAACGGAGGATATGGAGAGTTTAGATCGATAGAAAGGGGTGAGATGTGTTGGATTGACAGAGGATGCAGAGAGAACACAATTGATTAGTGTAATTGTTTTTTTTGTCAACGATAAAGAGTAATTATTTTGGGCTTTGGAGGGTTAAATTAATTTGGATGGGAATTAATATGGGTTTGGCGGGGTTGTGAAAATTTCACCTTTTTCGTAAGTCACCAAATGAAATTAACCACATAATCATACAACTTATATGAACCATAAACATAATCATATACAATTGCTCCATTGCCCTTAAATGTGAAAGGCAAAATCTCTTATGGGCTCTGTCAATCGTCTATGTCCCTCTAGAGTTAATGAAGAGTGAAAAATAAAACGCCTTAGTGAAATAAAAAAAATTGGAAAATCGAAATTGGTTTATTTGTTTGGGGTGGGTTTGGTTTGAAACCGAGTCGGGTTTGGTCGGATAGCTCTCGGTTTCGGTTTGGATAACTCCAATTGATTGGATTGAAATCAAATAATAAATTAAATGAAAAAAAAAAAGAAATAGATCCTCCCTCCTCCCATTGGTTAAATCAGTCCCCGGTGGAATCAAAGCTCCTCGAAATCCGATCCTCTTGGCGGCCTTGGCCGAAAACATTTCCACCGACAAGGCTTCCTTCCGACTAGAGTAGTAGGCCAGAATGCAGGTTCTCTTCTCTCCCTCGATTTGCATTGAGCATTGGATAAAAAGTGTTTGTACGGTTTGTAATTAGATATATATATGATTAATTTGAGATTTGGTATGTGGAGCAATTGTCTCATGTGAAACAATGCAAGCATATGGTTGAATGTATGGGATTGAGATGAATCAAATATTGAGCTTATAGTACCCGAAATCTCAATTTCAATTGATTTGTAGAATTAGGTAAAACTAGTATAACTGATTAAAACTAAGTAGAACAAAGAGCAACTGGTCTAATTATAATTTTTTTTGTTGTTTTTGCAAGATGCTATGTCGAAACATATGTGCTTACATTTCAAATTCAGAGATCGCATCAATTGTATAACCATCAAGACAGTGGAGGTTATAACTTTGGCAATGGTAGAAGAAAGGTTGTATAAAAAGCTGAGGTTGGATGAAAGGAATGTAAACCGGCGTTGAGGTACAAGCGATTGTGTATGGATGTGAAGTATCGTAAGAGTGCACAATTTGTGATGATGATGATTTGTTTGGTTACCTTCTTTCTATTGATAAAGACAACCGTGAAGTCTTTTGTTAGTGGAGGAGAGGAGTAACTCGGATCAGTTAGATAAGCTGTCGAGAGTGGGCGGAAGTTCGTTTGGTATAAATCCGCGAAGTGTTGCAGGAAATGATGATGAAGTCGGACCTAAATTCACAATACGTTGAAAAGGGCAAGAAAATCTACAGCAGAGAATGGTGACGATACAACACATGATGATTTTATGGATACAGACAACTGCGGTGAGCGAGACTACCGCAGCGAGACGGAGACTGCACCTGAGACGGAGACTGCAACTGAGACGGAGACTGCAGCTGAGATGGATAGCAGTGCTAATACAGAAACCAATGTGAGAGTTACGTATATTGAGCAGCCACCTTTACTAAAATGTAGTCAAGTTATAGAGGAATGGGGAGACGGTTTGGTCTGTGACTGCGAATTTCCAAACAAGAGATCACTTCAAGAGTTGGTGGATAGAGCTGCATTTGGTGAAAGCTTTCGTTATGTTATTAGAAAATCTGATCGTAAACGGTTGGTGTTAAAATGTTGTGATGCAAGCTGTAAATGGGGATTGCGAGGTGCGAGGATTGCAGATACGGATATTTTTCTATTAGGAGTTACGTGGGTGTGCATACATGCTCTCGGACTAGTCAGAGTAATAGCTGCAACATCAAGAGGAAAGGCTCTGCAGAATTAGTTGCAACTTTTTTGAATGAGGAATATCCTGGAAAACTGAGGACTCCTCTTCCGAGAGATATCATGGATTTAATAAAGTTAAATCTGGTGTATCGATATCTTACTCCACAGCCTTGAGAGGAAAAATCTAGCTATCGTGAGTTGCGTGGTAATTGAGAAGATAGCTACAAGATGTTGTATAGCTACTTGCACATGTTAGAGGAGGTTAATTCCGGAACAACAACAAGTGTGAAGTTGGATGAGGCAGGAAAGTTCAAGTACCTTTTCATAGCTTTAGGAGCTTGCATCGAAGGGTTTAAGGTCATGAGGAAAGTGATTCTTGTGGATGCTACGTTTTTGAAGAACGGATATGGTGGTGTACTAGTATTTGCTAAAGCTCAAGATCCTAATCGTCACCATTATCCCCTCGCGTTTGGGGTACTCGACGGTGAGAATAATGCTAGTTGGACTTGGTTTTTTTAGATGCTCAAAACTGTTATACCGGACTCATCTGAAATAGTATTTATGAGCGATAGGAATCAGAGCCTCATCACCGCTGTAGCAAACGTGTATCCACAATCTCACCATGGCCATTGTATATGGCATCTAGCTCAGAATGTGAGAAATCATGCTTCTAACACCATCAAAGCCGTAGTGGCATGGAGATTTATGGAGTTGGCTAGGTATTACACAGTGCATGAATTCGAGGCTGCTTATGCATCTTTTAAGGTGAGATATCCTTCAGCCTTCAAGTATTTGGAGGAGAACACTAAGAGAGAAACATGGGCTAGGGTCTATTTTCCAGGTTGTAGATACAACTTGGACACTAGCAACAGTGTGGAGTCGATGAATAAGCGTTTAGGGGACTAAGGAGGTATGCCTTGATACCAATGTTGGATACAATAATCAAAAGATTTCAGAATGGTTTAATGAACATCGGAAGGGCCGTGTCTGGATCGATTGATACTAAACTGGTTCCTCTGGTTGAGATTCATTTGCACAACTTATGGGGCAAAGCTGAGAACGCCAGTCGTGAGCTGAATAGTTATGATCTTGAGTACGCAGGTAACCGACACTGGCGATGGGAAGGTTTATTTGGTGAACTTGATGGCGAAGACATGTAGCTGCAAGGTATATGATTATGAAAAGTATCCTTGTCTTCACGGACTTGCTGCTTACTTATATTTCCTTGAGGTTCCTGCTGCTCATGGTCGTCGACGTGAGGTGAACATAGAGTATCATCAGTTGAGCTCACAGTATTACTGGACAGAACTTTGGGCAATGGCTTATTACCAGACCATTTATTCTGTGCCGGACAAGTCTGAATGGAATGTACCAGATCACATCAAAGAGCTCCAGATCATACCTCCAAAAAAGCTAACGAGGAAGGGAAGGAAAAAGGTTAATAGGAATCCATCAGTTGGAGAACGGCGTAAAAGGACACAAAATGTAAGGCGACCGAGGACAAATTTCGGGTTTAGTTGGCTGCTGTTTGGAATGCGTACAAGTGAACCAAACCCAAGTGAACCAAACCCAAGTGAACCAAACTAGAGTTTTGGTATGTTGAACTTGCTATGCTACTTTTGATATGTTGAACTTGCTATGTTGCTTTTGGTATTTTGAACTTGCTATGTTGCTTTTGGTATTTTGAACTTGGAGTGTTGCTTTTGGTATTTTGAACTTGCTATGTTGCTTTTGGTATTTTGAAATTGGAGTGTTGCTTTTGCTTTTTAATCGGATTGGTATAACTAAGTATAACAAAGTATAACTTCTTCTCTCTCTCTCTGGAAGGAAATTATGTTTCTCTGTTTTGAAACTCTCGACTATTTATTGGAAAACCACGGAAAACTAGTAAAACAAGCTGTTACTAAGTTGTGTTACTAAGTTAGTAAATAACAGATATTAACATGACATAATCCCCTGACATAATTGTTAATGGACAAGCACAATCACTTGACTAATTCATCAACATCACATTCATCGACAATACTAGTGCAAAATAACAAATATAAACTAACATGATTCATAGACATCACATTTTCTCTTTTGCATTATATAGTCTTTCCAAGATCACTTTCTTAATAAAGAGGAGCTTATAAAGTAGTTCTCTATAATTCTCGTAATTTTAACAATATTATTGCACTTATCAGTTATGGTTACATGGTAATGAGAAAAAATGACAAGTAAAACTTTATTAACAAATTTTAATCATACGTAAAACTAAAAAATGTTGAAATCACGAGAAATAGAACTATGAAGACATTTGGTAACACTTGAAACTTCAGTAAAACTATGAACAAATTTGTTTGGGGGGAAAACAATTTTTTTCGCGCCAAAGCGAAAATATTCCAAAATTTTCAATTATTTTGGTCAAAGTTAGATTACCTCTGCGCTCTTCCTTTCTCGTGACTCTCTCTTGTCTCGTCAACTGTGCACTCTCTTTCCTCTCATCTCTCCAAATTTCTTTCCTCTCATCTCTCACTTTCCTCATATTCTCTCATCTTTCCCTTCCCCTTTACTGACCATGACTCATCCGTACGAAGAGGAGAAGGAGATGAAGAAGCTGAAGAAACACTACGACATGTTAGGCTACATTTGCGATGCCCAATATGGAATTCCTACCCGTTGCCCATGTGGTGGTGAAATCAAGACGGATGTGTCTCCAAATCCGAAGTATCGCCACGATTTCGATACTTTGCCTGGAAGTAGGTACTTCACCTGCAAGAATTATGAGGTAATTTCCTTCTTTGTAAAGCGTGTTAATCATCTTGGGTGAAACTATGTTATACTCGGGTAGAAGCGTGTTAATCATCTTGGGTGAAACTTTGTTATACTCGGGTGAAGCTGTGTTTAGTCATACTCGGTGAAACTGTGTTATTCATACTGGGTGAAACTTTGTTATACTCGGGTGAAACTGTGTTTAGTCATACTCGGTGGCTGAGATATACTCTGGGTGAAACTGTGCAGGACGATGGGATGCACTTTCGTCAGCCATGGACTTGTGGTGTTGAGGAAGAAGTGAGGCAACTAAGGATGGAGGTCAATGATATGGCTGAAGAGATTGCTAAGCTTAAGAGGCTTATTACCTCCACCTCCCGTCCATGAGATGATGCTCTCAACTCTAAGTACTGAGTTCATGGATGTGCTAAAAAACTTTGTATTTCCCTATCTATTTCCAATTTCGGTTAATACAAGTCTTTGTTTGTTAAGACTTGTATAAGTGTCTCTGTCAAAACTTATGTTATAATTCAAGCTAGTCTTGAATCTTATATCTAATGTTAGAACCCTTATGTTATCTCATGTTCATTTTAAAGTTTCTATTCTGTTATCTCATGTTCATTTTTAAAGTTTGTATTCTCACTCTCACTCTCATGGTCAACACATAACAAAATAGTCATAAGAACATAGTCATAATATAGTTAAAGTTCTAAATCCACATCACAAACTAGATAAACATCCAAAGACTTTGTTTGTCCACAAAATAAAAACGTTAAACATAAAACCCTCCATAAAACCATAGGTTCTTCACTAGACTTCACTTAGCTTTTCTGTTTTTTGCCTTTCCCCAAAGACTTCTTGCGTTTCTGGCTTTTACCTTTCCCTTGTGATTCTGCTTCATCTACCTCTGCTGTTTTGCCTTGTGCTTCCTTGACAAACTCCTCAAGCGGGGCCAATCTCCCATCCAACTGGTCAACCTTCTTGTCAACTGTCCTCAACAGTCTCATTGTGCGTTTCAAAAACTTCATAACATCTCCCAGTTGAACCGACTGCTCACCTCTCTCTACTCCATCCCCTGCTGCATCTTCAATCGGTTCTGGCTGTTTTGCACGGCCAGCTACATCTTCGTCGAACATGTCTTTAAATAATATCTTTTCCCCTGTATCCAGACACTTCATCCAACTGTCCATAGCTATATCAGATTTATCAACGTCATCTTCATCTTCCAAAATCTCATCCAACAGCCTTTCTTCTTGTGGAGTTCTGGTGGGGATGATGCTGTTAATAACCTGCCACAAACATAATTAGTTTTTAAACTTATTCCATAGTTCTACCATAGTTCTACCATAGTTCTACCATAGTTCTATCATAGTTCTACCGTCGTTCTACCCTAGTTCGGTTTCTAGTACTACCTTAGTTCTACCACAGTTTCACAGGAAGACTTACAGTTGTGGAAGCTCCATCAACAGGCTGTCTGAACGCAACTCCTAGCTTAGAAATTGCCTCGAATGCAAGAAGCTGTTACACACAAAATTTTGCATCAGTTGACAACAATAGTGACTAATCGGTTTAATGGGATTTTGCATACCTCTAGTGGAACACAAAATCCGTGAAGCGGCCATAATGTTTTCTTTCACCACCCTCCAAAATGCTCCATTGTGTGAGAGATCTCTTTCAGCATGTAATCAAATGAAAATCTCCCCGGAAAGGACTTGCAGTAGTCAAGATCGTCCACTGCTCTCGGAACACCTCCAACACATCATTAGCCTTGTGTCCAGCCTTGGTTTGCGACAAATAACCGAAGCTAAGAAGAATAAAACCGCCATCTTCAGTCTGTCTTTGTGGGATCCCATGTTCACCAGCTTCTTCTTAACATCCTGCTAACCTTCTAGGTTCTCCTTCCTTGAAATGACGATCAACGAACCTCGTCCCACAAGCTCTTTGTAGCCGAGAGGATAGTTGTGGCAGAATAGGCCAGATATCAAACCATGCTCCTCAGCCCGTAGCGGATGGCAATCCCATTCACAATAAACCACCTCTCTCTCCCTCTCGCTACCAGCAATCGCAACAACAACATCCACATTCCCTGTACCCTATGGTTATTCTCACTCTTCATGTGGAAAATGTGTTTGAATTCGGGATGCTCCGTGAACCAGCTCCACTCCGCGTTAGACAGCTTGGGTTTCAGATTTTTTAGCGTCTTAATCGCGCTAGCTATCATACACCTTGTGCCAAGCTTTATTTTTTTGCTGTACTCACTGGGCTTGAAGAACATGCTCGTCGGTTTGACTATATCGAGTCCCACATTTCCATTAAAACCCTGCAAGTTATACCAAAGTTTTAAATTAGTTATACCAAAATTTTATTTTGTTATACCAAAGTTATATCCAAGTAATACTAAACTTATATCCAATTTTGCTCCAAGTTATATCCAATTTTGCTACAAGTTATATCCAAGTTATATCCAAGTTCCCCTAGTATACCTAAGTGCCTCATAATTTCTTACCTCGGGTTCTGGTGGATTCTCATTCTCATTCTCTGGTGGATTCTCATTATCATTCTCGTTTGCTAACTCTTCTTCTGTGTCTCCATTTTCTTCGTCAGAACCTTCATTATCATCATCCTTTTCTACTCCGTCTCCATTTTCGTCTTCGGAACCTTCATTATCATCATCCTTTTCTACTCCGTCTCCATTTTCTTCTTCAGAACCTTTATCTTCAGAAGCTTCATCTTCAGAACCTCCATTCTCATCGTCCTTTCCTTCTCCATCTCCATCTCCGTTTCCTTCTTCAGAACCTTCATTATCATCATCATTTTCTTCATCTCCAGAATGAGTCCCAATCGCCGGAGTTGCTGGAGGAGCTGGAGGGGATGGGCCAGCAGTACCTTTGTTTACTGTCGTCGGAGCAGTTTCTAAAGCCACTTCAGTCGGCTCCGTTCCCGCCGGAATCTCCCTCGAGTCCTCACTCGTCTTCTCCGCCGTAATCTCCTTAGAGTCCTCACTCGTCTCCCTCGTCTGTCCCGTTGATTCAACAATCACCGTCATCTCCGTCGTCTTCTCGATATTATCGGAGGCCTCCGCCTTCGTCTCCTTTGCTAACTTCACTCTCCGAGTCTTTTCCTTCGCTGGATTATCCTTCCTCTTACCTCTTCTCGTTTCGACCACCATCGCATTCGATTCCCTCCGAATTCTTCTCTCTCTCGTTCGTTCTCACCGTTGATTTTGGGTACGAGATTGAGTTTGGTTGAAATTAGGGTTTGAGACTCGACTCGAGTGAAAGGGGAGAAATGGGAATGTCGAAATTGAGTTTGGTTTTAACTAAATTGAGTTGAATTATTGAAAACCGACAGATTTGGTTTGGTTTTCCAGGGATTGGTTCGGTTTCGAGGGTTGGGTTTGGTTTCGAAGGATTGGTTTGGTTTCGAGGGATTGGTTAGACGGTTAGACGATTCGGTTCAATTGAATTGACCATAAATCCGGATCGGGTCCGGGCGGGTGGGTTATACCCTGGTAAAACTTGTAAATACTTTAACTACTCCACGGTTTTTCTGTCATTTCCACCTTTTCCGATTTTTAAAATAAATGTTTATATTTATGTTTATATGGGTGTCTATGAGAGATTGCCTTTTGACATTTAGGGGCTCTAGAGGAGATGCCTCTGAATAAAAGACCAAACATTTAGAAGAAAAAAACATTCACAAGTATAAGAAAGCTCATCATTTCCAAAACCAATCAAAACTAAGCTTCAAGATAAGAAAGTTGATGCGCCCCAGTTCATGGATCAGTACATGGAACCATCTGAAGAGAGTGTGCATGAGCTGAAACCAGCTGAAGTGAAAGGTGATGAGCTGGATGAGTTTAGTGAGCTAAGTGACACTAGCTTGGAGCTGAATGAGCTAAGTGACACTGAAGATAGAGCTGGTTTAGTTGCTGGGCGAAATGGGCCTTTTTCAGCCCACGGAAAAATTTATAACAAATTCAATTTGGGTCTGTTTTACACCAAATTCGACCAGGCCTTTGCTGATGGTCTCCTGCCCATTTGCATCAAGAAATATCAACAAAAGAAGTCAAAGTCGTGCCTAGGAAAGAGACATTCAAACTCTGGTCAAAAGTCATAGTCCACATTTCGGTTTTCCATAAAAAGCTTAGTCTTTGTTTGTGTTTTTTATGCTTCTAGTTTTCCACAATTATTTATATCTTTCTTTGACTCATTTGAGTATAAATATGTAACTTCAGTCCATGAATAAAATCAGAGAGTTTTCGGGTTTCATTTTCGTTCTTCTTTTCTCTGAGTGAGAGAGATAGTTCTTTAGCTAGTTCATCGGTTTGAACCGGCTTGTTGATTTGGTGGTCAGCCAATCATCTTTGTGTGTTATTTGGTGGTTAGCCAACGCACTACATCCATTCTTGGTGGTTAGCCTCAGATCGTGGGTATATCAAGAGTCATTCCGCACCTCTTGACGATCCATTCAATCCATCCCAGTTCCAGAAGTGCCTTTGCCTTCTCGGTTCATATCTAACACCCGGCTAAAGTGATCCTTCCCGATTTAGGGTGCATCATTTGGTATCAGAGCCACTTTGGCTGGTTTGTTTTCTATCTTCTTTTCATCTTCTCATCTCTTCATCATTTTCTTTTCTTTTCTTATTGGATCCGGGCTGTTCCTTTACTCCCTTGTGATCGCCATCTTTAAAAAAAAAATCAATCAAAAAAAAATCCGACAAAAAGAAAAAAAAAAGAAGAGTAAACACTTTTGGCTTGAATCACTTCTGAAGAGAAATCCGGGGAGTGGTGGAAGAGAAACCCCGCTGGCTGAAGAGAAACCCAGCCTTAGGACGCTTAAAGCGGATCCACACAAAAATCTCTTCATCTTTCTTTTCGTATCTTTTCCCACAAAGTTTGTTTTTGGTTTTGATTGCTGAATTTTGACTGCCTATCATCCTTTGAACAAGTATAAAGAACTCTGAGTGATCACCTAAAATCGTGAGCTAAACACTTTGAGAGTGTGAGGATTTTTATTTGCTAACTCTTTTGTTAAGTGTTTTCAGGATGTTTGGACTTCTCAAGAAATCAAAACCACAGCAAGACGTTTACTTTCCTTTTAAAACCATGTTAGAAAAAGAGCAAATGATTTTTGGAAATAAGAAACAGTTTGCTTCTAATGGGTTTGATTTTATGCAGAAACAAAGAAACCAAAGGAAGAGACAAAACAGGTTCGATGATGATGAGAAGTGGGCGAGAAGTGGTGATCGTCCCTTCACCAAAGCCAAGAGAAGCAACCGTGATCTGTTTGATCAGAATGAGCTTCAGACTTATGCCAGCTTGGAGAAGATGTTACATAAGGCAATTCATGCTATCCGGCAACTCAAAAAGAAGGGAAACATCAACACTTCTTCAGCATCAAAACAGCATGATCTCAAACGAGGTAATCTTTCTTCTTTTTCAAATTCCAATTTGAAAACTAATGAGATTTCTTTTGATAAAAGCAAAGCTGTGAAACCCACAAGCAAAGCTCATTCTACCAGGTGCTTCAAATGCCATAGGATCGGTCATTATGCTAACAAGTGTCAAAAGCAAAAACCGTTGGTGACTTTGGAGAATGAAAACCTTAAAACCGAACCAGAAAAGGAAGAGCTTTTGCCAGTTCACAAACTGGATCAAACTCAAGGTGAGCAATGTTCTGATTATGGTTCTTTTGCTTATAATCCTTTTCCTTTTAATGTTTCAGATTTGAGGACAAATCTTTTTGAAGAAGGAGGGAATGGTGCGCCCCAGTTCATGGATCAGTATATAGAACCATCTGAAGAGAGTGTGCATGAGCTGAAACCAGCTGAAGTGAAAGGTGATGAGCTGGATGAGTTTAGTGAGATAAGTGACACTAGCTTGGAGCTGAATGAGTTAAGTGACACTGAAGATAGAGCTGGTTTAGTTGCTGGGCGAAATGGGCCTTTTTCAGCCCACGGAAAAATTCATAACAAATTCAATTTGGGTCTGTTTTACACCAAATTCGACCAGGCCTTTGCTGATGGTCTCCTGCCCATTTGCATCAAGAAATATCAACAAAAGGAGTCAAAGTCGTGCCTAGGAAAGAGGCATTCAAACTCTGGTCAAAAGTCATAGTCCACATTTCGGTTTTCCATAAAAAGCTTAGTCTTTGTTTGTGTTTTTTATGCTTCTAGTTTTCCACAATTATTTATATCTTTCTTTGACTCATTTGAGTATAAATATGTAACTTCAGTCCATGAATAAAATCAGAGAGTTTTCGGGTTTCATTTTCGTTCTTCTTTTCTCTGAGTGAGAGAGATAGTTCTTTAGCTAGTTCATCGGTTTGAACCGGCTTGTTGATTTGGTGGTCAGCCAATCATCTTTGTGTGTTATTTGGTGGTTAGCCAACGCACTACATCCGTTCTTGGTGGTTAGCCTCAGATCGTGGGTATATCAAGAGTCATTCCGCACCTCTTGACGATCCATTCAATCCATCCCAGTTCCAGAAGTGCCTTTGCCTTCTCGGTTCATATCCAACACCCGGCTAAAGTGATCCTTCCCGATTTAGGATGCATCAAAAGTACCAAGTGGTTCAAGGCTCCAAGTAGGGAGAAAGGGTAGTCAAGCGCTCCCTGCCTGGCTGAGAGAGAAGAGCATTGAAAACATCCATCTGGTCTTCGGAGAGAGTCGGTTCTACATGAGGAAATTCTTCATCTTCTGAAACTTCTGCAGTCTCTGAGTTCTGAGCTTCAAAAGTGCCCTGAGTATGAGATCCTCGAGGTAGGGAAGTATGAGACATTCGAGGCTGTGAAGTTTGAGACACTCGAGGCTGTGAGGTTTGAGACCCTCGAGGTTGTGGCGATGAAGTTAAAGCTCTTCTGGGTTGGATAGTCGATTCCTGGAAAAGCTGTGCGGAGGTGGATAGTCAGACACAGATGGTGGAGGTTGGCGGTTCGGACAGGCGGAGGCGCTTGAGTTCTGGAACGAACTCGCACTGCGAGGGAAGGGGAGATGGTGTTTTCGCACTGGAGGTGACCGTCTTCTTCTGTTTCTTCCTTCCCAACATCGTCTCCAGTGATTAACGGAGGATATGGAGAGTTTAGATCGATAGAAAGGGGTGAGATGTGTTGGATTGACAGAGGAGGCAGAGAGAACACAATTGATTAGTGTAATTGTTTTTTTTGTCAACGATAAAGAGTAATTATTTTGGGCTTTGGAGGGTTAAATTAATTTGGATGGGAATTAATATGGGTTTGGCGGGGTTGTGAAAATTTCACCTTTTTCGTAAGTCACCAAATGAAATTAACCACATAATCATACAACTTATATAAACCATAAACATAATCATATACAATTCATACTAAAGCATAATATATATAAGAAGACATTAAAAATTTAGTCTATACGATAAAACATTATAGTAAAGTTTAAAACATAATAATAATACAACACTATAATTTGGGCGAGTCTTTTTGGTTTTAGTTTAAGGTTTATACAATTTAGGGTATAGGGTAATGATCTAGAATGCGTTGTTTAGGGTTTAGATTATTAATTTTACTTTGTATATGAGTTGATTATATATTTGTTTTATACAAAAATATATTACAATACACATTAAACAAAGTTTACAAAATTATATTAGAATACACATTAAAACAAAATTTACAAAATTATATTACAATACACATTAAAATAAAGTTTAAAACAAAGTTTACAATACATGAAATGCAAAGTTTAGAAAATTATACTGTATTTTAGTAGGGTATTTCTCCATCTTCATCATCAGAATAAGGCAATGATATATTACATTGAAATTCATCATCTGATTCAATATCTTCCACATAAATATCGAGATTTATAGGTCGTACCCGAGCATGAACCAAATGATCAACTGCTAGATCTTCAACCATAGTCATTAAAACAGCATCATCATTTTCTTGTTGCAACAATGTCGGTTCTTTATTTTCATATTCTCCAGAAATGATTCCCCTCGGATTCACTTTTAAAACATTGAGCCACGACTGCTTTGGTTTCTTAACGTACGGATACGGAAGATAACAAACTTGATCTGCTTGAGATGCTGTGCATGCAATATCAAATAATTAAAAGTATGATTAAATTTAGTATCAAATCATAAAAGTATAATTAAAGTATAAAATATGTACCGAAAATAAATGGTTTGTATTTATGGTATCTCCTTGATGAAAGAACATCGACGATGCCACCATTGCTCCGCCAAGTGCCTCAACTAACGGATCATACCACTTACACTTAAAAAGTGTGATTTTCAAATCGACCGACCCCTCATACTATATCAGTCAAGATCCCATAGTAATCAGCTTCATCGGATGCATTTGTGTAACTCTCTCCTTTAACACTCACGCCGTAGTTACATGTCTTTCTTCCCTCGCCATGCTTCTGCGTATGGAACAAAAAGCCTCTTGGAAAATAGATGGGCCTGTTCTGGCCTTATTCACGGGTCCATTCACAATATCTTTAACCCACTGAGGAAAATGATGTGTGTTGCTCCAATAGCTAACCTGCAACATATATATATAAAAGTTAGATAAAAGTATTAGTCAGACATACATAATCTTTCACCCATATATGGTATTCGTCAGCTCTCTTCGCAGAGAGGTCTTTTTCGGAGAGGTCTCCATATTTGGCAGTAAGGAAATCTTCAAACATCCTATATTAGTCAAACAAATATTAATATTAGCAATTATAGTTGGGTAAATCAATACGGAAGATGATAATATTATCAATTTATACCTCCCAAATGGCTGAAAATAATCACAATTTCGTAAAACATATGCATGTGCGCATCTATAGTCTTTCTCGGAAAGCCATATTTCTTGTATTTCCCCACTTGGACGACCTACATGTGTAAATATATCTGGCACTCCAGGAACATGATACACGGGAACTTCACCTTCATGAAATCTTGTGAACCTGTCCAAATGATTATGAAAATTATTAATGCACATTTTTAAATAAAAAGCATGCACATTGACATAAAAATTGAAACCGAGGAATAATGATAGTGTTTACCTTGATTTCGTTTGTATATGGTCAGCAAAGTAGTGCTCTGAGAAGTAAGCTATCTCATCGTTGATATATGATTCAACAATCGAGCTGGCCGCAAATCTTTTGTTCGTTGCTTTCGCTTTCAATTTTTTGAAATTCCTTTCATAAACATGCATCCACTTATATTGCACAGGTCCTCCTAGTTCAGCTTCGTAGGGGAGATGTATAGGCAAGTGCTGCATGACGTCAAAAAATGATGGTGGAAAGATCTTCTCCAAACTGCAGATGATCAAAACAATATTCCGTTTAAGCATTTGGAGGTGATTTTTCTGTAAGGTTCTCGAGAAAAGATCGCGGAAAAATACTCCAACCGCTACAATATTCAAAATGCATTTTTTTAGTAATATTTACTATAATTATAAAGGTGTATCATTTCAAAATAAATAAAACAATAGCTAATTAGTACCTGATAGCGGAAGATGGACGTTTTGGTCTAGGAGTTCTGAAAAGATAAACGGAAGTAGCCGCTCCATAAAAACATGGCAGTCATGACTCTTCATACCAGAAAATTTGTTGTTCTCTAAATCAACACAATTAGCTAAGTCTGAAGCATATCTGTCTGAGAATTTAACTGCGTGTTTCACACATTCCAACAAACGTTTTTTTTTTCATCTTCGTCCAGCTTGTAAGGAGGAAATGGAGCTTGACCAGCTGTATCAACATGTAAGTGTGGCCGATCACATAATATTGCCATATCCAATCCTGACTTGATTGTGTCTTTTGATTTACCCTTGACATTCATAAGAGTATTGATGATGTTGTCAAAAAAATTCTTCTCTATATGCATCACATCAAGATTATGGCGGAGTATCAGGTCCCTCCAGTATGGCAACTCCCAAAAAATGCTTTCCTTGTGCCAGTTATGATACTTCCCATAACCAGACTTCTTCTTTTCATGACCATTTCCACCGCAAACAAGCGTTTTCGGTGGATTGACACCTGATAACCGCTCTGAATAAACTTCCTCACCAGTCAAAGAATCAGGTGGAAATTCATTTACCGCGTTTTTTCCCTTCAAGAAGTCCTTTCTATTCTTCCTCAGTGGATGATCATGAGGAAGAAATATGCGGTGAAAATCAAACCAACACGTCTTTCTTCCATTAGGTAGATAAAATGTTTCCATTCCGCCGCATCAAATGGATGACACATTTCCCCCTCCTTTTCTTGGTGCTCAGCATGCCATCTCATTGCCGCTGCTGTCTTCTTGCTCTGATACATTCTCTTCAGTCTATCAACTATAGGTAGATACCACATACGACTATATGGTACTTTGGTTCTGCGTTTTTTGTCCCTAGGCTTCCATTTTGCTGCACTACAAAATTGGCACTCTTCCCACCTTTCATCTTCTTTCCAGAAGATCATACAATTATTAATACAAACATCAATTGTATGATATGGGAGCCCTAAATTGCGCATCAACTTCTCGGTCTCGTAGTGTAAATCGATTGCTGTGTTTCCTTCTGGTAAATAGTCTGTCAACATTTGACATACTGAATCCACATATTTTTCACTCAGATTATAATCTGCCTTGTTTTGCAAGACCCGAGCAGCTAAGGATAACTGTGACTGCCCTTCACGACAACCATCATACAAAGTATTTTGTGCTCCTTCTAACAAATCTTAGAACTTCTTCGAATGGTTGCGTTGCGGGTCTACTACATTCTGATAACTATCATCCTGTTGATAGTTATCAAAACTCACATTATCACGAAATGCATCATTCACCATATCCACATAATTATCCTCATTACCAACTTCTTGATCACTACAACTTAAATGCGTCGGGTCAACATAACTCGTTCCTAATGCAATATCAATTTCTTCTCCATGTTTATACCAAACATAGTAGTCTGGCATAAATCCTCTATTATATATATGTCTCCAAATTTTTGTTCCTAGGAGAAATTTATCGTTCTGACAAACAGTACACGGGCAGAAAAACTTACCGCCATTGCTCTGTGTTAGAGACTGACTGTTTGTGAATGTCATAAATTGTTCCACCCCCGCTATGAATTCTTCCGAAATTTTTTCCGTCTCCTCATCGATCCTCTTGTACATCCACTCTCGAAAATTTGAATGATTGTAATTTTCAGACATTATACAACAACTTAGTCAAAAATATATGCGACTATTGTTTTAGTCGCAACCAGCAGTCGGAAAACGCAGGTTTTCTTGTAGTGTGAGAATGCTTCTTGGAGAGTATGAGAAGCTTGAAACTCAAGAATATCTTTGTAAATCATCAAAGCGTAGCACAAGCACTTAGACTAGCCAGCTTTTTGGGATATATTGGAGGTCTGAATACTCTCATAGAAGCCCAAGTTGGGTAAGATATTTCTGTTATGATTAAATTGGGACATATTAGATGAATGAATTCTTTGAGAAGGAAAAGGTCAGTCACCATAGTGTGGTTTCATTCACCCTAACGCAATGCTGTTATTGTTGAGATGATTTAGATAGTGAACATGTGTTCTGTTTTAAGTAAACTTTTTGGTTTTTGTTTATGCTATGTTTTTGGAGTATCAAGACTTTGACTTCAGCTTGCGTAAGCTTTAATAAATTTCACTTTGAAGGAAAAAAAACACAGTACTTACTAGGTTCCACTTTTTTTTATTACGTGTAATTTTTACATTTTCAGGACTAGCTATATGTATATCACCACATTTTTTGGTAAAAGTATCATATATCACCACATCATGTAAGCAATGAATATGGAAAACAAAAAATATACATTTTTACATGAGAAAAAATGCTTATTTTCAGATTATTCTAGTAAGGATTTTGAAATTAAGAACCTTAAATACAAAGTACACATAAAAAGAATGACGAGTTCAAGATTTCATATAAATACCAGATGATTCTCTCATACCCATGCATGAATATAAATATTTTTTATTTAACTAAATCTTAATAATTATATAAATTTTCTTTATTGTTTATAAAATTTATCTCATTCTATAAGTTATGTATATGGAAAAACAAAACAAAAAAAAATAATAATATGGTGTTTTAGCTATACATGAATTTTTATATATAAATATATGAAATGCTTCACTTACTTACTTTTGGTATACATTAGGTTGCAGTTATTCTTCAGAGTTGAATTACACTGTTTTGAGTTTTAAATAGATAAAATCAGATTAATTTTGTTAAAATTAATTGTGTCTAGTTTATTTTCTTAATTTTGTCAAATATATTTTCTTAAATATTTTATATTTTATATTTTCCAATATTGGATTAACTAATAATCATAAGTTTAATTTTAACCTTTCAGCTGATTATTTAGTTTAAAGTTAGTTGTAACATAATGCAATTATGATTTGATCGGATGCTTAATATATGATCCATATGATCGACACATTATTTATAATACATTTATATCATTTTCTAACTATTTGATATAATATATATGATAAAAATATTGTTAGTTATTTTATTTTAATATATTATTATATATTGTCATATGTTTCTATAAATATTTTTAAACAAACATCTAATTTTATGTTATTAAATCAAGAAATAATAAGGGAAGTTATTTCTTATTATTAAAATATTATATGTTGTTTAATATATTATTAGTAAAAAGGGTAACAAAAAAAATTAAATAGAAATTTTCATTAATGGTATTGTGAATAATAATTTAAATTCATTAATGGTATTGTAATTAAGTATTTTAAGAATTAACATGAGAGTAATACATATATATTAAATAAGGATGGACATTAAAACTTTAATCTGAGAACCCAACTGACCCAAATGTTACGTGGATCAGATAGGATTCCTGAATCTTGTATTAATCGAGTCAATTATATATTATTTTATTCCGTTTGATTTGGTTAATAACCAAAACTGAATGTGTACATCTATACCCAGAAATTGTTTTACCTACTAACACATTTTCCATACCTAATTTCATAGTTTCCAGCCGACTTGAACATAGTTTGCCGGTTTGGCTTTACCTCCAATCTAATATATTAAAATTGAAATACAAATTAGAATTATCCCTCACTTTACCTTAAATATTACAATTCTACGCCATTGCCTAACCATGTTTGAATCTTAAATTAAACCACTTAAAATTAACCAATCATTACATCTATACCATCTGAAATAAACCACCGGCTTTAACAACTATAACAAAACACGTCAATTTAATAGTTTGGTCAATTTTAACAAACCATAAAATAATCATTAAGAAGACAACTCACATTCATCACAAGTCAATTGTCCCAGTCTACTCGGGTTAGACAGTACTTGAATTTGCAAAAATCTTATATGCTATATTCCTAAGACTAATGAATATCTTCCCATTAGTCACGAATATATTTATCTAGATATCAACTAACCAAATATAATCTATCTTGATAACTAATAGGAATACTTATTAAATTAATATATTAGAATATATTCTCTTTAACAAAACGGTTCATTCTTTTACAAAAAAAAAAAACAAAACGGTTCATAAGTAATTCTAAATTCTGATATATAAACCAAATTTAAAATCATAACCAATGGCCCAATTCAATAGTTTAAATTATTAGCTAATTAATATTTTTAAAAAATCTATACTTATTTTTAATGTTTCTGTCTAAACATGTATTTATTTTTAAAAATCTCAATATTAAATTTGAACTTTATATATATACAACTTTAAATAAAAAAATAATATATTTTAATAAAATCCAGAAGTGTTCTTATCACTAATAAAAGATAGTAACCCATAAAAAGATAAACACAAAATTATTATTTATAAAGTTCAGAAGCTAAACACATTGAACAAGACAAACAAATGTACAAACTGAGTAACGATAAATCTATAACAAAACTTAAACAATTAAATTGATTAATACTAAAAGACTAAAAACATAAAATAATAGAAAATAAATACGCGCACGGGCGTGCGGATCAAACTCCAGCTCTATTTAAATCTAATATAAATTTAAAAAATAGGATATCTTGAATCACTAAAATTTTTAAACGATTCGTCTTCTCCTCCTTGTACTAATGTATATTTCGTAAACTAAAATTTGATCAAATTTCTTTTGTACTAATGTATATTTCGTAAACTAAAATATTCCATTGGTTCTTCTCTGTGTTACTGACTCCTCCTTCAGTCATTGTTGAAAGTCGACTTGATTTCTGCTTAGTTTATTTCTATATCATTGCTTCCTCCATTTTATTTTACTATCATGTTTCAAATTTCAAATTTTAACTACACTAGGTGATTTCCTTCGTTATGCACATAAATATATTTATAAAAAATAATTCTAGGAAAACAAATTTTAAATTATGTTGTCCTGGTTTAAAAAGAAAAATTGAAATCATCAATAATCATTTATTTAGTTTACCCATTTAATTTGAAAATATTTTTCTTTAAATTTTTATTTAGTTAAGTTTTATATAAAATTAAGTTAAAATGGAATTTTTTTAATGAATATATTTGTTTTAAATATTTTTATATTTAACACTATAACTTTCTGTAGATTTTAAAATATATTTTTTGGTCAAAACATATTGATCGAGTAAAATCATATATTATTTTTATCTTAATAAATTAATTGTTAATCATACAACCAATGCACTGTATAACACATAAATCCAAATAAATTCAATAACTTAAAAACTTGACTAATCATATATTCATGCTAAATAATAGATCAAAGTATATCTTTAAAATATTCAACTAATCAACTATTCATAAATTTTAATTTTAATTAAAAAATTTGTCTGGTATTTTTAAAGATATATTTACAAAAGCTTGATGGGATATAGATAATTATATTTACAACTATAGTATTTTATAATAACTATCTTATTTTAAAAATCAAAACTTATGGTATACTAACAAATTTTGTTATTATACTTTTAAAACAACATTTCCAAAATCAACAAATATTATCATTAAAATTATACATAACAAAATAACATGAAAGTCATGTCACATTTTTTACTAAACTATGTTATCATTTTTATTTCAAAGTCAATATGTTGATGATACATAAACAATTAAAATTTCGTTAGAGATTTCCAAAATGTTTTTTTATTGAAATTATATATGTCATAATACCATGAAAGCCATGTCATATTTTTTGCTAAAACATGTCCTTATTTTTATTTCATAATCAATGAGTGATGACGCATAAACAAAGTTTAAAAAATCACATCGCAAATAATTTTTAGAGAACTTCTAAAATTAATTTTCTTGTCATTAAAATTGTACATGTCATAATAACATGAAATCCCGAGTCTCTTGTGTACTTGGGTTGCTGTATGTTTTTAGTTTGGAGTTCGGGTCGCTGTATGTTTTAATTGGGAAGAAGGTCACCTATATGTGAGAGAAACAAAATCGTGACTATTATAACCTTTTGACCCATAAAACTTGAGTAATGCATATGTGAAATTGACCATGAAACCTGGTGATGTGTCGGTAAACTTGGGTGACCCAACCCCACAGATTCTGTCACTTTCTTCTCTCTCTCTCTCCTCAAGTCTTGCATCCACTAAAGCTACCTCTGAAAAATTGTTTTCTTTTTGTAACTTATCTCTGAAAAATTGTTCCAGTCGATTAATCAAGTTAAGGATGAAGCATGACTCAGTTCTCTAAAAAATCCACAACATCAAATCTTGTACTGATTGTGGAGGGAGTTTGATCGTGTCTCCTAACTCATAGCTTGACGGTTCTTGACGGAGCTTATCTCAAAACTGGAGTTTGATCTTCTCTTCCACCGTCTTCGTCGTACTCATCTCGCCGCCGTCTCCGTAAATCGAAGAAACCGCCGTCGACTCCACTCGTCGTCTCCATGCCTGTGCACTGTCATATCCACTCATCATTTTGGCAAAAATTAAGACCTCCGTCGAACCCAGCAATCAAAGCCGCTGTCTTCTCCAACTGTGTGCACCATCAATCAAAGATGACGAGAGACGCCGCCGTCGAACACAAGCTTGAATCTAATCTGCGAACAAAGTTAACTTTTATTGCAACTTCTGTCCCTTAGGTTTTTTTTGTTTACATATTGGCCCTAAAACTTTCAGATATACAATTTGGCCCTATGGTTTAACGTTTATCATTTGTTTAATTGAATGGTTATAATGTATATGTTTATAGCTATAATAGGGGTTAGTGTATAAAAAAAGATATTGCTTACTAGGATTTGTATGTAAAGTGTATTATCACATTACTTTTACTGTTTTATTTCTTACCACCCGTTAATTTCATAAATTTATTATATAGTAAAATTTATTTACATAAAAGAAACGATTTGGTGTTACGTTTTAAGAAATATAAAATAAAATATTATTTTATTATATAATGTTGTTAACGTAAATAAATTATAAACTTTAAAACAGAATAAATAAGATTTATAAACTTAGCACCAACACAAATAATTTTGAATCAACCCGAAACTGTAAACACTATATTCTATATAACCCCTAAACGTCGTACCATATATCTAAACGAGTTATTATTGGCTTCATCCCCTATGATAAATCTATAAATTTCCCACTTAAATAATAATTAATAAAAACTGACACATCGTATCTTATGAAAAATAAATAAAAAGTAAATAAAAATTATTGCTAAAAAAAATTGATATTGTAAAATTCTAAACCCTAAACCTTATAACTCAAATTCTAAACACTAGACCTTAAACCATAGAGTTAACACTAAACCTAATAGCTCAAACTCTAAATACTAAACCGTAAACAATATATATAATCATAAGCATTAAGATTAACCTTAAACCCTATTGTTAACCATAAACCCTAGAGTTTAACGTTTATGGTTTAGGGTTTAGGGTTTTGTTGACAATGTTTAAGGTTCAGAGTATAACTCTTTTTCCGTAGAAGGAGGAGGAGGATAAGCAAACTCTTAACCCTAAACACTGTCTGAAAAAGCATAAACCAAAAAAATCAGGATCTGAACTCAAAATCCTAAAGTGTATGGTTTTAAAGTTTAGTGTTTTGTGTTTAAGCTATAAGCTCTAGAATTAACCCTAGGGTTTCGTGTTTAAAATTTGAGCTATAAGATTTAGGGTTTAAAGTTTTGCAATATCATTTTTGGCAATTAATATTATATTTTAAGTGTTTTAAAACAAAATACGACGTGAGATTTTCCCTTGGTTATTACTTCAGTGGTGAACTTATATATCTTGAACCAAGGTTGTAAGGCCAAGAAAAACACTATAGTGCATAGCAATGTGCACACATAGTGTACATCCAGTGTACATTGGCGTATTCATTGGATGTATACTAGAGTGTACACCCTCCTGTACATTGGAGTATATACCCTCATATACACTATTGGTATACAATCAAGATGTATCTCTCGTGTACATTCTAGGTGTCTCACTGTACACCTGGATGTATACCAGGAAGTACATTCAGTGTACACGTGGGTGTACACCAAGAAGTACACTCGGTGTACGCCAAGGAGTACACTCGGTGTACGCCAAGAACTATACTCAGTGTACGCCAAGAAGTTAACTCGGTGTACACCAGGATGTTACAGTCGGTGTATACCATGATGTTACAGTCGATGCATACGAGTGTAACATGAACACTCGGTGTACACTTGGATGTATTCATATTAAGTTTTTTTGGGTTAGTAACTTAAATTTTCAAAAAAATATACCATTTTGATTTTTACAACTTATTTTTTCGTGCTGCATTTCAGAAATATACTTTAGCATCTATGATGTTTTCTTTTTGTAAGATTTGGAATTTTATCATTTAAAATTGAAATATTTATTTTCAAAAATTGAGATATTTATTTTCAAAATTGTATATTTTGTAAAGATATTATATTGTTTCGTCCAAGTTGAAATCCTTTAACTTTAAAAGGAAAGAGATTATATTGTTTCATCTTAGTTTTGAGTTAATAATTTAAGGTTCGCTATCAATGTTTATATAATATTGTTATTGTATACTAAATTTATAAACTTTAAAGTAGCAAATATTAGATATATAAACTTTAACAACAACACAAGTCGTTTTCGAATCAACCATAAACCCTAAATGTTTACCATGTATCTAAACCCTAATATAACATTAAACTAGTGTTTTAAAACCGGACCGGAAGATGAACCACAATTTTTTAGATCACGGTTCAATATGGTTCGACCGGATAAAATCTGGTTCAATAATCTAATAGCTCAAACTCTAAATACTAAACCGTAAACCTAATAGCTCAAACTCTAAATACTAAACCGTAAACCATATATATAATCATAAGTATTAGGATTAACCTTAAACCCTATTGTTAACCATAAACCCTAGAGTTTAACGTTTATGGTTTAGGGTTTAGGGTTTTGTTGACAATCTTTAAGGTTGAGAGTTTAACTCTTTTCCCGTAGAAGGAGGAGGAGGATAAGTAAACTCTTAACCCTAAACACTGTCTGAAAAACCATACACCCAAAAATTCAGGATCTGAACTCAAAATACTAAAGTGCATGGTTTTAAGGTTTAATGTTTTGTGTTTAATCTATAGGGTCTAAATCTAACCCTAGGGTTTCATGTTTAAAATTTGAGCTATAAGATTTAGGGTTTAGAGTTTTGCAATATCATTTTTTGGCAATTAATATTATCTTTTAAGTGTTTTAAAACAAAATACGACGTGCGATTTTTCCTTGGTTATTTCTTCAGTGGTGAATTTATATATCTTGAACCAAGGCTGTGAACCCAAGAAAAACACTATAATGCATAGCAAGGTGCACACATAGTGTACATCCAGTGTACATTGGCGTATTCATTGGATGTATACAAGAGTGTACACCCTCCTGTACATTGGAATGTATACCCTCATATACACTATTGGTATACAATCAAGATGTATCTCTCGTGTACATTCTAGGTGTCTCAGTGTACACCTGGATGTACACCAGAAAGTACATTCAGTGTGCACGTGGGTGTACACCAAGAAGTACACTCAGTGTACGCCAAGGAGTACATTCGGTGTACGACAAGAACTACACTCGGTGTACGCCAAGAAGTTAACTCGGTGTACACCAGAGTGTGCATTTAACCCTATATTATTGCACCATGTTGCATAGCAAAGTGTATATGTAGTATACATCGGGTGTACACCGGATTGTGCATCGGTGTACACCGGAGTGTTCATCGGGTGTGCACTGGAGTACGCATCGTGTGTGTGCTTCTGGTGTACACTGGAGTGTGCATCTGGTATACACCAAAATGTGCATCGGGTGGACACCATGATGAATACATGGGTGTACACTCCCATTAAATATTAAAATTAAGTAGTTGGAAACAATTCAGATACAGTAGAACCTGTATAAATCAATAATGTTAATAATGTTGGAACTTTGAAATTTTATTAATTTATAGAGATATTAACTTTTTTAAAAATCTTTATTTAGATTTATTATTTTAAGATATATTTATTCTAAGATAAGAAAATATATTATTTTAGTATATAGACATTAATTGTTATTTTTTGAAATTTGACATTTATATTAATTTTATTATGTTATTTGGTGTATATAATATATATTTCTTAGAACTTGAAAATAGTTTTAGATATAATATTGCTAAATCTCATCAAAATTGTATTTAAGTGTTAAGAAAATATAAAGATAATTCATTTTTCAATATAAAAAATATAATAATAGGTTCTTACTTATATAAAATATTTATACATATAAATTATTAATTTCTAATTTTAATGAGACCATATATTTACATAGAATTTTCTAAAAAATATTATCTTATTATTTTATCGATTTGTGTTAAATTTGAACCAGCCTAAGTTGGGACTGATGAAATTTGTTAAATTATAGAGATTATTAATTTATCGAGTATTAATTTATAGAGGTTTTACTTTATTGTATTGGCTATTTTAGAATATTAAATATTTCACGATTTTAATGCGGCCGTCAAAATGTAGTATATATTAAAAAGGTGGTGTTATATAAGTTAACATATACCTCGTCTTTTTCAAATAAGTTAGTATTTAAAGTTTTTAGACATGAGAAATTATTAATTTCATTTATTTTATTTCATTGTGCATTAATTAAAACTAATATAACTAATAATAAAACATTAAATAAAATATATTTTATCAAAACACTAATTATGTTGTTAAAAAAGAGATCAAAACACAAATTGTATGCTCTAGTGTACACTAGGTGTTTCTTCCGATATACCTTAGTGTACGCTTCAGTGTAAACTAGATGTACGCTTCATTATACATTACGGGTAAATTCAAATGTATAATTGATATATGTTCATTTATATAAAAGGCGTACAACCGCAGTATGGTACGCTTCAGTGTAAACTAGATGTACGCTTTATTATACATTAGGGGTACACGTCAAATGTATAATTGATATATGTTCATTTATATAAAAGGCGTACAACCGAAGTATGGTGTGTATCCAACTAATAAATACAATGTACACCCTTGTGCACACAATGGTGTATATCCGTTGTACAATACGGTGTACACCCCTACTGCACACTATGGTGTACACATGTTGTATATACAATCAGTTATACACTACAATATATATTTCATCGTACACTACAACATATATTTCATCGTACACAACAAAATTTGTTAGTTAGAAATTACAAAAAATAAATGATTATTTTTACTTAAGAAAATCTAAAAAAAATTAATTAAACTAATAACTTTATAAATTAATAAAATATTTCATTTAATGTTAGTAATTAAAAATAGGGTGATTTTGCTCAATATTCATAAGAGCTCCAAAAATTAAGAAAATAACCATGTAAGGATTTTACGGGGAAGTGTGTCAATTTAACACAAAAATAGACAACAAACTCCTTTCCGCGCGTGACTGTGTGTCTGACGCGATGTGCACAACTAACGACTTATACTATACTATTTACAGTAAACAAATAGTATAGGAAAGTCGGTTCACATCAATTTCATTACACCAAACATAATACATACTCATGCATTGTACATATACATTTATTTTTGACCAGTTCTATAATATAATGGAATACAACAAAACAATAGTTTGAGAGGGCACAAAGTAAAAATTCTCGATATTAATGATTCTTTGCCTACATGAGAGGAAGATGAAGATGAAAAGAAGGAGGAAGAAGATGATGAGGATGAAAACAAGTATAAATGATTGAGATAGAGCTATTGAGAGGGAGAGAGGGGAGGGAGAGAGAGAGGAGGGAGAGAGAGAGAGGAAGGGAGGGAGGGAGAGAGATATTACGAAGCTTCTTTTCTATTCTATATTTTCAAATAAAATAGAACGTAAAAAAATAGTTCATTCTAATGCGAATTGTTACTTCTTCAACGGTGAATGACAAGAATCACTAGACGAAGGATGATTTCCGATTTGTGAAGAAGCTAGTATCATTGTCACTAGTGGCATTGTTGATAGATATGAGAGAGTAGTAAAAAAACCACCATAAGAATTAAAGGAGAAGAGGAGACATACTATACTATCATTAAATAGAAGAATCGTGCAGTGTAGGAAAATACACCCTTAGCAAAGGGATGATGGAGGTGTAGTCGGAGTTGATGAAGTAGGAGAAGAGATACCCACAAGAGTTGGAGAAGAAGAAGAGACGGTGGGAGTAGGTGAGGAGCCAATTATTGGCGACATTGCTGGAAGACAAGACATAGAGATGATGTAACAGTACACGTCGTGGTGTACTATTCTATGTTTATCCAATAGTATAGTTCGACGAAGTGTATATTGTTCATCTTCTTCAATAGCAAAATTGTAAACCCAAACAAAGATATGAAGAAAAGTTATCATACGATGGACATTTGTTTGATCTCATGATTAAGAAAGAGTGAGTGATGCCGTGCCGCGACAAAAGGGGAGGAGGAGGAGTAGGAGTGGAGATGATGTAATACTACTTGTTTCGTTGTACTATTCTATGTTTATCAAATGGAATAGTACAACACAACGTGTACTCCTGTTCATCTTCTCCAATAGTTCTACGCATCCTCTGGTTTTTAATCTTCATATATCGAAGAGTAGTAAAACTATAAACCCAAACAAAGATATGAAAAAACGTGATCGGACACAGTTGTTGGATCAAATGATTAACGGCATGCGAAGTATTACTTTCCAAGGATTTCATAAACCTTTTAAATGATCATTGGAAAAAAGAAAGAAAACAGAGATCAATGTAGATTTTGGAAAAAAATAGTTTCTGAAAATATGAGATCAACGATTGAAGTGAGAGTGAAATTGAACAGTTGAATGAAGGGTAGTTTTTGTCTTTATACATATTATACAAAGAATATCATAGCTAAAGAGTTGCTATGGTTATGTACTTAATTTTTTTGTGTTGCTATGTATATGCAATCCAATTTCCTTTAAAAATATATTTTGTTGAAAGTATAGTACATAATTTTATTTTGTTTATAAATACAGGTTAAAATATGTCAACTTTATCAGGAAATAGATTATATTGTTTTGTCTAAGTTTTGAGTTTATGATTTAAGGTTCCTCTATCAATGTTTAAAGTTTAGTGGTTCAGTTATTAAGGTTTAGAGCTTATATTTAACTATTTTTTTATTAAGAATTCATTTAAAGCTTCTAGATAAGACTTGAATTTTTACTTAATGTTTGGTGTAAGATGCTGACTATATTTCATTAAGGGTTTGCTTCAATCGTATAATATCAATAATATTGTTTATATGCAAATACGATATTAAATTTATAATATTAGATTTTAATATATTGTTTATATGAAAATAGTCACTCAATTATATAAGATATGTAGTGTTTTTACTGGTTTTAGTTTCTTACATTAAAATTTTTCTTCGTAAATTTAGTGAATTTAATATCTTATTTTTATTTAAGACAATCATTTTTCGCTTAGATGTGCATTTAGGTGTTATTTTATTGCATTTACATGTATATATATATGTAGACAACGGATTCGAGTTTCCGGTACACCGGCTCCGGTTTATCACGTTCCGGTCCGACATCAGCTCCTACAAACTGCGACCAAGCTTGTTGATGACAGTGGTTTCAAGCTTGTTGATGACAGTGGCTTCAAGTTTGTTGACGGCGGAGGTTGTGGATCCGAGGTTGTTGTGACGGTGGCTTCGAGTTTCCGGTTAACATGAGTGGAGAACAAGATGACGAGGGGAGTTTGGTACAAGGCTCAATGGATGTTGTGGATTTTTACCGCAGGCTCCGGTCGTTGTCACTTTCATTACAAACATGAGCTTCTGTCAAGCTCTGATCCGAAATCAGTTATGTCAATCTCCGAGTCAAAATCAGCTCCGTAAAGCTCTTAAGATTTTGGTGCCATTGACGGTGAAGAACCACGAACAGAGGAGAAGAAAGATGATTAAATGGCATTAAAGTTTAGTTGGAAAAAGTAGGTGCCTTTTTCATTATCTGATTTGTTTTTTTATTTTAAATACAAATGGCAAACCTGTGAATATCTGTTTTTTGAAGGGGCTTCAGAGACTTTCACAAGACAGTTGTACAGGGTCAAAAAGATAGGCAACCCTCTTTGCAAATAAAAACTATGGCAAACCCCAAAGTCCTAATTAATAACTTGAAAGTGACTCATATTGCCAATTAATTCCATGAAACCCATGTCACAGTTTTTACTAACCATGCCATCATTTTTTCAAAATTAATATAGTGATGACACATAAGCAAAATTTTAAAAAATACTTCACAAATAATATTTAGGGGATTGTACAACCAGACTTTCTGAATTTTTATGATTATGTTTTAATATTTTCAGATGGATTCTTCTTAATAAATGGTGATATCCAAAATGAGACATGATCATGACAGAAAGTTAATGGAAAAGGTTATGAGGGAAACATTTTTTAAGTAGACTTCTTCTTTAGATGCTCTTATTCTCATCGGATTTGGATGGATCTAACGAAGAAGCTTCTCAGCAAGCTTTACAGCTGACTGCACAAAACAATAAAACATAAACATTCCTGACAGATTTATGACAAAAAAAAATCGATGAAAAAAACCATCTTTAGAAATCCATCAAAACTTCCTGATAGAAAAACTAAAGTTTCTATCGGGAATCAATTGGAAATTCTTGAGAAATTTTAAATTATATATTTATATAAATCCATCGGAAAATCATCCAAATTTTTTATTTTCAGTCGATTCTAATGGATCACAAAATGTGTGGAATTCCTGATGGATTCTCGACAAAATCTAATTTAGTGTCTTAAAGGTACACCAGTTTATGGGGTTGTGGTCTCAAAAAGATTATCGGTTCTTATAATAAGTATAAAAACAATGTTGGAAAATCAAATTTTTACAAAATATAATAAAAATACCAACGAATCTTGACAGATAGATTATTTCGTCGAAAACCAAAAACAAGAATATGGACCACCAAAATTTTGGTTACCATGAAAATAAAAATTGATGAAGGGTTTCCATCGGATTCCTTCAAATCTTTTCTGTCAGAAATTTTTTTTTGCTGTCAGAAATTTTTTAGTACATATTTTAAAGGGGAATTGCATTGTACAACCATCAAACAAATGTTAATTAACTCCATACCCAAAATCTCTAGATCACCAATATAGAAGCTCCACAATATAAAAAATAGCCATATTGCCCCTCATTTGTGACATGTGTAACCTGCTGAGAAATATTTATTAAAATAAATATTAAACAAACAATATCATAAATTGTGGTCACCATTGTTACACATCTCTTCTCTTCTTCTTCCTCTTTTCACCAAATCTTTGCTTCTTCTTCACACGTACAAACACACACCACTTCATCTCAATGCAAGGAAGAAACAAAGATTATGAGTTTTCGAAATTGAATTTGAAGGAGAATATGACACCGTAGAGAATGAGGTGACATCACGCTTTTTATTATGTTTTGTTTTTGTTTCTATACTCTGTTTCTGTTTTCATTTTTATATTTTTTCTGTTTCTTGTTTTATACTCGGTTTCTGTTTATAATTCAGCTTTTTTACTATGTTTTTGTTTTTGTTTTAGTGATCCAATGGTGAAGAATAACGATGATGCACCGGTAGAAGCGTCGTTGTGTCAGAAAAAAAGAAAGAAGACAAAGATGATCTTTACATGATGGTGAAGAATAATGACGGTGAACGAAATGAAGGTATATCAGCACGTTTGAAAAAAGAGAAATTGAAGAAGATGAACTCGCCTAGTATACTATATTCAGTGAACAAAATAGTATACTATATATTTTTTAGTGTAGCTATTTATGTAAACTTACCATACTATTTGGGACATATTCAATACTATTTATTTAAAATGTAATACTCTGGTGACTGTCAATATTTCTCAGCAGGGAGAAACTGTTTATATATTGGATGTGGGTTGACATTTCCGGATTAGGATATAGTTTTATCATTTGGGTTGAAATTCACTAACGAGAACACTCTAAAAGTAGTATACTATATCCACCATATAGTATAGTATTATGAACGTGATGAATGTCATTACTTGAAAACGGGAGAAACTGTTTATATATCGGATGTGGGTTGACATTTCCGGGTTAGGGTTTAGTGTTATCATCTGGGTGGAGGTTTCACTAACTCACACTCGTTGCTCCGTTACTTGTATTAGTGATATTAACCCATCCATGTCGTAGTGTCGGTATATTATATTCAATAATATAGTAATATAACATATATTTAACCTTCTTACTAAAATGTAATCATCTGGTGGTTGTCATTATTTCTAAACGAGGGCTGTTTATATCTTGGATGTGGGTTGACATTTCGGGTTAGGGTATAGTTTTATCATCCGGGTTGAGTTTCACTAACGAGAACACTCTAAGAGTAGTATATTATATCCACCATATATTATAGTATTATGAGCGTGGTGAATGTCATTATTTGAAAATGGAGGCTGTTTATATCTCGGATGTGGGTTGACATTTCAGGGTTAAGGTTTAGTGTTATCATCTCGGGTGGAGGTTTCACTAACTCACACTCGTTGCTCCGTTACTTGTATTAGTTATATGAACTCATCCATGTTGTAGTGTTAGTATATTCTATTCAATAATATAGTAATATAGCATATATTTAATTTTCCTACTAAAATCCCTAAATTATTAAATGAGAAATAGAATTTACTTCACAGTATATTGTAAGCGTCTATCTATATCTATTATGTAGTACACTATTACGAGCATTATGTGGTTTGTATGTGTGTGATGTGGCCTCATTATTAGCCATGTTTAGTTTGGGTGATGTGGTCTTACCTTCTTCCTTTCACTGCTACTTGCGAAGAAGGTTATAGGGATAAAAGAGACACAATTGTTAGTTTCTTAATTATGTCAACATCAATGTCATATACTTAATTTTGGTTGTGATTTTATTTAGTGAGCAAATAAGCCCTATTTTAAAACATCCCCCTCTCTCTCTCTCTCTCTCTCTCTCTCTCTCTCTCTCTCTCTCTCTCTCTCTCTCTCTCTCTCTCTCTCTCTCTCTCTCTCTCTCTCTCTCTCTCTCTCTCTCTCTCTCTCTCTCTCTCTCTCTCTCTCTCACACACACACACAAAGCACAAAGCACAAAACTCTCCTCTCTCCTCTCTTTCACCATTCTCTCCTAATATCACATCTCTCTCTCTCCCAAAGTCATCCCAAATCATGTAAGTTTCCATTTTTAATATGATTGTTAGATCATTGGTTTTTGTGATTTGGAAGTTCGTATTAGGGGTTTTGAAGTTAGATATTGGATTGAATGGTAGTTTAAGAATTTTGTTGTTTGTGTTAGGTTTTTTCCAATTCTTACAATATTTTTTAAATATTTTAATTAAGTTTTAAAACTAAATTTAAATGTTTTCCATTTAAAAAATATTTTAATATATTTAAAAAATCTATATAAATTTTTAGTTAGTTTTACATAACTTTTTTGTTTTAAAATTTTTTAAAAAAATTTTACAAAAATATATTTCATATATTAAAACAAATTTATATTTTTTATATATTTTATTATTATAAATATTTTCATTTATGAAAACGTTTTATACAACTTTAAATTTTTTTTTTTTAACAATGTATTAAATTTACTTTAGGTTTATAGTTATAAGAACTTGTTAGTTTAGGATTTGTTAATTTATATATGATTTGTAAGATTACGAATTTATTTTATTTTCCTATTTAAAATTTTTTTTATTAAATTTTTTTAATAATTTATATCTTTTGTATATTTTAAAAAGTATATATTTTTAAAATTTTAAATTAAAAACAAATCTGGACGAACTTCTGATGCAATTTTTTCTGACAAATTTCCAGTGGAGAGTTCCCGAAGGAAAATTCCGAACAAGTTTGCGATGGAAATGTTGGAAAACCGATTGTTGGAAATCCGTTGGAAATTTCTGACGAATTTCTGATGAATTTTTTCCTAACGAAATAAACCTGACAAAACGTATTCGTAGCGAATCCATCGGGAAAGGTCTTTCTCGATGGAATCTTGACGAATACATTCTTATAAAATTTGATGTTTTCTTGTGGTGGGAATAGTATTCTGAGATTGTGGGAGGAATGTTATCAATACATTTCTGCTGAAATATGTGTTTCAGCTCTCAATATGTACTATCTGAAGGGAGAGAAATGGGAGGAGGCATGGTAAGTTCATAAAACATTTTATATCTCATCACTTACCTGAAGTGGAACACCACTGTTTGACAAGGGTATTGTGGCCTGGTTTGATTCTCGTGAGAGTTAAGCCATAACAAGTTTGTTCCTCGTCTAAAAGAAAAGATATGTTCTCAATTTATAATTTCAATCCTATGATCTTATGACAAACCCATATAACAGAGTCACATGTGTTGTAAAAAGTTATTTTTTGATGAATAAATGTAACATTTTTCAGAAGAAAAAAAAAACATTTGTTAAGTGGTGTTTCAGATCAAATGAACAAGATGCATTTTGCTTTTTTTATTTGAGAGGATTTGTGGTAAGGATAGTGTAGAACATAAGGAGATAGTGTCTGACTTCTTGAAACATTTGTTTGAAGAATTTAACATTAGTTGTATCAACAAATATTGGAATGTTGGGATAAAATATCACTAAACTGCCACATCATCTTAAAGAAGGCAAGCGAATGTTATTGCAAGAAAATAGTTGGACAGAAGAATTAAATTTTTCTACAAAGAGATTATTGATGAAAGAGACCTTGAAGACGTTTTTAATGAGATTGATATATATATACTTGAAAGAAAAAGGTGAAAATACCAAAGAATAGTGTTTTGGGAGCAGATTATGATGTATTGTCGTGATGGAAGCACAATTAATCCAAATACATGATTCTGTTTGAAAATAGCTAAGCATGTATTTTCAATGTGAGCAGTTGCATTTAAATCCGTTTTTAGCACAAGTGGTTGCATCATAGACTCATATTTGAGTTGTTTAATTCATACTATCAACCATTTATGTCTAATATTGACTTGTAATATCGACTACAGAGCAGGCCCGTGCCTCTTATAAGGCAAGTAAAGCATTAGCTTTAGGCCACATTTTGAAAGAAAAAAAATAGGCCACATCCTATATTTTGTTAGAGTATTTTAATTTTTTTTTAAACATTTCCATTTTTATTGTTATAGTATTCTAACCAGTGTTAAAATATAAAATAACTTTTTATTAGTTTCCATTTTTTTATATTGTAGTTATTGAAATAAAATTAGAAAGAAATCTATTTTGTTGTCAAACAACAAAGACTTTCTAGTCGTTACTATAAAGAGCTTTGATCTTCTTCATGAATCTCATATAATTTGCCTTTGAATTGTCCAGATCCAATTCACTACCTTATTTACATCTGATTCATATTGATTGGATTTTGATTTAGCAATTTTTGTAGTTTTAAATTGTTATCTTCTTTTATTTATTTATTTAGATACGTATGAGAATATCTTAAATCCTGTTAACAAATTGATTAATAATCAGTCATAAACTGTATTTGAATTGAATTTTAAAATAAATATGGTATTTACAAAATGATTTGTGTACGGAGCTTAAACTTCTAAAAATAATACTACAAGCAGAAATTAAGAGAGCTGCTGAGATATTGAACTCTTTGATGGAGAATTTTATGAGAACCGATGGATTGTTTATTGAATATTGTTAACAGTCCCAGTTTAGTGAATGTTGCTTTGCAGAAAAAAGTTCAAAGTTTAAATTGATAAAGAATTATCTTTGATCACAAAAGAAAAACTGAGTTGGTTATTAAAAATATTTTTTTAATGAATGATAAATGTGACTACAAAAGATTAAAATATTTTCCACTACAATTCATTTTTTTAAAATGACTAAGAAATTCTAGACATGTAGGTACATATATATAGACAAAATTTTTGACTATTTTATATTTATTTTAATTTGAAAAAGAAATCTTTTAGTTTAAAGAAAAAAAGAAATTATAAACAAATTTGCTGGTAGAAAAACTAGAAGATCTTTGTAACAAATAAAAATCTATTGTTATATTATATTTGTCATTTTTAAATTGAATATTATTTATTTTATTAACACCACATTTAGAAAAATGCTTTAGGCCACCAAATTGTTTGGCACGGCACTGCTACAGAGAAATAATTTTTTATTATAAACTATTCATACTTTCGTATATATGGTCAATTGTCTGTGATTTTTACATATTATTTAGAGTTTAAGAGACGAGATAATTTTTAAAACTGGTTTGGGAGTGTTGGTTCAGTAATCAGTTGATTATGTCTTCTCAATACTATTTGGAACTTGCTATATTTGTTTATTGTTGTGTGTTTGAACCATGAAAGGCGTGTTGAATTTAAAGTTTTTTTTTTGTATTTCATATATTTACTTGGTTACATATGAGTTTTTAAGTTTTGTTAGGATGAAATGAGTATTTTTTTTTGAATATTTGTAAAATTTATTCAAAGAAAACAAAGTTTGTACAGTAAGCGTAACTGTTTTGGCCTAGCTGGCTTTTACAAATAATAAAAACCAGAAGATCAGAGATTTGAAGAAACAGAGCTTATGTCCTTGAAGCAAACCATCTTTGCAGTAGAGCTTCATAGTTCCTGTGACCCGTCGCTGATACTGATACACCAATTACGGATCTGCCTGTCAATCATCTTAACCAAAGAGGAGGGGTTCATAGGCGTTGCACCATGACGTCGGTCATTTCTTTCTCTCCATATGGAGTGAACCGAAACCTGCAGAGTGTATCGCATTAAGAATCTGGATTTCATCTCCAGGTTGTACCGTTGTTAGTTGGAGTAGCTCGCCCCAAACCGTAGTGAAGCTGGAACGTAGAAGCCCTTCCATTAAGAGGGACCACACTTCCTTAGAGAACACGCATTCAAAAAAGATGTGATCACGAGTCTCTATTTCTTGATTGCAGAAGATACATAAAGGGTTTATACCACTGTTCCAAGCAGCCATACGATCACCTGTAGTTAGTGTATTGTGAGTAGCTAACCAGGTGAAAAAAGCATATTTTGGGATTGCATGTTAAAACCAAATCCCTGAGTGCCATTGGACCTGGGGGTGAACTCGCCGAATGAGATTCCAGGTTCTCTTTGTGTTAAACACTGGCCGATGGCTGTCTTCACTATATTGCCATAGGGAGACATCTACTATGTCTGTCATGTTGTGCCTTTGGTTCTCCAAAGCGGTCTCAAGCACATTATAGAGGTCAACACGGTGAGTTCGTTTGCACCGCGCCACAGCAGAAGCTACTGAATCTGTAGCTCGAATACCCATCTCAATGCAGCCCTTGTTCCAACCAAATCGATTAAACGTCCCATGTCTTTCCAGTTGTCAGACATTAACTTCTACCATTAGGATCAACAGTATGAAGATGGCTAAAACCTAAATGAAACTAAAAAGACTGCACAAAATCAAATTTTTGTTTTGTCTCTGACAGGAACAAAAATGCTGGTTTGTGCTTATAATAAATTTCTCGCAAATAGCTAATAGCTAATAGAATTTTTTAAATTAATCGAACTACTCGTAGCAGAACCAAATGTCCATGCCTATAATTTAAAAAATTCTCTTTGTAAAAAAACTATGTTTGAAAACAAGAATGTGCAGGAAAATAATCAATAACTACCTAAAATAGTCAAAGATTGCATACTACTTCAAGTTTTTGACGAGTGGCAATCATCTCCACAGAAAGTAGTCGCAACAACCTATAACAAAAAAATGTTTAATTTGATATACTTATAATTTTGTTATTATGAAAATATAAAATTATTATTTTAAAATACAGTTGTTGATTATTTCGGTTTTAATAAAGCTTTATTTTAAAGATATGATAAGAGCGACAAAATATACACATTAATGGCATTAATTGAGTTTCTGCAACATTTAACACTTGGTCAAATATTTATCATTTCTAAAACTATATTGATTTTTCCTTTTCAGTTTTTGAATTCTAATAATTTCATATTATGTAAACTAATAAATACAATTCCAATATATTTGATACAAAAGGAGAAAAATTGTATTGACCCAACTAATTAAAAATTTACAATATACGAGTGCCAATTAATTGAGTTTTCCAAAATTTTAATAGATATACCATTTTCTAAAACTAAACTTTTAATGTTTGAATTCCTATTACTTTTATGTTTAATAAGGTATAAATTTAGTTGTAGTCAATACTCAATAGGATATAAACAGTATGGAAAATGGTGATCGAGTAACTCCTTATTTTGTGCAACTGATCGAGTAACTCCAAAACAATATATTAAGGGCATTCAATACTCTCTATCTCTCTCTCATAAAAACACAGCCAATGACCTTCTCGTGGTCTTCTGTGCCATAAAAATCATTATAAACATTCAAACACCAATCTGGCGCCACACTTACGTATATATTTATATATCTCTTCCTCTCTCTCTCCTTGTGTGAGTGGTGAGATGGTTATCCCTATAAGGTGCAGCATCGAACCATCTGCAACATTTTGACTCGTTTTCTTTTGTGTTTTTTCCAACAACTGTCTCCTATTCACTCGCTCTTTCCTTTTATAATCCCAACAGCCCTCTCTTCCATTCATAACTCTTTCTCTTTCCGGGAAAAATGGATAGCTTCTTGCCCTTATCCTCTTCTAACCCAAACTCTGTCCAAGAACTCTCAATGGATTTTAACAACAATCCCTCAGGCTTCTCAACGTTCCCTACTTATGATCATCATCATCATCAGGCGCAGCCTCACCACTTGTTGCCACCTTACTCATACGTTGCATGTCCTGTGTATCAGACGGCGGCTAAGAATCCTCAGATCCCGGTTATACAAACCGGAAGTGAGTTTGGCTCTCTGGTTTGTGATCCCGGTTTCAGACAAGCAAGATGTGGATTCCTTGATACACACACGGCTAAGATGGCCAGGATCAACAGGAAGAAGGCGATGATACGATCAAGAAACAACTCTAGCCCTAATTCTAGTTCGAATGAGCTGGTTGACTCAAGGAGACAAGTGGTTCTTACCATGAAAAATAATGCCGAGATTTCCGCAAGAAAAGATCTCTATCGATTTTCCTCATCCCATAACAAGGTTTGTTTCTTTTATTGGTCCCAAATATGAAATATTGTAGGTTTTTTTACCAAAAAAATAATTAAAACTTGATCTAACGTTTTGGATATTGTGATTGATTGTAGAAACTTAGGGTTTTGCTGGTGAAACAATTGAAGAACAGCGATGTTGGATCACTTGGGAGGATTGTTCTACCAAAGGTATGTAAATTCATACAATTCTTTTATTCATCGCTTTTTTAAGGTATAACGAAAAAATAAATTTTATAGGTAAAACATTAATATGAAATAGTTATCAATCACGTAACCACGAAATTTTAAACCTCAATTCCATGGAAAAAGTTTTAGGAAAGTAAAATGGTTTCAGGCTTCGGCTGCCACCTTTTTTTAAAGAAGGTTTGTGGAACAAAAGTACATAAGTCATTGCGGCCACATATTCTCTCATTAAGAAATTTCACTTTTAAGTTCAAAAAAGAAAAAATTCACTGAGAATTATTTCACACATTTCATTGTATATTAAAATATACTACTAAATAGAATATTTAGCGATCTTCGTTGTTTAACCAGTTAGAATTTCAATCTCAAAAAACAACACGGAATACAAGGGGAGAATGAAACATGACAACAAAATGTCGAATGTAGTCAAGTTGTTTATAGTATTTGTATTTGTTCCAGTACGAAATTTTATGACATTTTTATATTTCTAGTTAGAAAGAATATGGATTATTTGTAAATTCTAACTAAATTAATTTATTTAGAGATATCTGGAGTCTGAAGGATTAAAAATTATTCAAATTTTGGAATGAACTCCAATGATAAAAATTTAGGAAAGGAAAAAATCTAAATTGATTCAATAATAAAGTTTCCTTTTAGTTAACCAGTAATTAAAGAAAATGTGAAATAATCATTTTAATTTGAGAAATTTTTGGGTTCACTCCCTAGGGTGAACCTGTAGGTTCACTAACCAATACAATTTCGTTATTTTATATTCAGTATTTTCTAAAAAAAGAAACAAAATATTGTCAAGTTATACTATATTTTTAAAATTAAAAGATACAAATTAATAAAAAATAATAGTAGCTGCAAAAAAAACTTTTTAAAAACAATATTTTAATACCGTCAGCAAAACACTAAACCCTAAGTCCTAAATCCTAAACCCTAAATCCTAAACCCTTAGGATATAGGATTTACCCAAAGGTTTAGAATTTATCCCAGGGTTTAGTGTTTATCCAAGGGTTTAGAGTTTAGTATTTAGGTTTTAGGGTTTAATGTTTTACTGATTGCGTTAAAAATATTTTTTAAATTTTTTTTAAAGATTTAAGATTTATTTAAGGGTTTAGGGTTTACCAAGGATTTGGGGATTATGATTTAGGGTTTAGTGTTTTGCTGATATCTTTTTTTGTAACTACTATGATCTTTTATTTATCTTTTTATTTTAAAAATATAATATAACTTGACAATATTTTGTTTCTTTTTTAAAAGATACTGAATATAAAAAAACGAATTTTTATTGGTTGGTGAATCTACGAGTACACTTAGGGAGTGAACCCAAGAATTACTCTTTTAATTTACTAGTTAAAGTGAAACTGTTTAAATGAATTATTCCAAAATGGGGCTGAAAAAAAGTCCTCTATTTGCCTTTCCTAATTAATTGCCTCTTAAATGGTCTACCTCGAAATCATTATGGGAAAATAGAAAGAAACAAGGTTCGACGATATAACTTGGTATTGGTAGTTATATTAAAACAAATTATAATTATGTTACTCTTATCTGTGTTAATTAAAACAGTAAGAAAGTAACTAGTGGATTCATTAAATAAGTCATGGCTTTGGAAAGCAGAGAGAAGCTGAAAGAAATCTTCCGGAGCTATCTACTAAAGAAGGAACGATAGTAGAGATGAGAGATGCTGACTCTATGCAGAACTGGTCTTTCAAATACAAGTTAAGTTTCCTTTTCATTTCTTATATATATGAACTCAGTTATATTCACAAAAGCAATTTCTTATTCATTTTATTTTACCAATGGGTTATAATAATCTTTTAAGCTCAATTTTGAATGATTTCAAGTTTTAGTTTTTATCAATTTCAATTCAATGTTGTAATTAGAAAAGCTTGCATTACTGTGAACATAGGTTCTGGTCCAATAACAAAAGCAGAATGTATGTCCTCGAAAACACAGGTAATTAAGGAGCTACTATGTTCTTTTAGAAGTATAATATCTAAACTATTTTATTATAATATGTTTTCCTTCTGTCTTAAAAATTAAAGGAGAATTTGTGACGACGGAAAGAGTAGAGATTGGAGATTTTTTAACAATCTACGAGGACGAAAGCAAGAATCTCGTGAGCTCTCTTATTAACAACTCTCTTTTCTTGTTTTATTTTGAAAAAGACAAAATTCTTAAATTAATAAATAATTATTGATTAGCAGTCCCAAATTGGAAATTTAAAAAGTGAGTCATTAAATTGTGTTTGTTAAGCATCCAGACAAAAATTATTGCCTTTTTGACTTTTTTGTCGATGATAGCTGTCCGCATAAGAGCATCTCCAAAAAGACACTCTATTTTGAAGTTTGCAAAACTTTATATTTTGAAATTTTAAGTTAATTTTTTCCAAAAGCAAAACTTCAAACATAACTTCAAAAGAATTTATATTTTATATTATGGTCCTTATATCTATAATACTTAATTTAAATTCATTAAATTTTATAAATAAATAGCACATATATAAAAATATTGTATAAATATTAATTTAAAAAAATGATACAGTAAAATATAAATAAAATACATAATTAAATATTAAATTAGAAGTAAAATACTACATTATTCTATAAAACTATTTTTGTAATATTTCCATATATAATCAATTAGTGCATTTGTTAAGTTTCTTTTCTAATATTTTGTTGTTATCTAAATCTGGTTTTGAAAAAAAACTTATTTAAAGTTTTATTTAATTTTATTTGTAAAGATTAAAATTATAAAAGCAAATTTGATATGTTTAAGAGTGATAAATTTTGAATGATTAAAAAGATTAAAGAACAAAATATTTAATAATCATAAATATAATATGTAAATGTAAGGACCAGAATGCAATGAAAAATATGAAACTTCAAATTTGAAGTTTTGAGTAGTAACACTCTATATTTGAAGTTTCACTACTAAAAACTTCAAATTTGAAGTTGTAGAGTGTCTTTTGGAGATGCTCTAAGGAAGGTACTACTCTAAAAATTTCAAACCCTAGTCTCTAAAAAAACGGTTCTTAGAGATATATATATATATATATATATATATATATATATATATATATATATATAGATTAACCAAAAAGACATATCTCTATAATGTTATTTGAGAAGTCAGTTTCCTATGTGTCGCTCTCACGTTAATTCTTACGACGGTTAATTACAGAGGTAACCTTAATGAATAAATGTATTATATCTAATTTTCATTATTAAAAATATTTAATAAATATTTAATTTTAATTTATTTTTATATTTTCAAAATAACATATATAATAAAGAAGGAATTATTCATATAATAAAATCGAAAAAATTGTATTTACAAAAAGGAAAGGAAACATATGTCACAAAATATATTTTATATAAAATATGATTTTCATATAAGGGAATTTCACCAAAAAGTAGTTACTTTGTTAAAATAAGCATCTCTTTAAAAGATAATATGAAAAAGCATAATATATATTTAAAATTAATAAAATAATTTATTTATATCAATCTGTTTCTTAGTTTATTACAAAAATAATTTAAACATATACTAAAATATCATTAATAACCAAAAATATTTTATAATTTCTACTATTAAGATGTTTATTAATTTTGCATAATTTATTTTTATTATATTTATAATTTGTCTCATTAAGCAAACTACATAAATAGAAAATCTACAAAATTTAATCAAACATATTATACTACTAAAAGTTATTTAAGGCTTCATATTTATAGAACATAATATACCTCTAACAAGAATGCATAAACCAATACAAATTTTGTTGGTTAAGATTATTTATAATTATTTTTAGTTTGTATTTTATACATCTAAACTCTAAAGTATAAATTTACTTAGATTTTTTTTAGAATTTTTTTTTAAAGGTTGATATTTGTCCATGAATTTTCAATGTTGTTTATCAAAATTCGTACTTATCATCACTTCAATTTTTATACTATTTTAAAAATCAACAAATATTAAATTATACAAAATAATTTACACAAGTAAATATACATATTTAAGATGAAGAACTAAACTAATGTAATAAATAAAGCAAATCAAATTTAGTTTAACAAGAATCAAAAGTAATTATGCTTCGATTTGAAGAAAATATGTGTAACTCAATATAATCCACAAAATGAGTAATTTAAACAATATAAATTGTTATTCTCATAGTCAAAAGTCTAAATTCCAAAAACAAAAATCATCAAAATTTAATCTATTTCAACACAAAAAATACTATTGTTAAACCTAGAGAAGTAAAGACAATTTAATATACCTAAATAATAGTAATCAAACCAACTATATATATATATATATCCAAACTACATGTTTGATTAATTCATATAATATTATTTAAAATAAATCATATATAAAATAAAAAATAATTAAACTGAAATTAGAATATCAGTAATTTATATAATTATTTATTTATAAATATTTATATCCGTGCATGAGCACAGAAAAATCACCTAGTATATATATATATATATATATATATATATATATATATATATATATATATATATATATGTGTGTATATTTGTTTTGGTAAAATGGAAGACATGAAGTATATGAAGGTGTAGAATAGCCTGTCATTGCCAAAAAAAAAGTATATGAAGGTGATATAGAATATCTAAAATAAAGATCTACTTTTTGACTATTAGTTTAAATTTTATGTTTAATAAAATGCTTCTGCTATTTAATCAATTAATTATTCTAAAATTTTGCTAAGAACCGAGTAATACTAGTATGCTTTTCTCTAGAAAAGTTGTTCTTTTGAACAGCCAATTTGTTTGGTTTGACAACATAAACTCTACCAAATTAACAAACTGTTTTTAGGACTTGGTATCATATCAGAATTGTGTTTATAAATTACTATTTTTATTTATCTCAATTTTGTCAATTTTGAAGATGATTTATTTCCCCATTATTTTCGACCAGATTAAAATTTTATAAAAATATGTAGTAAATTATTTTCTAGTTATCTTCACAATATTTTTATTAGCATAATATAATGTGCGAAATTCTAGTTCGTACGTACTTAAATTTTATATCAAAGACTAAATTATCTTGTAATTATAAACCTTTAAATGACTTGTTGACATTTAACTGAGTAGTGTTTTGGTTCAATAACATGGAACTTATTTTCTATAGTTTTTCATAAGTTATTTAATTTTCGTTTGGATATTAAATAATCTAATGTTTCTACCATTTATTTCTCCTAACTTCTTCAGTTGTTAATTATTTATAAATTCAGTAAATTGCTAAAACATCTTATGTATGTTTTGTTTGTTTGGTCTTATTACAGTACTTCTCCGTAAGAAAGTACGAAGATAAACCAAATGAAGGAAAGGAAGATGAGTCGATGGAAGCCAACGACATGAACTTCTATGAAGATATTGCGTTTGATTTCATACCAAAAGATGAAGAAGAAGATTCTATTGCAATGCTCATCGGAAATCTAAACGATAACTATCCCAACCCAAACAATCTTATGGACCTCCCAACCGATCTTCATCAGCATCATCAAGCCACCTCCTCGTTGCCACCTGATCATTATATGACCAATCCTCAGCATGTTGGTTCGTCCAATGATCACATGAGCTTTAACGACTTCGTATGGTGATGTGATTCAAGTTGATATAGCTACCTACAAGTGGTATAAAAAGAAAAGAGTACCATATTGTTCGTTCATCATATTGATATCTATCAATTTGATAAAATATTTTGTTGTCAATATATTATTTATGAAAATATAATATTTACGTTCTTTTTTTTGTCAACTATTTGCGTTCTTTTCAGTTTTACTTGCATATATAAATTTCATTTGGGCTTTCTTTTTCTAACGCAAAAGAGATAATAGACAAAAATATAATTCAACAATTAAAGGAAATCTGCAATCGCTGATCGACTAAGTAATAGATTAATATTTCTAATTGCAATATTTAAAACAATGTAAGTACTAGGTGATTTTCCCGTGCATATTTATAAAGTAAATATATAATATAATAATTGATGGTTATTTACTTTTAATTTTAAATTAATTTAGAGTTTATGCATAATTTTATATTACTTTAATTAGACGTATAATTTTAGATATGTTATATCTAGTCGGTTTTGTTATTTTTACAATCGGTTTAGTTATCATTTGGGTAAATTAGATTGCATGTATTGCTCTGAATTCAATTATAAAAATTTTAATTCAAAATATATTAAAATTTTGATTAATTTTATTATTTGTATTAGGTTGATTTTTGTCTTAGATATGTAAATATATTTTAGGAAGATTATATATAACTTAAGATATATTGTACTTAGAATGAAATAAAAAATAAATTAAAGTGGTTGGTTCCAAATTACGTAAATTAATATAACGATAATATTCTGCAATCTCATGCATATATATAAATTTTACAAAAGAACTAAATTAAAACAGTTGCTTAATATTTTATTTTCAATTTTTAAGGTGTTTTGAGTCATCTTATAATTTATATTTATAAAATAATTTATTATTATTATTATAAAATTATATTTTCTTATTATAGTTAAATCTACGATTTTAGATATAAATTGAATTACTCGAGTCACTCATGTTGTGAGTATCTTAAGTTACATATATTCTTTCAAATTCAAACTGAGGTATAACTATTTTTATTATAATTAAGTCAAGTCAAATTAATTTTACTTATCATTTAAATGTGCATGTATTTTCATAATATATATATATATATCAAATTAAATATTGAATTAAAAAAATAAATTAGAAAATAAAACGATGATCTATAGAAAGTTATATAGTAAGTAATTGATATGTTTTGGAAGCTCATGAACACATATCAATATTTACAATAACTAAAATATTTTTATAAATTATAAATGATTTATGCCTTTTGGTTATGGTTATATTAAGTTCCACAAACATAAAAACATAAACTTTAAAAACAAATTTAATATTAAGAAAACATATAATTTTAATAATACAATATATAATATATCTACCTCATTAAAGTGTATAGTGTGATTTTAAAATATTTTGTTATTTGATGAAAAGATGCTTATTGTTAAAATTTATTTTTTGTTTTTCAATATCTCTTAAAAATAAACAGTAAAAACTGTGATTGTATTTGAGAAATCTTATTATATAAGAAAAAAAAAACTATAGATAGTGTTTGCTGTAATTGAAAGATATTATGGTCAAATAAATATAAGAAAATACAAATAACATTTCAATAATACTAATTATAAAATATTTTAGTCAATAAAACATATATCAGTTTATGTTACTTAATTATTTTATGTAATTATCTAAAAAATAGATAAATATATTAAAAAGATTTATGTTACCGTGAAAATATATTGTTGTACTGTTTAAAATTATGTTTTAAATAAATAATATTTCTTTTTCTAATATCAAGATTATCTGTGAAAATATAAATATAAAGAAAGTATATTAGTATATTTTATATTATTCAAAAATATTTTAAAATGGAATATTACTATTTTGTGAACTTTCCTCTTTAATGAAATCATATTATTTATACATATATTTTTGTTTTTAAATTTGCTTTATTAACTTTATAATATTTCCTTTTGATTATATATGTTACTTTGAAAATATTAAAAAGTAATTTAAATAAAAAAATCAATAATAGTGTTTAAATATAACATTTTAATTCATTAAGGGTATCATCGTAATCAACCACTGTGAGAGTTAACTGAGTGTGACACGTAGGAAACTGACTTCTCATATAATATTATAGAGATATATTTATTTGTCAAAACTGTGTATTTTTTTTTGTCATCTGTTGGATTAATATTGAAATAACCGAGCATTACACAAAGCCGGCAAAGGAACAAAGCCTTTCTGAGTCATAAGCCGACGAGGTAAACAACACCTCTTGGGGCCAAGAATAAAAACAACAACGAGAAAACTAACATAAACTAAAGCAAGAAAGGCCAGATCATTATTGGAGAAGAGAGCACCACCATACACTCAAGGACGAGCTTACCTAACGAGAACTCATCCACAAATAACACCAGAAGGAAAGATCACCAAGATAGACTGGAAGCACATGAACATCACCAACACATAAAACAGAATCTGAGAGAGGTTAGAATCCTTAACCGTCACTATACACACCCTTCAATCCCAACTAAAATTCGCCATTGGACCTTGATTGTGCTCTCCACACACCTCATACGCACCATTACTCCACGGCAAAGCCTATAAAAGCTTCCCGCACACGTCTTATTCACACAGCCGGTAACTGGATAAAAACCACTCCAAATCCATGACAATATCGACCAAATCGGTGGGAATCGACCAACAAAGGAGCATCCGCTCCTAAAAACATCTATCTCCTAGCAATAGACTGGAGGAGACGCAACCCAGTTGCAAACGACGAGCTTCAAAACATAAACACCACTTCACCCACAACACACACCTCAAAACTTCTAGTCGACTCCTTCAGCTTCGCCCTGGCCTCTTCTCCGCAATAACCTAAACCGTCAACGCCTAAGAACCATCGAAACAAACAGACCCAAGATCTATGAGGGTACAACCAAACAACAGAGAGACATAAACAACCATCCTAACTACGAATCAACCACAGATACCAAAACAACAAGGGTACAGCCCAAACAGGAGTAACATACGACGACGGCACAAGACCATCAACCCCCTAGCGTCGGAGCTCCACTGAATAGCTCACGAACCTTGCCCTGAAGCCGACGCAACCTACACCAATCCAAACTCCACCCAAGCGAAGGTGATAGAGACTCTGCTTCTACAGATCACAGAACCTCTCCTCCAACTCAGACCGAAGCCATACCTCTCAAAAGCGTCTAAGACCGTGATTGAAACCGGGAGAACAAAGCTACAGACAAGAGGAAGCTGCTCCCGGCGGCGGTGAGAGGTACCTACCGCCGGAGCAGAAGTTGGATTCATAGCGGCGCTTTTTGGTATTAGGGTTGAGAGCGTTTTTTGTTTCTCAAACTGTGTATTTATAGAAGGCAATATTTCTGCTTAATTAGATAAGCATATCTATATGTGTCAATTAGGACTTACGTGTCAATTAGGACTTAATTCCGCCGTCCGAACCCGTCCTATTAATTATTGGGTCTGAGTTTAATTATATTAATTCAAAAAAGATTGGACCGGACCAGTTTGACAAAGCATATCCCATATACAGTATCTAAACCCAACCCAACCCAACCTTTATCCTATAATAGACTGTACTGCTAACCCCAAAACTTTTAACTGTACTATGAGAGTATAAGCTTATATATGACCCCAAAAAGGAGCCCAGATAACTAGCCATAGCAATAGTTTAAAAGCATTTTAATGTAAAGTTTATGGGATATTTTATCTGAAAACATAAAAGAAATGTCATCTGAAACAGCTAACTAATTTTTACTATATTTTGTTTATCATTTTTGATTACTACCTTAAATATTTGCATTAGAGAAGCTCTAATCCTACCAAACCCGATCATAGGAACCCAAAATAGAGGAAATGTCTGATATAAAAGAATGCGACGTCATACATATATTTTGGAGCGAAAAACCGTAACACCCATTATTCCACCAAAATACTTTTTAAAAATAACATACATAAAAATCCAACTACTATAACGCATTTGGAAACACATTTAATTCGTCATCCAACATTAACTTTGAGATGGTATCTTTTGTTGGGTATGCAACATGGTTAATTTTTAATAATTTTTGAATCCTCAATAAGAAAGGAGTACTATTACTAGGGATGTCAACTCGCCTTGATGATTATGGGTTAGCCTTGTTCAAATTAAAATGATATTTATGGTCACTCAAAATCGAAGTTGACAGTATAAGTTCAACTAGAAAAAAATTCTGGTTATTTTGTTAGAAATAAATGAAGCGAACTCTTTTGAATTGGGTTATACAATAAACCTAATATAACAAGTTGTGGTTTCGCGTCTGGAATTAAAAGCTTTGGTCCCGAATATCTTAGTATTCCAAACAAAAATTGATAGTAAGGGCAAAAAATATTTTAGTTTAGAAATAAATGAAGCGAACTCTTTTGAATTGGGTTATACAATAAACCTTAATTAAAACTAGAGCTTCTTTTTTTCTGCGCGAAATTCATTAACTAAGAGGAAATAGAGTTTAGGCTCAACTTGGGTCCATTACAGAAGGGAAATTGAAAGGGCTTGCTTAGCCAACCTATAGATTGCTACGAGTTCCTTACGAAAAATATGCGAGAAAGAGATAGAATCGCCGTTTGAATCTTTCTCTCCATCTGTCTCCTCCGTTGCGTTTTCGGCCTCCTCCCGATCCGCTGCCGCGTACGCCTCCTTCTGTGCTGCCAGAATCGCCGTTTGAATCTTTCTCTCCGCCAGAACCACCATCTGAAGCTCTCTCTCTCCGTCAGAACCGCCGCTTGAAGCTCTCTCTCCGCCAGAACCGCCGCTTGAAGCTCTCTCTCCGCCAGAACCACCAGATCCTCCTGACGCACCCTACAGTCTCGTGTCTCTTCTGCTCTTCGATTCATCCTGCGCCTTTTCTCAATCGGTTTCAAAAGCTCCAGATCTGAAATCTTGTTTGTTGAAAATGGCTATTGTGTTCTCTGACGAGGTTGCTTCTGTTGTGTATGTTGGTGACAGAATCTTTGTCTCCAAATGTTGGTATCCTGCAGACTGCAGAGTGGGTCATTGCTGGTGCGATTTCATACGTTCTCCTCTCCCATTCATTATGCTTGTCATGGTGTATGTTGATTCAACAATGGGTTGCTCGTTTTCCATCACCATATCTATCTCTCTTCCTCATCCATTAATCCAGGTTTTATCACAGAGATTTTATAAGTTAATGTTGAGTGATGAGTGGATGTCTTTGGTTTGGTATGTTGGACTCTCTTGTGGTCTGTTTCCGTCTCCTGCCTTGGTGCACCCCTTTACTGCAGTATGTAGTTCCTTTACTGCAGTATGCAGTCCTTTCTTTGCGGTACTCAAGTCTTTTCAGTTGTGGCAGCTTAATGGATTTTTGCCTCATGTATTCATTCATCATGTGAACCGGGTCTTGTTGGAAGTTTATTGTCCAGTTTCCTCTGTTATGGAGTTTGTTGTTCTCTCAATTTCATCATCTATTTTATGTGGTTGTGTTGCAGGGAGTTTAATGTTGAAGATTAGAGATACTTCTATCACTGAAGTTGTAATCAAAAGCTTTGTAGCCATGTTGAAGATTGTTGATTGTGCACTTGCTGCTGCTTCAATCTTGGGAGTTATATCACTGATTGTGGTCTCTAATTTCCAAGGCTTCGTCTCACTTTACAGCTTGATGGTCGTTGAGATTAGAGGACTTCTCGACGTCATTAGTTGTTTAAGTGTTTTGTATGCCCCTATCCTTCTATGTTGCATCTACTTCTTTGTAATAGTTGTTTGTTTTGCCTGGATGGCTCTATTTTCATGTTGTATGAACACTTTCTCCATTCTTGGAGAGTAGAATTATAAGATTGAAGTTTGACCAAAAAAAAAAAAGATAGAAGCAAAGGAAGACGAAATCGATCGAATGTCCTCAACAATTCTGATAATCTATTTTGTCTTTTGGTTGCTGGGGATTGCTCTAACGAACGTTACTAAAATTAGAGTTTCTTAATTTGGGAAAGAACCTTCATTTCTCAGTCTCTTACTCTCTCGATTTTGGCTAGGAATAATATATGGATTTGAAAAAATGAACCGGACACGATCCAAAAAATAATCTAATACAAAAATGTAAGGATGATATGCATTTTACTATAAACTCATTTTCATTATTGTAATGAAATTGTGATATGGATTGTTGATTTCAAAATGGAAATGAATTTCTCTTACCATATATCTAAACATAGTATTTCTTGAATTGACTTGTTCTGGCGATCGGAGACCCATAATTTAAGATCCATATATACTAAATGTTAATATATATATATATATATATATATATATATATATATATATATATATAAACAAAGAAAAAAAATAAGTATAGTAGGAAAAACGTTTACAAACTACAACTTATACAAATTAAAACAAACTATCTAATGCAAATCATATGTGAAACTACATTCGACAATTTAAATTTTTTAAATATGGAAATTTGGTTATTTAAGATATTCTAAAAATCTTATAAAGATATTATAAGCTATTTAAAATTTTAATGTTAAATAATTAATAAACGTTTCAAAAAATGAGTTTAAGGGATAAGAGAAATAAAAAAATATATTGTTAGTTGGAAGAAAATGAGTCTATAGAAAATGCAATTTAATTAAAAGCATATGTTTTAAATAATGCAGTACGGCATAGATCCATAAATACTTTCAAAACAAAAGGACACCTGAAAAAGTGTTTTCTGTTTTAATAATATAGATACTAAATTTTAATTATAAATATATTAATTTTGTGATTGACCATTTTTGAAACTTTAAGCCAGTAAATATTTAATAAACACGACTAATACAATTTGATATTATTGCGTAATAAAAACATATTGAAAATGTAAATTAGTACTTTTCTGATACAATTTTTTAAAAACATAAATTATTTTAAAATAGATGGGATATATTTTATTGTGTTTCATTAATATTTTAATTAAATTATCATTTTAACAAAATAAAATTTGTCTAATTGTTTTTTATAAAAATTGTTGAAACTTAACTGGATTTAAAAGGATATTAGGGAATTTGAATAATAGTTATACTAAATTGATGGTTCTGAATTTGGATCTTAATATATTGATATTCTATGATATTTAATCAACTATAAAAAAAATGCAAACATAATTTTGGTTTTAAATATAACAAAAAAAAAGCATATTTAATACAGTCGATAGTGCTCTCCAGTATACGCTCCTGGCTTTGCTCCGACGGATTGATCGCAGAATTTCACGTGAGCTTGTTTCATCAATCGGTGGGGACTCAGTTCCAAAATACTTTCTCATAAAAGAATAGATCTTAGATCGTTGAACAAAAAAAAAAAAGAATAGATCTAGATCAAATTAGTACTATAAATATAGTCTTGAAACTTCTAGTAATAAAAGCCAGTTGACTAAAGTTAAACATTATGATAGTTGACATCTAGAAGTTAAATATTATGATAGTTGACATCTAGATCTACGCAAATCTTATTATAAAAAACTATTTTACATTTTTTGCAACTGAAAGCCGATATAAGTGCAATTCTTAAACCTGGAGAGCCCTTTATCAAAAAAAAAAAAATTCTTAAACCTGGAGTCTTTAACTATATTTTCAACAAATATATCGTTAGGCGTTAGCCATGGTGGTGAGTGAATCTCCATAGATGGCATGGTGAAAATGGTTTTTCAAACTCTATAAAGGTTTATCTAACAATGTAAAATTATACTCATTTATAGTTTTGATAAATTATAATACAATATTACACTTTATTTTTTTATTTTCTTAAACTAAATTTTATTTTAATATTTTATTATAATTTATCAAATTTATGTATAATTATAATTTACATTGTTAGATAAATGTTTATAGAGTTTTGAAAAAAACTATTAAAAAAATAATAGGAAAAACTCCAAATAGTTAGCACATACAAAAATAGATAATTCGCATATTAGAACTTAATTGTATGTCGAGGTATAACCTTTTGTTAGTATCCATATCTACATCAAATGGGAGTATGCTGTATAATTTAGTGAAAATGATTATTACATGAAAAGAAAATATAAGGCCAAAGACAGAACAGCCGAACACCAAATTTGAAACATCCCGAATTGTGATAAGTGAAAAAGTTTTAGAGAATTGATTTGGCTATTTATATCACCAAAATGCATCTACCTTTTCGGAAAAACATCCTGAGAGAACTCCAGAGTTAACACTACAAGAAAACATCGTTATTCTGAGGAACATACCGAGGGAAAATTAGTTCCTCGGAACTTTCTGACCAAAAACCGAGGAAATACCGAGGAAACGCAAAAACTTGGTCTCCTCGGAATTTCCTCGGAAAATTCCGAGGAAATTCCGAGGAAGACACAGTTCCTCGATATATTCCGAGGAAATACCGAGGAAACCACGTTCCTCGGAAAAAACCGACGAACATCCGAGTAAATATTATAGCCGTTAGAGAGCCGTTGGGGGGATTTTAAAAATTCCGAGAAAATTCCGAGGAAGTATAGGTTTTCCTCAGAATTTCCTCGGTCTGTTGGTAGGATTTCATCTATAAATACAACCACCCCTCTTCCTCTTCATTCACTCCATTTCTTCATATTCCCTCCTACTATCTTTACACACAAATTTGATTTCAAAAAAACATATCTTCTTCAAATTATTTTCGTTCTTGGATCGATCGACCTCATTTGGATCCGAACACGAGATTGCTTACGGAAGAATACCAACGAGGTATAACCGAATTCATGGGGTTAGTTCACCGACAACCGGAAGCAGAAACAGGTATGTTAAGATGTCCTTGCTCTAATTGTAAAAATAGAAAGGTTATTAAAGAGTGGGATGTTTGTACTCATCTATATTTGAGTGGGTTTACACGAAGTTACAAAATTTGGTATCATCATGGGGAAACTGATTATGAACATGGTAGTACTAGCGAACCTCAGCCGGCGGTTAGATTAGAAGAACTAATTAGAGCGGATGTAGATTATGGTGTAGGTCTTGGCGGATGGTAAATGATCATTTTAGAGGGAAGATTTACCCAATGCAAAAGCAAGGAGATTTTATGATATGTTGGATCTGGAAAGCAACCATTGTCTGAAAGGTTGCGAGAGATGGTCATTCAGCTTTATCATCTGCTACAAGACTGATGGGCATTAAAACAGATTATAACTTGGTGACGACTGTGTGGATCGCGATAGCTGATTTTGTAAAAGTATTCTACACGAGGATAATGTAGCTCAGGTTCATACTACGAGGTTGAAACTTCGTAGCTGGTGTTGGTTTATCTTATCGGTAATAGATGTATCTGGCGATAAGCGCATGATTTATTGGAGGGCGGATGACCAGCGGATTACATGCAAATTCTGTGGGAAACCTCGTTATAAAGATACAAGTGGAAGAGTTCTAGTGCCATATAAAAGGATGTGGTATTTGCCTTTGACGGAAAGGTTGCGAGAGGTTGTATCTTCGAGCGCGCAGTATAACAAATGAGATGGCATGCGGAGCACTCAGCGAGATGGTGAGATAAGACATCCTTCAGATGCAAAAGCGTGGAAGCATTTCCAATCAAAGTATCCCGACTTTGCGTATGAGAGAAGAAATGTCTACCTTGGATTATGTACTGATGGTTTCAGCCCGTATGGCAAGAGTGGAAGACAATATTCTCTATGGCCAGTCATTGTTACACCATACAACTTACCCCCAAACTTGTGCTTGCGACGAGAGTTTTTGTTTCTCTCCATTCTCGTTCCCGGACCAGAGCATCCTAAGAAATCACTTGATGTGTTTCTTCAGCCACTAATATATGAGTTGCAACAACTATGGGCTGAAGGTGCTGAAACATACGATATTTTGTGTAAAGAAAACTTTCAAATGCGGGCAGTACTAATGTGGACAATAAGTGATTTTCCAGCATATGGTATGTTATCTGGATGGACAACGCATGGGAGGCTATCATGTCAAGATGACACAGATGCTTTCAAACTAAAGAACGGAAGAAAAACGTGTTGGTTTGACTGTCACAGACGATTCCTACCACCTATCATCCATACCGTCGGAGTAAGACTTTGTTTAGGAAGAACAAGCAGGTGTTTGATGGTCCACCTGAGGAAGTTAGTGGGAAAGGTTTAAAGACACAACTAAGAGATTTTGGTGCAGCAAGGGCCTTGAGCGTCGGTGGACATGGCGTTTTCGGTAGATGCTGTTGGAGAACTACATAGCGGCACAAAAAGTATTTTCGGGATCTGCCATACTGGGAGGATCATCTGCTAAGGGATAATTTAGATGTCACGCATATTAAGAAGAACTTTTTTGACAATCTCATGAACACGATCCTTAACATTCAAGGTAAAACAAAGGATAATTTGAAGTAAAGACTGGATTTAGTCGATATATGTGCTCGTTCAGAACTTCATGTTGATGAGAATGGTAGGGCTCTTTTTCCCATATACCGACTTGATGTAGAGGAAAAGATCGTTCTTTGATTGGATTTCAAGCGATGTGGAGTTTCAGGCGGTTCGCATCTAATTTGCGTAGCGTATCGTGAAAAGGAAGGAAAGTTTATTGGCTTGAAAAGTCCACGATTGCCATGTGTTGATGCAGTGCCTCCTTCCGTTTGCCTTCAAGGAACTATTACCACGAAATGTTCATGAAGCAATTGCAGGGATAAGTGCTTTCTTCCGTGATTTATGCACGAGATCAGTGACTCTTGAAGGTATTGAAAATTTGAAAACTAACATAGCCGTGATTCAGTGCAACCTTGAGAAGATATTTCCTCCCTCATTTTTGATGTTATGGAGCATCTTGTTATTCACGGCAAGAGAATTGGAACTTGGTGGTCTGTGCGGTATAGATGGATGTATCTGTATGGCGGTATATGTTCTATTTGAAGAAGATGGTGAAAAATTTAAGTAGGGTGGAAGGTTCTATAGTCGCACAGATGATCAATGAAGAAATTTCAAACTTTGCCGAGTACTACTTTCCAGCAGAAATTCAGACCAAAAACAGAAGATCTGCTCGGCGTGATGATAGAGGTGAACGGGCAACATATCATGTTAAGGTTCCAGACATTTTCACAGATGTTGGACGACTTAGCGGAAAACCAAAGGGCGTCGACTTCTTGGCGGGGCGAAGTCATTTACAAACATATTTGCTCACCAAGCTGCGAAGATGTTCTTCAATATGAGAGGTAAGTTTATTATTTTACAAATTTTTATTTTAACAAATTGACATTTAAATCTTAATTAATTACATTATTGTCATCATATGTACAGGATTTTCATGGCATAAAAGCGGTTCGAATATAGATACGCCATAGAGGAGCAACTAGAAGAAATGAAGCAGAGAGAATTTGCTGGATGGATGTTTACTTATGTGAGTGCCTTAAATAAATTAAAATATCATTTATCACATATTTATACTAATTCATATTTATTGATATAACCTATATATGTGCTATTAATAGGTGTCTGCTGGTTTGGCGAGAGGTGAAACATTTGTGATTGGATCGCGAGATGGTGGTTGGACCAAACTATGTTGTGAAGTCATATCGAGATTTTGTACTTTCGAGGATATGCATTCACAACTGAAAAGAGGAGACGTTACGTCACGACCTATGATGCTGGCGTTTATTCTGCATCGAGATGGCGTATACTACGGACACATACATGAGATTATGGAAATCAAGTATTTGGGCATGCTTGGATTAGCTGTACTGTTTCTATTGTGATTGTACGACAACACTCGGATCGAGGTGTGAGAACAGATGCATTTGGTGTTACATCAGTAAATTCAGTAGCTGCAATATTATGATCCTTTCATTCTTGCTTCTCAGGCCGATCAGATAAGTAAATGTTAATTATTCAGAATGATTGATCACCCATGTGTATTAATTTATACTTTTACTAATATTTTTTTAAATGTTACAGGTTTGTTATATCAAGTACCCCCGGGTAAGGAACATAGATGATCCATGGGTTACTGTTACAAGACTTAACCCGAGAGGCCGAGTTCAGGGAAGTTCTGAGATGGAAGACCCACTACAACCAATCACATCCGGCAACTTAAGTGCAGCAGAAGATGTAGCTGGAGTTGGCCTTGTAGTCGATTTAACCGACTTCACAGAGGAAGCCGTCGTTCACACAGAGTATGAACCAGTTATTGGAGAGTTTCACCAAGATCCAGATTCATATTCATCTGGTGATGATGACTCGGAAACAGACTAGCATCGCCTTTTTTTATTTTATTTTTAATTGAAATACCGAGAAAATTCCGAAGGAGTTTAGGTTTTCCTCGGAATTGACCTTCTCGATTTAGGGATTTTAGTATAAAGTATCTTTCCTCGGAAATCCCTCGGAATATTCCGAAGAAATTCCGAGGAAGGTAAGGGTTTTCAGTATTTCCTCGGAAATCCCTCGGAATATTCCGAGGAAATTCCGAGGAAGGTAAGGATTTTCAGTATTTTCTCGGAAATCCCTCGGAATATTCCGAGGAAATTCCGAGGAAGGTAAGGGTTTTCAGTATTTCCTCAGAATTCCCTCGGAATATTCGGAGGAAATTCCGAGGAAATAGGGGTTTTAAATAGAAAACAACGTTTTGCGGATTGAATAACACGTATATAACCTTCATTAAGTGTCTTAACCAGATTATGAAGTCAAACTTTGGTGTTTTACCCGATAACAAACACTTTTACGATTGCATGAACGAAAACCACACAACATAAGAGAAACACTTATACACTTTAATAAACGTTAAAGGGAATACTTACAATTATTTTTGAAATTTTGTTATTTCATGATTTATGATCATCTATACAAAGAATCTTCAATGGTACATTTGTATAAGAAATAAAATACGGCAAAAAATCGATGTTTGAAACTCCAAACCCTGTTTCCTCGGAATATTTTCATTTAACCGGGTAAACCAAGCCGCCAAATATTTCACAAAAATTGAATTAATGATTTCGAGGAAATTCGATGGATATAGTTAATTTTTCGAGGAAATTCGATGGATATAGTTAATTTTTCGAGGAAATTCGAGGAAGGTAAGGGTTTTCAGTATTTCCTCAGAATTCCCTCGAATATTCGAGGAAATTCGAGGAAGGTAAGGGTTTTCAGTATTTCCTCAGAATTCCCTCGAATATTCGAGGAAATTCGAGGAAGGTAAGGGTTTTCAGTATTTCCTCGAAATCCCTCGAATATTCGAGGAAATTCCGAGGAAGGTAAGGATTTTCAGTATTTTCTCGGAAATCCCTCGGAATATTCCGAGGAAATTCCGAGGAAGGTAAGGGTTTTCAGTATTTCCTCAGAATTCCCTCGGAATATTCGGAGGAAATTCCGAGGAAATAGGGGTTTTAAATAGAAAACAACGTTTTGCGGATTGAATAACACGTATATAACCTTCATTAAGTGTCTTAACCAGATTATGAAGTCAAACTTTGGTGTTTTACCCGATAACAAACACTTTTACGATTGCATGAACGAAAACCACACAACATAAGAGAAACACTTATACACTTTAATAAACGTTAAAGGGAATACTTACAATTATTTTTGAAATTTTGTTATTTCATGATTTATGATCATCTATACAAAGAATCTTCAATGGTACATTTGTATAAGAAATAAAATACGGCAAAAAATCGATGTTTGAAACTCCAAACCCTGTTTCCTCGGAATATTTTCATTTAACCGGGTAAACCAAGCCGCCAAATATTTCGCAAAAATTGAATTAATGATTTCTGAGGAAATTCCGATGGATATAGTTAATTTTTCTGAGGAAATTCCGACAGATAATTTCCGTCGGACATCTTATTTTATTAGGTCGAGCAGAGACCTTTCTTCCCCATTTTTCTCTTCCTCTTCCTCGCGAACTCCGCCTCTCCCTCTCCTCCTTCGAAGATTTCCGGCGATTCAAGTCGGTTTCTCCTCAATTCCATTCCCAAATCATGTAAGGACACTATCCCTCTCTCTTAGATTCGAAAATCGAGTTTGATTATGGTGTTAGGGTGATTTTTATAGATTTTTGTTAGGTTGAATGGTATGATTGTGTAATGATAGTTTGATTATGGTTTTTTTGTGAGGATTGTGATTATTTGTTGTTATTGAGAGTTTGATTATGGTATGAAATTTTTTTTTAGTTTTTATTAATTTTGTGGTTATAAAAATCTAATTGATAATTATGTATACAAATAAAATCTATGAAAATGTTTTTTGTATATAAAATCTATTTTTTGCATTATAAAATCTTTTATATATTTATTAAACATTTTTAATATCTATAAAACTTCTACTTTTTGTGTTTAAAATATTATTTGGGATTTTTTTTTAAAAAAGAAATATATATATATAATATAAATTTCTATATTTATTAAACATTTTTTATATATTAAAAATATTTTTTATAATTATTAAACTATTTTTATATATTAAAACTATTTTTGTAATTATTAAACTATTTTTTATATATTAAAACTATTTTTTGTAATTATCAAACTATTTATATTTTTGTGATTAAAAACTATTTATTGATTTTTTAAAATTTAAATTTATTAGAACTAATTTTTAAATATATTTTTTTAATTTACAGGTTTTATGATGATGAGACCCGGTCTCGTCAGCGTCGTAGTCGTGGTGGTACGGGGAGCCACTCTCGGGGTTCGTCCAGCCACATTCAGGATTCCGCATCGCCCCACAGCACCTACCATACATCTCCCTCTCCATTTCCCACTCCTGCTCCTCCCGCTCCCGTTGCTGCACCCGCTCCTGCTCCTGCTCCTCCGGGTCCTCCGGGAGTGATGAGGGTTGCGGAGTTTGTTCGACAGCCCTGTCGTGACAATCTTCCCTATCTCACTCCGTATCCACATGGACGGGGTCAAACATGGTAATTAAACGTATTTTTTTCATTAAAATTTGATTCATTATTAATAATTTGTTCTTTTATTAGGTTCAACCGATCCGGGAGCGGGATCGGCATGGATCAACCGTATGATGTACTCGGCCCTCGACAAGGGACATCCGACTTTCACTGACTTCCCTACCGAGAAGCAGTATATGTGGTTTCAACAGTTTGCGGTAAGTATTCTAATTTTTTACTTATATTTGTAATCTTTAATATAAATTTTCTACTAATTGTGTTTTTTTTTCAGCAAGAATTCAACTGGAATGCCGATGATACGAAGTATATCTATCAACATTTCGTCCATAAAGTTATGGACAACTATGTGAAGCAGATCCACGAGTGGAAGAAGAAGTGGGAAATAAACAATGTTGTTTTTATCTGTTAAACAATTTTTAATTTACAGGTTTTATGATGATGAGACCGGTCTCGTCAGTCGTAGTCGTGGTGGTGCGGGGAGCCACTCTCGGGGTTCGTCCAGCCACATTCAGGATTCCGCATCGCCCCACAGCACCTACCATACATCTCCCTCTCCATTTCCCACTCCTGCTCCTCCCGCTCCCGTTGCTGCACCCGCTCCTGCTCCTGCTCCTCCGGGTCCTCCGGGAGTGATGAGGGTTGCGGAGTTTGTTCGACAGCCCTGTCGTGACAATCTTCCCTATCTCACTCCGTATCCACATGGACGGGGTCAAACATGGTAATTAAACGTATTTTTTCATTAAAATTTGATTCATTATTAATAATTTGTTCTTTTATTAGGTTCAACCGATCCGGGAGCGGGATCGGCATGGATCAACCAGTATGATGTACTCGGCCCTCGACAAGGGACATCCGACTTTCACTGACTTCCCTACCGAGAAGCAGTATATGTGGTTTCAACAGTTTGCGGTAAGTATTCTAATTTTTTACTTATATTTGTAATCTTTAATATAAATTTTCTACTAATTGTGTTTTTTTTTCAGCAAGAATTCAAGCTGGAATGCCGATGATAATGAAGTATATCTATCAACATTTCGTCCATAAAGTTATGGACAACTATGTGAAGCAGATCCACGAGTGGAAGAAGAAGTGGGAAATAAACAATGTTGTTTTTTATCTGTTAAACAATTTTTTAATTTATTAAAATATTTTGTTTTTATTTAACAATTTTTTTTTTATTAAAAGGTCCCAAAGTCGATGAACCCCACGGTCTGGTTGGAGTTGTGTGTGCATTGGGATAAGGAAGAGACGAAAGAAACTTATTCCACCAACTCCACCAACCGCGGGAGCAAGCGTAAAGGGAAGGGCGTCTTCAAGCATAACTTGGGTGCTTAATCTATTGCCACTCTGGGGGATCGCATGGTAAGTTCAGTCGCTTTTTATTCTATTATTTAAGTTTTGAAATTTTATTTTTTGTTCATTTCTTCTAATTACTAATGTTTGTTTAATTTATGTTTTTTCAAGGCGGAAGAAAATGATGGCGAGCCGGTTGATGATCTCGCTCTAATGAAGAGGCCGTATACCAACAAGAAGACCGGCCACATTGATGATGGTGTTGTGAGGGATGTGGTCACCCAGATTGAGACTCAGGTGGAAGATGAAGAGTCTCAGCTTCAAACCGAGGATGACGATTCGACGGCTTCGACCTACTTGCTTCGGGTTCGGATCAACGAAATCGTTGAATCGGTAAGTTCTTTTTTTAAAGTTCAATTCATCTTTTCTATTATTTAAATTTGGCTATTTTCTATTTCAGTCGGTTCCAAAGAAGAAGGGACGTTTGGTCGGTTTGGGTCGTCGCTCCCGGTCGGTTCCGTCTTCTGCTGCACCACCGCTCTTTGTTGATCCAGAAGTACTTATGGGTCAGATGAAGGACAAGGATGATCGCATATCTGTGTTGGAGACCCAGATGGCGACTCAACAGGCGGGCTTTGAAGAAGCTGAACGAGCAAATGATGGAGATGATGAGGAGGTTGCACCCGAACGAGATGTTCCCGACCGTGCAAGACCCGAACGCGCAAAACCCGTAGTTTTTTTTTTTCAAAAACTCGGAATGTTTTATTTTTATTTGTACGACTTTGAATATTATCTAATATGTTTTCAATTTTAATTTTAATTTTATATTTTCGAATTTAAATTTCAAAAATTTTATTTTTAAAAAAAAAATTAATTTTTTTGATATTCCGAGGAAGTGATCCCTCGGAAATTTCCGACGATCAATGTCGTCGGAATATACCGAGGGAACTCTTCCTCGGAATTTTCCAAGGGCTTGCTTCCTCGGAAATTTCCGAGGGATCACTTCCTCGGAACATTTCGTCGGAACTTTCGAGGATTTGTCCGTCGGAAATGTCCTTGGAATATACCGAGGGAGTGCTTCCTCGGTATATTCCGAGGACTTTTCCGACGAAGGGTGGTCATCGGAGTTTCCTCGGAAATACAGTTCCTCGGAATTCCGTCAGAAATTTCCGAGGAGAAATGAAATTCAGAGGAGAAATGAAATTCCGAGGAGTTTTTTCCGAGGAGTTATTTCGTCGGTATGTCGTCGGAATAAGGTTATTCCGGCGACATACCGACGATTTTTGCCCTCGGTATGCCGCTGTTTTCTTGTAGTGTAAGTGTGCTTGAGATAGAGTAGTGGAATTATAGATTTTGTATAGGACATTATTTATGTTAAATCTCTTTATATAGAATTTCAGTCAGTTGAACCTCAAATTCGTTGTAGTTAAGTAAACTGCGTGATAGATGATTTGTCTTCTGTTTCTTATAAAAATATGTATCATTTATTCTCTCGTTATGGATCACTATAAAATCACAAAAGAATCATTTTTAAACACAACGAATCATATTTTGATCAAAAAAGAGAATCAAAGTAAAATATTTATTAAAAACACAAGTACTTCACCATATCATTTTACTATTCACTTAATATGTAAAATAACTTTGATGTAAAATTTATTTGAAAAAATACTTATAAATGGATCAACATTTGTTTATGTTCCATGATATATAATTAATTATAAGATTAGCATATTTAAGTATATTATTTTGAAAAAAAAATATGTCACAATATTGTTATTGTCATTATTGCTAGAAATTATGTAAATTCTGACTATTTATAATGCAAATCACATTTTCATGGCGTCTCCTTCGATCTTATTTTGTTTGACCTCTATGTGTAAGTTTAGATACTCGCAACTGCGTTAAAGCATCAATCTACCGAAAGAAAATATTAGAATAGATAAGTGCAAAACATCCTCCTTCATTGCTTCTTCTCCTTCGTAAGATTTTTGGGGTTAAGTGGTTATTTTTCATTTTTTGTAGTACTTATTTCATAATTTAAATCTTATTTCGAACGAAGATAAACTATTTATCAATAGCAAATTACATCCCATGTGAAACTTTTAAAATTGTATAGGTGAAATAGAGATTTCAATATTTTTGTTTATTAGTAATAATTTTAAAATACTTGTGTTACAAATAGTTTCAAACGCTTCGTAAAGAGAAAAAATTGCTTAGTTCATTGTGTTTTTCTCTCTCTCCATTTTTGTTTTACTTCATTCTCTGCTTCTAAGACTCCAAATCAATTTCCCATATAATGTTTTTAAAATTTTAGGAAAACGTTAATTGGTGCTTCAGAAATGGGTTTGTGTCTAACTGGTAAATCATTTATAAAATTCAAATGGAGCCTTCAGAGGAATTCGTGCTTCTTTATTGCAATTCTTAATATTCCTTCTTTATCTCATTGGATTGTTGTTATTGGGTGTCCTCAAAGGTACAATAGTCATTTCTTCTCTTATAGATTGTTTTTGTGTGTTCGAATTAGATCAATTAGTTAAATCTGCTGAGCAATTTTTAGATATTCTTAATCAGTGTAGTGAGCCATTTAACTTGTAGTTTCAGGGAGTGAGTTGTTTTTATGATTCTGTATTTGACTCTTTCAGATCAAAATCATATGAAATATTTTATTAGTGTTTAAAATTTAGAATTATTTTGCTTTATGTTTTCTTGTGTGTTAGAATCTGTTTTATGGCTGATATGTATTTGTGTTACCCATTGAACAGACTAAGACCATGAAGAAGATCATCTTGAGACTTCAGTGCCCAAACTGCAAGCAGTACTTTTCTCAACACTCGATCAAGGTAAAAGGAACTATCCACATGCATCAATTTTTTTTAATATTATCAATATCTATGTATTCATGGTTTATGTATGTTATTATTGTCGCAGTAGTCAAGTGAAGCTCCGTTTATTTCTTCTTTTAACGGAAATCTATAGATAATAGGAAATCTCAAACGTGTTCCTTTAAAACAATATGGTACCAGAGGTGTTTCATAGTTCATAAATCTAAACAATTTATCAACTAACCCCCAAAACATCACTTCCTGTATCATGATAGAATTTTGAATAACAATTTATTTTAGTTTAAGGTTGGTTATATGTATTGTTTACTTCGTTATTTCTCGCCAATTTGTTTTGTTTGCGTACATTGCATATTATCTTTCTTATAATTTTATAGATGTATCTATTATTTTTTATTTAAACAATGAAATTATTTTTTCAGTTTGATTTATGTATGATAATCAGGTATCATATTATGTGTTATGTCATTGTTATCAGTTGATATTTTGACATTCGGCTGAATATAAAAAATGTTAACTTTAATTTCTTTTGTTATATATGTTTCTATTGGCGAAAAATTAAATAAGATAAAAATCTTAAAGTTTTTAAAAGTTGAAATTATAAATTTACTTTCAATTAAACATTAAACTTTATTATTTTATTTTGTTATTTTATTAGAGTTCATAAATTTGTCTCACCATTAAAATGGTTCATTCAAATGTAATTGGTTAACAATTTTTTCTCAAAAGTTTGTTACGCTTCCGATGATTTCCTCATTGATGGCTTAAACTTTTTCTTTTCAAAAATACCTATAAAACTGAGTGGAAAGAATTATTACATTCAAAACTATATTCCTCATGTATTTTCCATGCTAGTTGTAGCTACCAAATATCACGTTCTTATGAATTCAAAACTTAATCAAGAATAATAATTCAAACTTTGCATCACCTTGAACACCTAATTATTAAACATGTAAACCACTCACATCAAATATCATTAATGATTGAAATTTTCTTGACTCATCAATTACCCAAAGCTTCGAGTGAGCTTGGATACTCTGTTTCCACAGCTAAAAGCCATATCACTTCCTATTCCCCTTGGTTTACCATGTTCTTGGTCTTGTGGCGAACCATACCAGGACAACGTCAGAGGCACAGACATTGATTAGCTTTGTTATTGACCCATCCGATGCAACAAAAATGGCTGCATCAGTATTGTCTGTAACCGCCATTTGCACCAGGTATCTGCAACAAAAAAATGTGTTATTCACTTACTGATTTCACAACACATCGTCTAATGTGTAAAACAAAAACTGGAAAAACCTATGCGAGGACAGCCCCAATATCTTCAACCGTTCTCTAAATGGCACAGTTGAATCAATAGAAAGGCTCTAACTTTCTCAAGCTCATCATCTATCAATCTACAATTTTTTTTTAAAAAACCTGTATTAGCAGAAAGTAAAAACAGAACAAAATCAAGAAGTGTGAGCTCAAGTTACCTGAATGCTTTCTTCAAAATGAGGTGAAAACTCTCTTTTATCCAAAACTTTATAGTATAAAACAGAGTTCAATCCTTCTCCATCAGTTTCGCATTGAGATATTGCAGCTAAATACAAAGGAATCTACAATGAGGCATTGACGGTGGCTTGAGCGAGTCGCCTGCAATACGGCAAATAACAAAAATCATCAAACGAAACCAAATACCATCTCCCAAACAGATAAACTCATTCTTTTCAAGATTGATGATTATTAGCTTCTCACCGGAATCTGTCTGGCAGAAACCACACTAATCAGATAGGTGATCTAAACAGACGCTAATCACAACTCGGACCGATTCAGATATGAAGAGAGGATGTGCTAAAGATGAGGAATACTCACATCTAGATTACACACTGCCTTGATGCAGATCTAAATGACGCATTGAATGTGATTAAATACGTAGTCACCACCTGGACCATTTCAGATGGTGAGAAGAATCCCAAAAGTCATGGCGTCGCCATCACATGAAGAGGATAGATGACCTTCAGTTCTTCGAGCGACAAAATTAGGGTTGGAGAGCGGCCTCCCTACCCGGGCCGGACACATCATCAAATGAAACAGCCCACCACACAAAAACGATCAAGCCCATCACGAACATGACTAAATGAAACGATGAGTTTCACTTAACTGTGACACGTGTCAAGCCCACAACACACAAATTTCTTACGTGGAATCATAGGTGTCTTTCTCAGGAGAGAGAACCTAACTTTATATATAAAGATATGAGAAACCCAACCTTCACATATCATCGTTTTAGTAGTTTAATTATTTAAAAGAAAAATGAAAAAGTATTACATAACTAGATATTAGTATTTTCATTAATTTGAAAACTCTTGAAATTTCTAACTCCTGAAATTTCTAACTCTTGAAATTTCATTCAATACTGATGCGAAGTGAATGTGATCAAATACTTAAATATAGCAGAAAAAAACATAGAAAGGGCTGTTTACTATCTTAATATGTAACTTGAGCAACCAGTACTTCAGCCATAGAGAAAGAAGACATATATACTCAATCAACTCCCAAAGATCACCGTGTAGGAGGGAAGCTTCTTGATTTGCTATAGCTTGCAAAACCTCCTTATAAAATAGGCTATCCATCTTTCATCTTCATTTATTCTTTTTTTGATGAATCAATAATCATCTATGAATTAAAGAATTAGTCAATGTCAACCTCTTTATAACATCAAAGACAAAGAGCTTTGAATTTTTTTAGATGATACTTCTTCCACGAATCCATTTTTAAAAAAATAATTTTGTTTCAAAAAGATGCATTTTTGTATTTTAATACATGTTTTATCAAATATTAATGATTAATTGTAGTTTACAAAAAGACTAATTGCACTTTTAAAATTTTATTGGTTTAAAACTAAAGGAAATAAGGAATCACAAAAAATTATGAATTTATAAATAAGATTTAATATGTTAATATGCTTTATTAAAATCTATGAAAATTGTAAAACATGTACTATTTTGAAATAGAATAAGTAATAAATTAGGTACAAATATAGTGGTAAATTAACAAAAAGAAAAACAAATACTGTTTGTAAAACAAAAATTGCTTCAGAAAAATAAAATCTTTACATCTTCAATATAATTTTTATTAGATAACAATAATAAATTGTAAACTATAAAAATGAATTATGTTTATTAAATGTTAATTGATTAAAAAATTATGAGAACTAATTAATAACAAAAAATAATTTAAACTTTAAGATGTTTTCTTAATGTGTGTTAAAACTCTAAATCATACAATTTTTAATATGGATCGAGTATGATATAAAGTATTATAATTGATTTCGATCGAATTTCATTTATATTTACAAATCTGAATTATTTCATGACACTGAGACTTGTCCTATAAATACACCATTGCCTGGTCTGAAATTGTATCACTGACCAAAATACAAAAGAAAAATGGGGTTCTTGGGTAAGAGTGTATTGTTAAGTCTCCTTGCACTTTGGTGCTTCACTTCCTGCGCTTCCACTGAAGAAGTGAACCATGTGACCCAAACGCCTTCCTCTGCTCCTGCTCCATCTCCTTACCACCACGGCCATCACCACCCACATCCTCCACATCACCACCACCCTCACCCACCGGCAAAAGCTCCTGTTAAGCCACCGGTTTCTCTGCCTTCTAAACCTCCAGTTAAGCCTCCAGTTTACCCTCCAACCAAGTCCCCGGTTAAGCCCCCAACAAAACCTCCGGTTAAGCCACCAGTTTCTTCACCAGCCAAACCTCCAGTTAAACCTCCGGTTTACCCTCCGACCAAAGCTCCAGTTAAGCCCCCAGTCAAACCTCCGGTTAAGCCACCAGTTTCACCACCGGCCAAACCTCCGGTTAAGCCACCAAGTTTACCACCGGCCAAACCTCCGGTTAAGCCACCAGTTTACCCTCCGACCAAAGCCCCCGTTAAGCCCCCAACCAAAGCCCCGGTTAAACCTCCGGTCTCTCCTCCAGCCAAGCCACCAGTCTCCCCTCCAGCTAAGCCACCGGTGAGGCCACCGGTTTACCCGCCAAAATTCAACAGAAGCCTAGTCGCCGTTCAGGGTACGGTTTTCTGCAAAAGCTGCCAATACGCTTCTTCCGATTCACTCACTGGCGCCAAACCCGTTGAAGGTTAGATTTTTTTTTGTTAATTATTAGTATTTTTCACGTACATTCATTATTTTACACATACACAAATAAATACACATTAAATAAATCGTATCTGAAACAGCTCTGCTGCTCTGCATGCGCATTTATTCAATACTGTACACGTATATTTGTAACACAATACGTACTTATCAAATCATGACGCAAACCTCGAAAAATAATTCAAATTTCAACACATCATAGGTGGGACCAACGGTACAAAAGCTGTAATATTGTTTCGAAAGTATTTACTTATGCACTCATCAGTCACTGTTTTTATTGTGTCTGTCTCAGAAATTTCGTGAAACCCAAAGAAATAATTAAAAAGCACCAAACTATTATCATTAGTCCGAAAACAAATCTAACAAAATTACTTTTTATTATCTCTTTAGGTGCTGTTGTGAGACTTCTGTGTAAAAGCAAGAAGAAGATAGTCGCAGAGACCAAGACGGACAAGAACGGATACTTCTTGTTATTGGGTCCGAAGACTGTGACAAACTACGGTTTTAGAGGATGTCGTGTGTATCTTGTGAAATCAAAGGACTACAAATGCAACAAAGTGTCAAAGCTCTTCGGTGGAGATGTCGGTGCCGTACTCAAGCCGGAGAAAAGGAAGGGAAAATCTGCGGTGGTCATTAACCAGCTCATCTACGGTATCTTTAACGTTGGACCGTTTGCGTTCGACCCGGTCTGCTCCAAATGAAGATGCTGATGCTCTGTTACTTTCTTGATTATGTCATACTCAAAAGAGTTCAAGGGAGAGAGTTATGTGTTAATGCGTTCGAATTGTAATGTTAGCTATAGTTTTAAGCTAAATGCTTATGTTTTTATGAATGTGTCTTAAGTACGTCGTTTGATTTCGTTATGAATAAAAATCGTCAGCTTCAAGAAGACCATTGGTTTTATCGAAGGTTGAGAGATCACTGAAACGGGATGTTGACATTTTGCTCTTTGTTCTTGTGGCTTGGCCTCTCTCAATACTCTCGGCCAGCCTCACTTCCTCTCTCTGTTTTATTCTCTGTTTTTACACTCACTGTCACACACACACTCTCTTTACTCTCTCTTTTATGTTTGTGTAGAGAGAAGAGAGTAAGCTTTAGTTGTCTACATTTTGTCTTTCTCCAACTCTTTTCTTTTATTAGAATTGGATATTTTTCTTACAACATTCATACATACTTATAGTAGTTTTCACTAACTACTACATTTGCACAACTTCTTCTAGTCTATGTCCCTAAGACACTGGACTATTCTTACAAGCAATGCTTATCCTAGACATCAACAACTCTAACAACTCTTAACAACTATTTACCCAACAACTTGACTTGGTTAGCTTTTAACCAAACTAACACCAATTCTTGTTCTTCTTCTTATTGTGCAACTTGTGGTTACACAAACAATCTTTGTCGTTGACTTCTTGTTGTCCATGTTGCACACGTTGGTTGCCTTCTTCTTCTTCCTCTGTTGCTTGTGCTCCAAGCTTCTTCTTCTTCCATTCCTTTGTAGCTTCTTCTAAACTATCCTTCTTTATTCTTCTTCTTTTGGAGTATTTAATCAAGGTTCAATCTCAACACTCCCTCTTGAATCCTTTGATTAAATCTCCAACTCCATTGGGACTTGATCCCATTCTCTTGTTCATCTCCTGTGATTCTTATCTCCTCTTGAGAAGAATCCCCAGAGCTTCTTCTTGTGGAATTTCTTTGTCACCTCTAACATGTTTTCTTGCCGTCCTCCTCGGTTCCGTGAGCCTTCCTCCGTCTTCACTAACTCGTGTGCAACCAGCTCCTGCTCCCTCTTTGGTGAGCTTCTTCTTGTTCACCTTGCTTCCTTTCTCTTAGGTAAGCAAGTCTTGTTCATCTTTGGTTTGGTTTCACGGTGTTCGTCATCGCTTCATCCGGCTTCGCTCCTTCCTTGATTTTAGTGTCTTCTTTGATCTATAACTTGCTACTTGATTCTTTGAACCATCACCTAGGTCATCTTTCACCGTTGTCTCTTTGGTCCACCATCAACTTGCCATTCTCTTGGTCATAGTTTCTTTGGCTTCTCTTGACCATCAACTCTTCTTTCTTTGCCATTGTATGTTTGGTTTTCTCTAACCATCAACTTGCTTAACCAGTCTTTTGATTTCTCGAATCTTCTAGCACAAACTTGATCTTGAGTTCACCGCATCCAACTCTTGAGCATCTCCTTCATCACCAACTCTTTTGCCTTCTCACCATTACCGATCTTGTTAGCTTCTTGTGCTTCACATCACCTTGTTGAACCATCTCCTATGGTTCTTTTCTTCTCCTTGAGCTCGGCTCCATCTTCTTGTTCACCAATTTGTGCCCTCTAATTCTCGAATCATCACCTCGGCTTCATTGGCCTTGGAATCTTTGATTCTTTGAACTTTCACCTTGATTTCTAACCAAGATTCTTCCATCATCAGCTTTGAACATCTCGGTTCTTGGCTTCATCATGGATTTGGGCTTTCTTGGCATCATTGTTCGATTCTTTGTTGATCTTCTCCATCTCTAATGGCTAAGAACATCCAACAACTCCTATAGCTTCCTTGATCTTCTTTGATCTCCACCATAGTTTTTCTTTTGTGTCTCCCTCTTGAAACGACTCTTCTTTCTCACTTGCCTCGGGTTCTTCTCTGCGGGCTTCTTCTTCTCTGTCGACCAACTTCGGTAACATCGGTTTCTTGTTTGATCTTAGCATCGATGTGGCTGTCTTAGTCGGATCTTCTTCTCGATCTTCTTCTTCTCTTCCTTATCTTTCTTCTTCTCCACCTTGGCGGAGGTTCTCTGTCCCCTCATCAATCTCCGGCAACTCCTCTGTCACCATCTTGCCTGAGCTCCCGAATCAAGTCGACTCGATACCATGTTGACATTTTGCTCTTGTTCTTGTGGCTTGGCCTCTCTCAATACTCTCGGCCAGCCTCACTTCCTCTCTGTTTTATTCTCTGTTTTACACTCATGTCACACACACACTCTCTTTACTCTCTCTTTATGTTTGTGTAGAGAGAGAGAGTAAGCTTTAGTTGTCTACATTTTGTCTTTCTCCAACTCTTTTCTTTTATTAGAATTGGATATTTTTCTTACAACATTCATACATACTTATAGTAGTTTTCACTAACTACTACATTTGCACAACTTCTTCTAGTCTATGTCCCTAAGACACTGGACTATTCTTACAAGCAATGCTTATCCTAGACATCAACAACTCTAACAACTCTTAACAACTATTTACCCAACAACTTGACTTGGTTAGCTTTTAACCAAACTAACACCAATTCTTGTTCTTCTTCTTATTGTGCAACTTGTGGTTACACAAACAATCTTTGTCGTTGACTTCTTGTTGTCCATGTTGCACACGTTGGTTGCCTTCTTCTTCTTCCTCTGTTGCTTGTGCTCCAAGCTTCTTCTTCTTCCATTCCTTTGTAGCTTCTTCTAAACTATCCTTCTTTATTCTTCTTCTTTTGGAGTATTTAATCAAGGTTCAATCTCAACACGGGATGATATCATTTAATGGTGCTTTTTAACAAAAAAAAAATCATTTAATGGTGCATTCAGTGAAATAAAATAAAAGGTTTAAGATCACTGAAATGGGATGATATCCTTTAATGATAAATGAACAAAACAAAATGTTAAAGAATCCAAGTGTATTTCGAAACCTATACTGTATAATTTATAGTACTACAAATCTAGGTGATAGTTAACTTTTGTAGTATTTTCAACTTCTATTTCCTATTATTTGATCAAATTAAAATGATAAAATACAATTAGGCTGCAGACAAAAAAATGATTACAATTTACAAAGAAAGTGATAATGTCGATAAAGAAAGGGAATCATCGAATAGGGTTTCTAGTTTTGCTTGCCAGTCGGTTCTTGGGTTCGGAGAAAAATCTGCTGGAATTGTCGGCCACGTGTCTGACATAATTTCTCATCACATTTTCAAAGTTAAAAGAGGACAAAGTTTAATTGAAAGGGAAAGATGCTAGTAAGAAACTAGTTTTAATTGGTCGATTCGCGACGTTCAAAGAAAAAAAAGGTCGACTCGCCGAAATAAAAGTGCTAATAACAAGAAAGGTTTTGTCGGTACATTCTAGATTCCTAATCAAACTGCAAATATTCAGACACAAATAAACTGATAAAGTTTTTTGGAAACCGATCAAATTGTTTTAAGTAAAATTTTAATGGTTTTTCTTTTTTGAGAGAGTAAGCTTGGGAAAGTTTCTAACCAATGGCGGCGGAGCCAGCCCAATTTTTTACAGGGTCAACCTTATAATTTGAATATTTTTATAGGGATCACAATGGCTAATTCTGCAATGTTTTCAAAGTTCTTTTATAAGAAATACATGTAAAAATATTTTTTTGTAAAAACCACATGGGTCATTTGAGACCCTTACCAAAAGGGTAGCTCCGCCACTGTTTCTAACTAAGGATTTCAAAGGTTTTCGACTTTAGCTCATAACTTGAGCTTCTTGCGTGGTCGACATGTGGCTCCTCTTTTAAAGAAGTTAGCTGGGTTTGTTATTCACTGGCTACTTGGTTAGACCATTAGATTCAAGTTCAAGGTAATCCATGTTTTGTGTCCTTGTTTTTAAATCAACTAGGTGATTTCCCATGATGATTCACGGGTATAAATATTTGTAAAGTAAATATATTTTAATAATTGATTAATATTTTAATTTTAATTTTAAATCATTTTATAATTAGTATTAATAATATTATTTTGTTTTAGTTAGAAAAGTGATTTTGAATATATAATATCTAATTGGTTTAATTATCATTTTAATATACTATATTCCATTTACTTCTCCAAATTTAACAATAATATTATTTTTGTTCTAAGTAATTTTAAATTTTTAATTATTATTTTTATTTGTATTCAAGTTGGTTAGTCTCTTAGATAGGTAAATATTTTTAGTAAGATTATGTATAACATGATATATATATATATATATATACTGTTTTTAGAATTAAATAGAAAAAATAAACTTAAGTGTCAAACGATTCAAAATTACATAAATGAATTATAAACATAATATTTTGAAATATTATGCATATACACTTTACAAAAAAAAAACTAAACAATGACAATTAGCTAATATTTTATTTTTATTTATTAATATGTTTTGTGGCATCCCATGATTTATATGTATATAAATAAATTAACTATTCCTATAAAGATAATATATTTTTATTTTAATTAAAATTTTAATTTTAGATATAGTGAATTGGATTATTCTATTTATTCATTTCATGGGTATTTTGAAGTTATAAATACCCCACCAAATTGAAGTATAGCTATGTTTGATATTTATTAAGCCAAATCAGATTAGTTTTATTTATCGTTTTAGTTCGGTTTTTCATCTAAGATGCGTAAGTATTTTTTGCGATATTTTAAATAATTTTATATATGTTGATTTTTCCAAAATATAAGAAAAATAAAGCAATGATCAGTAGAGAGTTGCATACAGAAAAATAACCAGCAAATTCTTTCAAACCTCATGTACGTATATCAATATTTACAATAACTAAAAATTTGTAAATTGTAAATAAATTTTATACCTTAAATTTATAAAAGGTAAACTGTAAATTATTTGAAATCATCTTAAACATAATAATTCAGATTTTCTTAGGTACTTTTATTATGTTATTGGATCATACAAATATAAAGAAAATAATAAATTAAAAAGAAAAATAAATATTTAGTAAAATAAAGATTTATATAAGTAAAATATCTAATAGAAATATTTTATTATATAATATTTTTATTCAATTAAAGACTGAGAAATATATATAAAACATCTCAATTATTAATTATAAAACATTTTTAGTCAACTAAAGGTATCTTGGCTTATTATTTTGAAAATATATTTTATGTTGTTTAAGAGTTAATAGTAGGTTTTAAATGACATATTTTTTTCTTCATATCAGTATATTTTGTTAACTTTGCTTTTTGTGAAACCACGTTATATATAAATATATTTTCCTTTTTTAAAATTCGTTTTTGATAAGTTATACTAAAATGTAAAATAAATCTTAATAATGGTAATTACATATAATATTTTAATTTCATTAAGGATATCTAAGTAATTAACCAACATGAGAATTAACGTAAGCGCGACACATATGAAACTGACTTCTCAAATAATATTATAGAGATATATGGCCCAAATCAGTGCACACTAACGGGCTGGGTTTCTTAACTCACACAACAAACCGTAATAAATTAAAGGTCTTGACTGGTGTAACTGCAGCGGTTGCGGGAGTTTGCGGTTTTAAGCGTTTTCTAGAGATTTATACAATTGATATAGCAGTTAGAAATTGGTGCGTCTACATAACTTTTATGACTGGTAAACTACCAAACGCAACAGCTGTTAAATAATAAATTAACAATAATTACATTTATATAATTATAAAAATATTAAAAATCATAATATTATAATAAATATAAAAATTATATTTATAAAATCATAATATTAAATTTTTAAAAATTATAGAAAATACTTTTTTAAAAAGTTTTATAATATAAATTAAAATATAATATGTAAACATTTTACAATTTCTATTATTTCAATTTAAAATTTTATTGAATTTTTTTAGTTTTATTTTTATTTTATTTTTTTTAAGAAAAAAATTATCCTCCCGCAACCGCAAACGCTACCTGGAACCAGCTTTTGATTTTAAGAGGTTCGGAGTGGTTTGAAACGATTTGTAGCGTTTCTGTGATTGTTTCAAAACGCCAACAACCGCTACCAACCGCAAAAACTGCGTTTGCGGGAAAACCAGTCAAGCCTTAAATACATGAGTTCAACTAATTATTTTCAACTATCTATACCTTCAAAAAATACTAACTGCATCGAATTATATATTGTGGATGTAACCACCACTTCAGCATAATAATCGGGATCAACTTTTTCTATTTACATCTAAATATTTTATTTAATTAAAAAAAAACTAAAATTAAATAAAGATGAGAAAAGTGCGAGATAACATCAAAAATCATCAATTAATAATTACTTCAATCAATATATTTTAAAACTTCATCTAAATTCCCTAGAAGATAGCATCTAAATATATAACGTAACCATCTTCTATTTGATACCTAATTATATGGCCAATATCTAATTTAAATTCTGAGTATATTTTTAATGTATATTTGATATTATTATAGAAGTATTATTTATAAAAATATATTCTACGAGTTTTAGTTTAACGGATTTTAAATAGTTTATTCGATTAAAAATATCTGTTAAAAATGATTTTACCTAAAGTTAGTGAAGACCATATTGATCCATTTACATATATATATATATATATATACATATATATATATAACAGAATAGTAAAAATTATTTTTTTCAAACATTTTTCAAAAAATTTCTTCTGTTTTCGGTGCGGGTTGGATTTGATATTGCTTTTCGGATATAACATTGTAAGAACAGTTCGAGTATATAATCTAGGTCTAATAGAGTATAAAACTTTGATTTTCAGGTCGATTCCGAATCGGGTTTTTGGTGTACGAATATTCTTGAATAATAATGTTAGGTAACTAATAAGAAAATATAATATATTGCAAACTTTAGAAATAAAGTTTAAAAATAAGTTTTGAAATGCATATGACATAAGTGTATAGTTATGCAACTTGACATATTTAATATAGTTACCAAAAATTAAATTAAATTAAATTAATATTAAATACAAATATGATTACAAAAATAACGCAATATAAAAATTAAACTTCTCAAAAAAAAATTAAAACAAAAGATATATTATAAAGCCCAATATTTTCTCAATAAAATAACGAGATTTGGACTGTTTTCTATAGATGCATTTTTCTTAGTTGACCCACTGATTAGATTATTTCTAAGATAAGATTTCATTGTTGATCTCGACACGTAGACATTCGATAAAATTAGTATTTATTATATTGACCAAAAGGTCACACTATGTTCCAGTCATGTAAAATAAAATTGGTTATGGAGTTCAAAATTTTCCTAAAATTGAATGTTCTTTGGTAAATTTTATCGTTTAACTTAGAATATCTCCAAAAACAGGCAAAACTTCAAATTTAAAGTTTGAGATTGTTTTTCTCCAAAATACATGCTCTCTATTCAGAAACTTATGCATGAAACCCTTTATGCTTTCTCATCAACCAAAGGTTATCTACCACGTGTTGTTGATAATAAAAAATATTCCATTTACTAGTCCGATAGAATTTGATCTATAAAATAAGCTTTGGCGCATTTGTATAGAGATAAACTACAAAAAGGATAAATAAAATGAAGAAGAGAGGTCCAATTATATAAGGCCTAGTATATAAACAAATGCTTACTTGTATAATACAAAATCATCATGATGTATATAATAGACAAACGGAACTTAATATATGAACGAAACGAAATGAAAGTACAACAACAAAAGAAAATAGGTGATATATCAACGAATCAAAAGCTTATATGCATCATGATGATGATTAAATAAAAAAGATAAAAAAAACCATAAGTATAACATAGGGTACGTTAAGAAATAAAATCATTAACGATCAAGAATGAAGAATGAAGAATAAAGATAGACATTGTTGAATCAAATCATCCTTTATCTTTTTTGTTCTCACTTAGCGTACCTATAACAATGCGTGATCGCACTGCATCCACGCCTGTAAGGATTGTTCCTTCTCCTCTTCTTGCAATCGTAGTAAGACCGGCCACGTCTATTGCAAGGCACATTGTTCTTTTTGAGAGCGTCATAGCCAATGTAACGACGTCCTCTAGCGAGTTGACGACGGTTTGTCTCTGAATCCATTAGAGATTCAAGTTCATCATCATCTCCGATGCAACCTTGTCCATTGATGCAAGACTTAGTCAATGGGTAGGTCGCTTTGACGGATTTAGCTACCATAGCTAAGATCAAGAGACCAAAGATGAATAACAACTTGACACCACCCATACTGTATTATTATTATTTTTTTTTTTTTGGCTTTTGAGTTATATTATTACTCTTTTGCTTAAGTTTTTTGGTTTCTTCTACACCCTTCCCTTGTGAAAAGAGAGGGAGAAATAGAAGTGTGAGAGATTGTGCAGAAGAACAAATGAACGATCGGTTCTGTTGAGGATAAAAAAGGCTTAGACAGATAGAGTAGTTTTTTAATTATTTTGTGGTCGTTAATTATGTTACTTTGAAATTAGGGTTTTAACCTCTTTTTCAGGTCTAGTTTTGCCCATTATTTCCGCTCGGTGGTTAAATCTATATTTGTTATGTTTATATTTGGCTCTCCTCTTTGATCGGCTAACTAATTTTATTATGTTATATTAATCATATGCTCAATTTAGCATGTAAACGTTTATCATCAGTTTTGTAACCAATTTTGAGAGGCTTAAGACCGAGTTGCATAACGCAGAGATCTATTGAATCTTGGTTCCAGAAGGTGTAGAGATAATAGGATTATTTGTTCTGTCAGATGCAATACTCCTGGTCGGTTTTCAAGCTTCTCATGCATGTAAAATTGTAAACACATCTTCATGAATTCATCTCTAACAACTTCATTTATTCGTATGAATCTAATTAGTCCATTTTAATTATTAAATTCCTTGGTTATTGGATTGTATATAAGGATTGGTTTTATGTTAATTCTTGTTCATCAGCTTCCATAGATTAAACATTCTTTCGTCACTGATATTTCAGAAAACATTGTATTGAATCTAAGCCAATTTTTTTTTTTTGGGAACTTAATGTTGATATATATGTCTGGAGACTTAGAGCATGTTTATTGGTAGAAGGGTTCTTAGGATTTTTTTTTAATTTTTTTTTGCCTGATTTAAAAAAAAAATTAAAAACAAATCAATCGCGGAGCCATATGTCGGGTTCATGAACAAGACAAGAGCTAAACGCTTCGTGTATGGAAATGGTGGGTTTTAAAAAAACAGTGGAATCCACAAATATTTTATAATTTTTTTTTTAAAAAAACCATCTCTAAGAATTACCAATAAAGATGCTCTTACAAGATGATGTCATAAAGTAGTATAACTATAATTTAAAGTGACATAAAATACAAAATACACCACAGTTGAACCACAGTGTAAAATGATGCAAAGTATTTTAAGGTAGATTTATACTTTATAGATGTACTAGCAGTATTATCGGTAACAAACTGCTACATTCTTTTTAAAAAAACATATTAATATTATAATGATCTAAGTACATTCTAGTTTTCTAATATTAATTGAATCAATAAATGTGACAGGTGATATATGAGGTTTTAGACAGTATACAAAAAGTGTTTAAATTAGAAGTTAGAACTCTTCCACACTTCCTCTCATATTCTCTTAATATTTTTATTTTCTTTAAATACTAGAAACCTGTTAAGATCATCATTAACGGGAGATCTTAGGAGGCTCTCTTAGGTTAATTGGCATTAAAAATAAATAAAAAATAGCTGTTATTATAAGAAACGTTTGTTAATTAGAGACAAGAAGAAACGTTTGGTATGAGACACGTGTCTCACAGGAGGGAGTTTGGCCTTCTTCTCTCCACATCTCTCTCTCTCAACGGAAATTGATCGACTTCTTCTTCACCGATAGTAAGATCGTAGATCCCTCTGTTTCCCTCATAGATCTTCTCCTCTCTGTGTTTTCCTCGCTTGAGACCGGGGGTGTTCGATTTGAAGGACTTCGGAGGTGTCGGCGATGGGGTCACGGTTGACACCGAGGCGTTTGAGAGAGCGGTGGTGGAGATCTCGAAGCTTGGGGGAAGCGGCGGTGGACAGCTTAATGTGCCGCCTGGACAGTGGCTTACGGCGCCGTTTAATCTCACTAGTCACATGACTCTGTTTCTGGCCGAGGATTCTGAGATTCTTGGAGTTGAGGTTTGTGGAAATGATTTGGTTTTGTTGATTGATTGGTGATTGAGCTCTTTTTAGGTCAGTATTGACCTCTAAAGCATGAGTAGTCTAGATTGCAGAGAGTGTATTGTGACTGTGTTCGATTGGTTCTATTGAGTGGAGATTGTTAGGTAACGAATCAAGTGGATAATAAGTGCTATGTTTGGTATGCAGATGAGTTAGTCTGAAGTTTAAGTACTCCAAGTTGTGATATTGGTGATAGATTCTAGCTTGAGGCTTTACGTTTCAAGACTTCAGTGTGAATATTGTTTACTGAATGTGTCACTTTTGATTATCAGGACCTCGTTATGGAAGCTTAATCCATGGTCAAAACCGGTTAGTGGTTCTTTTTTTTAGACTTCATGTTTGTGGAATTAGGATAATGGGGACAGTGGTTGATGAATGTGAACGTGCAGGTCATAACGGGACGTAAACTTGATCTTCAGTACCGGCGAAAAGTGTAAGCTACTGTGATTGTTTCTCCTTCCATCCTCTGCAGATTTTGTAAAAATAATGAGTTTTTTTTCTTCTTCTTGTTTTTGTGTTCTAGCGCTGAAGCACTCGATTCTTGTTGTTCTGTTTCATGATTCTCGTTCTTGTGCTTGCTTCTGGTTATTGATTCATGTTGTCGTTTGTTTCAGGATTGCACTCTCTTGCAACACACAAGTATTGGAAGCATCCGTGTCATGGACTCGTGGATTTCTTCAAAACGTTCATTTTAAGTTCTTTCTTCTTTCTTCCATCTCAAGTTCTTTATCTAAACACAAGATCAAACGATTCAAAATATTTATCTAAACACAAGTCCTATCTCAAGCTCTTTCTTCTATCTCAAGTTTTATAAAATAATGTTTAATAATATTTTTTTTAATAACCCTTATTTAAGAAATTTGCAATGGAGGATAAAAATCTAGGTGTCTCTTCGCTAAAGTTTTTAACATATATTTATTATTAAACAAGTGATTAAGAGATCCTAATGGATTCTCGGGATAATCATGCAACTCAAGCATTAGAATTGCTCTAAGCATGAAATGTCTCGAGGAATGTGCCTACTAATACATTCTTTTGTTTTATGGTGTGATCGAGTTTTGTGATTTTGCAAATTTTTTGTTGCCTTCTTCGGTTTTGAATCTTTTCATGCTAGCTTTTCTTTTTTTTTTTGAAAATGATTTGGGACGAAATTCGAAGTAATTCGTATTACTAAAAACAAGTGAGTTAATAATCTTAATCCTACCCAAGAAATCTGCTATAAAGTATTACAAGGCAAATGTGTTGAATCTGAGTTTGGTCGATTCTAAATTGAAGAATAACGAAAAATTTATATTCAGAGTCACTTTTCCACTTTCCTATTACATTCCAAAGCACATTATGCTGGAGACACACATTATCATGATAAAATGACTACAATGTCCCTAAACTAAATACATTGTAACTGAATCATCTTCTCCTTATGGATTCCAATTGCTAAAGACCAAATCTAAATCAAAACAACCCGTTCCAATTCGAATTTCTTGCTTTACCAAATCTCAAAACCTCAAGTCTAGTTAAAAATCTCATCTTCTCTTTGAGGCGATGAAGATTTGAAATCAAATAATTCCCAATGTCTTTATTCTTTGTTACTGCCATTGATTCGAAGAAGAAAGAGCCGAATCATGGTAACAAAACCAGCTACAAGAGCTTATGAAGAGAAGAAATAGCTCAGAGAGTGGGAGCTCCTCTACCGCGAAACACAGTCTTCAGATCTGGGTTTGGCCACCAACCTATGTTTACTGGTACTGTAAAGCTAGCTGCAATCAAAGTTTGAACCTTTTTTTATCTTTGAGCTTTGATGATTCTTTTGGATCAAAGTTTGAACCTTTTTTGATCTATGAGCTTTGATGATTTTTTTGGATCAAAGTTTGAACCTTTTCTAATTTTCATTGGTTTTAAAAAATAATAATTATTTGACTTTTTCTGGTTGTTTTTGTTGTTGTTGATTTTAGAGACACTAACGTGTATGTTTTTTTAATTTCCTTTGCCAGAATGCATGAGTTCTCTATTGTCGATGGTTTTGCGGAGATAAACGAGAGCTTAGCTGCCGAGATGGTAAAGTACATTACTATATCCAGCAGCAGGTCCGTAACGCCGCAGACAATGTTCTTAATCTCTCCGTCAAAAATCTCGCCGATGTTACGTTTGTAATCACTGACGGGAGGTAACTCTGTTTTTCTAATTGTGATGATGAAAGTAATCTAGAACACGAGGAATGGTGATGCTGTTGGTGCTTATAGTGAAGACAAGATTTATATGACTATGAATTTTTTTTTTGCATATAAGTTTTGTTTCGAAACACAAGTTTCTAATAAAAAAAATTCATATGTACATGTGTCCATGCTTAGGCCTACTTTATTCACAAATAGCCATCCACAAACATTCATCCGCATAGTTATACGAACAATGTCCATGTCATCTCTATTTGCATATTTTCCATCCACAGTGAAAGAATGTGGACATAGATGGTTTTAGTATGTTCACAAATAACTGTCCATACTAAATTATAAACCATCTATGTTCACTTGCACTTGTTTATGGATGGCTATTTATGAACAAATTAAAACTGTTTGTGTTCACATTTTCTATCGGTATCCACATATTTTCTACCTATGTCCACAGTTTCTGATTTTTGTGTCCATGTCCGTACTTTTTGTGTGGACATGTTAATATATATATATATATATATATATATATATATATATATATATATATATGAAAATGGATTTTAAAACATAGAGAATTTTATATAGAATTTATTGTCACAATTATAATTCTTTTATATGTCCTAAAATTTAAGATATAACTATATAAGTAAATGAAAACATATGGTAAAATAAGAAAAACAAGAATAACAAAATATAAAATCACCAAAAAAAATAATTATTCTAAAACTAAACCAAGAGTATCTCTACTTTCTTCTCAGCAAGGATAATAATGTCAAAAAGCTGTCTCGTTTTCCATAAATGTGTCTTACAAGCGAGAAGTGACCTAGAATGAAAGAAAATGACAAAATGTGATCTATAGTGTAATGCACTCATAAATTCGGTTATGGGTTATTTTAAAAGCATTTTATTAATCAAAATGAAAACGAGGTTACAGTCATGTGCGAACAAGAGAAAAGAAACTGTATTCGGCGTTCGCTGGAAAAATATAAATCAGCGAACTTAAAGATAAGTAGAGAAAACCCCAGTTTCTATTCATTAATCTCTGAAGTGAAGTTTGAATATCTTTCTTGATCTCTTCTATCCTTCTTTTATACTCAAATCATCTCTGTTATTTGCCCTAAAGTTGACTTATAAGACGCGCCGAGTGTAGGACCGATCTGAACTGACCGAATCTTTTGGACTGATATCCCTTAGGCATCGAGCTCTTGAGCCGAGCTCTCAGGCCAAGCTCAAGGGCCGAACTCTCTTATTCGACATGCTTTGTGAAGGGATGCCCTCTATTTTCAATAAAATCGAGTTCAACTCTTGTAACGTATGATCTCTTGATACAGTTCCACAGTTCTAGACTTCTAGTGTACGAGTCATATGAGATTAAGACATCCGACTAAAATTGACGTATCCGCATGGTTCTGCAAACAATATATATGAAATGGAATGAAAAGCTAATGACATAATCTAACATATACTTACGAAGATAAAGAAATTGGGAATTTTAAAATGTCGCTTGATAGTTTCTGAAGGCTTACTTACTTTGTACTTTTGTAGGATGTACGTAGACACCATCATGGGGTGCTTTTGAATATAACTCCCAACAAATAACCTTTTTCACAAAACTTAAGAATAAAAAATAATGGAAATGTAACTATCTTCAAATATCGACATCAATCATCAAAGATATTTTCTCTCTTTATTTATTTTAATTAAAAACACGAAGAGAAGTTGTGCTGGTACATTTCCATTCAATTGCGTGCACAGTTTGTCTTTGTTTTTAATACGAAGGGGTCCATCTATAACAAAAGAAACGCGTCATTTTTGAGGTTATATGTAGTGACAATATTGTAATCTGTCCTGTGGTTTATTAAATTTTCTAATATGTGATTTAGGTGAAGATTTCGTGAATTTTTTTCCTTAATCTTTAATAGTTTAGCTTATCATACACCAGTATAACAATAAACAAAAAATATGCAATTGGCCGTGGAAATCTGACCAGAAAATACATGCAATTCCCACAATCCATTAATCTATAATATGAGATTTATCGTGAATATATTCAGTGAAGACTTTTCAGTCTATTATTGCATAATATTTCATAATAATTTTTTTTGACATCCATATATAGTAATTTATAAGAACATTTATATTAATGTCATCTTATTTCATATTTCCACGATTCCTAATGTAAATATTATTAGATAGATTCTACCGGTTTAATATTAATTACATATCGATTTAGGTTTCCTTTTGCTTAACCGATGTAATATATATACAGAACCATATAACAACCTTTGGTTTATCTCATTCAATTCAATTCAATTCATTCAATATGGTATCAGAGCTGAAATAAGATCTTCGTCATCCTCTTCGCGCTTTTTGATTCGAACTTCGTGAGCTTTTTTTTCATGGCTATGAGCTTACTAGAGTTTTGATCGATCTCGTCTTTCATCACTCTTATCGTTGCTCTTGCGATTAAACTCATTTCCGCGATTTCAAGTATTCTGATTAAATTTCTTTTCGTCTGAGCTCCGATCTTCATCTCTCTTGATTCCGATTGTCTTGCCTGCTCGTCTCCTGTTCATGACTTCTTCCGCGACTTCGATGCAGTTTCAAGATCAATACGAGAATCCCTACTTCTTCCTAATTCCAATCACGCCGGACTCATCTTGGTCTCCAATCGTCTTACCTCAGGATCGGAGTTTCATTCCTGGCGACGATTAGTTCGAATGGTGCTCAACATCCATAACACACTTGGTTTTATCGATGGTACAATTCCTAAACCCTCTGATGATGATCGTAATGCTGGATCTTGATCTATATGTAACAATATGGTTGCAACTTGGATCATGAACTCTGTTTCTAAGAAGATTGCTTAGAATCTTCTGTATATGTCAACTGCTGAGTCTATTTGGAAGAATTTGCTAGCTAGATTCAAACAGGATGATGCTCTTAGAGTTTATGAGATCGAACAACGTCTTGGGAGTATTCAACAAGGTTCAATGGATGTTACCCCATATTATACTGAGCTCGTTACTCTGTGGGAAGAACACAAGAACTTTGTTGATTTACCTGTTTGCACATGTGGAAAATGCGAGCGCAATGCAGCCAAATCTTGGGAAAATCTTCAAGAAAGGAGTCGGGTGACTAAGTTCCTTATGGGACTTAATGAGGCTTATGAATCCAGTCGACGTCAGATATTGATGATCAAACCATTCCCTTCCATTGAAAATGTTTCAACATGATTACTCAAGATGAGTGGAAGAAGGCTATCAAACCATCTTCGAAGTCTGAGAATGTTATTTTTCAAGCTACTGGTTCGGATCTTCCTGCTGACACATTTGACAATCCTATTTGTGCTTCACAACATCAAAATGGTTATCGTCCAAAGTCGCTTCCTTTATGTACACATTGTGGACTGATGCGTGCTCAAATTACCCTAGAGCAACTTTATTCTCATCAAAAGAGGTCAAGTTGTAGTACTTAGGGACCAAATCCAAAGGGAGCTAGGGAACACACTAGATCTTATTGTAACTCTAGGTTGGAGATTTCAAAGCAGTAAATTGCAAGTAAACTTAAAACTGGTGAGCAAGACAATTACTCAAGTGATTGATTAGGGGTATTTAACAGATATGATGAAGGCGTTAGACTTAGGATTACTATTCAGGTTATCAGGATTATAATAGTATGAATGCCTATATGAGATGCTTGCTTGATATTATTGAACCCAACGGTAACAATAACCGTACCACTGTCGTTTTCTGGGTTATCTATTACTAGAACCAATGATTCATTACTAGCGCAAGTCATAATCAAGAAGGCATCGATCGACCTGCTGTCGCACGTATCGATCGACATAGCCTCGCGTCAATCGAGCGATGTCTCTATAGGATAATCGGTCGATGCGCCTCTAGTAAGCTTTAAGCGCGGGTTGATAACAGTTCACCAGAGATTTGTTAGACCATGCTGTCGCTTGCGCCTAGCAAATTCTGACTCAAAGAAGATAGATCCAAGGATAATATCCACTTTCATCATGTATAGGTTAGCTACTCCTATACAAGCATTAAGAACAATCTTCTAAGATGAATATCACATGCTCAAGTATTCATATTTGGGGTTAATCCCTCAAAACCTATTTGAATCCTAAATCTAACAAAAGTGTTTACTCAGACATAGCCAAGCAAAACATCATAACAATTAAATAAAACTGCATAGATAGAATAGATAGAAAATAAATGTGTTCAAGAAAGCTCTCAATTGTAACTCTCTCTCTCTCTCACAAAACAATGGTATGAAAAACCTTTAGGTAGGAACTATGTCTAAAAAACTTCTCTTCTGCCAAAACACTTAGGTAAGACATAAATACTAAATAATTATGTTAAAACTCGTCAGGAGTATCTTGGTAAATAGATGGAGTCTTGGGCTTCAAGTCAGCTGTGACCAAACTGGGCTTCTGTGTGTTTAATATCGATCGATACCACTGAAGGTGTATCGATCGGCGATCTCTTAATGGAGCCTCAGTGGTCGATATGGTCATCTCGGGTGAAATCTCTAAAGTGCTCCAAAATGCTCCAAAAACACCATCTTTCCTCCAATTGCTCCTGAACCTGTAAATATGCTATCTAGACTCCAAAATAGATTAAATATATCCTAAAGTTATCATATACCATGACTAAAATCGGATCAAATTCATGGTATATCAACTCCCCCAGACTTATCCTTTTGCTTGTCCTCAAGCAAAAACAACTGGTAGTCTCTCTGGAAAAGGTTTGAAAACAGCAGAGACTCAAAAAGTTTAAAGAACTTAGTCATATCTTCCTAGTAGTGCAAGCCAAGTCATAAACATCCTAACTACAAAAGCACATTATACCATATCCTAGTATAACAACCAAGTTCTCCTAGTTAACAGCTCAACTAATCATGTTTGATAATCCCCTCTACTAACCTCATTTCTTGCATAAAATAAAAGTGTAGGCTTTACCTTGGGAGTATCGATCAAAGGACACATGGGTTCTTACTCAAACAAGTTTCTAAACACACAGGTAGTCTTCTGTGATTCCTTTTTTTCCCTCTTTCTCTCTTCTCTGAATCCTTATAGTTTCAATTTCAATGAACAGTGATGCTGATGCTGTCCATCTTATTCATCTTATTGACTTTTCTACTTTTGTAGCTCTTATTTGGACAAAGTGTAGCGAATAATGGGGTCACAGGAGACACTCCTACCCCTCGTTTCCACAATGTGTGATCATTCCTTTCTGAATTAGAATATTGGGATCATAAGAGACACTCCTACCCCTCTGCATCTTCCAGGAAATCATCTCAATCTTTTATATCTAGGATGCTTAAAGAGAGAGAGAGAAGGGAACCGGAAACACACAGACTTTTACCTTCCAGACTTGCAGAAGGAACTCGATCCAATGTATACCAAGCCCCAAGACAAGCAGGTAATGTCAGTATTAGGTTGGAGGTCAGCTTTGGCTCCTTCAAACACTCTCAGTAGGTGCAAACATAGTAGACAAGTTGATCCACTTTAGTATCTTTAGTACTTCTGTAATCAGTGAATCTAAGACTGGTTTAGAAAGTGGTTAAATGACAAGCAATAAATCTAGATAAGATCATTGTCCCCTTCTTGACTCAATAAAAAGTTTTTTGAAAACATTTTTAAATAAGACTCAAAATAGTAGATAATCATTAGTAATCCCCCCAGACTTAAATTACACTGACTTAAATTACACTGACTCTGTGTAAAACAGTCGGAGTTTATAAAAACCATAATATAAATGTGAAATTGAACAAGTTAGAACGTTATACCTGACCGATACCATATCGATCGATGTAGATGAAAGCGTGTCGATCGTGGTGGATGTAGTGTCGTCGATCGATGTCGACTTGGTCGCATCGGTCGATAGAGATGGCAAACGTCTACTCGGATCTTTTTTTTACCTGCATAAATATAAAAACGAAAATAAATACTAGTAATGAATAAAATAAATGATCTTACCTAATAGTGGGTTGTCTCCCACTCAGCGCTTTGTTATAGTCATTTAGCTTGACTTTGGAGGTTGAATGGCTTAGTTGGTGTGAAAGAAGTTGTTTGCTGGTGTGAAAACATCTTCTTTTTCTGTGGACTGAGTTGCAGTGAAGCTTCTTGTGGCATCATATGATCTGGTCCATCTCTTTTGCATAACGGCTAACTCATCTGTCAGCAATTGTAGCCTCCTCTCAAAGTATTCAATGTTGAACTGATGCTTTCCAAGTTTATTATAAGCATATGATGATGGCTCTGACAGTTCGTCATGTATTGAAAGTAGCGCACCCAGTCCGTCTGTGATGGTTTCCTGTCGAACTGATGGTGTATCAGTATCGATCGATGATGTTGCTTCAATGTCAATCGATGTCGTAGTGCCCTCGTCGATCGATGCAAGTGTTGGCATCTCGGTCGATGTGTAGGGTGAAGGGCGAGTTACAAGTTGTCTCTGAATAGCCTTGATCTCCTTGTCCATCCTCTCTGTCCGTGAATGCAGAGTTTCAATGCTGCTGTCGAAGGGAAAATAGATGTCATCAAACTTCCTGTAGTATTCATCTTCTGAATATTGTAAGGCTTCATAGATCTCAGCTATCATCTTGTCAACTTCTTTCTTGGTGTAGGTGGCTTTTCTTCATTGAGTGGCTGGACCCTCTGTTGTGTATGTCCAGCTTCTCTTTTTTCTCTGATAAGTATCATAAGCTCTAACTCCATACTTTGGTTTGTAATGGAATTCTGTATTCTATCCATTGTGCTCGCTTGCCTCCATATTGATCGATGTGGTGTCTTCTTTGTCCATCGATGGTGACTGCTTCTGCTTGTTGCGGAGCAAATCCAATTCTTTTTGCATTAATTCATCTCTCTTGGCTACCCAGTTGATGTTGCTGTTGAGGCTACAGTAGAACACATCAAGTTTCTCCTTTAAGGCTTGTTCTTCCCATTTGTTATCTGTCTTGATGTTGTTGAGTATCTCCTCTTTCATAGAATTGTATTGTGCTGGAATGCTGGTGTAGATCGATGTGCAGTTGTTGCTGTCGATCGATTGCTGTTGGTTCTCTGCTGGTGCTTGCTGATGATCGATCGATGTGCGAGTTGTCATGTCGATCGATGGAGATGTCTTTAGGTGAAAAATCGAGTTGGTTCTGAATCGTGTCCATCTCTTGCTGCAAAGCATCCATTCGTGTTTCGAGTGCATTCATGTCATCACTCATGGGGTAGTAGGAACTAGGTAGTAGGAACTACCAAATCTTTCTTCGAAAGAATATAACTTCTCTTCCAGTCTTGTAAAGCGTCTATCGATCGATTGCTTGATGTTGGTATCGATCGATCTTGGATAAGCTGCATTGGTCGATGGTACCAATCTCTCATCGGTCGATGTGTGGTGTGGAAGCTCGTTGGATGTCGAAGGTTTCCACGGCTTCCTTGCTGAAATTCCTTGTGTTTTCTGCCTCATTATGGTGGTAACATCGTCTGCAAGTTGCTCCATGGTCTTGGTCAACCATGTAATCTTGTCATTGAGTGGATGGTAGACACTATCAAGTTTGCACTTGAAATCATTCATTGAATCATACTGAACGGTGTAGATATCATTAAGCCTCTCATCCATCTCTGCTCTGCTGTAAGGATTTGGATCTGAAGGTGTAGCTTGAGTGAATTCTTCCCGATGCTCTGGTAAGCATATGAATGATGGCTTACATAGCGAAGCTCTTTGCAGGATGTCTCTAATGTGGATGGTGGATACTGGAATGACTTTTTCTATGATGCTTCATGGACGTCCATACATGTCTCTGTATACTCCATACTTATCATTTTCTTCCTGGTACTCGGGAGGTACCTTATCGATCGATGCGGAGGTGTTGCCGTTCGATTTTGCGTCTTCTAGTTGATAGGTGTATTTTAAGTAAGTCTCTCTCATGCAGGCTATTTCATAGTGCATGTGAAATATCATCTTAAATTACTCGGATCGTCCGTTGCTTGAAGAATAGGTTGTATGGTTCATTGGCCATAGCAAGAATGTCTGCGATGTCTTCTTTGGATACTTGTAGGATACGGCCATCCATAGCTCTTCATTGTCTTCTGGATCCCTGAAAATACCAAACTCATCAGATGTTAGATATTCATAATCGAACTTATTATCATTATGTGAATCGAATGGTAAGGGTTGAGTATCGATCGATGCGGTAGAATGCTCGTCGATCGATTTCGTGTTGTGTAGCTGATGGTGAAGATTGCAACTGAATTCTTCTCCATATGTCTTAGGGTTGGAAGGTGGCTGATGCATCTTGTTTGCTTAGAGTTTGTGAAAGCGCTTCTACCGGTGGCTCCTTTATAGTAGTAATCATCAACCAAATTTCCAATTTTGAGATTTCCATTTTTCAATGTCGGTTTGACTCATATCGATCGATCGTCGTGTTGTATGTCGATCGATTAGTCTTCGTTCTGTCCTCGTCTTGGGCGGTATCGATCAATGTTTACGGTGTTGCGTCGATCGGTTACGGTAGCATGGTTCCATGTGATCGGATCCATCTCCAGTGAGAACTCCTTGGTGGTGTGTAGCTGGTTCTTCCTTGCGGTTCTCATTGAATTCTTCCATATGTTGGGAAGGTGTAGTAGCTCAGGGAAAGATTGGATAGCAGTGTGCTGTGATCATCTCGCGTCTTTAAGCTGTCGTATCGATCGATGTGGTGTCTTCTTTGTCCATCGATGGTGGCTGCTACCTTGTTGAAGCAAATCCAATTCTTTTGCATTAATTCATCTCTCTTGGCTACCCAGTTGATGTTGCTGTTGAGGCTACAGTAGAACACATCAAGTTTCTCCTTTAAGGCTTGTTCTTCCCATTTGTTATCTGTCTTGATGTTGTTGAGTATCTCCTCTTTCATAGAATTGTATTGTGCTGGAATGCTGGTGTAGATCGATGTGCGGTTGTTGCTGTCGATCGATTGCTGTTGGTTCTCTGCTGGTGCTTGCTGATGATCGATCGATGTGCGAGTTGTCATGTCGATCGATGGAGATCTTTAGGTGAAAAATCGAGTTGGTTCTGAATCGTGTCCATCTCTTGCTGCAAAGCATCCATTCGTGTTTCGAGTGCATTCATGTCATCACTCATGGGGTAGTAGGAACTAGGTAGTAGGAACTACCAAATCTTTCTTCGAAAGAATATAACTTCTCTTCCAGTCTTGTAAAGCGTCTATCGATCGATTGCTTGATGTTGGTATCGATCGATCTTGGATAAGCTGCATTGGTCGATGGTACCAATCTCTCATCGGTCGATGTGTGGTGTGGAAGCTCGTTGGATGTCGAAGGTTTCCACGGCTTCCTTGCTGAAATTCCTTGTGTTTTCTGCCTCATTATGGTGGTAACATCGATGCTGCAAGTTGCTCCATGGTCTTGGTCAACCATGTAATCTTGTCATTGAGTGGATGGTAGACACTATCAAGTTTGCACTTGAAATCATTCATTGAATCATACTGAACGGTGTAGATATCATTAAGCCTCTCATCCATCTCTGCTCTGCTGTAAGGATTTGGATCTGAAGGTGTAGCTTGAGTGAATTCTTCGATGCTCACGGTAAGCATATGAATGATGGCTTACATAGCGAAGCTCTTTGCAGGATGTCTCTAATGTGGATGGTGGATACTGGAATGACTTTTTCTATGATGCTTCATGGACGTCCATACATGTCTCGTATACTCCATACTTATCATTTTCTTCCTGAATTTTCGGAGGTACCTTATCGATCGATCTTGGAGGTGTTGCCGTTCGATTTTGCGTCTTCTAGTTGATAGGTGTATTTTAAGTAAGTCTCTCTCATGCAGGCTATTTCATAGTCTGTGTCGGCTATCATCTTCTGATACTCTGGATCGTCACGTTGCTTGAAGAATAGGTTGTATGGTTCATTGGCCATAGCAAGAATGTCTGCGATGTCTTCTTTGGATACTTGTAGGATACGGCCATCCATAGCTCTTCATTGTCTTCTGGATCCCTGAAAATACCAAACTCATCAGATGTTAGATATTCATAATCGAACTTATTATCATTATGTGAATCGAATGGTAAGGGTTGAGTATCGATCGATGCGGTAGAATGCTCGTCGATCGATTTCGTGTTGTGTAGCTGATGGTGAAGATTGCAACTGAATTCTTCTCCATATGTCTTAGGGTTGGAAGGTGGCTGATGCATCTTGTTTGCTTCTAGAGTTTGTGAAACTGCTTCTACCCGGTGGCTCCTTTTATAGTAGTAATCATCAACCAAATTTCCAATTTTGAGATTTCCATTTTTTTCAATGTCGGTTTGACTCATATCGATCGATACGTCGTGTTGTATGTCGATCGATTCGTCTTCGTTCTGTCCTCGTCTTGGGCCGGTATCGATCAATGTTTACGGTGTTGCGTCGATCGGTTCTGGTAGCATGGTTCCATGTGATCTGGATCCATCTCCAGTGAGAACTCCTTGGTGGTGTGTAGCTGGTTCTTCCTTGCGGTTCTCATTGAATTCTTCCATATGTTGGGAAGGTGTAGTAGCTCCTAGGGAAAAGATTGGATAGCAGTGTGCTGGCCAATCATCTCGCGTCTTTGAAACTGTCGTATCGATCGATGTGTAGATGCTGGTGTCGATCTATTTCCTTTTGTCTGATCTTGGGATATGATTGAGACTGGTGTCATCCTTGTAGGCTGATTATAACGGTCTTGTTGGAATGAATGGGTGGGAAATATATCGGGTGGGCACTTCATCTCTGCGAATAAAAGAGTGTCCAATCTCTCTTTCTTCCCATAAATCTTCATCATACTCAACATCTTCTGTCTCCACTGGAGGGTGGTATACCTCATCTTCTCTACGGATGTATGAATATGGCATGTTCCTGTTGTAGTCCTCATCATACTCTTCATCTCTTGTTTCTACTGCGCATGTAGGCTGGTAATAGTCTGATTCCCAACTTCCATCTAAGTAGTCACCTGGAAAGTGATCAACTTCGTACATAGGTGTACTATCAATTGATGTGGAATAAAGACTATTGCTTGTATCGATCGATGTGATGACTGACTGGTCGATCGATGTAGGATCAGTAGGATCGATCAATGTGTCGGTATGGGTGTCAATCGATTCCGAGTATTCTGTCTCGTACTCTTCTTCACAATAGCATGTTGCTACGAGTTTTGCTTTATCTGGAGGCTTTTTCGGATGCGTGCATTGACGACAACTTTGACTGGATCATAGCGAATCTTCGGGTTGATGAGTGTTAAATACATCTGGCTTGTTTGCAAGTTGCAGACGGCTCCCATAGTAGCTAAGAATGCTCTTCCAAGTAGTAGAAAAGAATTCCAATTTAACTTGATGTCTAGGACATGGAGATCAACTGGAACTAGGGCATTACCAATCTGTACCTTAAGGTCTCTGATGATTCCTAACGAGTTCCTTCTAGAACAATCTACAAAGTAGAATGATTCCTTGGAAGGTTCTACCTTCAGACCTAGTTGGTCTGCCATAACTTTGGTAGGATCTTGATGCTCTGTATCACATAGTACATGGGAGAATTCAATGCCTTGTACCAGGCATGAGATAATGAACTCTCGAGGATCACTCTTCTTCTTCAACGTGATCTTCTTCTGTATATCCTCTCTGATCTGATTGAACATCATCTCAATATCAGCCTCTGTTACTCTTGTCTCTCTGAAGAACATCCACAATCTGTGTGTGAAGTATGCTTCTTCAAGGGGTCTCTCTGCTGGAATCCTTAGAACTCTCTTCTTGAAATTTTCCAACTCCTTTGCATTAGCCTCTCTTTTATGGTGCTTGGGAACCTTCTCTTTCCTTTTCCTTAGGGTTTTGTTCGCACTTTCCTTTTATATCTCCATAGGCTCTGATGTATCTTCAACTTCTTCTGGTGGGTTTTCTGTAGGTTTGGGTTGGGATATGAGTGCATAGAGTTGGGCTACATCTATCTTTGGTTGCTGCACTCGCTGTTTAATGGTTGTACGTCGATCGATGTCTGATGTATCATGTCGATCGATGTCTGGTTGATGTTGGCGACCGATATCATCCTCGTGGGATCGATCGATGAAATGGTGGAGTGGGTTTGGGTGTCTTGCTGCGAACTCTGCGTGTGTCATAATTTGGATTGGTCTGTTTGTGGCTGTAGACTTCGTGGACTCTGTCGATGTATGTGGTAACTCGAACACCGATTGGTAGTCATCTTCCCATATCGATCGATGACTATCGTCTGGCGTCGGTCGACACCAATGAGAACTGCCAATATTCATGGAGCTCTCTACTTCAAAGTCTTCCTCTTGAAGTTTCTCATGATCATCCACTTGCCAGAAATCATCTACTGTGATGGCATTGATGTGGTGTCTGATGAGATCTTCCTCTCTCCCTTTTATTAAGGCTTCTTGCCTCTTAATAGCTTATGTTGTTTGAATCACCTGTGTCTCTAGGTTCTTCACATGAGTGCTCAAGGTGTCAAACTTTGCATTCAGGCTATTGTATGCATCATTTATCTTTCCATTGAAATCCACATTAAGCCTCTGCTGACCCTTTAGAACCGAATCAAGCATTGCTTCAATCTTGCTCTCCTGAGTAGGTGGTGGTGGATTTTGGTAGAAAGAATTGTTGAGATTCTTGTTGTTGTTGTAGTTGCTGTAGTTTCTGTTGCTGGTGGGTTTCTGATATTGTGAATTCTGATTGTAGTTGCTTCTCTGACTGTTTCCATAGAAGTTCCTGTTTCTATTCTTATTTCCAAACCTTTGAAATCCTCCTATGTAATTCACTTCTTCTTCATATCTCTCTTCATAAGTCTTTATAGTTTCTACATCTTCTGCAAAGCTAACCTGCTTCTTTAGAAGCTTGTTAACTTGTCAATTTGGCTCTTACATCGTCCAACTGCTCCTTCCCAAGAGCATTGGCCAATTTCCTTCTCTCATAATCAGTGTTTTTGGTGTTGTTGCTAGTTGCCAAGTTCTCAATAAGTCTCACAGCCTCTTCTGAATTTATGGTGTTGAAGTTTCCTTCACTAGCTGTATCTAGTGCTGTCTTATAGGTCAGATCTAAACCTCTGAAGAAAGTGCTGAGCAGCTGTACTTCATTGAATCCGTGGTGTGGACAATCTCTCTGATAGGACTTGAAACGAACCCAACAATGTCTGAAAGGCTCTGTAGGCTTTTGCATGAATGTAGCAATCTTGCTTCTCAACTACTGCGTGCCTCATCAAAGAAATTAATCAAGAAAGCATTCTTGATATCATCGCAGGATGTAAGAGATCCTGGTGGTAGTTGCTTAAGCCATTGCAAAGCTTCTCCAGTAAGAGAGTGCTTGAAGTGCTTGCAAAGTAGGTAGTCAGTTGGGACTCCATTGACTCTGATAGCAGATATGAGATCCTCGTACCTCTCTAGATGGTCCATAGGATGCTCGTTGGATGCTCCACTGTAGGGTGTCTATCCTACAAGTGTGTAGTATTGAGACTTCACCTCAAAATCAGCCTTCTGTATGTATGGAGGACAGATGGCAGATCTGTTGGCGTAGTATTGATCTGGACGGTTGTAGTCAGCCAGTGATCTGTTTCGGTTGGCTTCTTCTGCAGCTTGAGCAGCGGCTGCAACAGCCTCAGCTTCTAGATCAAGAATTGCAGCCCCCTGATCATTAATTCTCTGACCTGCTACATTACGCAGGTGACCTTCTTGGTCATGCAGGTTACCGTCGTCGTCTCGCATGAGTATCAATGTCGCGACCATGTTCTGTGGCTCAGTATCGATCGATATGCAGATTGCGGTATCGAACGATGTCGGATAAAAGATGTTGGTATACGGGTACTGAAAAGTATCGGTCGATGTAAGAGTATATGTTGATGTCAGATGAATGAGATCGGTCGATGTTGGTGAGCTGGTATCGGTTGGCGGATTATCGAGCTTCGGTGAGCGGTTGTTGATGAATATCGGTCGATACACAAGCGGGTGTATCGATCGATGTGGAACGAATCTGTTCGCGGATTAAGCGTTCCAAAGCAGCTGGATCGATGAACAAAGTTCCTTGTTCTTTTGCTTACGGTTATGCTGGACATGCACGAAAAGAAAAGAAAATTTTTATCGATAACAAGTAGTAAGTAAAAGAAAACCTAGACTTAAATAAAGTCTAATGGCGATCAAGCTCCCGAAGCTTGGTAAAATTTGATGCGTGCTCAAATTATCCTAAAACAATACTCCCATTAAAAGAGGTAAAGTTGTAGTACTTAGGATCGAATCCACAAGCTGGGAACACACTAGATCTTATTGTAACTAAGCTAGGTTGGAGATATCAAAGTAGTAAATTGCATGTAAACTTAAAAGCTGGTGAGCAAGACAATTACTCAAGTGATTGATTAGGGTGTTTACAGATATGATGAAGGCTTTAGACTTAGGATTACTATTCAGGTTATCGGATTATAATAGTATGAATCGTATGTGAGATGCTTGCATGATATTATAGAACCAACGGTGACAATAATCGTACCCTTGTTTTCTGGGTTATCTATTACTAGAACCAATGATTCCTACTAGCAGGGTCATAATCGAAGGCATCGATCGAGCTTTGTTGTGTACGATATCAATCGACATAGCCTCGCGTCAATCGATCGATTTCTCTATAGGAGAATTGATCGATGCACCTCTAGTAAGCTTTAAGCACGGGTTGATAACAGTTCACCAGAGATTTGCTAGACCATGTTGTCGCTTGCGCCTAGCAAATTCTGACTCAAAGAAGATAGATCCAAGGATAATATCCACTGTCATCATGTATAGGTTAGCTACTCCTATACAAGCATTAATAACAATCTTCTAAGATGAATATCACATGCTCAAGTATTCATATTTGGGGCTAATCCCTCAAAACCTATTTGAATCCTAAATCTAACAAAGTTGTTTACTCATACATAGCCAAGCAAAACATCATAACAATTAAGTAAAACTGCATAGATATAATAGATAGAAAATAAAGGTGTTCAAGAAAACTCTCAATTGTAACTCTCTCTCTTACAAAACAATGATATGAAATACCTTTAGGTAGGAAGTATGTCTAAAAAACTTCTCTTCTGCCAAAACATTTAGGCAAGACATAAATACTAAATAATTAGGTTAAAACTTGTCAGGGATATCTTGGTAAATAGATGGAGTCTTGGGCTTCAAGTCGGCTGTGACCAAACTGGGCTTCTGTGTGTTTAATATCGATCGATACCACTGAAGGTGTATCGATCGACGCGTCTCTCTCCGTATCGACCTCGAGTGGTCGATATGGTCATCTCGGATGAAATCTCTAAAGTGCTCCAAAATGCTCCAAAAACACCATTTTTCTTCCGGTAAACCTCAACGGGTAAACCTTCACGGCCCGGCATCTGAAGCAAATCCTCAACGGTAAATCTAGCGTCGTGGGTGCATCCGGGGCACCATCAAATAAGGATGGACATATCCGGGGCACCCCGAGGTTGTGGAGCAGCAGCACTGGCGGTGGGCAGCAGCCGGAGGAGGTGGAGCAGCGGGAGGAGGTGGAACAGCCGGAGGTGGCTGACCATGCGGTCGAGGAGGCACCCATGGTGGAAAGGAGCAGGCGCAGCTGGTAATCGTTCGAGATTGGCTCGGGAACTGTCTCTCTTGGGTTGCGATTACAGAGGTAGAAGCGAGAATGATCAGTTTGTCCAGAAATGCACTCTCATAGCTGGGTGTGGGAACAGAAATTCGCACCGTCAAATTAAGTTGATTTGGAGGAAAGCCAAGTGAACCAAGCCTTCCACGAAGGTCGGATATCTGCTGGGCGCTGCGACACAATCAGTTCGACAAAGAAAATATAAGCGAAATAAAAATCGTAAGAAAAAGAATAGAGCAAGAGATTTTATTTCGAATCAGCGTTTGGCGTGAACAACAGGTAAGAGCAGGCTCACGAGAGCTGTCGGCAAGTTCGCTAGTCTGATCGCTAAGTATCCTAGTTGGTCGCTAGCAGCTGGTGAAAACAGAAAATAATGCTAAGTTGCTCTAAGTGCTCCGGGCGTTTTGTGATCTGGTTTGCTTCTTGCTCAAAGCTCTCCTTATATACTCCTCATGGCGGTCTATCTTCGCGGGCTGAGTTGGGCTTTTTCCATTTTCGTCCATCTTTGTGTTTATCGGAAACTTGACATTTATCTTGAAAATCTCGACATTTATCTTGGAAACTTGATATTTATCTCTTATGGAAACTTGACATTTATCTCTTATGTGAGGATAAAGATAAACCGTAGTTATCCTTCTTTGGAGAAAATGCGTCGTGGGCGTTTTGGCGGCGTTGGGCGTTAGGTGTTTTACGGTTTTGAAAGGACAGTCTTTGAAGGTCTCGGTGTTTCGAAGGAACTTTAATTCCTTGTTTAGTTCGAGGAAGTGGCGTTCAGAGTAACGTGATCATACCAAACCTGCGTAGATTGATCGAACAAGCTAAGATGGGATCGAGCAGGCACGATAGAGCGAGACGGGGCGAGGGCGTGGACGGCGAACCCGACCAGCGGTGAGGTGCCGCCCGGCGCCAGGCGACCATGGCGAGTGCCGCCCGGCAGGCCGAATGCCGCGGCATGCCCGAATACGCCCGGCGCCAGCCAGCGTCAGCGTCCGCCCGGCCTTGACCAGCCAGCGTCAGCGTGCGTAGCCAGGCGAGTGCCCATGCGGCGCCAGGCGGCCAGCGTCAGCGATGCCGCCCGGCGTAGAGGCGGTCGCGACGCCAGCCAGCGTCCAGCGTGCGCCCGGCGCCGAGGCGAGTGCCGCCGGCGTAAGGCGGCCAGCGTCCAGCGTTGCCCGGCATGGGCGAGTGCCGGCCAAACCCAGCCAGTCCAGCGTCTGCTGCGCCCGGCGCGGGCAGTGCGCGGTATCAGGCGGCCAGCGTGGCAGGTGCGCCCGGCATCAGGCTGGAGTCTGCGCCGGCGCCAGCTAGTACGCCCGGCGCCGAGCTGGAGTGCGGCGCGAACCAGCCAGCGTCCAGCGTGCCGCCCGGCGCCAGGCCACCAGCGTCCAGCGTGCCGCGTATGAGCGAGGTACCCGCCAGCGCCAGGCGAAGTCGCGCCAGCGCCCGCCAGCGTCCAGCGTGCTCTTGGTGCCAGAGCGTCTTGCCGTCCATGGGTTTGTTCGATCTTTCCCTCGTCAGTCGTTTGCGGAAATCTTCGAGTTTTGGGAGGTCTCTAGTTGTAGATCTCGAGATAATTGTTTCCAGCGAGATTACAGTATCGGGATTTTGAGATGGACTTAGATCTTCGATTTTCCGTCGTCGAGGATGAGAGCAATGTGGCTCGAGTTTTAGATATGTTAAAGATCAATCTTTAAAACAATCGGAAGGTTTGGAAGACTCATTGTAGATCTCGGACAATCGGACATGGGTTTCAAGGGACCAGGATCTGTCATCGCCGAGATCGTGAGACGATCGCATTGATGAAGCCAGGACCCTCGCCGTTGGCGCCGGATGGGAAGTGGGCGAGCCTTCCGTGAGTTTTATCGGCGGCGATCCGTTTCTTGGACTTGATGCGTCGGCAGCTTTTCTTCGAGGACTTTCGGTGTGATTTCATCATTGACCGATTTTGACCCCAACAGTTAGCCCACTAGCTAGGAACCGTAGAGCCTGCCGGATCCTAGCTTCGCGGTATAGCGTGTGGAAAGTGTTGAGATGTCGTCTGCCATCGGGGTAAATAGTGATTTTACCTCCTTTATGGAGTAAGAAATCTCTTTCTTACTTCATCACAAGGTTTTTCTCTCTCAGAATCCTTTCTCTCTCAAGAACAATGTCTTGAAGATCTTCAAAGAAATTCTTCTTCCCATTCATCCTCGGATGACTCTCTCCTCATGTAGCGGTAAAGCGAGGAGGAGTCGGTCGAGGAGGAAAAAGGAATCGTATTACGAGCCCTTGTAGGTTAAGCCCCTATACTGCCGAGATCCTGTTCGAAGAGGCCTGCGAGGCAGCCTGGTGCTCCTTTTCGCGCCGAGCTTCGGTTTCGTAAATATCTCAAGAGTTCGAGATTTTTACCAGGTTCTGAAGAGTCAAATTCAGTTCCGTTGGTAGCGAGAGTGCAAGGAATCCTCCCAAGAATTTCTTTACATGTTCTGAAGCTTTCTTCACGTCTTTGCCGTATGTGGTTCCCAATTCCTGGTGCCATTGTTCGTGCGCTTCGCCGAACTTCGATCAACCAACTCAGCGTTCCTGCCTTGGAGAGTTGGCTTGGCGTTTAATTGCTAGCTCTGAACTTCGGGATTGATCTTGGTCCGATGACTTGAAGGTCTTTGGGGCACTCGGCCGACGGGAGTGGCGGTTACTATTCCATGCTGCCTAAGAAGGATATGGCGTGATTCAGGGGACTGCCGAATCCCAAATCGTGGCGGGGCGTTTCTTCTTTGTTCAAATAGATGGCGAGTCTGTCGAGGAGAGCTGCCTCCATCTATTTCAGCGGGCATGGAACTTTAACGGTAATATGGCGAAAATTCTGTTATCTATCTCACTTTTTGGAAGTCGTGTCTTTGACAAAATTTTCGTTTTGTAGGGAACAACCCTACGGCGCATTTGCCTGTGCGTTTTCGTCAAGAGATCTTCTTCGTCAAAGGCGTTTTAAATCCTTCACCCTCGAGCGGATCCGAGATGCGGTTAACCTTTATCGGTCGGGGTTCTGTTCGTGCGATCGGCCGAACCTGTTACCGTGGTTCCTTCGGGCGTGACGGAAGTCGTAAGGGAAGGAAATCGGCGATGGAAGGCTCGGAAAACCCTTCACCGTTGGGAGAAACCTAGTTTTGTTCCAGCGGAAAAAGGAGGCGGTCTTCCACCTATCAACTTCTTTGATGGCCTTCCTCGAGTTTACTACTGATGAGTCGCTGGAGGATGAGGAAAACAACGGGTTTTGCGGGGCTCCCAGCAGCGTCAGCGAGGTTTGGCCTGAACTTCTTTAACCTTGCGTTTGAATCGTATATGAGCTTGCTTGCTGATCTTGAGTTTCATGCGAGGGACTAAGAGTGTTTAGCGAGGCTTTCGAGTTTCCGCAAATCCAGGATTGCTAACTTCAAGACCACGGAAGTGGGCGAGAGCTTTTCGGTTCGTCAAGAGGTGAAGGCAGAGCGAAGCAAGCTGAGCTTCATGCTCGGGCTCTCGTGCAGGCGGGAAAGAGGAAGAAGGATGGTGCAGCGGAGGTGGCAGGCGGAATCGTTTGCGCTGAGTTTCAATGCTTTAAAAGCTCGAGGAGTTTGTTGGTGATTTCAGCGGTCGAGGTTGGTCGTAAATCTTTACAAATCGGAGACCAGATTTCTCTTCGATTAGAATCGCTGAAATGAAGGATTTCATGGCGAGTGTGCTCATGCTGAGTAGTTCCTCGGTAGAAGAAAGAGTCCGGAGACTATGGGAACCTATCGAGGTTTCGAGGATCTGATGGAGAGCCGATGAGAACACGAGAATGGTGTGAATGCTCGAGGTGTGAATGAAGAAGTGGACCAGCCTGCTAGTTCATTTGGGATTTCTGCATCCGGTTTCTCAGCGTTGACTTCCTTTTGTGAATTGAATTTTCTGGCGTGTGTGGCGTTTTAATAATTTTATCCTGCGGCCGTTGGAGGTTGCATTCTTATGTTTTCGGGACTGGCGTTGGTGGCTTTGAATCCTGCGTCCTGCGGCTTTTATGAATATGAAAATTTGCGAGATTTAGTCTTTTGTTTTGATTTATACTTTCGTCAAGTGTAGAGGGAAGGATCACGAGTAGTCGCCATTATCCTAACTTTTTCGTTAAACGGTCATTATGCTACTTTTAGCGGCGTTTAATGTAGCGATAAGAGACATGTTTTGGGATCGTATCACGATACTATGTCGTGAGATGTCAAGATCCAGCAAAGGCTGGGTTTAGGGCAAGACCTAGGTTTACTCGGCTTTGAGGCTGTCGCGATGACTGATCGGCTTCGTTTTGCTGTTAGTGATTTCTTCTGATTCTTTTCGTTTAAAGTCCATGGTAGTATCGGCTTATATGACTTGTGTTAAAAGAATCGAGCTATCTTCGAATATATCCGACGCTAAACCAAAATTTTGGTTTCTTGTATACGCTGCTATGATATCCTTGTCGGATGTAAGAGGACCTTTGTAGGTCTGACTACGATTTTGTATTGTGTGAAACGCTTATGAGCGTCCGTCGGGCCAATCGACGGCGTGGAGTTTATTTTAAGTCGCTGGTGGACTGTCTTTGCGGATAATACGAAGTTTTGTTATCTTTTAAGAAGTTGCGACGCCTCGCTTCTTTTGAAGATATGATTTTCTTTCCTCGCTGATGCTTTAAGTAAGTATAAAAGATAGAAAGAATTTTATTAAAAAATTTCGAGAAGTTTAAAGTACATATGCGGATTTTTCGCGTTTTTGTGGGAGTATAGGAGTATACGCACCCAGTCCCCCTTTTGATGAGGGGGATAGCTGAACTCGTCGGGTTTCGACGAAGCTGCCTACGCATTCTTCGAGGATCAAGCCATCTCGTAGTTCTGATAGTTGCCGTGACGTTTTACTCCCTCGCGTGGCCGCCCGATCGGCTGATCGGATCGGTGGTTTGTGCGGGGTCGAGCTGTCCGTTTACGGCGGTGGATTCGAGGCTTTGTCGCCGCCTTGAATCGCTGCCTGTTCAGATGATTTTGATCATCTTTCTTCGAAGTCTTCGGAATGTTGTGTGATTCCTTTGCTCGCGGTTGACCGCAGGGCTGCCCGATCTTTTCGCAGTTTGAACTCGGCTAGGTAACGAGTCTCGACTGCTCGCTACCCCAGATGGCTGCGGTTCCGGTCGGAGTCGGGAACTTGATACCGAGGTGGTATGTGGATGGTACTGCCTTCATGGAGTTGATCCATGGGGTTCCCATGATGGCGTTGTAGATGGCCGGGTTGTCGACTACTGCAAACTCGACGATCTTTGTAACTTCCTTCGCCATGACCGGAGTTTAATTTTCCGAGGGTCATGGTAGTGACGCCCGAGAACCCCGCCAAAGGTTTTGGCTCAGGGACGACTTCCCAAGTGGGATCTTCATCCTGTAGAGGGTGTCATGAAGATTACGCTTGACCGTGCTTCCAGTATCGACGGTGAATGCGGCCGACAGATCCTGGATGACCAGGTCGATACCAAAGGGTCGCGAGTGAGGTTTGTCGATTCGACGGTCTCGGTTCCTCAAAGCGATTGCGTGGTTAGGAACATCGCTGTCGGGGAACCAGTTGGAACTGGTCTCGGCTTTATCCCGTAGGCTTTTATCGATGAGACAGTCCTGGTAGAAGCTGTGATCCTCCGATGATCATGTTTACCCTCGGCGGCTGCTGTTGTTCCCTTGGTGATCTGTCTTCTTCAGCTTTTCCCGATTGGTTTTCGATTAGCGGTCTTGAGTTTTGTTAGTCTTTGGTCAGTCGAGAGCAAGTCCTTTATACTCTTGACCTTTGATAGCTTCGCCCGGTGAGGAGTTTTCTTGGCGAGCGAGCCGAGAACCTTGCAGTTAGCGATGGAGTGACCTCTGGTCTCGTGGAACTTCGCGGTAGGAGTTATCCTTGTACTGGTTCCTGGTCAGGTGTTTCGGAGGTTTTGCCCTGCTCGAGTTGATGGCGTAGTTATGCTGCGCCTTGATCTTCCTTGATGGGCGTATTTGTGGTTCGAGAGGGTTTCTTCTTGGGCCGGTTTTCTGCGGTCCGTTACTTCGCGATAGAAGCTTCATCTCTTCTTCCATGATGATGAAGTCGTTGCCTTGTGGTGAGTATCCTGGATTGTCGCGGCTTTTCGGTAGTATCCACTTCGAACCGACTTGTACCAGAGTTTTTCGAGTCGATTGCGACATTATGGCTGATGCCCGTTACTCTGGCCATCACCAGTTTGAACCTTCGCGTGAAGTCGCGGATTTCGTCTTCCTTCGAGCTGACTCCATAGATCCGTGGTTTCTCTATCCATGAACATGGATGCTGTTTGAAAGCGCCGAGGCCAGTTAGCGGAAGCTTCGATGGAGTTCCTTTTGAGCGGAGAACCACTCGGCGCAGCACCGAGGTGCTTCGGCGAAGACAATGACCTGCGTCCGTTCGGCTCGGGAGTTTGCACCTACCCATTGCGATCTGGAAGGACTGCAGGTGCGACTTAGGATCCGTCGTGCCGTCATAGATCGGGATTTTGATCTTCCCTGGTCTGAGATCGCGTGTTTCCGTGATCCGAGTGGTGAACGGTGTTTTCCGTGCTTCCTCGAAGTCTATCGATCTCGGGCGGAACTGGTCGCCTGATGGATCTGCGATTTTACCGCTTTCACTTCAGCCGGTCTTTTGAGATTCACGGAGATCATGGATCTCTTATTACGCCGGCGTTCCTCGAACCTGTCGGCGCTGGTCGCGATAGATCGAGTTTGATCTTCCGAGTTCTTCCTGCTCCATCCAGTAGAGTTCTTCTTCCTCTTCTGTCATGGGCCTATCGAAGGATACCGTCTGCCGGCGGACTGGCCGGGTTCTCTGGGGTGGATGTCAGCGTCTTTATCGGAAGGATCCGATCGGTCGCTGACATCTAGATCGATCGCGGCCATCGCTTTCCTTGTTTCCCCGGCCGGGGTGGAAGGTTCTGCGAGGTCGTTTGCTGTCCTCGGAGCCGTTTCCGAGTGGGCTCTTCGGGGCATCTTTCTCGTGCCGGGAGATCGAAGTCGAGTCTCTGCCGTGGCGTGCCTTGGTGGATCAGCGCGGCAACTTGCTCCTCGCAGTTAAGGTGTCGACCTGTTTTGCGGCGAGGTTATCAGCTTGTCTGTTGTTCGCCAGGCCTGGGGCGGTAAACAGTTCCTTCATCTGCTTGGCCTCGGTGTTTGCATCAGCAGTGACTGTGGACGCGTCTCCAGCTGGAGTCTTCTCAGCGTTGGCATCGACGGTGTTCCGTCTAGCTGGCTGATCCTTGGTGGCGTCGGCTGACATGATCGTGTGCAGTTGAGATAGATAGATCCGTAACCCCCTCCTTCAAAGTGGGAACGAAATTCGCACCGTCAAATTAAGTTGATTTGGAGGAAAGCCAAGTGAACCAGCCTTCGAAGGTCCCGGATATCTGCTGGGCGCACGACACAATCAGTTCGACAAAGAAAATATGAAAACGAAATAAAAATCGTGAAAAAAGAATAGAGCAAGAGATTTTATTCCGAATCCGCGTTTGGCGTGAACAACAGGTAAGAGCCTTGGCTACGAGCTGTCGGCAAGTTCGCTAGTCTGATCGCCTAAGTCTATCCTAGGTTGAGTCGCTGGCTCGCTAGTGAAAACAGAAAATAATGCTAAGTTGCTCTAAGTGCTCGGGCGTTTTGTGATCTGGTTTGCTTCTTGCTCAAAGCTCTCCTATATACTCCTCTATGACGGTTATCTTCTGGGCTGAGTTGGGCTTTTTCCATTTTCGGTCCATCTTTGTGTTTATCGGAAACTTGACATTTATCTTGAAATCTCGACATTTATCTTAAAACTTGATATTTATCTCTTATGGAAACTTGACATTTATCTCTTATGTGAGGATAAAGATAAACCGTCATAGTTATCCTTCTTTTCGGAAAAATGCGTTGGGCGTTTTGGCGGCGTTGGGCCGTTAGGTGTTTTACGGTTTTGAAGGACGGTCTTTGAAGGTCTCGTGTTTCGAAGGAACCTTAATTCCTTGTTTAGTTCGAGGAAGTGGCGTTACAGAATGCGTGATCATACCAAACCTGCGTGGATTGATCCGAACAAGCTAAGATGGGATCGAGCGGGCACGATAGGACGAGACGGGGCGGGCGTGGACGGACGCCGGGCGACCAGCAGCGGCGGGTGCCGCCGGCCAGGCAGATGCCGCCGGGCGCCAGGCGAATACCGCGCCAGCGCCAGGCCGGCCCAGCGTGTGAATGGCCGGCGTGAGGCAGTGCCGCCGGCGCCGGGCCAGCCGTCCAGCGTGCCGCCGGTAAGAGCCAGCCAGCGTCCAGCGTGCCGCCGGCGCCAGGCGAGTGCCCGGCGCCAGGCGGCAGCCCATCCATCGCCCAGCGCCGGGCCGAGTGCCGCCCGTGAGCCAAGCGTCCAGCGCTGTGCCGGGCCCAGGCGAGGGTGCCGCCGGCGCCAGGCGACCCGTGTCCAGCGTGCCGCCCGGCATGGGCCGTGCCGCCAGGCAGTGCCGCCCGGTATGGGCGGCCAGCGTGGCCAGGTGCGCCCGGCGTAGGCGAATGCCGCCCGGTAGGGCGAGTGCCGCCGGTAGGGCAGGTCGGCGCCGAACCAGCCAGCGTCCAGCGTGCGCGGCCAGGCGAGGTGCCGCCGGCGCCAGGCCAGCCAGCGTCCAGCGTGCCGGGCGCCAGGCGAGTCTTGCCGGCGCCAGGCCAGCCCAGCGTCCAGCGTGCCGCTGGCGCCAGGCCGGTGCCGCCGGCGCCAGGTCGGTGCCGCTGGCGCCAGGTCGGTGCCGCTGGCGCCAGGTCGGTGCCGCTGGCGCCAGGTCGGTGCCGCTGGCGCCAGGTCGGTGCCGCTGGCGCCAGGTCGGTGCCGCTGGCGCCAGGTCGGTGCCGCTGGCGCCAGGTCGGTGCCGCTGGCGCCAGGTCGGTGCCGCTGGCGCCAGGTCGGTGCCGCTGGCGCCAGGCCGGTGCCGCCGGCGCCAGGTCGGTGCCGCCGGCGCCAGGCCGGGTGCCGCTGGCGCCAGGTCGGTGCCGCCGGCGCCAGGCCGGTGCCGCCGGCGCCAGGTCGGTGCCGCTGGCGCTTACCGCCCCGCTGTGTTGGTGCCAGGCCGCCTTTGCCGTCCATGGGTTTGTTCGATCTTTCCCTCGCCGGCCGCTTATGGAAATCTTCGAAGTTTGGGAGGGTCTCTAGTTGTAGATCTCGAGATAATTGTTTCCAACGAGATTCTCGCAGTATCGGATTTTGAGATGGACTTAGATCTTCAGATTTTCCGCCGTCGAGGATGAGAGCAATGTGGTTCGAAGTTTTAGATATGTTAAAAGATGAATCTTTAAAACAATCGAAGGTTTTACGGAAGACTCATTGTAGATCTCGACAATCCGACATGGGTTTCAAGGGACCAGGATGCTGTCATCGCCGAGATCGCGGAGACGATCGATTGATGGGCGCCAGGACTCGCCGCTGGCGCCAGATGGGAGTGGACAGTTTCGCGGAGCGATCGAGTTTACGATCCGCTTTGACTTGATCGCCGCTGGCTTTTCTTTCGAGGACTTTCGGTGACGATTTCATCATTGACCGATTTTGACCCCAACACCGGTCTCCCAAGTCGCTTTCTACCGCGAGGAGTAGACATGTGTACTCAATCAACCTGTTCAAAAAATCAATTATTAAATAAAACAAAATATATATATATAAAATGTGCATCTAAAATAAATTTAATACGCTTAATTACCTAAATATAATTTTATCTATTCCTAAACTAACCACCTAATCTAATTCCATCCCTAAGCTAAACCACCTAAACTAAAACAAAAAAATCGCACTCCTGAGAGAAGGCGAGAGAAGGCGAGAGAGTTTAGAGAGAAGGCAGAGAGTTTAGCAACCGCGAGGTTGATTGTGGCTTATATATATGGATTTTGTGATCGCCGTAATGTAGTAGGGACATTAACGACTATTTTGACTCGACCGCCGCTTTTGGATCGCCGTAATTTAGTAGGCTCATTACTTAATTAGGTTGACTCAACCCGCATTTTGGATCGTCGTAATTTAGTAGGTCCATTACTTACTAGATTGACTCTCGACCGCTTAAAATCGCCGTAATTGAAAGGCATATTACGCCTATTTTGACTCGACCCTCTTTTGATCGTAGTAACTTAGAAGTAAATGTTATTTTTGAAAAAATCTAAGGAGTAATACTATAACCAGAACAATTGTTATCGACCGACATAATTTTTCGCTTCATGAACAGAGAAAAGCTATGTAGGGTTGATAAGAACTGTTCTAGTAACCGCACTCCCCGTGATAGTTTTTGAAAGCAATGTTTTTAGGTTTTGAATGTATACTGTCACAAGAACAATCCTTATCAATCTGTATAGCCTTTGCTTGGCTCCTCAAACCAAAGAAAGCTATACCGAAGTTGATAAGAACGGTTTTGATGACCGATTTGTAATCTTTATTTATCTTAAGAGATTTGTTTTGGTGTGAGATTATGGTGGGATTTGGTGTGTATATATATATATGTAGATCGTCGAAGTAGAAGTAAAATAACTACTATACAGATCGACCTTTGTTTTTGTAAATCGTAGTAATGTGGTTGTTAAATTACCATGATACTGGGTCGAATGGCCTTTACAACTAATTTGACTCGATTCGCTGCTTTTAGGTATTAATGACGATTTAGGATCGACGCCAGTATTTTGAGAATTCGTGAGTAATATAGATGTTATGTTACAACGAATCAGGGTCGAAGTAGTTTACAACGGTTGACTAATTCGCTTGTTAATTACGACGATTTAGGGTCAACTTTGTTTGTTACCTCAAACCCCAAATCCCAAACCCTAAACCCCAATAGTCTAAACCCCAAAACTTCTAAACTTATATATCACACTTACACTTATAAACAACATCATCAAACGATATTTTTTATTAACTCAAAAGTCTAACTAGTACATGATTAAAACCATATATATGGCATAATGAAAGGCATAATGAGATTCACTCATCGTCTGAAGAACCATCACTTGATTCAATATCACTAGTATCATCGTGTTCTTGAAATTCATCTTCGTTGCCTTCGCCCATTATATCTTCAAGGATCTTCAGAATCAAGTTTTATGGATCAACTAGTAAGATTTCATCAACGGGTTGCTCGGTACTTCAACAACATTAACAGATTCTTCTTGCAAAGGCGGTTGATCATTACCGATTACTCGACCTCGAGGTGTAACTTTTATAGCTGCTAACCAAGAAGTTCCAGATTGTCTGATCCTTGGATATGGAATAAAACAGACTTTCTCCGCTTGAGATGCCTGCCAATATGTAGGGTTCAAATTTGTTGTATCTCCGTGATGCATTAATATCTACAACTCCAAACTTGTTATACCGAACACCTCTATTGATAGTAGGGTCGAACCAGTCACATTTGAAGAGGACGATTTCATCTTCACTAAACCGGGGAATTCCACTTCGATGATCTCTTTTAAGATCCTATAGAAATCTGTTTCACCTTTCACATATATTCCATAGTTCATCATTGCTCGTTGACTTCCATATTCGTAAGTGTGAAATGTGTAGCCTCGTGTAAAATACATAGGGGCTGTGGTGACCTTAGAGACCGGACCTTGTATCAGTTCGTGAAACCACGTTGGATAGAATGGATCATCGTAATCAACCTGCATATATATAATTGAATTCATTAATATTTAAGTTATATTATAATAATTATATTAATCATGATTTATACCGTGTTTTAATCACGGACAAAGTGTTGATCTTTCCTTTTGTTCAGATCATTTGGCGATATTCCGGTAAAGCTTCTTCAACCTGTTCAACAAACTCACTGATTTCCAAAAGATTATATTAAGTTAATATCAAACAAATAAAATAAAAAGTAAATAAATTATTTATTTACCTTTCAAATGATTGCATCTCCTCGCAATTAAGGAGTATATATGTATGGGCACTATGGCGTCTTATTTTCGACCACCAAACTTCTTTGAGTTTTCCAGCAAGGCGTCTAATCTGAGAATCGTCGGGAACACTGGTAAGACATATATCGGCATAACACCTCCATCATCATATCTGCTTGAGCCCTTTTCCGTAACGGACTTGTGATCCAAAATAGTATGACGTGAAGTGGGAAGTTTCCTCGACAAACTCCCCGCCACTATTGAACCTTCCACCCTTGCAAGATTTTTGCTTTTCCTTTCAAATGTTTCATGGATCGCCATAAGGATACATCCATCCATTATGAACTGGTCCACGAAGCAATGCCTCATACGGGAGGTGGATAAGTAATGTTCCATGACGCCAAAATGACGGAGGACATATTTTCTCCATATTGCACATTAAGATCGGATATTCTCATCAAGTTGTCGATGACATCTTCGTTAAGGTACGCGGTGCTAAGATCCCTAAAAGCTCCAATCCCTGAAAATATAATTATATTCCACAAAGAATTATATAATTTGTAAGATAATTTAATATAACAATAAATTAAAAATTTTAGTAATTTATGTTACCTGCAAGTGCTTCATGAACATTTTTGAAGCAACTCCAAGAAATGCAAATGGTAGTAGTCGTTGCATAAAAACATGGCGGATCATGACTTTTCATTCCTGAAAACTTTTGCCCTTTCTCAACACATCTTGATAGGTTTGACACATACCCATCAGAGAACTTGACATCTGATGCCACCCACTTGAACAAGCGCCCTTACGCTGACAATCTGAAAATGGAAACCGACATTTGCCTATTGCTTTTAATATGCAGTTCTTTCCTAGAACATAATGCAGGCAAGTCCAACCTTGAGTTCTTGTTATCTTTTGTCTTTCCAGGGACGTTCAATAATGTATTGATGATGTTGTCGAAGAAGTTTTTCTCAATATGCATCACATCAAGATTGTGTCGCAAAAGTAGATCTTTCCAAGATGGGAGTTCCCAAAATATACTATTTTTGTGCCAATTATGCTGTGTCCCATAACCATCAGCCATATTTGCAGGAATATGCCAATTACCCCTCTTTAACTGTTTCTTGTGCACCATAATAATCAATATCCTTCTCGATATCTTCTAGATAAATATGGTGGAGCTGTGTCTCGCATAACCCTTTTTGACCAAACAATGTCTTGTTCCTTCGCACGGATGGATAATGGGAAGAAATCTCCGATGACAATCAAACCATGACGCCTTCCTACCATTCTTAAGCTGAAATGCGCTCTGCTTCCCATACAATAAGGACAAGCTAGCCTCCCATGCGTTGTCCAACCTGATAACATCCCGTATGCAGGAAAGTCACCGATGGTCCACAAAAGAACTGCTCGCATAGTAAAATTTGTTCTCGCTGAACAATCATACGCTCGCACCTCATTGACCACAACTCCTTCAATTCTTCTATCAAAGGCTGTAAGAAAATATCGAGGATCGCCGATGCTTGGGCCCAGGTATCAATATACTCATGAAAAGAAATTTCTTTCCATACACATCTCGTGGAAGGTTGTATGGTGTTAGGATGACTGGCCAAAGTGAGTACCGTCTTCCGGACATTCCAAACGGACTAAATCCATCGTGCATATCCAAGATAAACATTGCGAGTGTTACTTGCAAAATCTTTGTGAACCGAATTCAAGTGTTTCCACGCTTTTGCATCGGACGGATGATTGATTTCGCCTTCCTTCGAGTATGTTCGCATGCCATCTCATTGCTGCTGCAGTCTTTTCAGATTGATATAATCTCTTTAGCCTATTCAATTGTAAGTACCACATCCGCTGGTACGGCACTTTTTCGCCCACGCCCTTGCGGTTTATATCGTGGCTTCTTGCAGAACTTACACTCCAACAACTCCTCGATCTTTCCTCCAGTAGATCATACGGTTGTCTATACAAACATCAATCTGCTCAAGGTAAGCCAAGATGCTAACCAATTTCTGAATCTCATAATAAGATTCAGCGGACAAATTATCTTGAGGCAAATACTCTTTAAACAACGCAGCCCATGCATCCATACAAACTTGAGCCAAGTTATGATCAGTTTTGATATTCATCATCCTAGCTGCCAATGACAATTTAGAAAGACCTTCTACAACCTTCATAAATTGGTTGATTAGCTGCCTCTAACATTTGATAGAACCTTTGCGCCCAAGTTTGGTTCCTCTACCTCTACATTGTCTACCTCTACATTGTCTACTTCTACAGCAACTGTTGTTTCACGAAATGCATCGATAATCATATCATGCATCCTATCATGATCTACTTACATGATCCTCAAGGTAACTACTTTCAGGATGCAAATGACTCGGTTCTTCCCTATTACCACCAACTTCAAAGTGAGTACTACTACTAGCTTCATTCCTACTATCACCTTCTCCATGATGAAACCATATGTAGTAATGCGGGGTAAATCCTCTATTTACTATATGTTTCCAAACTGTTTCACTCTGAACAAATTTGGTGTTTTGGCATTTACGACAAGGACAAAACATTTTACGGTTCTTTGATGAGAGGTGTGTTTCCAGCTTGGTACATGAATATCTCCGCCCATTGAGAAATTCATCTGTCACAACTCTGCAGAGTTTTTGTAATGCGTACATCCAACTAACTTCATAGATATTGCGTTATGAGACATTTTTGGAATTTATTTTTCTGTTTTGTTTTTTTTTTGCATCTTTAGAAAGAAGGAGAAGAGATCATATTTATAGGAAATTTTCAGATTTGGTAGGTGGAGATTTTGCTACGAATATACTACATATGAAAAATTTACTACTACTTAACTATCTTTATTCACCAACCACACACAAAAACAATTAACACGTTGTCAACCACTTTCTTGTGGATAGCCGTAACATAGTCCCTAAATAGATGGGAAATTGTGGATGTTAGATAGTTGTAATATAACTTCTTTTTTACTACGACCCATAGTAAGCGTTGTATAATCGACGTAATAGGCCCCCCTTGTTACGTCGGTTTTAGTTCGACGTAACTTTACTTCGCCATTATGACGATTTTCGGAACAGAAGTACAATCGAAGTAACATAGTCGTAACATTACGACGACAGTTTGGTAGTAGTAAATCTTAGTAGTTAACTCTATGTTTTGTTGTAGTGAAGGTGTTCAAGAAAGCTCTCAATTGTAACTCTCTCTCTCTCACAAAACAATGATATGAAAAACCTTTAGGTAGGAACTATGTCTAAAAAACTTCTCTTCTGCCAAAACACTTAGGCAAGACATAAATACTAAATAATTAGGTTAAAACTTGACAGGGATATCTTGGTAAATAGATGGAGTCTTGGGCTTCAAGTCGGCTGTGACCAACTGGCTACATTATGTTTAATATCGTCGATACCACTGAAGGTGTATCGATCGACGCGTCTCTCTCCGTGTCGACCTCGAGTGGTCGATATGGTCATCTCGGATAAAATCTCTAAAGTGCTCCAAAATGCTCCAAAAACACAATTTTTCTTCCAGTTGCTCCTGAACCTGTAAATATGCTATCTAGACTCCAAAATAGATTAAATATATCTTAAAACTATCATTATACCATAACTAAAATTGGATCAAATTCATGGTATATCATGGACAGTATGGTCCCATTATACAGAAGTGTTTCAAGATTCATGGATATTCTCCAGGACATCGCTATTATGGACAAGCGGCTAAAGGACAATCTCAGCAGTTTACTCCGCGTGGTCAGAACCTCGGCTTTCCTCGTCAGCCAAAGCAGCAATATCAATTTCCTCAGACGAATGCAATGGCTAATGTGACGACTGTGCCTATGTATTCTAACGTGCTGACTGTGCCTATGTCTTCTCAAATTACTCCTTCCATGACCCGTAGTCTTGATCTGAGTCAGTTGAACAATGATCAGATTCAGTATCTTCTCCAACAATTTCAAGGACAAGTTCGACCTTCAAAGCCTATAGTCCCTATTCAGCACGCTACGATCACAAAACATGGTCACATGGCTGCCCAATTAACCTCTGGTATTATTCTTTCTCTATCAACTAATCTTCGTTTTGAAAACCAAATCCTCACATATAACCACCAAAGTCTCCCCACCATTTATAACGCTCTACCCAGTGGTTCTTGGATAATTGACAGTGGGGCAACGACGCATGTCTGTTCTGATCTTGCTCGGTTTAGTAAGCTGATGCTGGTTGCTGGGGTTACAGTTTCTCTTCCAAACGGTCATAAAGAAAGCATTAGTCATAAAGGAACTGTCACTATCTCTCCTACCATCATCTTGCATAATGTTCTATATGTGCATGCTTTTCGTTTCAATCTTCTGAGTGTTAATTGTTTGATTCACGATAATAATTTCTCTGCTCATTTATATTTGACTCATTGTTTACTTCAGGAATCTACTCGGGGATTGATGATTGGTAAAGGGTCTGTTATCAACAACCTTTACATACTTGATAGGAACATCACTGAGTCTTCAATTGCTTTTACTGGATCCTTGGTGGATGATGGACATCTTTGGCATCAACGCCTTGGTCATCCATCTCTTGCCAAGTTACAACATGTACCGGGTATCACTTCACTAGCTAAATCGTCTTGTTTAGCTATTAATGATTATCCTGTATGTCCTTTAGCCAAACAAAAGAGATTACCGTTTGTGTCACATAACAACTTATCGGCTGCTCCTTTTGATTTGGTTCATATGGATGTATGGGGACCTTTTTGAGTTGAGTTTATTGAAGGGTATAAGTATTTCCTTACGATTGTAGATGAGTGCACCCGTGTAACTTGGATATATTTTCTCCGTAATAAAAGTGATGTTTCTACTGCTTTTCCTGCTTTCATTAAACATGTTGAGACACAGTATAACTCCAAGATCAAATCGATTCAAACTGATAATGCCCCTGAACTAGCTTTCACGGATTTGGTTAAGAACTTAGGCATGACACATCAGTTTCTTGTTCATACACACCTCAACAAAACTCTGTTGTTGAGAGAATACATCAACATATCTTGAATGTAGCTCGTGCACTCTTGTTTCAATATAATATTCCTGTTGTGTATTTGACTGATTGTGTGTCTACTGCTGTGTTCCTTATTAACCAAACCCCATCTCTGCTCTTAGGCAAGAAATCTCCTTATGAAATTCTCACTCGTAAGATCCCTGATTACTCTTTTTTGAAATCATTTGGTTGTTTTTGCTATGTGTCTACATTGACTAAGGATAGAACTAAGTTCACTTCACGTGCTGATGAGTGTGTTTTTCTTGGCTATTCGGCTGGTTACAAAGGCTACAGAGTTTTGCACCTTGATACTCACATAATCTCTGTCTCTCGTAATGTAGTCTTTAAAGAATATATCTTTCCTTTTAAGACATCCAATACCTCATCTTCTCATATTGACTTGTTCTCTAGGACTATCTTACCAATGTCTACACCTCCTAGTATAGATTCTTTGATTCATGTACATCAAGTTCCATCACCTGCATTACCAATTTCTCGAGAGACTGCCAGCGACATAACATAGTCGACTACTCCAAGCTAGATCTCAACGGACAGCTCGTCCTCCAGGTTATCTTTCTGATTACCACTGCTCTTTTATTCAATCTTCTTCTTCTTCTCTTTTACCACATACCCAAGCTCGTTATCCGCTTTCTTGTGTTGATACTCTTTCCAACATCAAACCTTTATTTCATCATCATCTTTTTTCTTATTCTCTTGACCTTGAACCTACAACATTTACCCAAACCATGCGATCACCATAGTTTCGTAAGGCAACGAATGAGGAACTACAGGCTGTGGTGGACGATAGAAGTTGGACTGTGGTGTCTCTTCCACCAGGGAAAAATGTTGTTTGTTGCAAGTGGGTTTTCACAACCAAATATAATGTGGACTGTACATTCGAGCGACGTAAATCTCGGTTGGTGGCTAAGTGATTCACACAATAAGAAGGAATTGACTTCACTGATACTTTTTCTCCCATAGCCAAGCTTGCTTCTGTCGAGCTTCTTCTAAGTCTAGCTGCGATTAAAGGATGGGAACTCTCACAAATGAATGTCTCAAATGCATTTCTCCATAGCGACCTTGACGAGGAGATATATATGAGTTTGCCACAGGGTTATACTCCGGCTTCGGGTGTTTTGCCTCCTAATCCAGTGTGTCGTTTGCACAAGTCCATCTACGGCTTGAAACAAGCATCTCGCCTGTGGTATCACTGTCTTACTGACGTTCTTGTTTCTGCGGGCTTTGATAAATCTCCTGCAGATAATACATTGTTTGTCAGACATCATGGTGCTTCTTTTACTGCTGTCCTTATATATGTTGACGACATCATGATAGCTAGTAATGATCCCTCTGCTGTTCGCGACCTCAAGGATACTCTTCATAAGAATTTCAAGATCAAAGACTTAGGTCCCCTTCGGTTCTTCTTGGGGCTTGAGATTGCACGTAATACAGATGGAATCTCTGTTTCTCAGAGGAAATATGCTCTCAACCTTCTTTCTGATACAGGTCTTTTGGCTTGTAAGCCTTGTTCTGTTCCCATGGATCCATTGGTGAAATTGAGAGTGGATTCTGGAACCAAGCTCGATGATCCTACATATTTTCGGGCTTTGATAGGACGTCTTCTATATCTTACTATCACACGGCCTGACATCACATTTGCCGTTCATTGTCTCAGTCAGTTCATGCAAGCTCCAACTGATGTACATCTTACAGCAGCTCATCGCATTCTCCGGTATGTAAAGAACAATCCAGGACAAAGTTTGTTCTACTCTGCTACCTCGGAACCATGCCTTAATGCGTTTGCTGACTCTGACTGGGCTACATGTCCTGATAGTAGACGGTCTATCACTGGTTATTGTCTATCATGGCTCCTCTTTGATCACATGGAAGTCAAAGAAACAGGATGTGGTGAGTCGAAGTAGTATTGAAGCCGAGTATCGGAGTATGGCTCATGCCACATGTGAACTGTTATGGTTGCAGCAGCTTCTTACTAATCTCCATATCTCGGTTACTACGACTGCAAAGCTCTTCTGTGACAACAAGTCTGCCATGTACATCGTCACCAATCCCATCTTCCACGAGCGAACCAAGCATGTGGAGATAGACTACCACACTGTTCGTGATCAAGTGAAGAAAGGTTTCATTCGTTTGATGCATATGGCGAGTGCGAATCAACATGCTGACATTCTCATGAAGCTTCTCCAACCGGGTCCTTTCACCCTGCTGCTCTCTCGTATGTCCACTTCAAGCATATTCCTTCCACATTCATCTTCACCATCATAGGCTTGAAGGGGGTGTATTAGATAGATTCTACCGGTTTAATGTTAATTACATATTGGTTTAGGTTTCCTTTTACTTAACCGATGTAATATATATACAGAATCATATAACAACATTTGGTTTATCTCATTCAACTCAATTCTTTCGATAAATATCAAGAAAGCTAGTATTAAAAATAAGAATATGGGAAGTTCAAAAAAAAAAAAAATCTCAAATCACGAGTACACACAATCTTTTTTTTTTTTCCCTCTGAATTGATGATATTCATTAAACGTTAGAACACAAGTTTTGCTAGCGATGCTGGCGGATATCATAAAATCCTCAGAAACAAAAACCCAAAGAAAGACAGTTAGAACCACACTGGAACAACTTTCAAATACAACATAAACACGGAACGAAACCTAAGCTAGGAACCGCAACTAAAACATAACCAACAAAAACGAGCTACACAAAGTACACACAATCAAAATCCAGAGTTTCAACTTTGATACCGAACTAGAAAAAAATAAAGGAGAAAGAAGTTCGGAGTCTTAACTATGTATTTTGAAAGCTGCAAATCAATGGTGCAAGGATAATTTTTTTTTTATCGTATTTTTCAAAATAGGAATAAGACAACTATTTGGTACAATAAAAATCATTTAATTACTTTAGTTAGTAAATCAGAATAAGACAATTTATTGATATATAGGTTGGACGTCTCTATTACACGGGATCTGTCAAAATATTTTGTTTTGTTCTTATTTTATTTTTAGAAATATATCAACAATTATTTAGGCTGGGCGGAATTTAATTTCACCCATTCGTAATGATATCAAGATTGCAGTCTCACGAAACAAATACAGTCGTTAACAATATTTGGGTTAATGCCTAAGCCAAGGTCCGCAGGTGTTTCATTGTCGAAACTCACTTATAAGTCAATAATAAGCTTGTGAGATAACTTAAAATAAAAATAGAATGCAAGCCTTAAGTCAAAGAAAAAAGAATATAAAAGCAAACGATTTCGACTAAAATTGTATATAATCTTCATATTTATTAATTCAAAATATTATATAATACTTCTAGTAATGCTTATAAATAACTAATTATACTTTTATCGTATAATATAAGATGTTTAAGATTTTTGTGCTAATTCGTAAAGTGTATTACAACTTCTATGCAATTTTTTTAATTTGATATCTATAATCATTTATATTCTGCAGTATTACAAAATATTTAAATTGTTTTCATTAAATGCCAAATAGTGTTTCCAATGTAAAAATATAATTAATATATTTTCTTAGGTTTTATATTTTTAGCTAAAACTTCTTATTACAAAAATAAACAGTCTATAAACAATATTTTAAGTACGAAATAATTTTTGGTGGTCTTAAAAGATTGTATAATTATTAATATTATCAGAAGAAAATAAAAATTGCTGGTCTAAAATATTTGGTCATGGTGGTCCCATTTTTTTCCTTAATCGCTTATTTCTCTAGATCGAGTCTCATCTTAACTAAAGTCATGAAAACATATATTAAAAAAATGTAAGAAAGTTTGGCTTTAACGTCAAGGAATCTACAAAAGTGTGCAACTTTGATTTGCTCCGTAACTTCTGTTAACCTAATCAATTGAAAAATTAATTAGCATTGTTAAGAAAATCTTTTTTGTAAGAGAAACAAAATCAAAATGTTTGGGGGCACTTAGAAGAAGAAGTGGACTAATGGATTAGATATGTATCCACCTCTGCATCTCCATCATCCTCATCATCATCATCATCAATTCAGCAGCATCATCATTATCATCATCAGCTACCTTTCTACTTTGTCCGTTTCACAACTTTCCTCTCTCTCTTCCATGTGATTATTCACTTAGCTTGGCTTCTTCTGCCTTTAGCTGTTCCTGTCTAAACGTCCGTACGTCCAAGTTTCTTCTGGTAACGTCTTCTTCCTCTCCTTCCTTACCCTTTTCGCTTTCCATCTAAAAGACTTAGTTTCTCCTCCGATTTTCTTCTTCCCCTCTCTACTCTGCTTTTTATGATATTGATGTCTCTTAAAGATCCATCTGATGTATGTCCGTCTCTCTTTATGCTTTTGTCACTGTAACTCTTTAAAGATTTCATCTCCTGGGCTTCACTAAACTCTCTCAAAGCTTGTGACTTTGAGCTTACCCAGTTGAGGTTGTTTAATTAAAAGTGTTTTCTTGCAGACCAAACACATCTCTGAGACCTTTGTCTGATTCCAAAGAAGATGGAAGCCTCCAAAAGTAGTTTTCTTGTAGAGGTAAAGTAAAAAAAAAAAAAAAAACAGCTTGTTGCTTTTCTTTTGCTTGAAAGAATCTTTACTAATGATCCCTTTCTCAGGTGAAAAACATTGAGAAACAGCTATGGACACTGATCCATACAAAGGGTATACTGCATCCAGATGTTTCAGAGCTATACACGAAAACAGGTTCGACCTACGAGCAAATCTTTAAAGACAATCTCCAGCAAGAAGAGCTTCAAGAAGTAGAGTTCTGTCTCTGGAAGCTTCACTATAAACACATAGATGAGTTTCGCAAAGGCCTCAAAGCAGATGATCCTTCCAAGTCAAACACTCAAATGAAAGCATTCAAGCTGTTTCTGTTAAGAGCTGCAGAGTTTTACAAGAATCTGATTACAAAAGTCAGAGGATGTTACCACAACGCAGTCTCTGAGGAATCTGGAGGAAAAAGCAGATTCTTATGCCATCGTTTCTATATATGTCTTGGAGATCTTGAAAGGTATAAAGAACAGTATCTGAAAACACATGGACATTGTGATTGGTCAACTGCAGCTACATACTACCTTGAAGCCGCAAAATCTTGGCCTGATAGTGGCAATCCTCATAACCAGGTGACTTGATTCTTCTTCCATTACTCTTTATTTTTTAGCCTTTTTAAGTAATTGTTTTCTTGCAGACCAAACACATCTATAAGATCTTTGTCTAATTCCAAAGAAGATGGAAGCCTCCAAAAGTAGTTTTCTTGTAGAGGTAAAGTAAAAAAAAACAGCTTGTTGCTTTTCTTTTGCTTGAAAGAATCTTTACTAATGATCCCTTTCTCAGGTGAAAACATTGAGAAACAGCTATGGACACTGATCCATACAAAGGGTATACTGCATCCAGATGTTTCAGAGCTATACACGAAAACAGGTTCGACCTACGAGCAAATCTTTAAAGACAATCTCCAGCAAGAAGAGCTTCAAGAAGTAGAGTTCTGTCTCTGGAAGCTTCACTATAAACACATAGATGAGTTTCGCAAAGGCCTCAAAGCAGATGATCCTTCCAAGTCAAACACTCAAATGAAAGCATTCAAGCTGTTTCTGTTAAGAGCTGCAGAGTTTTACAAGAATCTGATTACAAAAGTCAGAGGATGTTACCACAACGCAGTCTCTGAGGAATCTGGAGGAAAAAGCAGATTCTTATGCCATCGTTTCTATATATGTCTTGGAGATCTTGAAAGGTATAAAGAACAGTATCTGAAAACACATGGACATTGTGATTGGTCAACTGCAGCTACATACTACCTTGAAGCCGCAAAATCTTGGCCTGATAGTGGCAATCCTCATAACCAGGTGACTTGATTCTTCTTCCATTACTCTTTATTTTTTTAGCCTTTTTTAAGTAATTGTTTTCTTGCATTTGTGTAGCTAGCTGTATTGGCCACTTATGTTGGTGATGAGTTCTTGGCTCTATACCACTGTGTGAGAAGCTTAGCTGTGAAAGAACCTTTTCCTGGTGCTTCAAACAATCTTCTTTTGTTGTTTGAGAAGGTGACTGATTCACTCATACTCTCTCTGCTAGTTGCAACCAGATTGTGTTTGCTTTATGTTGCTCAAAATGCTTGTTTAAACAACTGCAGAACAGGTCTTCTCCTTTGCAGTCTCTATCCATTGATGCAGAGTTTAACTTCTTAAACCCATCGGAGAGAAATGTCACTGTGAAAGACCTTGATTTCTCAAAAGCAAAAGGAAAGTTAGTGACTGGAACTGATTTATGGCCACTGGTTGTTCGAACAATTAGCTTCTTCTTCCTTAAATCCAGGTGAGTTTGGATCATGAGTAATGTTCTACATTCTCTGTTAACTCAGAACTTTTGATGACCCTTTACTCCAAGCTGTTCTTCTCTTAGTTCTGTATGGTTTGTTTCAGTTTCGATGAGTTTGGTTGCACATTTGCATCAACTATGAGAGAATTGGATGAAGCGTTTGCAGCAGATGACAGAAACCTAGAAGCCATGTTGGAGTCTTATCAAGTTATGGACTCGGCAAGAAAGGGACCTTATAGAATCCTCCAACTTGTTGCGGTTTTCGTCTTCATCTTCCACAACTTAGCCGAGTTTAATGAATCAGACAGCGCGAAAGAGGAAGTAAAGCTAACAAACTTACCTTTAACAATGGTGTTCATCATCATGGGGAGAGTTGTTGAGAGATGTTTGAAGACTAGTCCCTTGGATTCTTGCCCTCTCTTACCTGCTCTACTTGTATTTCTAGACTACTTACCGTTTCTGCTTCACAAAGAAGAAGAATGCAAGCTCGAGGAGAAGAGCGAGATTGCAATATCTTACTTCTTTAGCAAACTAGTTGATCTCTTGAACCGATTAAAAGTGAAAGGACAAAACAGTTCTGCTAAAGTGATGTTAGCTCTTTGGGAGGATCATGAACTAAGGTCCTTGGCTCCTCTGGCTCCTATACATCTGCTTCTTGATTTCTCAACTCATATGGATCTTAGAGAGAGTTTTGAAAGAGGGAAAGAGCTTCGTCTTCAACGGATTATCAATTCCGCTATCGAGATCACAAGTAAACAGAAGCGGTTATTCTTTGACAAGCAAGGGACTCGTTTCTACACAACTTCTTCACGTGAAAGACAATGCAAAGAAGAGCTCTCTCACAGAAAACGTGTTACTATAGGAAAGGTTGAGATCATTCCATGTGGGAATGAAAGACCTGTGCCTGCAGAAGAGGAAGAAGTCATTCTTCTCAAGCCGCTCGTAAGGTGTCAATCTGCTCCAATCTCTTCTTCTGGCATTGCAACGAAGCCACTCAGCTCTGATAACAAAACTTCAGGAAATCAAACAACTTCATCTGATGAAAGCCTAAAACGTACCTCATCACTCATTGTGAACCATAGCCCACAGAATACTAACTCTGGAAGTTTCAGCTTCATGCCAGGTCTTAAGAATACAGATCCTCGTATAGAAGAAGGCAGAGTTTCAGAAAGACCTCCATCGCTGAGCGCGTGGGTAGTTGACAAGAGTAAAGAGAAAAGTAAACCAAATGGTTTGAGGCCTATTGATGAAACAGGTCCTGTGACATCCTTTGAAAGTCTCTCAATCAGTAGCAGCACCGAGCATCCTGCTTCTTCATATTCACCTCCTACTCCGTCTGCTCCATTACTGCCTGAAGACGCTTCTTGGTTTCATAACAAAACAGAGAGCTTCTGTGACCAGACAAGATATATAGAACCCCCTGGTTTCATCAAGTCATACACAAACCCACCACTTGTTGGGGTTTCTTCTTCTGAATGGTTACGTCGATACAGAGAAAGCCAGAATCTTAGACCAGCTTATTCTTACCAGGCACAGGGGACAAACAATCTGAGAAACTTCTTGGCAAATGGATCACCCAAGTTCAGTCTCTTAGCAAGGTACGGGACACCAAATGATCAATCAATGGTCTCTTCAGAAAACTCAATGTTTTATCCTCAGCTGTACATGGAAGACCATGAACATAGAGGACAAAAGTTCTCCAACGGTCAACAGAGCACAAAAGAAGCTTATGGCTTCAGCGATGACCCTGGACCGTTTCTTCGGTACCTGAGAGAGAAAGAGCTCAATGAGAATGGTCAGAGGTCAAGAGAACCTTCTCCTGCATATATGAACAACTAGTGATGCACAAGTGAGTTAAAGGAAACTGTTACAAGTTGGCAAGTTGTAACAACCTATAGATATCGTTCTTGTTTCCTTGTATTTTGTTGCTCAATTTTGCAAGAGAATGAAAACACATCAACAAAAAAGTTTGGCTGTACATAAACAAACAAAGTGAACTTCAAAAGTTTTTGCAAATTCATTTGTTTCTTACTTGAGGGATGAATTTGAGTTATATATTACCCTTGAATCCATTGTAAACAATAATCATCTGCTTACATGGGAGGAACAAACTTAGTCTGGGATAGCTTCCGAGAATTACAAACAAAGAAAACGAGCTAACGTTGGAGAATTGAGCAAACCAACCAAACCAAACCAAACCAAACCCTAATCAAGATGAAGTTATTGTGTACCCTTGCTGTTCGTGCTTCTGCATCCTCAAGCCAGAGAAAGAAAATAAAACAAGAAGAGAGTTTGAGGAAAGCAAATGCTTGATTGTATACTTCAATAAAATAAAACAGGATTTTTTTGGTTGCACCAATCCAGTCCTCGTATATGCTTGATCTCTTTACTATCGACTGTTCTTCTACTAAGTGCCTGATCATTTGCTTTTATCAGTAGGTGCCAAGTTCAACTCCTGCAATTGTGTCTCAACTGGTACTAACCCTGTCTGAGCAAGAAACCTGCAGAACAAAAGGCATTGTATCTGGTAAGCAAGCAACTAGGTGAAGTTTTTTTTTAATCAGCTCTCCAAGATGTGCTAACAGACTCCACAGATTCGACAACATTGATCTCAAGAATCTCATAAACCCTCAGAGAACACAACTCGGCCACAATAAAATAACGCAAAAGTTGATATTTTTCAAAGTATATACAAAAACTAGAGAACTAAGAAAAATTATATGATACTCAAAATCAATTTCACAAAGATCAAGACGCAGAAGTATTCATTATAACCATGAAACAGAACACCTTAAGTTATCAACACACAGACAATCAACTTGATAAATGTTTGAATCCTTAAATTAAAAACAACTCAAAGGGTTGATCAGCTACACTAAGACAAAGGAGAAAGTATTGAAATTGACATACCAATTGAGGAGGACAAAGAGAGAAGATGCGAGTACAATGAGGAAGCCAACATGAACAAGCAACATGGATTGGCCACTGGTGAAAGCTATGGAGAGCATGAAAGTGAGGCAGAGACCCAGCAGAAGAAACGCGAATCTCAGAGCGTTCCATGTTGGAGCCTGTCAGAAAAACAGATCCGATCCAGCTAGGGTTTTTAGAACCCGATCAAAAGAAGCAGCATCTACACACAAAAGGGGTAAGAAGGAAGGAAGAGAGTTGTACTGACATTGACGCCTGGAGCTAGAGCTCCAAGAAGAACAGCTTCCGTTGACGAAATCTCTGATTTTTGCTTCTTCTTCTCCATCTTCCTTTCTTTCTTCTACAGATTTGCGCGGAACAAGAATCTGGTTTATTTATTTCCAAGGAAAGAGACGATCACAACCTGATCATGTTAAACCGAAACGGTTCCTTCTGGTTTAATATTGGTTTATGTGTTGACTTTAATCTTTCTTTTCTTTTTTTAAAAATTTCTATGATTTAAGTTCTTTTTCTAAAAAAATCGAAATATTATGTTATTTCAAATATTTTCGAATAAATTAATAATGGATGAGTGTGTTTATTCTCTCATTTTATACATTTCGAAAGAAAATCGAAATTTGAATTAAAGGTTTCCTCTCTTTCATTCCAACTATTAGGATGGAATGTCCTTCTCATGATCTTAACATCCAAAAATTCTTTCATTCCAACTATTAGGGTGTAACCATCGGCTCTATCTAGAACTGTAAAATGGATTCTTCAATGTCCATTAGCCCGTTTCCATTTATCTATTTATAGTCTATAGACATCATATACATTAAGGACCATATCTATTAACCCACATATTTACATGAGCTGCCATAGATCCCATAAGCTACCATAAAAAAATTTTAAATTTTAATTTATAAGCCCACAAGTACAAGTACAAATTCATAAAATTAAAATTCATCCATAAATCCATAAGTACAACAATACATAAGTTTAAAAAACATATAAATAGCATAAGTTCATACATAATTTCATAACTCATAAGTTCAAACATCATAAATATAATAAGTGCATACATACTAACATAAGTTCATATAAGAAGCATAAGTACATATAAGTCTAAGAAGATAGAAACTTCTTCCATGAACTTCTCCTCCATCTTCCTCCAACGGTTCCAAGTCCAATTCATCACCTAGGCAAACAGTCAAACACAAGCAATTCAACACACGACTTTGCATAGTATTTCAATTTCTCTGGCAATATAAACAACAATCATCAAGCTACATATTAGAAACAACAATCAGCAGTAGTCCATGTATAAGACATCAACATAGATTAGAAATAAGGGACACTACAAAGAACTCACACATGAACTCAGACTTTGAACTGTTTCGTTATCTTCTTCTCCAACTTTTTCCAAGGGTTCAAAATCCACTTCATCACCTAAGCAAGTTCGACTATTAGTTTCAAGTACAAAGATAACCAAATTTAAAGACAAGGATGAAAAGAACTTACTATCTATAGCCTCAAATTCTTTTAACCAATTCCTTGCGCAAATAAGTGCTCGTACATTCGAAGGAAGAAGGGAGCTTCTATATTTGTTCAACACACAACTTCCAATGCTGAAGGATGATTCTGAAGCAACCGTGGTGATGGGTATGCTCAAGACGTCACATGCCATTGATGAGAGCTCTTTAAACCGATTAGCATTGTCTCTCCAATAGGAGAGAACATTCAGTCTCTTGAAGGCCATCATGTCTAAAATTGGTTGTTCTAGGTACTTATTTAAGGCTGATTTTCCACTGCCACCAGCATTCTATGAGAAGAAAGTGTAAAATCCCTGCAACATTCAGACTTTAATGATCAGATCTTAATGAACATAGCAATCTTCAGACCTTAATGCAATGAAACAAGCAAAGTAAGTAAAGAGCTTACATCATATCCTGGTAAATTGGTCTGTGCTGAAGAGTTAGATCTTGAAGTTCCAGCCACGTTTTTATTTGCATTCTTCTTGTAAACATCAAACAACTTCTTCATCCATTTTTGTCTTACTTGTGGCTGCATCTAAAGTTGTGAAGCAATATTCCAAACATGCAAACTTCAATCTTGGATCAAGCACGGCAGCAATGGCCAAGATGTCGGAATACTCCTCCTAGACTCCTAGTACTTATTGAACTTGAGCTTCATTGAAGCCACCATCTCAAAAATTACTTTATTCCTACTGAACTCATTTGCTCTCAGCCAACATTCAATCTTCCAAACTTGCATAAAGTAGAGGTTTTCTGTTGGATAAGAAGAACCAGAAACCAGATTGGTCATTTCTGCGAATGGAGCCAAGAATTCGCAAATCAACTCTGCCCTCTCCCATTCCAATTCACTTGGATAGAACTGATACGCTGCCTCAACTTCAGCAAGATGGGGGAAAGCTTCTTTGTAAATGATGGCCCTCTCTAGCATAAGATGAGTGGAGTTCCATCTTGTTGCTACATCCATAATCAATCCATTATCTTTATCTTTATGATCAATAACCACCATGTCCACACAGCTTTGAAAGATTTTCTCTCTAGATTATGTCACTTTGACAAACTTTACACTATCTTTTATCTTCTCCAACGCTCCATCAATCACACTCAATCCATCTTGAACTATCAAGTTCAAGATGTGAGCGACACACCTCACGTGGAAGAACTCTCTATTACAAACAAGTTCCCTTCGAAGCTGCCTTTTGATAATGGATTGCATGTTTTCATTTGATGAAGCATTATCCACAGTGACAGTGAAGACTCTCTTCTCCAGCCCCCCACTCTTTCAGCAACTCCATTACCTTCATCGCCATGGCACTACCCGTATGAGGAGGAGGAAACACACAGAAATCGAGAATCCTTGACTTCAGACTCTAATCTCCATCTATGTAGTGAGCCGTCAGACACAAATACTTTTCAACTGTAATTGTTCTCCACAAGTCAGTTGTTAAGCAAAACCTTTCTGGAATTTCTTTCAACTTCTGTCTCAGTTTCAGCTTCTCCTTCTCATATATCTTCAAATAGTCGCTAGTAGTTGTATTCTTGCGTCAGAACTCTATACTAGGATTCGCATAATGTCATGCTTCCCTAATTCTTCTATATTCAACGAAGGAGTATGGCAGGTTATGCTCAATCAAGGCTACTGCAATCATCTCACGAAACAGAAGCTAATTTATCTTCCTACCAATTCCAGGTGTACCAGGGATAGGATTCAAACTGCAGACTTTCATATGGCGCAAAAGACCTGAGGTTCCACTCCTACGCAGGTCTAGGTTGTAGTTGTACTTGCACAATTTGCACTGGACGTCATTTGTACCATCGGGATACTTCTCTCCTACTATATTATAGTGCTTCCAACATCTAGAGTGTCTGCCTTTACCTCCTCTTTTTCTACGATTATCAGCTGTGCTCATGAGAGTATCCTCCACTCCTACTGCTTCATCATCATCTTCATCCGAGTTTTGATCCATTAGCTCATCCCCACTCATGTAGTCTGCATCGTGTAAATTCATTGCATCCTCATTATCCATCATGAAACAAGAAAACATAAAACAAGTTATACAACTTTCAACAGTGCATGCCTAAACTAACTAACCTTCCAAACGATTCAAACCATAAAAACAAAGACTCAAATGTGTGGCGCAATAATCTATTGACAAACGGCACATCGTACATATTGAGCTTTGACATTAAACATAAGTAAGAAAGCCCGAGAGCTCGAGAACCTGGGAGTCGTAGAACAATAGCACAACAGAACAACAACACAGCAGCACAACAAAACAACAACACAACAGAACAACAACACTATAAACAGATTTGTCCTGAAGTTAAGATTATATGTCTTGAAGATTAAAATTATCTGTCCTGAAGATTAAACAAATCGAACATTTTGTAAACATTAAAAATAGTGTGTAAAGAGATCAGAACACACGAACTTAGCATGAAGGCATACTACACATACTAATATCTAAGAGATCAGAACACACGAACTTATAAACTCATATTATAAGTTGAATCGACGATGAGATCTGATGAGTGAAACCCAAAACCCATCAAAACAGATCAAGCAAACACATTAAACACGAAACCCATCAAACAAGAGCAAGCAAATAACAAGCTAAGAACAGAGATGAACATAGACCTTTGAACAGAGATGGTCGGAGACGCACGGAGAGAAGAAGAGATGGACGATAAGGAGAGAGATGGAGATGGACGAGACAGACAGAGATGGAGATGAAGGATGGAGATCGCGATTCGCGAGTCGCCTCCGAGAGCTCGAGAGAAGACGAAATGAATAAAATTAATCTGTTCCCAAAATGCTCTACGAGGTGTCAAGTTGTCATGGATTAGCTTACTGAGGTCGTCTTCCAGTTTTATATCCGATCATCTACTGGAAAATCAAGGTTGTTTCCAGCCATTAGCTAACTCGTATTCCAGAGGAAACATTTTTAACTTTTTTGGGACCTTTTTTGTTTATGTGTGATGTGAAATCGTTACCGGAGCTGCCCTAGAAGGAGTCTTGATAAATTAATCTCCAAGGCAGGAAAAAACAATACTCAGCTTCTTAATTTGTGTTTCCGCTCAATTATATACGTTGATGGTTCAATCATTTTTCTTACCTTATAGACCAGGCTTCTACTTGAATCACTCTCTCTTTTAGCAGTAAAGACATACAAAGTGTTACTTTATCAGTTATTGGTTATTGAACAGATTAACAGTTCTTAAAAGGAAAAAATCATTATAGAACTATTAAAACCAAAAATAAGAAAATCTGAAACTCAAACCAAAGTCATTCCTATCCAACTAGGTTTGCGCTCTGGTTTCGTAGGTTGGACTCCACTAAGAATTTCCTCTTGTTTTGTTGTCTTTTGTAGATAAACTTTTTCTTTTTTTTCTTGTTATTTTATGATATAAATTTTTGTTTTTTATTGAGAATATAAATTTTTTCTTATGACGGTAGATCTAGGAGGATTGAGATTCTCTTTAATAAGATTACTGAATTATGGATTTTAAAATATATTAAAATTTTCTTAAATTCATGTTTATCATTGGACGGGGAATTCGTATATATCTTCTAGATATAATTCTTCCCAAATAATTTAATATACTAAAACAATCCACCATTATTCATTTGATAATTTGATCAAAATCATAAAGTATCGAATTATTGGTTCATTAATTACCAATTTAAAACAAAGCAAATCTGAAATTATTTATAAATATAAGATTACATCTACACGAAACAATGATAAACTAGAGTTCAATCCGCACGTCAGTGCGGATATATTTTTCATTTTATATATGTATAACTAAAAATTTTTAGTATATAATTACATTTTATATAGTGTTATATATTGTATGACTTGATAATCTTATTGTTTTAATTTTTTTATTTGACATAATTAATATATAATGATTTGTTGTATGCATTAAATTTTTTATTAATTATTATTACATACTAATATTTTTCATTTCGATGTAATAAGTTCATAATTTGAAATATTCAAATAGAGGATCACGTACATAATATATGATTTTAAAATTTTAACCGTTTTAACAGTGAGTGATATTTATTAAAATGAAAGCAATTTCGTAAAAATAAAATAGGCTACTTACCAATTTAATATATTTTTTGTTACATTTATTTCATATAGCCTTTCTAATTTAATATAATATATATTATAATTATTAAATTTATAAAATATAGCTTAAAATTTTAATAATTAAAATTAATTTATAATAATATTTAATCACGAAATTAATTCATACTTTCTTTTATTAAAAATATTTAAACTTTTCAGTAAGATCTTGTTAGATTTTTCTCAATAGATTATATTTAAATTGATTTATTATTAATATATTTATTAATTATTAAGATATTTTGAAAATAATATATATTTGATTGATTAGTATAAATAATCCAATATATCATATTAAATAATTAATGAAATAGTCCAACATAACTTTTGTACAGTAGAATTTTTTTGTACTTATCTTTTAATAGAGAAGATACCTTAATTCTACTAGAATTATGTCATAATTGTCCCCTAATGTCTTAAGGATTAGACTTTGCTTTTCATTAATGTATTTGTTAAATTGATTGATAAACAGTTAATGACTAGGTGTTTTGCCTGCACATACAGGCGTAATCATTTTATTGATATATATTATTAGTATGAGCATCATGAATTTAAAGACTAACTTGATAATTTATTCTCTATGCTCTTAATCATCTTTTTTCTTCTTCTTTTTTCTGTTTTATTGTTGTCTTCTTAAATACAAATGAAATACCTAAAATACCTAATTCAGAAAATTTTTGAAAACACAAAACTAAAATAAAGTAAATCAAGAAAAAAGAAAAGATAAAAAGTAAAATTTATAATAATTTAGAAGAAAAACATAAAATAAAAATGAATAGATAAAGATAATATTTTCTTGTATTAATTGATAATTATGTACAAAGATTTATCTTACTATTTTATAAGCTTTTAATGAAAAGATAGGTAATGATCATTATCGGGTAATATCCAAACGCCATCTATACTATTATTACACCTTGATCATTATGTATTCCTCTTTTCTTTTTGACAAAATTTTATTATTATCAACTAAATTATATGATGAAAGTATGAATAAACATAATAATTCATTAAGGACAACAATGACTTTAGCAGCTCCAACTTCAACGTGAGAGCTCCGTTGAGAAAAATCACTTCTCAAATAATAGTATAGATAGATATATAGATTCATATATAAAATTAATATGTAATATATAATTTGTTTATTTTAAAATAATATATATATTTTTGTATTTATAATCTATTTATATTTATATTAATTTTATATTTTTCTTATTGAAAATAATGTATCATATTTTATTTAATTTATACTGTTATATTTTTAATTTGAAATATTATTTTTTCTATTAAATTCAAATATTTAATTTTAAGCTTTATTTTGTTTTTTTTTTACAACAATAGACTACTCTAACAAGGTCCTACCGGTCAAGAAAAGCCAAACCGGAGGTATAGAATCAACATATAACATAGTTGAAGGAGAACTCCTTGCACCACGTGTAAGATTGTCCGCCATTGTATTTTGTGTCCTCGGAATATCTTTGATCTTGAAACTAAGGAAGAAAGTCTTACTTCGGCGAAATTCCTCCATGTGTGTAGTGAATGATGGCCATTCTTCAGGTGACGAGACCATCTCACCAGTTGAGAACAATCCGTTGCAAAAACCACATCTGAGAACTGCAGAGTCTTCATACACTCTATTGCCCAGATCAACGCTTCACATTCTGCATGTAAAGGAGATAGACTACGGCAGAGATTTATTGCCCCCATCATTATGTCCTCTGAATCCATCTGTCTACAATACCATCCTTGTCCCCTGAAGACATCTTGTTCTTTCCAAGCTCCGTCGACATAACAAACTCTGGTTGATCCCAAAGTTTGCCAATCAGTGACATGCTGAAAAGTCTTTGGTGGTTCCTTTATCAATAATTACGCCTCACTCCAAAGTTTTTCCTCAAGCTCCACTATGCGGAGGATTTCTTGGGGATTGCCATTCTTATTCTTATAGATCTTGTCATTTCTGTTTTTCCATATATACCACATAATCCAAGGGAAGTAGTCTGAATCAACATCTTTCGGAAGCCTCCAAAAGAGATAATCCAAACTAGTGAAAACTGATGATGATGGGAAAACTCCAAGGGGAGAAGGGATCTTCGATAAAGCCCTAGTTTGTAAAGCTGGTGGACACTCGAAGAGAACATGATTCACAGATTCTTCCTCAGCTCCACAAATACTACTTCGAAGATCACAATCAATACCGCGACCCTCAAAATTTTGAATACTGGTAGAGAATCAGATAATACTTGCCAAACAAAATACTGTAGCTTTGGAGACCATTTTAGTTTCCAAGACAAAGCCAGTAGAGGTTTTATATTTGGTCCGAACAGTATTATTCGTGGACCTTTGTCAGGATATTAAGTTTCGGTCCTAAAACCTGATTTAACCGAGTACCTTCCAGATTCTGTAAAAGCCCATCCATATGTATCAGGCCTTTGAGTTCGGCTAACCGCCAGACCTCGGATTATCTTAACATCGTCTAGATGAATAAATGCATTAAGCAAATCTACATTCCAAGAACGGTCAATCGGATTGATGAGATCCTCCACAGATAAATACTGGTCTAAAAATTGACCCTGAGTTTTTGGTAGTGCTGACCTCGGGCGAGGAGCAGAAATCCAGGGATCATTCTAGACGGATATTGATTGCCCAGTTCCAATTCTTTTGATTAGCCCTTTTTTAACCAGAGGTAGCGGAACAGATACTTCTCCACCAATAAGATGATGAATAAGATCTATGTTCATCCAGAGGATGAGAATTCCGGAAATATCGTCCTTTGAAAACCTTTGAAGATAAGCATCCCAGGTTATCTATTAACCGCCAGAGTTGCTTTGCCAATAAAGCCGTATTAAAGTCTTGTAGATCTCTGAAGCTCAAACCCCCCTCTTCCTTATGTGCACACATTTTGTCCCATGCAAAGCAGTGAATGCCTTTTTTTATTACTGCTGGCCCCCACCAAAAATGTGCTGTAGTGTTTGTAATATTTTTAGTTACCCCTTTGGGGAGTCTATAACAGAACATCACATGCGTTTGCATAGCTGAAGACACTGATTTGATTAAAACCTCTTTACCACCTCTTGTAAGAAAATGAACTGTCCAACTATTCACCTTATTATTTACTCTATCATTTAAGAAACCAAAAATCTGTATTTTGGAGCCACAAAGACTTTCAGGGATACCCAGATAATTTCCAATACCTCCCAAATTTGAGATACGTAATAAGTTATGAATATTCATTCTAACCTCGTCTGCGACCTTATGACCAAACTGCAACGATGACTTCGAGAAATTAATTTGCTGTCCTGACACCATCTCATAATCTTTAAGTAACTTTAGGATTACTCCATACTCTTGTACCGTGGCCTTACAAAAAAATAAACTATCATCCGCAGATAACAAATGGGAGATTGCTGGGCTGGCCCGAGCTATTTTTAGACCTGTTAACCATTTTTCTCTTTCCTCCTTTCGTATGTTCGCAATAAGAGCTTATGTACATAAGATAAATAAGTACGGTGACAGCGGATCTCCTTGTCGTAAACCTCTCTCTGGAACTATATGTCCTTTAGGCTGCCCATTTAGTAACACCTTGTAACTGACTGAGGAGATACATTGCATCATCAGTGCAACCCATTCCATGGAGAATCCCATTTTCAATAGGATCCGCTGAAGAAAACTCCATTCTACTCTGCCATAGGCCTTACTCATATCTGTCTTGATTGCTAAAAACTTATCCTTACACGAATTGTTTGTTCGAAACCCATGAAACATCTCTTGCGCAATGAGAATGTTATCCGATATTAACCTACCAGAAACAAAGGCCGATTGAGTTTCCGAGATCAAATTTGGCAGTAATCCTTTGAGCCGCTGACATAACACCTTAGATATAATTTTATAACCCACATTGCACAAACTGATAGGTTTAAGTTCTGTCGTCCTGTTTGGTCTCTCTGTTTTTGGGATAAGACAAATATTTGTTAGGTTCAATCTACCATCAAAATTTCCAGTTCGCAAAAACTCGTTAACCATAGAAACTACATCATCCTTAATCACTGGCAAAGATTGTTGATAAAAAAGAGCTGTCATACCGTCTGGCCCCGGAGCTTTTTCCGGATGCATCATAAATAGTGCCGCACGTACCTCCTCTTCTGTAGCCGTGGACATTCTGTAGCCACATATATTGTTTGAATATATTGTTTGAATATTGATACGTGCTCAAATTACCCTAGAGAAACTTTACTCTCATCAAAAGAGGTCATGTTGTAGTATTTAGGGATCGAATCCACATGGAGCTAAGGAACACACTAGATCTTATTGTAACAAAGCTAGGTCAAAGATTTCAAAGCAGTAAATAGCAAGTAAACTTAGAATTGGTGAGCAAGACAATTACTCAATTGATTGATTTGGTGTTAAACAATTATGGTGAAGGTGTTAGACAAGGATTACTATTCAGGTTATCAGGATTATAATAGTATGAATGCTTATATGAGATGCTTGCATGATATTAAAGAACCCAGCTATAACAATAACTTTAACTGTCGTCCTAGGTCATCTAATACTAGAACCGATGAAACTCCCACTGGCGAGACATAGTAAGGCGTCGATCGACCTGCTGTTGCACGTATCGATCGACAGTGCCTCGCGTCAATCGATCGATGACTCTATAGGAGTATCGATCGATACGCTTCTAGTAAGCTTTAAGTACGATGGCTGATTAGCAGTTCGCTTAAGGAGTTTGCCAAATCAGATGTCGCTTGTTTCCAGCAAATTCATAAGCTCAAAGAAGATGGATCCAAGGATAATATCCACTGTTATCATGTATAGGGTAGCTACTCCTATACAAGCATTAAGAGTAATCTTCTAAGATGAATATCACATACTTAAGTATTCATATTTGGGGCTAATCCCTCAAAACCTATTTGAATCCTAGATCTAACAAAGGTGTTTACTCAGATATGACCAGGCAAAACATCATAACAATAAAATAAAACTGCATAGATAGAATAGATAGAAAATAAAGGTGTTCAAGAAAGCTCTCAATTGTAACTCTCTCTCTCTCTCACAAAACAATAGAAAAGAAACTCTCAAAAGAACCAAAAGACCTAGAACTATGAAATTTTAGAAAAGACTTTTTGAAAACTGTAAACTCTCTAAAACTCTTGCTTCTGCCAAAACACTTAGCCAAAGCATAAATACTTAAAATTAGGTTAAAACTCGTCAGGGGTATCTTGGTAAATTGATGAAGTCTTGGGCTTCAAGTCGGCTGTGACCAAACTGGAATTTTGTGTGTTGAATATCGATCGATTATACTGAAGGTTTATCGATCGACGCATCTCTCTCCGTGTCGACCTTGAGTGGTCGATATGGTCATCTCGGGATAAATCTCTAAAATGCTCCAAAATGCTCCAAAAACATCATCTTTTCTCCAATTACTCTTGAACCTGTAAATATGCATTCTAGACTCCAAAATAGGTTAAATGTATCCTAAATCTATCATATACCATGACTAAAATCAGGTCAAATTCATGGTATATCAACTCTCCCAGACTTAACCTTTTGTTTGTCCTCAAGCAAAAACAACTGGTAGTCTCTCTGGAAAAGTTTTGAAGACAGCAAGGACTCAAAAAGTTTAAAAATCTCTGTCATATCTTCCTAGTAGTGCAAGTCAAGTCGAGATCATTCTAACTACAAAAGCACATTATACCATATCCTAGTATAGCAACCAATTTCTCCTAGTCAACAACTTAACCAATCATATCTGATATTCTGCTCTACTAACCTCATTTCTTGCATAAAATAAAAGTGTAGGCTTTACCTTGGGAGTATCGATCAAAGGACACATGGGTTCTTACTCAAACAAGTTTCTGAACACACATGTAGTCTTCTCTGATCTCTTTCTTCCCTTTTTTTCTCTTCTCTGAATCCTTATAGTTTCAATTTCAATGAACATTGATGCTGATGCAATCCATCTTGTTCATCTTATTTGACTTTCTACTTTTATAGCTCTTTTTTGACACAGTGTAGCGAATAATGGAGTCACAGGAGACACTCATATCCCTCGTTTCCACAATGTGTGATCATTTCTCTCAGAATTAGAATAATGGGGTCACAGGAGACACTCCTATCCCTCTGCATCTTCCAGGAAATCATCTCAATCTTTTATATCTAGGATGCTTGAAGAGAGAGAGAGAAGGGAACCAGAAACATACAGTATTTTACCTTCCAGACTTGCAGGAGGAACCCGATCCAATGTATACCAAACCCCAAGACAAGCAGGTAATGTCAGTATTAGGTTGGAGGTCAGCTTTGGCTCCTTCAAACACTCTTAGTAGGTGCGAACATAGTAGACAGGCTGATCCACTTTAGTATCTTAGTACTTCTGCAATCAATGAACCTAAGACTGGTGTAGAAAGTGGTTAAATTACAAGTAATAAACTAGATAAGATCATTGTCCCTTTCTTGAATCAATAAAAAATCTTAAATAAGACTCAAAATAGTAGATAAATAATAGATAATCACTAATAATCTCCTCAGGCATAAATTACACTGTCCCCAGTGTAAACCAGTCGGAGTTGATAGAAAACTATAGTATAAAGGCGAAATTGAACAAGTTAGAACGTTATACCTGACCGATACCATATCGATCGATGAAGATGAAAGCGTGTCGATCGTGGTGGATGTAGGGCTGTCGATCGATGTCCACTTGGTCGCATCGGTCGATAGAGATGGTAAACGTCTACTCGGATCTTTTTTTTTAAAATAAAAACGAAAATAAATGTTAGTAATGCATAAAATAAATGAGATTACCTAATAGTGGGTTGCCTCCCACTCAGCGCTTTTTTATAGTCATTTAGCTTGACTTTGGAGGTTGAATGGCTTAGTTGGTGTGGAAGAAGTTGTTTGCTGGTGTGCAAACATCCTCTTGTTATGTGGACTGAGTTGTAGTGAGGCTTCTTGTGGCATCATCTGACATGCTTCATCTCTTTTTCGTATCCTCTAACTCATCTTTCAACAAGTGTAGCCTCCTCTCAAAGTTCTTAATGTTGAACTGCTGCTTTTCAAGCTGATCATAAGCATTCCTTGATGGCTCTGACAGTTCTTCATGTATTAAAGGTAGCACACCCAATGTGTCCGTAATGGTTGTATGTCGGACTGATGGTGTATCAGTATCGATCGATGCTGTAGCATTGATGTCGATCGATGTCATAGTGCCCTCGTCGATCGATGTATGGGATGGCATATCAGTCGATGTGAAGGGTGAAGGGCGAGTTGCAAGTTGTCTCTGAATAGCCTTGATCTCCTTGTATATCCCTTCTATCCTTGATTGAAGAGTAGCAATGCTGCCGTCGAAAGGGAAATAGATGTCATCAAACTTCCTGTAGTATTCATTCTCTTAATAATCTAGGGCTTCATAGATCTCAGCTATCATCTTGTCAACTTCTCTCTTAGTGTAGGTAGCTCTTCTTCTTTGAGTGGCTGGGTAATCTGTTGTGTCTGACCAGCTTCTCTTCTTTCTCTGATAATTATCATAAGCTCTAGCTCCATACTTTGGTTTGTAGTGGAATTCTGTATTCCATCCATCATGCGTGCTTCTCATCATATCGATCGATATGGTCTTGTCCATGTCGATCGATTGTTGCCTCTTCTGCTTGTTGTGGAGTAGATGCATTTTTCTTTGCATCAATTCAAAGCTCTTTGCTATCCAGTTGAGGTTGGTGGTGAGGCGGCACTGGAACATGTCAAGACTCTTCTGTATAACTTGTTCTTCCCATCTGTTGTCTGTCTTGATGATGTTGAGTAGCTCTGTTTTTATGGAAGTGTATTGTTCCTGAAGATCGGTACAGATCGACGTGCGGTTATCATTGTCGATCGATTGTTGCTGGTTCTCTGCTGGTGCTTGATCAGGATCGATCGATGTGCTGGTAGGCATGTCGGTCGATGGAGATGTCTCTTGTTGAAAATCAAGCTGATTCTGAATCGTGTCCATCTCCTGCTGTAAATCATCCATTCGTGCTTCGAGTGCATTCATATCATCACTCATTGGATAGTAGGAACTACCAAATTGTTCTTCATAAGAACACAACTTCTCTTCCAGTCTTGCAAAGCGCGTATCGATCGATTTCTTGAAGTTGGTGTCGATCGATCTAGGGTAAGCTGCATCGGTCGATGGTATCCATCGGTCATCAGTCGATGTCAAAGGGTTCCAGGGCTTCCATGCTGAAGCTCCTTGTGGTTGCTGCTTCATAGTGGTGATATCATCTGCAAGCTCCTTCATGGTCTTGGTCAACCATGTAATCTTGTCATTGAGTGGATGGTAGACACTATCAAGTTTGCACTTGAAATCATTCATTGAATCATACTGAATGGTGTAGATATTATTGAGCTTCTCATCCATCTCTGCTCTGCTGTAAGGGTCTGGATCTGGAGGTGTAGCTTGAGTGAATAGGTTGCCTTGTCCATTGGCCATGGAAAGAATATCTGTGATGTCTTCCTTGGATACTTGTAGGAGACGTCCATCCATAGCTCTTGCATTGCCTTCTTGATCTCTGAAAATACCAAACTCACCAGGGGTTAGATATCAATAACCTAACTTATCATTATGTAAATCGAATGGTAAGGGTTGAGTATCGATCGATGCATTAGAATGCTCGTCGATCGATGTCGTGGTGTGTAGCTGCTGGTGAAGATTGCGGCTGGATTCTTCTCCATATGGCTGAGGGTTGGAAGGTTGCTGATGCATCTTATCTGCTTCTAGGGTTTGTGAATCTGTTTCTACCCCGTGGCTTCTTTTATAGTAGTAATTATCAACCAAATTTCCAAATTTGAGATTTCCATTTTTCTCAAAGTCGGTTCCACTCATATCAATCGATGCGTCATGATGTATGTTGATCGATTCTTCTTCTTTCTGCCCTCGTCTTAGACCGGTATCGATCGATGCTGATGGTTTAGCGTCGATCGATTCGTGTAGCATGGTTTCGTATGATCTGGATCCATCTCTAGTAAGAACTCCTTGGTGGTCTGTAGATGGTTCTTCCTTGCGGTTCTCACTGAATTCTTCCACATACTGGGAAGGTGTAGTAGCTTCTAGGGCAAAGATCGGATAGCAGTAAGCTGGCCAGTCGTCTCGCGTCTTGGAAACTGTCGTATCGATCGATGTGTAGTAACTGGTGTCGATCGATTTCCCTGTGTCTGATCTTGGAATCGGTTTGAGAATGGTGTCATCTTTGTAGGCAGATGGTCTTGTTGGAATGAACTCGTAAGGGACATAGTGGATGGGTATTGCATCTCTATTAATGAAAGAGTACTCAATCTCTCTTTCTTCCTAATAATCTTCATCATACTCATCATCTCTTGTATCCATTGGAGGGTGGTATAGCTCAGCTTCTCTGCGGATATATGAATATGGTATATTCCTGTTGTAATCCTCATCGTACTATTCTTCTCTGCGATTGAATGAGTATCCAGTATCTCTTTCTCTTATGTAGTCCTCATCATAACTCATCATCTTGTGTCTCTACTGCGTATGTAGGCTGGTAGTAGTCTGATTCCCAACTCCCATCTAAGTAATCACCTGGAAAGTGATCAACTTCGTACATAGGTGTACTATCAATCGATGTGGAGTGAAAACTGTTGCTTGTATCGATCGATGTGATGACTGGACCGTCGATCGATGTGTACCAGTTGGATCGATCGATGTGTCGGTATTGGTGCCGATCGATTCGAGTACTCTGTCTCGAACTCCTCTACACAGTAGCATGTTGTTACGAGTTTTGCTTCATCTGGAAGCTGGTTGCAGAACATCTTTGGCTTGACAACTCTGACTAGATCATAGTAAATCTCTGGGTTGATGAGTGTCAAACACATCTGGCTTGTTCGCGAATTGCAGACGGCTCCCACAGTAGCTAGGAATGCTCTTCCAAATAGTAAAGAAGAATTCCAATTTAACTTGATGTATAGGACATGAAAGTCAACTGGAACTAGTGTATTACCAATCTATACCTCAAGATCTCTGATGATTCCTAATGAACTTCTTCTAGAACAATATACAAAGTAGAATGATTCTTTGGAAGGTTCCACCTTCAGACCTAACTGGTCTGCCATAACCTTAGGTAGGATGCTGACTGATGCTCCTGTATCACATAGTGCATGTGAGAATTCAATACCTTGCACTATGCATGAAATAACGAACTCTCCAGGGTCACTCTTCTTCTTCAATGTGATCTTCTTCACATCTTCTCTGATTTGATTGAACATCTTTTCAATATCAGCTTCTGTTACTCTGGTTTCTCTGAAGAACATCCACAATCTGTGTGTGAAGTATGCCTCCTCAAAGGGTCTCTCTGCTGGAATACTAAGAACTCTTTTCTTGAAGTTTTCCAACTCCTTTGCATTAGCTTCTCTTTTAAAGTGCTTAGGAATCTTCTCTTTCCTTTTTCCTAGGGTTCTCTTTGCACTTTTCTTTTCTATCTCCATAGGCTCTGATGTATCTTTAGCTTCTTCTTGTGGGTTGTCTGTAGGTTTGGGTCGGCCTCTGAGTGCATGGAGTTGGGTTGCATCTATCCTTGGTAGTTGCACTCGCTGTTTGATGGTTGTATATCGATTGATTTCTGAAGTAGCAGGTCGATCGATTTCTGGTTGGCTTGGGCGATCGATGTCATCCTCGTGAGATCGATCGATAAAAGGGTGGAGTGGGTTTGGGTGCCTTGCTGCGAACTCTGCGTGCGTCATAATCCGGACTGGTCTGTTCGTAGCCGTAGACTCTGTAGACTCTGTCGATCAATGTGGAATTTCAAACATCGATCAATAATCATCTTCCCATGTCGATCGATGATCATCGTCTGGCGTCGGTCGACACCAGTGAGAACTGCCGATACTCTTGGAGCTCTCAACTTCAAAGTCTTCTTCTTGGGGTAACTCATGCTCGTCCACTTGCCAGAAATGATCTACTGTGATGGCATTGATGTGGTGCCTGATGAGATCTTCCTCTCTCCCTTTTATTAAGGCTTCTTGCCTCTTAATAACTTCTGTTGTTTGGATCACCTGTGTCTATAGCTTCTTCACGTGGGTGCTCAAGGTGTCAAACTTCACATTCAGACTATTGTAAGCAGCATCTATCTTTCCATTAAAATCCACAGTAAGCCTCTGCTGACCCTCTAGAACTGAATTAAGCATTGCTTCAATCTTGCTTTCCTGAGTAGGTGGTGGTGGATTATGGTAGAAAGAATTGTTGAGATTCTTGTTGTTGCTGTTGCTGAAGGGTTTCATTGTGAATTCTGATTGTAGTTGCTTCTCTGACTGTTGCCATAGAAGTTCATGTTTCCATTCTGATTCCCAAGCCTCTGAAATCCTTCTATGTAATTCACTTATTCTTCATATCTCTCCTCATCAGTCTCTATAGCTTCTACATCTTCTGCAAAACTAACGTGCTTCACTAGAAGCTTGTTGACACTGCTCAACTTGGCTCTCACATCGTCCAACTGCTCCTTCCCAAGGGCATTGGCCGATTTTCTTCTCTCATAATCAGTGTTCTTGGTTCCGTTGCTAGTTGTCAAGTTCTCAATAAGTCTCACAGCCTCTCTCGGATTCATGGTGTTGAAATTTCCTTCACTAGCTGTGTCTAGTGCTGTCTGATAGGCCAGATGTAATCCTCTGAAGAAAGTGCTGAGTAGCTGCACTTCATTGAATCTGTGGTGTGGACAATCTCTCTGATAAGACTTGAAACGAACCCAACAATGTCTGAAAGGTTCTGTATGCTCTTGCATGAATGTGACAATCTTGCTTCTCACCTCTTCTGCGCGTGCCTCATCAAAGAAATTAATCAAGAAATCATTCTTGATATCCTCCCAGGATGTAAGAGATCATGGTGGTAGTTGCTTAAGCCATTGCAAAGCTTCTCCAGTAAGAGAGTATTTGAAAAGCTTGCAAAGTAGGTAGTCAGCTGGGACTCCATTGACTTTGATAGCAGATATAAGATCCTCGTACCTCTCTAGATGGTCCATAGGATGCTCATTGGATGCTCCACTGTAAGGTGTTTATCCTACAAGTGTGTAGTATTGAGGCTTCACCTCAAAATCAGTCCTCTGTATGTCTAGAGGACAGATAGCAGATCTGTTGGCGTAGTATTGATCTCGATGGTTGTAATCAGCCATTGATCTGTTTCTATTGGCTTCTTCTGCAGCTCGGGCATTGGCTGCAGCAGCCTCAGCTTCTGGATCAGAGATTGCAGCCCCCTGATCATTAATTCTCTGACTTACTGCATTACGCAGGTGACCTTCTTGGTCACGCAGGTTACCTTTATTGTCTTGCATGAGTATCAGTGTCGCTACCATGTTTTGCGGCTCGGTATCGATCGATAAGCGGATAGCGGTATCGGTCGATGTCGGATGAAAGATGTTGGTTGACGGGTATTGAAAAGTATCGGTCGATGTGGATGAACGAGTATCGGTCGATGTCGGATGAATGAGATCGGTCGATGTCGGTGAACGGTTATCGGTCGACGGTGCTGAGACTCGGTAGATGGTTGTTGATGAATATTGGTCGATGCACAAGCTTATGTATCGATCGATGTGGAACGAATCTGTTTGCGGATTGAACGTTCCAAAGCAGCTGGATCAGTAGACAAAAGTTCCTTGTTCTTTTTGCTTCTTGTTATGCTGGGCATGCACCTGAAAAGAAAATAAATTTTTTATCAGTAACAAGTAGTAAAGTAAAAGAAAACCTAGACTTAAATAAAATCTAATGGCGATCAAAGTTCCCCGGCAACGGCGCCAAATTTGGTACTTGCTCAAATTACCCTAAATCAACTTTACTCTCATCAAAAGAGGTCAAGTTGTAGTACTTAGGGATCGAATCCACAGGGAGCTAGGGAACACACTAGATCTTATTATAACAAAGTTAGGTCAAAGATTTCAAAGCAGTAAATAGCAAGTAAACTTAGAATTGGTGAGCAAGACAATTACTCAAGTGATTGATTTGGTGTTAAACAATTATGGTGAAGGTGTTAGACTAGGATTACTATTCAGGTTATCAGGATTATAATAGTATGAATGTTTATATGAGATGCTTGCATGATATTAAAGAACCCAGCTATAACAATAACTTTAATTGTCTTTCTAGGTTATCTAATACTAGAACCGATGAAACTCCCATTGGAGAGACATAGGAAGGCGTTGATCGACCTGCTGTTGCACGTATCGATCGACAATGCCTCGCGTCAAGTATCGATCGATACGCTTCTAGTAAGCTTTAAGTACGATGGCTGGTTAACAGTTCACTTAAGGAGTTTGCCAAATCCGCTGTCGCTTGTTTCCAGCAAATTCCTAAGCTCAAAGAAGATAGATCCAAAGATAATATCCACTGTTATCATGTATAGGGTAGCTACTCCTATACAAGCATAAGAGCAATCTTCTAAGATGAATATCACATGCTCAAGTATTCATATTTGGGGCTAATCCCTCAAAACCTATTTGAATCCTAGATCTAACAAAGATGTTTACTCAGACATGGTCAAGCAAAACATAATAACAATAAAATAAAACTGCATAGATAGAATAGATAGAAAATAAAGGTGTTCAAGAAAGCTCTCAATTGTAACTTTCTCTCTCACAAAACAATAGAAAAGAAACTCTCAAAAGAACCAAAAGACCTAGAACTAAAACTTTAGAAAAGACTTTTTGAAAACTGTAAACTCTCTAAAACTTTTGATTCTGCCAAAACACTTAGACAAAGCATAAATACTTAAAATTAGGTTAAAACTCGTCAGGGGTATCTTGGTAAATTGGATGAAGTCTTGGACTTCAAGTCGGCTGTGATCAAACTGGGCTTCTGTGTGTTGAATATCGATCGATTACACTGAAGGTGTATCGATCGACGCGTCTCTCTCCGTGTCGACCTTGAGTGGTCGATATGGTCATCTCGGGATAAATCTCTAAAATGCTCCAAAATGCTCTAAAAACATCATCTTTTCTCCAATTGCTCATGAACCTGTAAATATGCATTCTAGACTCTAAAATAGGTTAAATGTATCCTAAATCTATCATATACCATGACTAAAATCAGGTCAAATTCATGGTATATCAAATATATACATAATATTTTGACGTTATAAAATATAATAAATTAATTATATATAATTATTTACAAAACATTATATATTTAATTGCTAATGCTCTCCCAAAAGGTCCATCTAAAAGCATTAAATAAAAACCATTTGAAAAGCATTTGCATCTTTTAAATTTTTTTCTAAATACTATTGTAATAATATTTGACTAGGTTAAGAGCCGCACCTTGTGTGGAACGAACATTTGATATACAAATCTTTTTACTTAGATTATTATTTATTTTATATTTTTACTTATTGTAAAATAATAAATAATAAATATATATTGAATAACTGAGAAGAAAAAATTATTACATATAATTAAATTGGCACGAACACATAAATCAAAATAATCATTCTTTTATGATAAATAAATCATATTTACCTATTTTTCTATGGCATATATTTAAATTTAAATGCTATTAACATACATATATAGTATAATTTTTAATATGGTTCTATTAAATAAGATTTCGTACTCATATAATTTTATGATCATTTTTATTTTTTACAACAAAAATTTTAAACTGCTGCACACAAAAATTTCAATGTGGATTTTTAATAATTTTAGTAATTTATATTCGTATTTAAAAATTCAATACAAATTATAAAATTAGAATATTAGGTTCTCAATTCTTGTTTAATGCAAAGTTAAGAGCTTAAGTATTTACTTTTATATGGTCTATAATTTCGTTTAAACAGTTTTAATATATATATATATACTTTTAATAAAATATCTATTAAATGAAAATTACTATTCATATCGTTTTTGTCATTTGTATTTTGTTTTAACAAAAATTTAAATCATTGATCACAAAGTTTTAAATGTGAGACTTTTAACAATTTTAGTAATTTAAAGTAGTTTCTAAAAATTCAAATTAGAACATATACAAATAAATCTAAATTTTTATTATATGGTGAATATGATTGTTTCATTTATTTTAATAATATAAAATTTAAAAAATGATGAAGGATATAAAAATCATATTAGGTAATTATGTAGCTTTTATTTAAAGAAAGAAAGAAAATGTCTTTAATTTATGATTAATTTAATAAAAATATAGTATATGTTTAGATCAAGTGATTATAAGAATTATTCTGGTGATAACACATGTCATATGTAAAAAATTGGAATGTTACTCTTTTAATAAATAAGTGTTTGTATAGTAAAGACCATAATGCTTTTCTAATGCTTTGCCAATCATGAACCACATTTAAAATGAGTTATATAAATAAGTGTTTTTACGTCTGGCCCTGTGGAAGGATCCACGGTCGGACCAAAAAATCTGTAACCCGCTAGATAATCTGGTTTGGGTTTTAGTCTGCTAAAAACCTTTAAACTCGGCAACCTGGTTATCGGTTAAACCACATGATGAACTAATAACTAATTTTTATTTGTTTTTTCTTAGGTGTTTAATTACTTTATTAAATATGTTTTTTATTCAAAATAAAAATTTATATTTTTTTTTTAATTTTAGGTTTTCTCGTGAAATTTTCATTTTTCTTACTGGCACATATATTCTATATCTGTTTCCGTTTTCTTTTTCATTTTTTGCTTATTTTTTTTACCGTGAATAACATTTGTTTTAGAGTTTTAGGTTCTAACGCCTATCATATAAACTGTATTTTTGTAGTTTTTTCGTGAATCATAGATTTATCTTGTTTTCTTGATTTTACATGTTTTTAAATAAGTAACGTTTTATCGTCGATCAAAGTCATTAATCTTATTTAATTTTTAAAACTATAGATACTATTGACTAAACTATTTTATTGTGATATTTAGATTTTGATGAACATTTCATTATGCCATCTAAAACTGAAATAGTAAAAATGATAGAAATAACCAAAATTAGTTAATGAGATTTGATATTAATTTATTTTTGTTATCGAAAATCTATTACAATATTAATGTTTTACCTTAGGTTTATTTTGTATTTTTATTTTAATTTTACTATTCATATTAGTATATTTAAAACTTAAGAAATCTATGTTTTGCTATGCTCATTATATGTCCTAACTCATAACTTCTTACAAAAATGTTAAAGAATTTATATTATTTTAAATATTTTTTATATGAAACAAAATTTAAAATAAAGAAATAAATTTAAATATTTCTATTATTTTTCAAGAAATGTGATTTTCTCTTATATTTTTAATAGTTAAATAGATTTTGATCCGCGTACCCGCGCGGTGTATTTTTTCAAAAATATGTTACTATTTATTTTTTCATGTCAATATTAAGGTTGGGCAAAAAACCCGAATAGGAAGAACCAAACTGATCCCGATCTGAAAAAGTAGTAACAAACCCGGACAAAAATTGATTAAATATCCGAATTATTCAAAATTTTGGTTTTTAGAGAACCAAAACCGAATTGATCCGAACCGAAGTATTCAGGGTACCCGAATGTATCTAAAATAGATTTATATACTTATATATATTAATTAGTTTTTAGATTTAATGTATATAAGAACATCCACAATATATATGATATTTTTAAGTTGGTTTAACTACTTGAAAATATATACAATAGTCAAAAGTAAATATCTAAAATAGTTAAATTATACTCAAAACACCAAAAATACTTAAAATAATTACTGATTATCTATCCAAATATTTAAACCAAACTCATTTATATAATAAGTTTAGATATTCTGGACATATGTTATTCAAATTTACATGTAATATATTATTTTGTTTATAGATTTTGAGAAAATTAAAGTATATAATGAATTTAAAATTTTAAAAATAATTTAAATGGATTATTCGAATCTGAACCGAACCCGCAAAGATCCGAATCGAACCCAAACCAAAATTTAGAAATATCTGAATAGGGATGAATTCTTTGAACCCGGAAACCCAAAACCCAAACACACCCGCATCGAACCCGAATGGGTACCCGAACGTCCAACCCCTAGTCACTATTATATATCATATATGTGTCATCATATAATTAATCGTATTTTATAAGCAATCATATAATTAATAATATTTTATACGTACCATCATATAAATAATCACATATAATATATTTTTAAAAATTAATGTGAAATAGAAAAACCATAATTTAAGTTGGTATATGAAATTGGGCTTTGTATTGTATTTTTCTTATATATATTAAAATATGTTTTAATAATTGTTATTGGAAATTATTTTAGTAAAATTCAATTTTTGAATATATGTATAGTTTTGAATCATTTTTATTTAAATCAACTTTAAATTATTATTTTAATTTGAAATATGTATATAAAGTTTAAATTTTGTTTTATGATTATTTTAAACAAAATATATTTTTAGGTAATAAACTTCCAAATTTTCTTAATAACATAAGCCCCTTACTTTTTTTCTTAATATACTACTATTCATGATTCCAAACAAACTTCTTTTTAAAAACAGCTATCCAAGTTTCCAAGCAAACCTCTTTTTTAAAACTGTTATCCAAATTTCCAAACAAATCTATTTTTAAAGTCTGCTATTCATATTGCCAAACAAAATTAAAAGGTATTTCTACTTTAATAAGATAGATATATATATATTAAGATTAATTAATTTACTTACTTGTGGTTCGTTGATCCAATAACCCGGTGACCTGATAAATTGTCCGATTCAATGTTGTGATCTGGTTTAAAAACATTAGTTGATATTAATAATGACAAGATTCATGGATGGCTGATGTGAGTGTTTAAATAAATATTGCAAACTTTATTTAAAAACTTAATTGTCACAACTCTGTAATGACGCTTACAGAAGTGTTTGGACGATCATAATAAAACCTAGGGGTGGGTGGACGCAAGGCGAGTACTTGCATTTTTATGTATATTTGATACTTGCCTTGTTTTGAAAGAGTAATGAATTTTTCGACTTGTACTTGCCTTGTTGGAAACGAGTATTTGTTATTTCGAGTACTTGTCCAAAAATATGTTACTTACAAGTTATTTGCTTTGTTCAATTATTTACTACTTACAAATACTTATGAATTATTTAGATATATTTTCAAAAGAATTACTTAATAGTTAATATTCTATCAGAGAATGATGAAATTTCGTTTTGTTTACTCGACATGATAAAAATACGAGAGTTATTTCAAATAAAATATTTGTACCTAATATAAAAAAGGAATAGAATACATATATATTTTAATATGAAAGTACTGTTTACTTCTTATAACATAGAAATATCAGTTTATGACTTTGGTTTTTATAGTTTAATTATCATTTTTTCAGTCGTAATACAAGTAAGGAGTAATATCAAGGCTAGTCGTTAACTTTTTTGTGATACTTGTTACTTGCTTTATACTTGCAAGTAACAAAACTCAACGACTTCATACTTGGCAATGACGAGTACTTGAAAAATCGAGGCGAATATAGATCAAGTAACGGGAATAAGGCAAGTAACGAGTATTCGTGCCCAACCCTAATAAAACCCAAATAAGTATTTTATATTAGGAGTCTGATTGGTAACTAGCAGCGCAAAAAAAGTAATTAAAGTGGAGTAAACGAGTGAAAAAAAAGTAAACAATCCCCTATATATTATTTTAGGAGCATTGTAAACAACTAACCTTTACTTGATGTGTGATTTACAAGAGTGCCATTTACACTTGTCACATCCACAAGCACTCTTAACCCCTATATTTAAAAAGCCTTAGTTAACTAGCCTAATTACATCAATTGCCATTGGTAAGTTGTTTATGTAGCCTACCATAATTATATATCCCCTTTGTTATAACTGATTGTATGTATGAATATGGACTTCGACTACAATGCATTATATTAGATCTGATTATAAAACGTGATGATAGAGACGATATATGTTATAAAATACGATATAACCACACTATGTTATGAACACGATATATGTTAATTGTATTAAAATATAACGTGTTTAGTTTTTTAGAATCATACGAACTATTAAAATTATATTTACAGTATCTTATTTTATATTGTTTTTGTTTTTTATTTTAATAAATAAAAAAAATATATTGTATCTAATACATCAGATATAGCACGATAAACTATTATATATATATATTATAGGAAGAAGATATATATTTTCTCATAGAGAGTTTTGAATTAGATATAGCACGATATATATGTAGATATATATTAGATATATGTATATATATATATATAGGATCTGAATGATTTTGGTCAACTAAAATCACATTTAGTTGAATAAAATCTGCATGATTTTAGTGTTTCGATTTTAATGTCAATCACTAAATTCTGATTAGTCGGAAGATTAAAACATGACATTTTTATTTTGATCTTACATCTCAAGATATATGTTAATTGTATTAAAATATAACGTGTTTAGTTTTTTAGAATCATACGAACTATTAAAATTATATTTACAGTATCTTATTTTATATTGTTTTTGTTTTTTATTTTAATAAATAAAAAAAATATATTGTATCTAATACATCAGATATAGCACGATAAACTATTATATATATATATTATAGGAAGAAGATATATATTTTCTCATAGAGAGTTTTGAATTAGATATAGCACGATATATATGTAGATATATATTAGATATATGTATATATATATATATAGGATCTGAATGATTTTGGTCAACTAAAATCACGCATTTAGTTGAATAAAATCTGCATGATTTTAGTGTTTCCGATTTTAATGTCAATCACTAAATTCTGATTAGTCGGAAGATTAAAACATGACATTTTTATTTTGATCTTACATCTCAAGATATATGTTAATTATTTTAAAATATAATGTGTTTAATTTTTTAGAATAATACAAACTACTAAAATTATATTTACAGTATCTTATTTTATATTGTATTTGTTTTTTATTATAATAAATAATGTATATATATATATATATTGTATCTAATACATCAGATATAGCACGATAAAACTATTATATATATTATAGGAAGAAATATATATTTTCTCATAGAGAATTTCGAATTAGATATAGCACGATATATATGTATATATATATATATATATATTAGATACATGTGTATATATATATTAGAATTTAATTCTAGGTCATTTGGTTATAAGATCTGCATGATTTTGGTCAACTAAAATCACGCATTTAGTTGAATAAAATCTGCATGATTTTGTTGTTTCCGACTTTAATGTCAATCACTAAATTCTGATTAATCAGAAGATTAAAACATGACATTTTTAGTTAAAACAACAAAAAAACTTCTCTGTGATTCATGTTTTTTATTTCTATATAAAAATTATATATGGGATCTGATGTCAATCACGTATTTATAGGTGATTTTTGAATTGATTTTCCTCAAAATTCGATCTCATTATGAATAGAATCACACATTAAGTTGAATAAAATCTGTTTGATTTGCTTGTAATTTAAATGTCAACCACGAAATTGATTGAATTTACAAAGCAATTACATCAAAACACAATTTCGGAAGTAAGATTCTAATTATGTCAATTTATGAATTTTACTTTATAGATAATTGATGTGCGATTTAATTATGTATTTATTACTCACCTATGAGGATTGCATATATGAATATGAATCTGAACGAGCTGATTGTACTCACAATTGTCTCCTTCTCAAAATTCTTATACCACTACATCCAATCAATCACAAAATCATGGTCTTTAACCCCGTTTCCGACTTTTAGTCCTTTAAGACAATGTGGAGAGTGATGGTGGGTACTGTCTGATTGTGGAAGCTATTCTCTGCAGCCGGTGGCCTAACTATTGAAAAGGTTTTCATTGATCTTAATGTAAGTTGGCTTAGAATATTTATTGATTTTATTTCTGTACACTTAACCCCAAGATTAAATTTTAATTTTGTATAATAAAAACTATAGGAGGATAAGATTCATGCTACAGTTAAGAAAGAATTGGTAAATCAATTCGATCGTCTACTAGAACAAGGAAAAACCTTGACTTTAACCAATTTTTCTCTGACTCATTCTTCTAGCTCATACCGGACAACTAGACTAATTCATTTTAGCTTCAATTTCTTTATGATCATAATAGGATTGCAAATGGAGAGTTCTGAAGACACTATTCACCGCATATGTTATTCTAAATTTTAATTTTTTTCTTTATTATTTTTGGATTCTGAAGGGTTTTATTATTCTATTGCTTATTTTTTTGTTTTATCTTTACTTAATAATTTATATCATATTAGTTCTCGCTTACTCTTATGTCAATCATTGACTCTCTTCCACTACCTCGATGACAAATAAACTATAATATAAACAAGTTAAAAAAATGTGTTTTTTTTTGTAATATGCACCATTTAATCTATTATGTATAAATTAAAATTAATAATTTGTTTTAATCTACTCACACCGCGCAGGGCGCGGGCTACCACCTAGTATTATAATTAAAAAGTGAAAAGGGGAATTCAGTTTTAATGAGTGAGGGCAAAAAGTAACTCATTTACCCTTTATTGAATAGTAAGATAATTTAAAAATCATTAAATCTGGTTTTACCTGATTGGTAGAATTTCAGCTGAAAGTGGAGTAAATGTTTTTCACCCATAAAAATGATCGCTATTAGTGTCATTGAGTCATACCCCAGATTAGGCCTGAACATATTTTCTGGATCCGAAGATCCAAACTGGTAATGATTCGAAAAATCGAGTTTCGGATCGGATCCGGATATGGTAAAATACTCGATTGGGTATGCTTTCATTTATGTTTCAGGTATCAGGTCGGATCGGGTACCCGAGATCCGAACAACTATCAGAAAAAATCTGATTCTTAGTTCATCGACTCATTTAAGATAGGTAGGTTTTAGTTTGTTCAAGATGGTTTTTATTTTTTGTGAGTTAGTTTAAGTCTGCTTTTATTTAGTTTCAGAGTTCTGGTATTTATAGGTCTACTCTCTTATAATTGATTTGTTTATTCGGATAATTCTGGTAAAAAGCACCCATTTCGGATCTGTTCGGATAAATACAGTTAAACCGGAACCGACTTTTCTACAGTTACTTCGTATGCAACCAGATCTGAACCATACCGAACCGTATCCAAACTGAAATTTTAAATTATCTGATCGGTTCTATTTTCTCTAGTTCTGAAATCCGAAAACCCGATCCGGATCCGAACCAGTAATCCGAATACCCAAGCTTACCCCAGATGTTATTTCCACTCCCACCTAGCAATAACAATTCCCCCTAAGTCCTAGGCCTACCCCAGATGTTATTTCCACTTCCACCCAGCAATAACAATCCCCCCTAATTCCTTTATAATCGTTCAAAATAGTTTAGATTTCACATAAAGACTTATTGTAAACTTTTTTTTTTATAATCAAAATCTTACCTATATATTGTAGTAAAAAATAATAAACGTGCTTCATTTTCATAGGTTTACCCAAATCCAACAGTTTATAAATTTATATACATACAAATATACTTTTTCGTTTTACTTTAAGTGATGCTTTAAGAATTTGTTTTTTTTTTTGAGATAAGTAATAATACGTGATTTTCCCGTATTTATGCACGGACGTAAATATTTATAAAATAAATATATTATAATAATTGATTGATATTTACTTTTAGTTTTAAATTAATTTATAATTTATATGTATAATTTATCTTAATAATATTATATTACTTTAATTATACATATGATTTTAGATATTTTATATCTAATCGGTTTTGTTGTTTTTAAAGTCGATGTAGTTATCATTTGGACATATTAGATTCCATCTATTTATTTGAATTCAATTATAATATTTTCATTCTAAATATATATATATATATATATAAATATGTATTTATTAATTTTTCTTATTTGCATTTAGGTTGATAGTTGTCTTAGATATGTAAGTATAATTTAGTAAGATTATGTATAACTTAAGATATATTGTGCTTAGAATGAAAAAAAAATAACCTAAGGTATCTGATTCCAAATTAGATAAATTAATATAATGATAAAATTCTAAAGTACCATGCATATATGTAAATTTTACAAAAGAACTAAATTGTTACAGTGAGTTAATATTTTATTTTTTATTTTTAATATGTTTTAAGTCATCCTATAACTTAAATTTATAAAATAAATATATTATTAATTATATATTCTAATTTTAGTTAAATCTATGATTTTAAATATAAGTTGGATTAGTCGAGTCACTTATGTTGTAGTTATTTGATCAAAAGATGTTTATTGTTAAAATTTATTTTTAGTTTTTTATTCTCTTAAAATATGCAGTAAAAATGTGATTCTTTTGAGAAATTATATTATATAAGTAAAATATAATTTATATTTTTTGCTGTATTTGTAAGATATTGTAGTCAACTAAATATATGAAAAATAAAAAAACATTTCAATAATACTAATTATAAATTATTTTTTGTCAATTAAACATATATTAGTTTATTTACTTAATTATTTTACGTAATAATCTAAGAAAATAGACAGATAAACAAATTCTATTACTTTGAAAATATGTTTATTTGTATTGTGTAAAATTATGTTTTAAAAGAATTTTTTTTTAATATCAAGATAATCAGTGTGAATGTTTTTTTATGAAACCATACTATATACAAATATTGTTTTCATCTAAAAAGATATAGATACAAGGAAAAAAATTTATTACTTCAAAAGTATATTTTATGTTAGTGAAAAATATATTTTAAATGAAATATTACTATTTTGTGAACTTTCCTTTTTTATGAAATCATATTATATATACATATATTTTCATTTTTAAATTAGTTTCTAAACTTTATAAATGTTTCTTTTTTTATTTTATATTGTTATTTGGAAAAATTTTGAAAGGAAATAATATTGTTTTAATGTAATTTTTTAATTTATTAAGGGTATCATAGTAATCAACCACTGTGAGAGTAAACGTGAACGCGACACCTAAGATCGCAGCGGTAACGTTGAATTCTGAGAATACCCGTTAACTTGCCTTCTTAAGATATGTTGAATTCTCAAAGAATGCCCAGAAAATAAAGATTCAAGAGTTGTCTAAAACAAAGCTCTAAGTTTTATAAATCCATAATCAAAAGTTGTGACTCTTACAAATCAAGAGCTCATTATTTATACTAACAAGAAAAAGACCTAAGTTCTTAAGGATTAGGATCTAACTTTCTATCCTAAAGTCTTTAATCATTATCTTTCTAAATATTAAAGAATACTAATGTTTATCTAGAACAAGAATAAAAAGAAAACTAGAAAACCGAAGTCCAATAGAAATAGGTTGCTACGCTGCATTAAAAGGTGACTTATCAAATAATATTATAGAGATTTCAAAGTTTTATGTAAAAGTTCGATAAGTGTTCATGACTGTTATAGTAAGCAGTATAATTTGTATTGGTTGAGTTAACTGTAGTTAATTTTATTTTACATAAAACGAGATAAATAGAATAAAAGTTATTAATTTTAATTGTGTGAAAACGAGATAATTTTATTTCACATAAAACGAGATAATGAAATAGATGAATTACAGTCTTATTTTTATTATTATTTTTTTGAGACAAAGTTGATAAATGTTTACAGTTTATTTTACTATTTATTTTTTTGAACACTTTCCAATAATTAACTACTAATAAAACTTAATCAATTCAAATATATATAATTAATGTTCTTTAAAAGTATACAAAAGTACCTTAAAAATATAACAAATTTATCTTTGTGAAACAAAAATAAAATCTAGAAAATCTTATTTGGGATAAACATAATTGATTACACATACAAAGTTGGATAAAAGAGCTGACAAAAAAAAGTTGGATAAAATAAGAAGATTTATCAATACGCCTTTTATGTTTTAATTTCACGCTGAACAATGTCTTGATTTTTGTTTGTGTGTGTGTTTTTGGTCGGAGATTCCCATATCCTGATTTTGGAAAAAAAACTTATAAGGAATCAAAACCCTATCCACCAATCACAAATCTTTTTGGTTTTATTCCTCCGAAACTCTCTTGATTCGAATCTGTTTGAGCTGCCTGAGATCAGATTGCAATTTTAGAGTAAAGCTCATCTTAAACGAACTCTTGATCTGAAACCTTCGAATTGATAGAATGAGTTAAGGAGGAGATGACTGGATTGGGCGTTCGATCCAGTAGCTATGGTTCCTTGATGGACAAGACGGGTCTCTACGCCGTCGTTTTGCCTATCCAGACGACTCGTACCAAACCTTCTAATAAGATGCACAAGGAGAGGGTACATTGGATCTGCAAATTCGCTGGTCGTAAGAAGGTGGGCATGTTGCTCCTCTTCTTAATCTCCGCCGTCGTCTTCCTCCGCGTCCTTTACGCCGGAAAAGGTAACACCTTTTAGCTTGTCCAGTAAGTTTGATTCTCTATGTATTGGTCTTTAGACTAGAAGAGTATGCTTTGTACCCAATGTGTTTTGTTTTGCCCTTAGAATTGTCAAGTGGTGATTGTAATGCCAAGATTTTGTAATGATTTGTCTTTAAGAGCTAGTGTTTACTTCTACTTAGAGGTGGATTTTAATTTTAAGGGTATTGTAATCAGGTGACGATGGTCAGGGAGTTCAAGTTCCTCCGAGTCTTCATTTCAACGGCACTTCCGTTGTAAATCACTCCACTATGTTACCAACAAACGAAGAGCAAAATATCAACATTCGGAATATATCTTTTCTAGGCACAAATGTCATACTCTCCCCTCCTCCTATACATTTTCTTGGCTATACGCTTCCTCAAGGACATCCTTGTCACACTTTCACCTTACCTCCCCCTCCTGCCGACCGAAAAAGAACTGGACCTCGCCGTAAGTCTTGATTTCTGGTCTCTTTTTACGATGCTAGAGACGTTTTGTAAGCACCGTTTTGGTTTGGTTTTGTTTTTCAGCATGCCCGGTGTGTTACCTTCCAGTAGAAGAAGCAATTGCCTTGATGCCAACTGCTCCGTCCTTTTCTCCTCTTCTTAAGAACTTAACGTATATACATGAAGAACCACTCAACAGAGACACGGAGTTTGGAGGGTCAGATTTTGGTGGTTATCCTACTTTGAAACATAGGAATGATTCTTTTGATATTAAACAAACAATGAGCGTGCATTGCGGGTAAGTTAGTTATCTTTCTGCTCTTGTTTATTCCGCTTTTCTGGGTCTCATCATCTTAGTAATATCATCGATGGTTTGCCTATCAGCTTTGTCAAAGGATCTCAACCTGGTCGAAACACAGGTTTTGACATTGATGAGGCTGATCTTCTTGAAATGAGGCAGTGCCGTGGGGTAGTTGTTGCTTCAGCTGTATTTGGTACTGCTTAGCGTGATACTTATCTAATTTCGTGTTGCCAATTTGTGTGTGTTTCTGATGAAGAGTCTTTGTCTTTTCAGATGCTTTTGATGATGTGAAAGCCCCCAAAAATATCAGTAAATATTCGGAGGAAACAGTTTGCTTCTACATGTTTGTTGATGAAGGAACTGAAACGATTTTGAAGAGAGGACGAGGCCTCAACGGCAACAAGAAAGTAGGGATATGGAGAGTTGTTGTTGTGCATAATCTCCCTTATTTAGATGGAAGGCGCAATGGAAAGGTAAAATCCACATCTCTTATCTTAAGATCAGGGTTGAAGTTATAAAGGCGAGTTATGTGCTGATACCCTGTTCTCTTTGTAGGTGCCGAAGCTTCTTGTTCATAGGATGTTTCCAAATGCTCGCTATTCTTTATGGATTGATGGAAAACTTGAGCTTGTTGTCGATCCATATCAAATTCTTGAAAGGTAAAGCCTACCACATTTTATCTTTTGAGACCAATCCCAGAATATCTCTAGTGATATGATGTATGTAGTGTTGCAGCTTCCTTACGAATAACAAATATTTCTCTTGTCATATTAGTGAGTTATCGTGGTAGAAATCTGCTTGTTACACCCTCTTTAAGATAGATTTTCCTGAAGCAGGTAGCTAGTTGAGTTTAGAAGACCTTAGGAACGCAGCAATCTGAGACTGACCTCTCTTTTCCATCAGGTTCTTGTGGAGAAAAAATGCTACTTTTGCAATCTCTAGACATTATAGACGGTTTGATGTCTTCGTGGAGGCTGAAGCAAATAAAGCTGCTGGTAAATATGACAACGCCTCTATCGACTTTCAGGTGGAGTTCTACAAGAATGAAGGGTTAACCCCTTACTCTGTTGCAAAGCTCCCAATCACAAGCGGTATGTCTCTTGCTTACCCTTTTTTCAACAATCCGCTTTCCGCATCAAAAGGTAACTAGTAGGCAAATGTTGCAGACGTACCTGAGGGCTGTGTCATTTTAAGAGAGCATGTTCCCGTCAGCAACCTCTTCACATGTCTTTGGTTCAACGAAGTGGACCGATTCACTTCTAGAGATCAAATCAGTTTCTCAACAGTAAGAGACAAGATTGCAGCAAAAACAAACTGGACAGTAAGCATGTTCCTTGACTGCGAGAGACGCAACTTTGTAGTTCAAAAATATCATCGAGCAGAACAAGAGAGAATCGCAAGGCGAAAACCTCCAGTGCCTAATCTTTCTCCTCCACCGCCTCCGCCACCTCCACTGCCTGCTACACCAGTTTTAATCAGCAGCGACTTGCCTAAAAAAGTCTCAGGTGGAAGAGCGGCCGGCACGAGGCCGCCTAGAAGGCGTGGAAGAGGCAGACGGTCTAGTCCGAGAGGCAACAGGAAAGCTAATCTGCCTGTACTATGACAAGATTTAGATAAAGACTGAAAGAAAACAAAGCCTCTCTCACCAACTACACATTCAATTTTTACCACACAGTAATATTCCTTTTTTGTTGTTTCTCTATTGATTATAAGGATTCGAAAAATCAATTTTTAATGTATATAATATTTACACGGACACTTTGTACTTGGATAATAAATCCTATAGTTTCGAATTTTTGAAAAAGGTTAAAAATTGTCAGGGACCATCCGAGTTTGTTTGTCATACTTAATGTGTGTAGATCATAACGTGTTGATCACGTCTCGTTTTTATCACCATGAAAGAACCATGCATATAGCGTTTTGAAGCTGCTACGTAACAATTCTTCACACGATTCAAAACTAAAATCTAACAAAACACATAAAAGACGCATGTAGTGTCTCTTTGACCGTTAACTTTTGAGACGAGAAAAGTTAGCAAGAAGATGAAGAACGGTCTGCTTGTCTTACCCTGCATGATCTTGGCTATTGGAACATGTGGAGGTCCTCTGCTAACTCGTCTCTACTACAAAAATGGCGGACAACGAATCTGGTTCATGAGTTTTCTCTCAACCGCAGGTTTCCCATTCATTCTCATCCCTCTAGGCTCTAGTTGTCTCCTTCCCCCGCCGCAGAAACCGCAACAACTCAGAAAACATAGAAAAAAAACAGAGATTTTCCTCATGGAAACACCTATGATCATGGCATCTATCTTCATAGGGTTGCTCATAGGACTTGACAACTACTGTTTTGCATATGGGTTAGCTTATCTGCCAGTTTCCACAATGTCACTCATTGTCGGGACTCAGTTAGGGTTCAATGCGATCTTCTCTTTCTTCATGGTCAAGCAAACGTTCACTCCTTTTTCTATAAACGCCATCGTTTTGTTGACGACTGGCACGGGAATCCTGGCCTTATGCGGCGGCGGAGACAGGGCGGGTGACGTGAGCCACGAGGAGTATGTGGTTGTGTTCTTGGTGACTCTCACTGCAGCTGTTCTTTACGCATTTATATTACCGTTCGTTGAGCTCACTTACAATAAAGTTCGACAAGAAATCACTTTCACACTTGTGCTAGAGATGCAGATGGTCATGTGCATCGCTGCTTCTTGCTTCTGTATCGTTGGGATGCTTGTAGAAGGCGACTTCAAGGTAAACATAGAATCTGTTCTTTATGGTATATTCAAATTAACATGGCCGGTACTGCTATCTAATAAAACATTTGTCTTAGTCCCCAAATTTTAAAGATATACATAAGTCGCATGACCCTTAAATTGTCTAATTTTTCTTGTTAAGATTAACAGAAAAAATGTTCATCCCTCTAAATCTCACATCTGGCCCTACAAATGTCATTGTATAACACATTTTTTTGATATATATATATGTATATGTTTCGTAGGATATACCAAGAGAAGCAAGAGAGGTCAAGATAGGAGGAAGATCTGCGCTTTTACTACACGTTGATGGTGATGACAGCGATAGTATATCAAGGGTTGTTCTTAGGAGCCTTAGCCCATAGGGGTTGTGTTCTGTGCGTCGTCTCTAGCTTCTGGTGTTCTCATCAGTGCTCTTCTTCCGGTGACGGAAGTTTTGGCCGTCGTGTGTTTACGAGAGAAGTTTCAGGCGGAGAAAGGTGTTGCTCTTCTTCTCTCTCTGTGGGGGTTTGTCTCTTACTTCTACGGCGAGTATAAATCTGGCAAGAGAATTATCGATAAGACTCGGTTGCAGGAGATAGAACTGCCTCCACTTCCAGTTAGTGTCTCAAGGTCGTTTACGTTTTATTATGTATGATTTAAACCAATAGTTCTACAAGTAAGTGTAAACGTAAAAAATATTTGAAATTTAAAATAAATCAATACATAAAGCTTCTTTTCTTTAATATAATGTTAAATTCATTAAAAAAATGCTTTTGTACATCATGTGTAACATGTTACATACATAAAGCTTCATTACTCACAGAAACCAGAACCATCCATTTTGTTTTGAAGAATCAAGAAGACAAGAATGGCTAGGCTCTTGTGATCATAAACTGCACAATTCTAGCCATATGAAACTGTAGAGGTCCTATCATCATGCGTCTTTACTTCAACAATGGTGGCAACATGATTTGGTTCTCTACTTTCCAGTTATCTCTCTTCCTCTCTTCTTCTCTTTATGTTAACCGGCAAGTAACAACGGAAGCGAGAATACAAATTTCTTTCGCATTAGACCGCGTTGTTGATCACATAGTTGATCAGCAAGAAGTAGCGTATTTAGTGTCTAAATGGTTTTGAGATTTTTGTATTGATAATCAAGTATACAAAGTAACTCTCGATTACAAGAACTAAATATGTCATCTAAACAAGATCGTCTAAACAAGGTCTCTTTATCAGGATCTGAGGTAATCTAGAAGGGATTTCTTCTGAAGAGAAGATTTTGTCTAAGGCGATCTATAAGTGTGGATGATCACTTTTGTGAAGGTGCGTTTCTAGACGATTGATTACCAGTGGTATAGTTCTAATTTTGGTCCTAGCTTCTTCTTGGGCTTTGTGCTAAGTCCAATCTTAGGAATTCTATTTGGCTTTGATAACTACTTGCATGCATCAGCATTCGACATGTCAGAGTTTTGGAATAGACTGCAAGGATCTGATTGCGATGGCTAAGGAGCCTTATGCTTGGTCAAGGTTTGCAACAAAACTGGAGAGGATAGAAACTCTGAAGATATGCTTTCCAGACTTCAAACTCATTTATGTTCCACGGGTTCAAAATCAGATATCGGACTCTTTAGCTAGAACTGCAAGATCGTTTCATAGAGAATTTTTTTTTATTGGTTATTCTATTCCGGTCTGGTTACCCAGACCACCTCTAGTTTGAATAATAGAATGGCCGTTTGATGTCAAAAAAAAAAAAACTATTTGCATGCATATAGCTTTATCTCCTAGTTTCAACAGCTGCTTTCATCATTGTTTCACAGTTAGCTTTCTTAGCTATCTTCTCATATTTCATATATGGTTAACCACAAGTTCACTCTTTTGACCATCGATGCTGTTTGTTTTGTTGACTGTTGGAGCCGTGGCATTGAGAATGCATACCAAAACTGATAAGCCGGCTCATGGGACTCACAAGCAAAATATCATTACTAAAGACTATTCACCTTTAGGAGTTTTTTTTGCTTTACCATTTTGAACAAAAGCACAAACATAGTGAACCATGAAGAATTAGAATCCACATTCAAATTATGTATATACTCTCAAGTACCTTTACAAGAAATTTTTGCGCGCTATGACTTGCTTTCCAATATTAGTAAAGGCAAAAAGAGCAGATATTTGAAAATTCTAGAGGCACTATCACCACAAGAATCGCAAAATCGTATTTGTTGAGAATAATTTCTTAACCAATTAACCGGTTTATCTCACTTGACTAATTAACCTTAGCACACTTCTTGTTGTTGTTTGAGTTTGTTAAAGACACACAAGATTTTTGACCCAGTTCTCTTTCGGTACATCTGGGGAGAGGACGGCACTCTCAACGATTCACTAGTATCAAGTGTTTACAAGAGCTTATCTTACACAACAACTCATGTACTTCTCTATTCACCTAGAGACAGCACAACAATAAGCTAACGACTTAAGCTTATTGAACCTGTGTGTAATGAGATGAAACCCACAGTCCGAAGATGAAGAAACCAGGCTTAGACTCTTGACCGAATCTCTTTTTGGCTTCTTCTCAACCTTTTGTGGATACTCCTTCAGTCTCTTCTTGCTCTTCTTCCTGCCTCTCTTTCTCCCTCACATCTCTTGTCTGTGTAATCTTTGATATCTGTGTGTTCAGAGTGGTCAGAGGCAAACAATTAGGTTTAGGGAGTTTATATACTGTCTCCTATACCCTAACACTAATGGGCCTCGAAATACTAAGGCCCAAACATGACTGTTTCCTAGAGCAACCAAGTGCAAGATGCAGCTTTTCTGAAGTGGGCACTTCAGTATTCTAGGTAACTTCACAGATTTTCCTACAACATCAAAGTCCTGAACACGAGTTCCTGAAGTGGGCACTTCAGTGCTGTAGGTGAAGCACATACCAAATGTACAAAATCAACAATCTCCACCTTGGGCATTTGGTCCCATGTGCTTGCACCATCTGCAAATGAAATACCATCTCTATGTCGATTTACCTCAACAGTAAGATGAACCTGAGACTTCCGTCATAGTCTCAGCTAGTGAACCATTCCTGCATCCCTTCCAGCTTCACCACCAGAAATAAGCAGACTTGTTACCTTAACCGGCGACCCTCAGCTCTAAAAACCGAACTGTCTCATAGCTTCCTTTTCAGACTTGACCATCTGAATCCTTTGTCGATTTCCCAGACTTGACCATCTGATCTTCTTGCTGCTGCGAGGTGATAAACCGACAAACCATCTCGCGCTTCCACTGTCTCAACTCAGTTTGTGACATTGAGTGTCACCAGACACCTCTCAAAGTTGTTTCCTGGTAAACTCTTTGTCAACATATCCGCATGATTAAGAGAAGTATGAATCTTCTGCACCTTAGCTGAACCATGGTTGACCTATCAAGACCAGTTTGAGCACCCTGCCATTGAGCATCATTTTATACCGCTGTTTTGACCAACAGAACACGCCACCCAACAATCCCGCTGGACAGACTTCTGACACAACCTTGGTTCAACCATCATATTCTAACATAATAGAGCTAACACAAAATTCCTCTTGAATCAATCTGCAAGAAACTTCCAAGTCACTCATGCTCCATTTACCTGAACCATGGTTGACCTATCAAGACCAGTTTGAGCACCCTGCCATTGAGCATCATTTTATACCGCTGTTTTGACCAACAGAACACGCCACCCAACAATCCCGCTGGACAGACTTCTGACACAACCTTGGTTCAACCATCATATTCTAACATAATAGAGCTAACACAAAATTCCTCTTGAATCAATCTGCAAGAAACTTCCAAGTCACTCATGCTCCATTTACCTGAACCATGGTTGACCTATCAAGACCAGTTTGAGCACCCTGCCATTGAGCATCATTTTATACCGCTGTTTTGACCAACAGAACACGCCACCCAACAATCCCGCTGGACAGACTTCTGACACAACCTTGGTTCAACCATCATATTCTAACATAATAGAGCTAACACAAAATTCCTCTTGAATCAATCTGCAAGAAACTTCCAAGTCACTCATGCTCCATTTACCTGAACCATGGTTGACCTATCAAGACCAGTTTGAGCACCCTGCCATTGAGCATCATTTTATACCGCTGTTTTGACCAACAGAACACGCCACCCAACAATCCCGCTGGACAGACTTCTGACACAACCTTGGTTCAACCATCATATTCTAACATAATAGAGCTAACACAAAATTCCTCTTGAATCAATCTGCAAGAAACTTCCAAGTCACTCATGCTCCATTTACCTGAACCATGGTTGACCTATCAAGACCAGTTTGAGCACCCTGCCATTGAGCATCATTTTATACCGCTGTTTTGACCAACAGAACACGCCACCCAACAATCCCGCTGGACAGACTTCTGACACAACCTTGGTTCAACCATCATATTCTAACATAATAGAGCTAACACAAAATTCCTCTTGAATCAATCTGCAAGAAACTTCCAAGTCACTCATGCTCCATTTACCTGAACCATGGTTGACCTATCAAGACCAGTTTGAGCACCCTGCCATTGAGCATCATTTTATACCGCTGTTTTGACCAACAGAACACGCCACCCAACAATCCCGCTGGACAGACTTCTGACACAACCTTGGTTCAACCATCATATTCTAACATAATAGAGCTAACACAAAATTCCTCTTGAATCAATCTGCAAGAAACTTCCAAGTCACTCATGCTCCATTTACCTGAACCATGGTTGACCTATCAAGACCAGTTTGAGCACCCTGCCATTGAGCATCATTTTATACCGCTGTTTTGACCAACAGAACACGCCACCCAACAATCCCGCTGGACAGACTTCTGACACAACCTTGGTTCAACCATCATATTCTAACATAATAGAGCTAACACAAAATTCCTCTTGAATCAATCTGCAAGAAACTTCCAAGTCACTCATGCTCCATTTACCTGAACCATGGTTGACCTATCAAGACCAGTTTGAGCACCCTGCCATTGAGCATCATTTTATACCGCTGTTTTGACCAACAGAACACGCCACCCAACAATCCCGCTGGACAGACTTCTGACACAACCTTGGTTCAACCATCATATTCTAACATAATAGAGCTAACACAAAATTCCTCTTGAATCAATCTGCAAGAAACTTCCAAGTCACTCATGCTCCATTTACCTGAACCATGGTTGACCTATCAAGACCAGTTTGAGCACCCTGCCATTGAGCATCATTTTATACCGCTGTTTTGACCAACAGAACACGCCTCTTAACACCACCTGGCTAAGAAGACTTTCGACACAAAACACCGATGCTCCACCTGCAGCTCAAACTCCTCTGTACTAAACAGAACCTTTCGCTAACACACTGCCAGCTTTCATAGACCTGTACCACATCCAAAGATCCATGGAAGTCCTGAGACTCTTTGTTACAGCCTTTAGAACTTGACTCTAGAGTCCTTAAAGTCACTTTCTTGCTGTAAAATACCACACTGCAATACTCCTCCCGTTTTGCAGCTTTAATGTGTCTCTTATCAACAAAACATTGTGATATCCCTGAGACATCCCTATAGAAGCCTTGCACATCAATCAAATCTAGAATTCTTGATGTATCTTTCAGCTGTAGTACCATTCTGATATACTTGAAACCAGTATACAGAACTCCATCAAATTATTTCCTCTTGCATCATTCAGACTTTGACCAGTCTCTGGTTCTATCAATTATGCATCTCATGCCTCTGAATTTGATGAACCTGCACTTGAATAAACTTACAAGTGATTTTTCCTGAGTATATACAACATTATCTTCTCATGATGCAACTTTAGACAACTTGAAACTCCTTCATAATTGTCTCTCAAATGCAGTTTGATGCTCTGCATTCTCATCCTTATTGGATAGCTTTAGATTCTAGAACCCACCAAGTTTCTCATGTTTACCCTTGAGAAGCTGGATTCCTTTGATGCAAACTTCCACAACTGATTTACCTCAATTGCTGTCATACAAATGCATAACTACTTGCATATGTATCTTCTCTGCAATCATGTCTCTTCTAGAATCCTTATCAACAACCAGCTTCAAACAAATCTGAAATCAACCATTTACCATCAGATTTTGATCATGTTTGAGCTTTACCCATTGATAACCTCATGTTCCTTCTTTGTTTTCTTCTTTGCACACTGAACCTCCAGAGATCTATAACCCTGAGATATCTTGAGTTTCAATCCTTCCTTTAAGTTAACACACTGAGACAATCTCCAAGAACATAGATCCACCTTGTGTTCACATGTATCATAATGAGTTACCATGGCTTCTTCCTTGAGAAAGTGTATCAGAACTTATGACACATCTCTTTCTTCATTCAGCCACCTCAACTGATCCATTGCAATTAGAAAACCACCAAGAACCTTCTATTCTTTCCAACATCATTGTCTCCTAGAGCATTCCTGAATAGTGTGACCATCTTTACCGATGCACCATCAACCATGCCTCCATCTCAGAAATCTCAACCTTGTATCCTCTTACAGCCAATATGCAACATATACTTTCTTGTACTGCTGTTAAACCAAACAGAACACGCCACCTAACAATCTTGGATAGGAAGACTTTCGATACAAAAAACACCAAGTATATCCCGTTGCATAGTAACATCCCGAGACACTCCTCATGAACCATGACGCATCTAATGTCTTTAGCTTCTAAACCACCAGAACCTTCTTAAGTGCATGAAGATCTGATTCAAAATACAAGATACCTTCTGAGAAAGCAATGCTCCACCTGAGACAGGAACTATAAGTTCTCACATATTCATTTTAGCAGAATCTCCATGTATCTTAATCAACACAATTCTGCACAAAACCATGAATATGAGATGCTGACATCTTGCCAAGAGCTTATCCTTCTTACAAAAGACACCGTGCTCTTTCAAGTACACACCCAAGCTCGCAAGAGCACACACTTCCTTGAATTCCCTCTGAAAATAGCAAGAGAAGCTGAGTGTTACCCCTTCTGATTTCACAGAACATTTTCAGATTGCAGTTAGAGCACACTCCCATTGCATTTCCATCTGAAAACGATAACCTGGTAGCTTCATGTTCTCTAATGACCAGCCAGTTGTAGACTCTCACAATACCAAGAACTGATAGCTTACCAACAGAGATAAAACCTGCAGTTGAAACCTCTTTCAAAACTCAAAACCACTGAAAATTCCACATATGTTCTATCCTTGACCGAACAAAAATTATCTTGCTCCATAACCACTCTGCATCTTCTTGTAGACTGAAATCTTGAATACCTTTATCAGTACTCCCACAGCCATTAAACACCCATAAGATTCAAGGTTCTACGGCGCACCTAGTTCCATGAATCTTATAACCGGGTTTGGAATATCACCAAAAACTGTGAACACCATCTGCAACTGATTTTACCAAACTGATTCAACCAAAGAAGACATGAAAACCATCACTGAATCTTGGCCAATCCCATGCAAAACCAGCACATAATCTCCGTGTTCCAACAAACTTTTAATTCCAATATATATGCAAAGCTTGAGCAAACCTGAAACTTCAATACATCACAACTACATGTGACTGCAGCGGAAACAGACTTTATGTCTTCTTCAACTTGAGTCTTGAAGTTGATGATATGATTCTGATGTACCACCTTGAGCCATAAGCTTTAGCTCATGATTTCAGAATCATAAACCAGCTGATTCTTGTGAAAGACCATCAGCTTACACCAACTTTTAACCGGTTTCTTTAGCACTGTCAAGAACATTCACCTTCTATCAATGCTTCCTGCTTTATCTCTTCTTTCTTCTTTTTCATAAATTCAACACCACCTCCTATGAATTTCTTTGACCAGAACTCACAATGATGTAGAACTCACAAGCCGTTGGAGAAAATACTTTACAGATTCTCTTGATTTTCAACCAAATCAACCTTGAATCTTCCTTTCTCCAACACTGGCGTCTTCTTCCAAGACTAGCCAGGAACCACTCTCAACATCGCATATCTCACAACATCATCTGCTTCTTCTCTCATGAAGCTACGAAGTTGTTGAACCTGAGAATCTTCACCAATTCCTCACTTCTCCGGATTTGCGCTGTTGCCTTCCTCACAGAATCTGAACTTCCTCAAACAACACAAAATGCAGAACAGAGTCTGAGACCTCTGTGCAGCCAGACACCAATAGCAGATCAGAAACTGAAACTGTAACCTCCTCTGCTGAACCTGATGCTCTGATACCACTTGTTGAGAATAATTTCTTAACCAATTAACCGGTTTATCTCACTTGACTAATTAACCTTAGCACACTTCTTGTTGTTGTTTGAGTTTGTTAAAGACACACAAGATTTTTGACTCAGTTCCCTTTCGGTACATCTGGGGAGAGGACGGCACTCTCAACGATTCACTAGTATCAAGTGTTTACAAGAGCTTATCTTACACAACAACCCATGTACTTCTCTATTCACCTAGAGACAGCACAACAATAAGCTAAAGACTTAAGCTTATTGAACCTGTGTGTAATGAGATGAAACCCACAGTCCGAAGATGAAGAAACCACGCTTAGACTCTTGACCGAATCTCTCTTTGGCTTCTTCTCAACCTTTTGTGGATACTCCTTCAGTCTCTTCTTGCTCTTCTTCCTGCCTCTCTTTCTCCCTCACATCTCTTGTCTGTTTAATCTTTGATATATGTGTGTTCAGAGTGGTCAGAGGCAAACAATTAGGTTTAGGGAGTTTATATACTGTCTCCCTATACCCTAACACTAATGGGCCTCGAAATACTAAGGCCCAAACATGACTGTTTCCTAGAGCAACCAAGTGCAAGATGCAGCTTTTTTGAAGTGGGCACTTCAGTACTCTAGGTAACTTCACAGATTTTTCTACAGCATCAAAGTCCTGAACACGAGTTCCTGAAGTGGGCACTTCAGTGCTGTAGGTGAAGCACATACCAAATGCACAAAATCAACAGTATTGTTTCATAATAAATAATTGTCAGTGAAAGGGAACATAACCAAAAAAAATAGGAAGAGCAGTGAGCGAGTGAATGCACTGCTTTACAAAGACACGAGACTCTCTATGTGATTTATGAAAACATCATTAACGTACAAATACTTGGTATCAAGTCCAAAACATCGTCTAATCTCACCCACAATTCCTTCAAACACGGCTTCTCTAATACTATTTCTCCTCGGTTCGAAATATAGAATATAATACGAGTTTGACAGTGTATTTGGTGCAAAAATAAGCTCACCATCATCAGTAGTACCCTGGAAACTCAAAAGGTCCCTCAATATGCTTTTACAACGTATGTTAAGAAAGCGTTGATGCGTCCATTCGTGTCCATCTACATCCTTCAAAATGTAGAGATCAACATTACTTAAGCCAAAGCTATAAGTAACCAAGGCTAGCCTTCCCTCACAAGGTATCATATCAAACACCAAACGAGAACGACCCTCCGGATATGTTATCGGTTTGAAACTTTCAGAGTTGACATCAAAACTCATTATGATATCATGATCATCACCAAGAAGTCGAGCTTCATAATACAAAACTCCACCAAAGCATCGCCCACATCCTCCAATTGGTGAATGCATAGTCATAGGGATACCAGTGCTTATAATTCTCCATGATTCTTGAGCTCCCAAGAAGGCGAGCTCGGCAATGTATTTGGTGCAAAAATAAGCTCACCATCATCAGTAGTACCTGGAAACTCAAAAGGTCCCTCAATATGCTTTTACAACGATGTTAAGAAAGCGTTGATGTCCATTCGTGTCCATCTACATCCTTCAAAATGTAGAGATCAACATTACTTAAGCCAAAGCTATAAGTAACCAAGGCTAGCCTTCCTCACAAGGTATCATATCAAACACCAAACGAGAACGACCGGATATGTTATCGGTTTGAAACTTTCAGAGTTGACATCAAAACTCATTATGATATCATGATCATCACCAAGAAGTCGAGCTTCATAATACAAAACTCCACCAAAGCATCGCCCACATCCTCCAATTGGTGAATGCATAGTCATAGGGATACCAGTGCTTATAATTCTCCATGATTCTTGAGCTCCCAAGAAGACGAGCTCTGGCAATGTATTTGGTGCAAAAATAAGCTCACCATCATCAGAAGTACCCTGGAAACTCAAAAGGTCCCTCAATATGCTTTTACAACGTATGTTAAGAAAGCGTTGATGCGTCCATTCGTGTCCATCTACATCCTTCAAAATGTAGAGATCAACATTACTTAAGCCAAAGCTATAAGTAACCAAGGCTAGCCTTCCCTCACAAGGTATCATATCAAACACCAAACGAGAACGACCCTCCGGATATGTTATCGGTTTGAAACTTTCAGAGTTGATATCAAAACTCATTATGATATCATGATCATCACCAAGAAGTCGAGCTTCATAATACAAAACTCCACCAAAGCATCGCCCACATCCTCCAATTGGTGAATGCATAGCCATAAGGATACCAGTGCTTATCATTCTCCATGATTCTTGAGCTCCCAAATTTGAGGAATCCAACAATCAATGTACGGCGATCGATTTTTAGCAATCTATCTACGGAGATATATGAAGGGAATTTCAAAACAAGAGTAGACTTTTCTCAATGAGCTTTATTTAGAGAGAAATGGAAATAGATTTAGAAAGCTTTATTGAAATGCTAGAAATAAGGAGAAGAGAGAAGATCAAGTTGTTACCAAGTATCAAATAAATGTCAGGTTGATTTTCATATAGATAAAGAGAATGGCTGATAGAAAGGCAGCCAAAGTTAACAACTCATGAACATGACAACTCAATTTATAGGACAACATGAGCCAAAGTAACCCTAAACACAAAAGTCTTGCTTATAGCCTTGCTAGGATAGTCTTGAGCTTGGGCTAGGCTTTCCTTTATAATATATACCTCCATTTTTAGCTAGCTAAATTGATCGTTACAAAAAGAGCACAAGAAGATAAAATCAGCAACATATATAGTTGAATTAAAGCTTCTGCTCTCTTATGACTTTTGAATTTTGAGTGGAAACAAATATCCCTTACAGAAGCCCTTTCTCAAAAAAAAAAAAAAATAGAAAACAAATATCCTTTTCAGTTTCAGTCATACATAACTGATTCTTGTGGCTGATTTAGACCATGATTATCCCGGAGTTCTTAGGGTGGAGTTGTTAGGGAAATATAAGAAACTATTTTTTAACTTTTAACTAAAAAGCTAAGAACCGGTACTTAAATAAGGTTTTTAAGAACTGATTCTTAACTTTTTTTTAGTTAAAATATAAGAAACAGTTTCTTATATTTTTCTAAGAACCCCACCCTAAGGATCCGGGGTTAATTATGTTCTTATTGTCTAAAAAATGTGATAGAATCCATGATTCTGTTCATTTAGGAATCAGCGGAGTCTGTAAGAGGAAGTCATATGATTCTCTCAACCTAATATTCAGTTTAGTAGTAACCATCATTGATGCTTGCTTAACGAGGCTAATATTAATGTGGTTGGTCCAAATCCTAGTGATCGTCTTTAGATTTTGTCTTAAGAGTCAGTACCCTAATGCAACTGAAGAGTGATAAATAGCTTGAGAGCAAATCTAAGCAAGTGCACCGACATGAACTGAGTGAATTACAAAGAACAAAGTAACACTGACGTACACAATGGAACACAATAAAAAGGTTAAAAAATATTAGAGAATCACATAATTTAATAGGAAAAAAAAACTAACTGTCATTGAGAGGGAAACAAAGAACAAAGTAACACTGAAGAGCATTGGGCTACGAAGATGCATATGGTGCCTGTACAAAGGCAAGAGCCTCTCGTTTTGTATTTATACATACCTTAAACAATTCAGAAACACACACTTTATGGCGCCTCTATAAGCTCACCACATCAGTCCCCCATCCCCTCTTACAAGGTATATGAAGAAAGTGCACATCAACATCTTTGAAAATATAGAGATCAATATCATCAAAGCGACACCTAGTAGCCTTCCCTCATAAGACGATTATCGTATGAGAGACAAAATTAGTTAAATTATCTGGAAACTTTATCGGAGTATTGAAATTTTCAGATTTGACATCAAAGCTCACGATAATACAATGATCATCACAAAGAATAGACGAGCTTCATTACACAGAATTCCGCTGAAGCATTGCCCCTTGCTTCAGTCGGGCAATGCCCAAGGCTATCTTTGGTTATTACTCTCTATGATTCTTGATCTCCCAATGTAAGATCTACAAATAAACTTGTGATGTCGAAGATTCCACATGTTTATGTCTTTCTCATGCGATTATATTTTCCCTGTGTTTCCTAGTGAGGTCTTTTTCTAATCTACAAAAATAAGAGTTTGGTTATTTTTAGTAGAGCACATTAGTGGGAATGAAAGAATGATCAAACGAAAATCATAAAACACATAAGCTAACCATATAGTTAGAAGAAAAGATTATCGTCAATGAAAGGGAACCAAAAGAAATATATGAAGAGCATTGAGCGAGTGAATGTACTGCTTTTACAAAGACCAGAGACTCTCGATGTGATTTGGGAAAACAACCCTATCGTAAAAGTAGATATAAGATCCAAGACGGCGTCTAATCTCACCCTTAATTACTTGGAAGAAAGCTTCTCTAGTACTATTTTTCCTCGGATCAAAATATATAATATAATACGGCTCTGGCAATGTATTTGGTGCAAAAACAAGTTCACCATCATCAGTAATACCCTTGAAATATACAGGTTTCAGCCTTAATATGCTTTTACCAATTACGTTAAAAAAGCGTTGATGCGTCCATTCGTGTCCATCTGCATCCTTCAAAATGTAGAGATCAACACTATTTGAGTAAAAACAAAATGTAACCATGGCTAGCCTTCCCTGTATTATATCAAACACCAAAGGAGAAGGACCTCCGGATATTTTATCGGACTGAAACTTTCAGATTTGACGTCAAAGCTCATTGTTATATTTTTATCATCACCAAGAAGACGAGCTTTATAATACAGAATTCCATTGAAACATCTCCCACGTCCTCCAATTGGGGAATGCATTGGGATACCTTTGGTTATTACCCTCCATGATTCTTTAGCTCCCAATGTTAGAACTCGCAGCTCCTCGGAATATTCTTTATCTACTATGCAGAGAACTTTGTATTTACACCCCAACGGATCGTATCCTAAATAACACTTACAATTCTCGGATGTTCATTGGGATGTGGTAAGGCTGAAAACTGCCTCAAGGTTGGGTTCCAAATTCTGAATCCGGGTAGTAAAATCAATCCCTCAACGCTCTTGGATCGAGGAGCATAGCTCGTATCATTAGGGTTTTTAATTTGAAAAGTGTAGAACTGAGGATAAGACCCGTCACGATTATGGTGTTGAGGAAACGATATAACATATTGCTTACCACCTGATGAGAAGTTGACCAGAAGACGCGGGCGCCGTGAAGGTGAACGAGACGCAAACAAGTTGATAAAACTCGGAAGTCTGGTTAAGGAAGACCATAGCCTCGAGACACATCGAAATCTCAGGATTGATTTCGCAGGAAGTCTTGAGAGTATCTAAAATGTTAGATCAAGTGGTATGTGTATAGTTTGTGATCTGTCATTTCTGGATGATATCTCTCATCTTCTCTTGTTTATCCATGGCTGTTTGCTCAACAATACTCTTTTCTTGGAAACCCTCATTCTTTCTTCCAACTATATTCCCCTATTGTTTGATCCAAAAATGATATGTTTGCTGGTGTTTATTTGAATCATACAATAAAGAATCTAAGAATTAGTTTTCTTATATTCTTGAAGGTTAGGAGAAATCAACATAAAATCAAATGGAAAAGGAACATCAAAGAGAGTTTATTGATCAAAGATTGTATTACAAGTATGATTACAAGTGTAAAGTAAATCTAAAAATCCATAAACTCTCTAAAAGAAATGTTCAAGATCTAGAAAATGAAAAGAAGATCCTTGCTAAAGAGAGGTGTCTCTTTATTTATACAAAGAAGAAACCTAGGGCTTCATAGTAAAATGGACCTAGTTCATGTCTAATGGACCTTGAGGGAGGATGTAAATCCACCCCCAACAGTAAGTCCCCCCAAATTCGTTGAGAGAGATGGAATCGATCTCTGCGAATTTTACGAATAGGGTTTATTAGACAATGAACTAGACACATTCATGCCTATGACGATTTAGGCGAGTTTATTTTGAACTTGTGCCTAGTAAAAGGCGAGTTTGCTTTAAACTCGTGCTTAGCGAAAGACGAGTTTACTGGACTCATGCTGAGACCAAGGCGAGTTTACTGAGAACTCGTGCCTAGTAGAAGGAGAGTTTCTGTAAACTCATGCCTAGTCAAAGGAGAGTTTTTGTAAACTCGTGTCTAACAATAAGCGAGTCGAACGCAAACTCGTGCCTAATAAAAAGCAAGCTCAATTTAAACTAGTGCCTAAAATACATGTTTACCGAACTATTGTCGACCCGAAGTCTCGTGTTGAGATCGTGTGTGCCGAGCAAGTTGTTGGTTTGTATGCTCGTCAGGCTATGATGACGTTGAGAAATGTGCCGTCTTGTGCCGCTTGTATTGCTTCCGACAAGCTCGTAGTTGAGAGCCATCTTTCGAAGCATGAGGACATATGGTGGTGGCAACCGCTTGTTGGCTCTGTTTTGCTCTTTGGCTCTGGTTCACGAAAATCATGATCATGATTAGACCAATATAAACCAAAAGAAATAACCAACTTTGCATAATTAATAAACAAGCAATCTCAATTTACTTTAGTGCTCGTGAGATGAATGAGAAATTGTTTAATAGTTTAAATCAAAGCCACAATGTTTATCATAACACTAATTTAAAAGCGTTTAAAGCATGTGATTATTAAAGAACGTATCTTTGAGGATGAGTTGTCGTGAGTTTCGTAGGGCCTGAACGTGGCAATCCATATCATGCTCTCCACTTTAAATATTTTTCTTTTAACGTCGCTAATGGTGGAGAGCTTGGGTACGTCACTGTTGATGGAGCGTTAGACGTCGAGCCTTGTTTGTAACTTGACGAAGAAGTTATTGTGGATGTGGTTAAAGATCTCGTTTACTGTCCTAACCACTTCCCTCCTCGGCAAAGTTTATGTTGGTGACATGGCAGTACTCCACCTTCTCTTTTGCTCAAAGTGTCGGAGCATACGATGGCCTTTGATAGCTTGTAACGTCCAGGAGAAGAGAAGAAAAAGTACACGAGACATGACCACCTTCTCACTAAGACCTTATCCGTGTTAGCAACACTGGGCCTCAAGCCCAACAGATTCACAAGCCCACACAACAGAGACATAAGGCAACGGTCGTAAACCTTCAAGACAGGATGGGAAGCAACACAAAGGACAGTACGGTGCCTGCAATCAAGACAAACAACAGGTTTTCAGTGCTTGGAGATAAGACTGAACAGCTGTAGAAGAATATCCAAGAGAATATTCCTTTAGGTTAAGCTATGAGCTCTCTAGTATATAAGAGACCAGTTGTAAATCTCAGAACCTTATGAATAAAAGTATGAAGCTTTAAAGCTATTTTTGTTCATCTCTTGTTCTTAGTTGAGATTCTGCTTACATGGTATCAGAGCCATGGCGGCACCAACACCTTCCGATGTATTTACTCCAGCTTTGCTCTCCATTACTCAAGTCGTTACGTTGAAGTTGAATGACACAAACTACTTGTCTTGGAAGCTGCAGTTTGAACAGTTTCTTAACAGTCAGCTCCTTCTCGGTTATGTAACAGGAACTACTCCTCGTCCCACTCCGACTCTGCAAGTGCGCAATGGTGACCAAGTTACAGAAGCAAGCAACCCTGCGTTTCTTAAGTGGGTACACACGGATCAGCTCATCATGGCGTGGCTGATTGGGTCACTCTCCGAAGAAGCTCTCAAGTGTGTTTATGGCCTCCATTCTTCGCAAGAGATCTGGTACACGTTGGCCAAGAAATACAACAGGGTCTCTGCCACGAGACGTCTCGACATCCAGCGACGTATCCAAACAACAACGAAAGGTTCTAAGCCACTCTCTCAGTACTTGTCTGAAATAAAATCCCTGTGTGACCAACTGGACTCCATTGGAGCACCAATATCTGAACAAGAAAAGATCTTTGGTGTTCTAAATGGCCTGGGACGAGAGTACGAGACGATAGTCACTGTCATTGAAGATTCTATGGATAATCCCCCCGGACCGAGCTTTGACGATGTGACTTTTAAACTCACTGGCTTTGAGGATAAGTTGCAGAAGTATGAAACGGCACCAGAAGCTACACAGCATCAAGCTTTCTACACTAATCGTGGTGGCTACACAAGTAGAGGTCGTGGACAGAACAGAGGAGGTTACAGAGGCAGAGGTACGTACACAACAGCAGGAAGAGGTTTCCCTCAACAGTTTGGTCAACAAGCAGGCAGAGGTGCTGCATCTTCATCTGAAACTGATCAGCGACCTACTTGTCAGATTTGTGGGAAATACGGTCATCCAGCCTTCAAGTGCTACCGTCGATTTGATCAGTCGTATAACGTTGAAGCTCTGAAGCATGCTCTCGCTACGATGAAGATGAATGATGCTGAAGAAGGTCATGGACCAAACTGGTACACTGATACAGCTGCTACTCATCATGTGACCAACAACCCACAGCATCTTCTCTCTGCGCTTCCATATGAAGGATCGGATTCAGTGATAGTGGGAAATGGAGACTTTCTCCCCATCACACACATTGGTTCTGTTCCACTCTCCTCTGCCTCAGGTAAGCTTGTCCTTAATGACGTATTAATATGTCCAGACATAACTAAATCTCTATTGTCTGTTTCAAAGCTCACTGATGACTATCCTACTTGCGAGTTTATTTTTGATTCTGCTCATGTGTTTATTAAGGACAAAGCAACACAGCAGGTCCTAAGTCAGGGCACCAAAACTAAAGGTCTGTACCAGTTGAGCGACTCTTCCTTTCATGCTCTCTACTCTTCAAGACAGAAGCCTGTTTCGGATGTAGTTTGGCACAGAAGGTTGGGGCATGCTCACTACCAGATCGTTCAACAGCTATCTACAATAAAGGCTATCACCGTCAATAAAAGTTTGAAGTCTTTGTGTGAAGCCTGTCGTCTTGGAAAATCGTCTAAGCTTCCTTTTGTTGAGTCTGTCTTTCTTGCTTCTAGACCTCTTGAGAGGATCCATTGTGATGTTTGGGGTCCTGCTCCCATTGTGTCTGGTCAAGGTTTCAAATATTATGTGGTGTTTGTTGACAACTTCTCAAGATTCAGTTGGATTTATCCTTTGAAGTTAAAGTCTGATGTTCTGTCTAAGTTCAAAATTTTCCAACAACAGTCTGAGAACTTGTTTAATCAAAGAATTGGTATCTTTCAAAGTGATGGAGGTGGTGAGTTTGTCAATCATGAATTCTCTACTCATCTGGTGAAGTGTGGGATCAAACACTTTGTATCATGCCCACACACACCAGAACAGAACGGCCTTGCCGAGAGAAAACATCGACACATAACAGAACTTGGACTGTCGATGCTGTTTCAGGGGCATCTTCCTTTGCAGCTGTGGGTTGATGCGTTCTTAACTGCCAACTTTCTTATCAACTTGCTTCCTTCGTCGGTTCATGAGACTGCGGTGAGTCCGTATGAAAAGCTTCATGGCAGAAGACCAGATTATTCCTCCCTTCGTGTCTTGGGATGTGCTTGCTATCCGTTTCTCAAACCTTATGCTCATCATAAGTTTGATCCTAAATCACTTATGTGTGTCTTCTTGGGTTACTCCGAACAGTACAAGGGCTACAGGTGTCTATATCCTCCAACCGGACGAGTTTATCTCAGCCGACATGTTCTTTTTGATGAAGATAAATTCCCTTTCTGTGTTGAGTATAAACACTGCGTTCCGGGAGCTGCGACTCCACTACTTCAGGCATGGTACAAGTCGTCTCCTGTACTGTCAGTTCCTTCTCCAATGCCTACACATATACATGATGAAGATGAGGAATTACAGAGGCATGATCTAAGTCGATCAGACACTCCTGCTGTCCATGCTTCTTGTCCTCCTCAAGTGCATCTCCCAGACAATTCTACTCAGCATCACCCACCAGACGATGATATTGACTCGACAGAGGAAAGTGCAGATACAATAGTTGAAGAAGATGCACCTGTCGTAACAGAGCAGTCTGTTCCAGTCGCTTCAATGGGAAGCAACCATCCGATGGTCACCAGGAGCAGAGATGGTATCTCGAAGCCCAACCCTCGTTACATTATGCTTACAGTCAAAGGTGTTCCAGTAGAGCCGAGGACAGTCGCAGAAGCGTTGGCTCACGCAGGCTGGAATGCAGCTATGGGTGAAGAAATTGATACTTGTGATGAGACAGACACATGGACTCTAGTTCCTCTGCCCAAAGGAGTTCACGTATTGGGCTGCCGTTGGGTGTTTAAAGTTAAACTTAATGCTGACGGCACAGTGAAAGGTCTAAGAGCCCGCCTTGTGGCAAAAGGAAATCAGCAAGAAGAGGGAGTCGACTTCTGGGAAACATACAGTCCGGTCGTGCGTACAGCAACAGTCCGATTAGTGTTTCATATAGCTGTGGTCTCAAAATGGGAGATCAAGCAGCTCGATGTCAAGAATGCATTCTTGCACGGGGATCTTCAAGAGACTGTGTACATGCGACAGCCACCAGGATTTGAAAATAAAGATCACCCTGACTATGTTTGCAAACTCAACAAGGCAATTTACGGTCTGAAACAGTCCCCTCGTGCTTGGTTTGACAAGCTTAGTTCCTATCTGATCGAATTTGGGTTCAAGTGCTGCACACGAGATCCTTCTTTGTTCATCTACTCAGATGGAAAGAACATGATGCTACTTCTGCTATATGTTGATGATATGGCGTTAACAGGGAACAACAAGGAGTTTGTCTCTGATTTCGTTGCTCAACTCGGTACCAGATTTCGTGTCAAAGACATGGGACCTCTGAGTTACTTCTTGGGTATTCAAGCCACGACTACTCCAGCAGGTTTGTTTCTGAACCAAGAAAAATACGCGCTGGATCTGTTGGAAGCTGCTGCGATGCTTGAATGTTCTCCAATGCCGACTCCTCTTCCTTTACAACTTCACCGTGTTCCTCATCAGGAGGAGTTGTTCTCCGAGCCCACGTACTTCCGCAGCCTAGCCGGCAAGCTCCAGTACTTGACTTTGACGCGTCCCGACATTCAATTTGCAGTTAATTATGTGTGTCAGAAGATGCATCAGCCCACTGTCTCCGATTTTCAGTTGGTGAAACGCATACTTCGTTACTTGAAAGGAACGGTAAACATGGGGCTCATGCTTCACTCCAACACTGACTCCACTCTTCGAGCGTACTGTGATAGTGACTGGGCCGGTTGCAACTCCACCAGGCGGTCCACCGGAGGATTCTCTACTTACTTAGGTGCCAACCTCATTTCGTGGTCCGCACAGAAACAGGATTCGGTGGCACGATCCTCGACTGAGGCGGAGTACAGGACTCTTTCAGACACAGCTGCAGAAATATCATGGATTGAGGCAGTTCTCGCAGAGATGGGGCTTCGTCATGTTCGTCCCGCTGAGGTTTACTGTGATAATTTGTCGGCTGTTCATCTAACCGCTAATCCCGTGCTGCACAAGCGAACGAAGCACTTTGAAACTCACTATCATTTTGCTCGCGAGAGGGTAGCAAAAGGCTTACTAGTCGTGAAACACATCCCTGCAACTCAACAAATTGCTGACATATTCACAAAGTCCCTTTCAATTCATAGCTTCAAAGACCTGAGGTTCAAACTCGGTGTGGAACGTCCTCCCACCTCGAGTTTGCGAGGGGATGTTAGCAACACTGGGCCTCAAGCCCAACAGATTCACAAGCCCACACAACAGAGACATAAGGCAACGGTCGTAAACCTTCAAGACAGGATGGGAAGCAACACAAAGGACAGTACGGTGCCTGCAATCAAGACAAACAACAGGTTTTCAGTGCTTGGAGATAAGACTGAACAGCTGTAGAAGAATATCCAAGAGAATATTCCTTTAGGTTAAGCTATGAGCTCTCTAGTATATAAGAGACCAGTTGTAAATCTCAGAACCTTATGAATAAAAGTATGAAGCTTTAAAGCTATTTTTGTTCATCTCTTGTTCTTAGTTGAGATTCTGCTTACAATCCGCGTGACGACGACTCTTCATGTTCTTCTTCAAGTCGTGCAGCTTTTGTGACGTAGGGGCAAGAGCTTGATGAGATTATGCAGAGAACTCAGGATCGAGCCACAGATAGCACGGGACGAGATCAAGCTCGTGAGCTCTTCCGAGATAAAGCTCGTGAGCTCTGCCGAGATCAAGCTCGCGAGCTCTACCGAGATCAGTCTCGTGAGCTCTGTCGAGATCAAGCTTGTGAGCTGTTGTAATCTTTTCGAGTGAAAAGACGAGACGACAAGCTCATATTGAGACAGCAAGCTTGTGACCAGATGTCCCTTGTTGCTGAGATGTCCCAATTACGGCAGGCAAGCTTGTCTTGAGATCGTCAGCGAAGAAGCAAAGCCTTGCCACCACTGAGCTCGCCTTGATGTTGAAGTTCTCTGAAGACAATTCGCCTTCCAAACACTGTTCTTCAACGCTCCTGTCCTGAAAGTCACATGCTCGTATTCCGAAAAGAATGGAGCTTCCACAACTCATGGATGAAACAACATTGTGAGAGTGAATTGGAATCAGCAAAACGTATCTTCCATTAAGCAATTTGGCCAACAAAAGCCCTAAATTGCATAGCTTTCGAAGATAAAGCTAAGAACTTTTAAGTTCACAACCACCATTGATGCAGCGAATGATCTTTTTCTTCTCTCCTTCTGGAGCTTGAATCAGAGCTCGAAGTCAGAAACAAGCTTCTAGCGATGGAGCCTTCGAAGATGTGGACAGTGCCGAGTAAAGCATGTTCCTGTTGTCTGGCTTTAATCCTCAAGAGCTCAAGGCTTCTGTCGTAACGGGAGTAGCCATTGACGGGGTGAGACGAGATGAACCTTGAACGAAGGCACTCGAAACGAAACCTTGAGTTCTTGAGGAGCTTGCTGGTAATGGCATGCTTGTCGGGAGAGCTTACTCGCCGCATAAGTACACTTCACCAAACCACGGTCCCATTGCAGGAGCAATCACCAGATGCACTTGTCTGATTACGCCATATGTGGTAAGCCACTGCTAGCTTCCGGTCTTTCCTTCCACGACCTTCATGTGTATAAAGTGAATATACAGAACCGTCGCGTAAGCCTTCTGGTGATAACGCCGCCGCTGCTTAAGTTCTCTTGCTGAGTAGACGTCTGTGAGAGCATCCACGGTGAGAAACAAGACAAGCGGACATTGTTGCTTCAAGCTATTGTTAGCCCACCAAGTGTTCGATCAAAGTCCCACCAGAAGAATGCTTCTTCCTTTATCTAAAAAAAAACAACCACCATGGTTTGATATGCTTGAGGTGAAGCTAGTTCGTCGGGGAGGTGAGGAAGGTGACACGCATGGCAGATACTTCAATCAAAGTAGCAAGCTTTAGGAGACTTATCTTCTTCCATCGTGGCCGTGAGTTTCAGGTTTGTCGCGGTCTTGATGAGTGAAAGTTCAAGACAGCAAGCTGACGAGAATCTTGGACTCTTTGGTCGGATTGGAAGCTGACTGTTCGTGTGTGGCTCGGTCGTTAAAGCTGGAGACTTGATCTCGGCCAGGTTCTCTAGAGAGCTCACCAAGTGTTCTCCGATCATAATACCAAGAGATGTTAAGCCCACCAAGAGATGTCAGCCCTCCATAAGAAAGGAAAGCTTTCATGAGAAAGCATTCATCTTTTCTCTCGACACCATGTTTGATCCAAAAATGGTGTCTTTGCTGGTGTTTATTGGAATCATAACAATAAAGAATCTAAAAATTAGATCCTTGAGGTTTAGGAGAAATCTTTATGAAATCAAATGGAAATAAGAACATTAAGGGGTGTATTCAATCAAGTATTTGAGGTGATTTGTTTTAAAATGATAAATCCACTGTTATTCAAACGTGGATTTTAAAAATCACTTTAAAATCCGGTGTTATTGAACTTGTCATTTCATAAAACACTCTAAAATCCACTGTTATTGAACAAAATTTAAGTCGAAGATTTCAGAGTGTTTTAGGTGTTTTTAGAGTGTTTCAGAGAAGTTTCTTAGTTATAAAAATAAAAATCAAAATCTCATGGTTTTAGATGAGATTCTAGAGTTATTTAACAAAAATCACACCAAATTTCAAATTCTCCTACAATCATCTAAAAACTCACTAAAAATCAAATCACTTCAAATTTTAGATTCAATACACCCCCCTAAGAGATTTTATTGATAATAGATTGCATTAAAAAGAAGTGTAAAGTGAATCTAAATATAAAATATCTCTAGACATGTGTTCTAAATCTCAAAGTGAAAAGAGGATCATTTGCTAAGGAGAAATGAATTTTTATTTATACAAGGATGGAACCTAGGGCATCCTAACAATATGGGCCTAATTCATTGTCTAATGGGCCTTGAGAAGGATGTAAATCCATCCCCAACAGTAAATCCCCCCAAGTTCATAGGGAGAGAGATCAAACCGATCTCTGTGAATTTTACGAATGGGGTTTATTAGACAATGAACTAGGCACATTCATGCCTATGACAATTTAGGCGAGTTTACTTTGAATTTGTGCCTAGTAAAAGGCGAGTTTGCTTTAAACTCGTGCTTAGTGAAAAACGAGTTTACTGGACTCATGCCGAGACAGAGACGAGTTTACCGAGAACTCGTGCCTAGTGAATAAGAGAGTTTCTGTAAACTCATGCCTAGCCAAGGGCGAGTTTTTGTAAACTCATGTCTAACAATAAGCGAGTCGACCACAAACTCGTGCCTAATAAAAAGCAAGTTCAATTTAAACTCGTGCCTAAAATACATGTTTACCGAACTATTGCCCGACCCGAAGTCTCGTGTTGAGATCGTGTGTGCCAAGCAAGTTGTTGGCGTCTATGCTCGTCAGGCTGTGATAACGTTGAGAAACGTGCTGGTTTGTGTCGCTTGTACTGCTTCCGACAAGCTCGTAGCTGAGAGTCATCTTTCGAAGTAGTAGAAAATGCTTGTTGGTTCTTGGCTCAACGATCTCTGGTTCACGAAAAGCATGATCATGATTAAACCAATATAAACCAAAAGAAATAACCAACTTTGCATAATTAATAAACAAGCAATCAAACTTGATTTTGCTTAATGCTCGTGAGTTACACATTAGTGACATGATGATATAATAATTATCGACTTATTAATATCATATGAAAACAGACAGATTCCGGCGATTACCGTGGTGTCCAAGGCTTGCTCTGCTGGTCGTGAATGGTTACAGGCACAGTTGCCAATGCCCACACATCGGCGACCCGCACCCGTAGAGTTCGAAACACCGCCAACCCGAACAGACGTAACACTCTGCAACTCGGATGCTGCGTGGTCTTCGGTGACCCACCGAGCCGGTCTAGGTTGGTGCTTCACGGACCTGCAAACCACTGTCATCCAGGAACAATCCCGCGCAATGGCACACGTCTCATCCCCCCTCGTAGCGGAAGCGCTGGCTATGAGGGAAGCAATGTTGGAAGCTAAGCGCCTATCTCTTACAAAAGTCTGGTTCCGAACCGACTCACGGGAGCTCGCTAGAGCTACTTTCTCGAAGTCTTATCCGGTGGAGCTTTTCGGAATTCTCATGGATATCGGGATACTATCATCATCCTTTATCTTCTGTTTTATTTCTTTTGTTGGGAGAGAGAACAATGTTGCAGCTGATTCCCTTGCGAAAGCTGCACTTTCCTGTTCCTCTCCCGCTTTGTATTGAACTTTTCTCGGTTTAGAGTTATTAAATTTTTCAGTTGACAAAAAAAAAAATGCTACCAGGGCAGCAATAAGGCAATAACATATATTTGTAGAAAAATAATTAAAAATGATTTGATAAGAGAGCTTATCTTTTTATCTTTGGCGTGAAGAGGAAACGAGCGTCTCTTTCTCTTATCACTGGTGCCTGTGTCTCGATCCGCCGCCATCCACCTAGACCAGAGATCGACGATGTCGAAGCTCATGACTTGCCCTCCACAAAGCTCAGAGCTTGATCTCAGCAAGCTATCGTCATCTCATCCTTTCTCTTGTGAAGATTAACAACGAAGCTCAAGACTTGTTCAAACCATCGTAGACTTGTTCAAACCATCGTAGACTTGCTGTAGTTGGGAGATCAACCATCGCCACGTCGCAGTTCCTCTAGAGACCATCAGACTCTTCTTCTCTCAAGTTCGTGCCAGTTGCGGTCCTTGCGTTAAGCTCACCGGAGAGCTCTATAGAAGACCTCGTCGGAGAGTTTGATCTCAAAGCTTGGGTTGACGACACAGCAGTACCAATCTCGCAAGCAGCTCTAATCATCTCGGAAGCTTTCAGCTTTTGATTCCATTCAATTGTTTTCCTCTCCGACAAGTGCTGATCTACTTCCACATCTGTAGGAATAAGATTACTTTGACGTTCTCTGGTCCTAAGATGCTGAACTGACCCACCGTGGAGCTTTTGACCTGTCAATCAATGGTGCTGAGCGGTTCTACCGTCATGATCTGTCGCTGGTTGTTGGAGATGAAAGTTCGTATCGGGGAAGTTGCAGTCGATCTCTGTCATCGTCCTCTTCTTGTAGCCACAAGATCGATGAAAGTCCAAGACTTTGGCTTGACTTCGACAAACCCAGCCCACCTTAACGCATCTGGAAAATCGGGTTTCATGGACTGGAAAGAAGCTCGAGCAGTCCCAGAAGCTTCACCGGCGGATCGAGACTGAAGCAGCACCACAGACTCTTTATGAGCGCAGGGACGAGACTTCAAGCTCTATGAGAATCGTGATGAGAAGCTCGGTCGCGAAGCAGAGGGTGTCGAGGTCTTCTCTTCGTCGGATTGGAAGCTTGAGAAAGCTTCACCGGCGGATCTTTGCTGATATTGACATCAAAGCTTCATGATAAAGTTTCGAACTTTCTCTCCGCTTCAGCAAAAACTTTCTCTCCGCTCCAGCAAGAGCTCTGAGTCACGACGAGGAGAGACCACAGACTCGCTGCCGTTGACGTCGGAGCTCAGGCCAGCCGAAGGACGAGATCGATGATCGATCTCGTGGGAAGGTGATTACGAGATTTGTTGGCTCAACTTGGGCTTCTTTCTTCAAAAGTTATCATCTTCAAGCCCAAATCACCAAGTTCCTTCTTTTGTCACCCGAATGGAAGAGAAAATATCTTGATTCTTGATCCTTCTTTTTTTTTTTTTTTTAGGATCTAAAATTTTCCCAAATTTGAAATACTTTGAAGATAGTTCTCCAAACCCACTCCTTCTAGCGCCAACTGTTTGATCCAAAAATGGTATGTTTGCTGGTGTTTATTTGAATCATACAATAAAGAATCTAAGAATTAATTTTCTTAAATTCTTGAGGGTTAGGAGAAATCAACATAAAATCAAATAGAAAAGGAACATCAAAGAGAGTTTATTGATCAAAGATTGAATTACAAGTATGAATACAAGTGTAAAGTAAATCTAAGAATCCATAAACTTTCTAAAAGAAGTGTTCAAGATCTAGAAAATGAAAAGAAGATATTTGCTAAAGAGAGGTGTCTCTTTATTTATACAAGGAAGAAACCTAGGATTTCATAGTAAAATGGACCTAGTTCATGTCTAATGGACCTTGAGGGAGGATGTAAATCCACCCCCAACACCTATCACTTCAATCGTTTCTACTTAGGGTTCAGTATATATATAGATATATATATATATAACACTAAGTGTTTTGTTAATACGGCATAATTATTTTATACATGTTAATAGTACTCAAAAGTCAAAACCATTGTTTATATGTTTAAAAATATTAATATAATAAATTAGACATCCATGTATTTAAGAGGGGTGTATTCAATCAAGTATTTGAGGTGATTTGTTTTAAAATGATAAATCCACTGTTATTCAAACGTGGATTTTAAAAATCACTTTAAAATCCGGTGTTATTGAACTTGTCATTTCATAAAACACTCTAAAATCCACTGTTATTGAACAAAATTTAAGTCGAATATTTCAGAGTGTTTTAGGTGTTTTTAGAGTGTTTCAGAGAAGTTTCTTAGTTATAAAAATAAAAATAAAAATCTCATGGTTTTAGATGAGATTCTAGAGTTATTTAACAAAAATCACACCAAATTTCAAATTCTCCTACAATCATCTAAAAACTCACTAAAAATCAAATCACTTCAAATTTTAGATTCAATACACCCCCCTAAGTGTTTGTTAACATAGTATACTATTTAGCTCATAAAATACCTTAGGAATTGGGAATGTTGAATATTTTAGAAAGTTTTTACACACTACATTCATTTATCATCAAAATTTTTTTTTATTTTTATTTTGGCGAAAACAATCCATGTGTTATAAATCATATGGTGGACGGCCCATAACCACATGAGGAAGGAAGAGCCAGCCCATACTATGTTTTCCTTTTACTTATATACTTTGTACTTTTACATATTTGTATTTACATTTTCCTAGTTAGACTTGGAATTGTTAGTTTTCTATTTATCTTATGACGGTTTAAACCTTGTATATATATGGAGCTTTTAGGCCATGGAATAAAAATAAGTTTTCTCACTGATTCACAACACGTTATCAGCACGAGTTGTTCTCTAAAAACCCTAGCTAAAAATCGACCACCTCTAAACCCTAATCAAGCCGCCAACTACTTTCTCATAAACCCTAATCCTAATTTCCTTTTCTGGTTCGAGATCATCCCATAAACCCTAGATCGATCGACGTACCACCACGCGCATCGATCGATATTGGTTCAACCAATATAGATCAAGATCCATTCGACTTGCATCCGTCCGAGCAGTTTCAATCCGACCAAGGAGCTTCCGTTCTTGCGGCCAGTACCAGCTCGTGATCTCCTTCTCTTTGGTGGTCCAATTTTCAACCCTTCAAATCTAAAGGTAATTAAAATTCTAAACCTTCAAACCCATAAAACGAATTGGTTGTTTTGATAAAGTTCAAACCCTAAAATTTGAAATCTCTAATGTTGAAAGCCCTAAGATAATAGATCCCAAAACCCTTCTTGAGTAAATCGGAGCTCTCAAGTCCGATAGAGATTGTTTTAAACAATTAAACTCAAAGCCCTAAAAAGTTTTGAATCTCAAAATCCTATGATCATCCTAAATCTTATGATCATATTGTGTCCCTTAAACCCCTTTGATCTTAATGATCAAATCGAAAACCCTAGAAATCGATCACCCCCCTTTTTCCTGGACGATTTCATAAACTCTAAAATTAAATCGAATCTATTTAAATTGATTGATTGCTTGCTTGATTTTAATTTTGGTTAAAAATTTGGGCTTCTCTGTCTCGAATATCGATCGACATGCCATTGCACGTGTCGATCGATGATGTCTCGTGTCGATTGATTATTAATTATAAAATCCTGATAATGATTGTTTGATTATTTAAATCTGAATTTTGAATCACATAGAAACAAATTGTTAGGATTTCATCCGAATTTTGTTGTTTGAATTAACTAAAAATTGTTTGAGGTTTCTTATTTCATAAATTGCTTAGAAACTGTGATTGCTAAGGTGTTTTTAAAATCTGGTTGCATTAAAATCATATAGAATCTGATTGTCCATATCAGTAGCCGTGTGGCTTATATTGCATTCATGTTTGATCAATAGGTCGATCGATCGACCTGCCATTGCACATATCGATCGATGATGCTTCACGTCTATCGATCGATGACTCTATAGGAGTATCGATCGATGCGCCTCTAGCAAGCGTTAGGATTGATGATTCATTATAGTCGTGTGGCTTCATCCAGTATGGTCGTGTGACCTAATGGTCATGTGACCTAATGCATTATAACCTTGATCAAATTGTTTGCATCATATATATTTGTTAGAAATTTTTCTGATTCGTGTGCCATAGAGTATTGATATAAAGATATAAAATTTTCTAAAAGTATATATATATAGTTTGATTTCAGATGTCGAAAATCAATAACCTGGATTTTTCTGCCCTAAATGTCTCTGGAGACAATTACTTACAATGGCCTCTTGATACAAAGATCATTCTAAAATCCAAGGGTCTCGGTGACTGTATTACCGAGAATAACAGTGCCAACGAAAAAGATCGTTATGGGGCAATATTAATTATTCGCCATCATCTGATTGAGAGTCTCAAAAATCAGTACTTAACCATTGAGAATCCTCTAGACCTTTGGAATGCATTGAAACAGAGATACGATCATCAAAAGACGATCATGTTACCAAAGGCTAGATACGAATGGGAAAACCTCAGGATCCAAGACTTTAAGTCTGTGGGTCAATACAACTCAGCAATGTTTAAGATCGTGTATAAACTTAAACTATGTGGTGAGGATATAACAGAGGAAGATAGGCTTGAAAAAACTTTTTCTACCTTCCACACAAGCAATGTGTTGCTTCAGCAACAGTACCGTGCAAAAGAATTCAAGACTTATGCAAGATTGATTTCATGCTTATTACTTACTGAGCAAAATAATGAGTTACTGATGATGAACAGTGAGATGAGACCTCCAGGATCCACACCATTACCTGAAGCCCATGCGGCCACTGAGGCTGATAAAGAGGCTAACCACGTCCATCATGGTAAACCACACGGTCAAGGCCGTGGTGGATGGAGAGGATGTGGCCGTGGTCAATACAATTCACATGGCCGCGGAAGAGGTAACCAATCTGGTCGAGAACAGAACCAGGGATGCTCGTTTGGACGAGGTCATGGTCGAGGCCGCGGATCTTCATTCAAACCGCAGCACTCAAACAACTCGACCAAATCTGTATGTCATAGGTGTGGAATGAGCAACCATTGGGCAAAGACTTGTAGGACTCCAAAGCATCTAGTTGAGCTATACAAAGAAAGTATGAAAGGGAAGAATCCTGAAGTCCACTTGGTGATCCATGATGATGAGAACGATTTTGATCATGAAAAAGATGATCTTATGGAATATGAAACTTCAGATTGTCTAAAAGATTGATTTCGACATTTGTGTGTTCTTTGCTTGTTCTTTGTTTGGTGTTTTCATTTCTATCTTGTCATTTCCTTGAAACTACCTTATTAAAAAACTTAATAATAAATGAATGAATGACTTTCATATTGAAACTAAGGGCGAAGGAGACAAAGAATTCCTTCAAATCTATGATATCGCCCAAGGCCATAAGAAAGTCTTAGAATCCATACCCGCACTCTCTACTGGTCTTTACCATGCTAAAGTCAGTATGATTGAGGCCAATGCCACATTTAACAAAACAGCCATCAAAAATTTCACTTTATGGCATGACCGGCTGGGTCATCCCGGGTCAACTATGATGCGTAAATTGATTGATAATACCAGCGGTCATTCATTAAAAGAAAAACGAGTTATCCCTAAACACTTAATGTGTACTGCTTGTTCACAAGGGAAACTCATAGTAAAGCCATCACCTATTAAGGTGACAAAGGAAACTATTAATTTTCTGGAAAGAATACAAGGAGACATTTGTGGACCAATACACCCACATTGTGGAACATTCAGATATTTTATGGTCCTTATTGATGCATCGACCAGATGGTCTCATGTCTGTCTCCTATCGACCCGCAACTTGGCATTTCCAAGATTACTAGCTCAGATAATAAGATTACAAGCTCACTTTCCAGATTTTCCTTTGAAGACTATACGTCTTGATAATGCTAGTGAATTTACGTCCCAGGCGTTTAATGATTATTGTATGTCCATGGGGGTAACAGTGGAACACTCCGTGGCACATGTACATACACAAAATGGCTTAGCTGAATCATTTATAAAACGAATACAGCTGATTGCCCGACCATTACTCATGAGGTCGAGGCTGCCGGTTTCAGCATGGGGACATGCGGTCCTTCATGCGGCCGAGCTTATACACATCAGGCAATGTAGTGAACACAAATATTCCCCATCCCAATTACTAACCGGTCATGAGCCAGACGTCTCCCATCTAAAAACCTTTGGCTGTGCGGTTTATGTTCCTATTGCTCTACCACAGAGAACAAATATGGGACCACAAAGACGGATGGGAATATATGTTGGATTTGACTCCCCCACAATTATAAAATATCTTGAGCCAAATACGGGTGATTTATTTAAAGCCAGGTATGCGGATTGTCATTTTAATGAATCCAAACTTCCAGCATTAGGGGGAGATAATAAGCTGGTAAAAGAAATATCATGGAATCAGACATTCATAAATTGGCAAGATCCTCGGACTCAAGTGTGTGATCTTGAGGTCCAGAAAATAATACATTTGCAAAAGCTAGCTAATCAATTGCCCGATTCCTTTGCTGACCCGAAAAGAGTGACTAAGTCACATGTACCAGCTATTAATGCACCAGTTCGGATTAATGTTCAAGAGGGATACAATCAAGTTGCTACAGATTCCAAAACACGTTTGAAACGTGGTAGACCAATTGGTTCCATAGATAAGAAACCTCGAAAAACAAAGAAAGGTGCTATATCCGAGGTTGGAACCCCAGACAAGGAAGTGGCCGATCTTATCCAGATGAGAGCGCACATAAATCCATAGAAATGGATATTGGTCCGGACGTACCAAGCAGTGATCCTCGGGACGCCGGGGTTCATGGTACTGATGGTCCGGACAATAATGAGATCTCAATAAATTATGTCCTGTCTGGAAAACAATGGAATAGAAAAGATGTCGACATCATAGATATATTTGCTTATGAGGTAGCACTCGAACTAATGGATAATGAGGATCAAGAACCCACGTCTATATATGAATGCATGCAAAGAACAGATTGGCTTAAGTGGAAAGAAGCCATAAACGTGGAGTTAAACTCTTTAAAGAAGAGAGGTGTTTTCGGTCCAATAATCTGAACACCAAATGATATAAAACCAGTGGGATACAAATGGGTCTTTGTGAGGAAGAGAAATGAGAATGGTGAAGTCGTGAGGTATAAAGCCCGACTTGTTGCACAAGGATTCTCACAGAGACCAGGAATCTATTATGAGGAAACATATTCCCCTGTGGTGGATGCAACCACTTTTAGATTCCTGATAAGTCTGGCCATAAGAGAAAATCTAGATATGAGATTGATGGATGTCGTTACAGCATATCTATATGGCCTACTGGATAATGAAATATATATGAAAGTCCCATAGGGTATTGAATTGATAAATAAAGAGAGCTCTCGTGAACAACACTGCATAAAGTTGAATAAATCACTTTATGGACTGAAACAATCTGGCCGGATGTGGTACAACAGATTAAGTGAGTACCTAGTAAAAGAAGGATACAGAAATGATCCTATCAGTCTATGCGTTTTCATAAAGAAATTTGAAAATAAGGGCTTTGTTATTATAGCAGTGTATGTTGATGATTTAAACATCATTGGAACCTCTGGAGAGATTTCCCAAACAGTAGAATATCTAAAGAGAGAATTCGAAATGAAAGACCTAGGCAAAACAAAATTCTGATTGGGATTACAGCTTGAGTACATAAATGATGGAATCCTTGTGCATCAAATGGCATATACATAAAAAATACTCAAGAGATTTAATATGTCCGAGTCTCACCCTTTGTCCAGCCCTATGGTCGTGAGATCTCTAAACCTGGACACGGATCCATTTCGTCCCAAGGAGAACAGTGAGGATGTCCTTGGTCCCGAAGTGCCATATCTCAGTGCCATAGGAGCATTGATGTATTTAGCAACTCACACACGGCCTGATATATGCTTTGTCGTGAACCTACTTTCTAGGTTTAGCTCCTGTCCGACCAAAAGGCACTAGACGGGATAAAACATGTTCTTCGTTACCTACAAGGAACGAAAGATTTGGGTCTGTTTTATACCAACAAAAACAAAGATAGTTTAGTTGGATTTGCTGATGTTGGATACCTTTCGGATCCACACAATTCTAGATCTCAGACAGGCTATGTGTTTACACATGGTGGAACGGCCATTTCATGGCGTTCAATGAAGCAGACACTTGTGGCCACTTCCTCAAATCATTCGGAAATATTGGTCATACATGAGGCCAGCCGTGAGTGTGTCTGGTTGAGGTCGATGACCCAACATATACGATCAGATTGTGGGATGATAGAAGACAAGGGTCCAACCGTGATGTATGTAGATAATGCAGCATGTATTGCTCAACTCAAAGATGGGTACATCAAAGGGGACAGGACGAAACACATCCTGCCCAAATTCTTTTCTACACACGAGATGCAGAAGGCCGGTGTGGTCCAAGTGGTACAGGTCCGATCCAGTGACAATTCAGCCGACCTGTTCACTAAGGCCTTACCAACCGCGACGTTGAAGAAGCTCATACATCAGCTTGGGATACGTCGACTGAAAGACCTTCAGTGATGCATTCATCAGGGAGAGTAGTGTGTGTTGTACTCTTTTCCTTCACCATGGTTTTGTTCCAGGTTTTCTGGTAAGGTTTTAATGAGGCAACATTAAGCATACTACGAACCCTGAACGGTTATGGCGTCCAAAGGGGAGTGTTATAAATCATATGGTGGACGGCCCATAATCACATGAGGAAGGAAGAGACGGTCCATACTATGTTTTCCTTTTACTTATCTACTTTGTACTTTTACATATTTGTATTTACCTTTTCCTAGTTAGATTAGGAATTGTTAGTTTTCTATTTATCTTATGACTGTCTATTTATGACGGTCTAAACCTTATATATATAGAGCTTTTAGGCTATGGAATAAAAATAAGTTTTCTCACTGATTCACAACACCATGTTCTTTTTTTTTGCAATGTAACAGAGACAACAAATTATTGAGTATGTCCATGTTATATTGGAGATATGGGAAGTAAACAGCCAATGTTTTTACTAAACCCTCATCTAACGTATAAATGTTAGAGTTAAAATTTTTTACCAATCCTCATTTTATATTTCTTACTTTTTAGATTTTATGATTAAAAGTATTTTCGGATAATAGCACAGTATATATGATTTTTAGATAATGATCACTTTAGCTGCCGGTCATGTTGCCCTAAGTGAATAATAATATTTGCATTTAAGAAAGAGAAATTACCTAGACTAATTCTAATTCATCTAAAAATTACTAGAATGACTCATATTAAATTTTAATTACTAGACTAAAATGAGGTATAAGCAAATTTACTAAAAGCCCAATTCTAACATGATTAACTACAAAATTGCCACATAAATAAATAAAAAAGGGAAAAAATTGGAATATCTTAAAAGATAATCATCAAGAAAAAAATAGAAAAATTAATTAGCAATAACAAGATAGTTTATATACCGGATTGTCCTAAGTCACATGTTTGCAGTTTTTTAAAAAAATTATAAATAATAATATAGATTATTTAAACTAATAACATAGATAAAATAATTAAAAGAATGAAAAATAAGAAAAATTAGTAACTAAAATTATTCAGAACATGACATGACAAATAAAAAAAATTATCTAAAATTATTGAGAATATGACATTAAACAAAATTACCTAAAATCATGGAAAACATGACAAATAAGAAAATTTACTTATGAAAGAATAGTATAATAAATACCATAGACCGCATGATATAAAGACCACAAATAATTATGACTAGATGATAACCCGCGCCCTGCGCAGAATAAATATTTTTAAAAAATATTGTATTTAAATATTATAAAGAAATATTTTGTTATCAATAACATTCTTTACATTTGATTAGAGGTGAATATTTGAGCACCATTTGATTTGGTTCGTTCTGGATCATTGTGGTTTTGATTCGGTTCAGATCTTCGTGGATTTAGTTCGGTTTTGGGTTCAGATAACCTATTTTAAACAGTTTCAAAAAGTAAAGTTCATATATGTTTTAAATTCTTCAAAGTCTATTTTCACATTTGCAATTAAAAATGCAAATGCTTTCCAAATACTATTTGATCAATGCTTTCATATGAATGTTTTGGTAATGCATTTAGCTTTCAGAATATCAAGTTTTTCTTTTACAAAATTATATAACTCTTTTTTGGTTAATATATAAAATTATATGTATATAATAAAATAAATTTATATTTTTAAAATTAAAATTTATAATTTATAATTTCTTTATATTTTTATAATTTAAAAATAATCTTTCAGATTAAGAATATTATTATTATATATTTATTAATATTCAATATTATTTTAAATTATATATTATAAAAATATCCCTAAATAAACAAATTATATATTAAATAAAAATTTTATTTTATGAATCACTTATTTCTGTATCAATGAGTTAAAATAATTAATTAATGAAAGCATATATAGTTTGCAATATTTATATCTAAACTATTAAAAGTGAAGAACATTTTATACTTAGTTCTAACTTTTCCACAATAATTACCATCAAATGCCACTGAGTTAAACCTTTCCTTTTAAATTATTAAAACATCTAAAGTTAATTTACTTATTAAATTAATTGATATGTGCATGAAAAAAGGCCTTCATCATAGGCCATAGGATCCCTAAATATTTAAATGTTATATACACGTAAATAGTAATTTGCATCAATAAAATCATTGTCTATTATTTTTTTAAAGAAGAATATTCCATTTTGTGGTCACTATAATCTTGAAATATCTAACGTAACCCATATCATTGTGTCATATAATTGTATATATCCACCTATTCATATTGCTTCAATTCACAATCACACTCACAAATCACGTTAAAAATGGCAAAGTCAAGATTTTTTTTTTTTTGACAACAAAGAGAACTAATCTACTAAGATACTACCAGAGCCGAAAGCCAAACCGGAGGTATGGAATCAACATATAACATAGCTTAGGGAGAACTCCTTGCACCTCGTGCAAGCTTGTCCGCCATTGTGTTCTGGGCCCTTGAAATATGTATGATCTTGAAGGTAGGGAAGAAAGTCTTACTGCGGCAAAACTCCTCCATATGCGTAGCAAAAGCCGGCCAATCCTCGGGTGACGACACCATCTTCACCAGTTGAGAACAATCCGTCGCAAAAACTACTTCTGAGAACTGCAGGGTCTTCATGCACTCCATTGCCCATATCAATGCTTCACATTCTGCATGTAAAGGTGATAGGCTTCTTCTTAGGTTCATGGCCCCCATCATAACGTCATCTGAATCTCTCACTTTACAGAACCAACCCTGTCCCGTCAACGTATCTTGTTCCTTCCAAACTCCATCAGTAAAACAGACCCTTGTATGTTCCATTGACTGCCAGATCATGGGTGGCGGGAGGTGACTCTCACGGTGTTTAATCAGTAATTGTGCCTCAATCCAAGCGGATCCTTCCACCTCTGCTTTACGCAATATTTCCTGTGGATTACCATTCCTATTTTGATAAAAATTTCATTTCTATTCTTCCATATATACCACAGAATCCATGGAAAGCAATCTGAATCTGACTCCTTTGGAGTCCTCCAAAATAGATAATCAAGACTCGTGTAAACCGAGGATGATGGAAAGACCCCAGGTGGGGAAGATATTTTGGAAAGTGCCCAAGTTTTGTAACGCTGATGGACATTCAAAGAGAACATGATGTATGGTTTCCTCCTCCACCCCGCATATACTGCATCTTAAATCACAACTAATTCCGCGTGTCCTTAGAACCTTTGCGACCGGTAGAATTCCAGATAGTGCCTGCCATACGAAATGCCTTAATTTCGGAGAGCATTTCAGTTTCCATACAAACGCTAATAGTGGTTTAACATTCGGTCCGTAATATTGCACTTTTACAGCCTTGTCCGGATATAAAGATTCTGTGCGAAAACCCGATTTGACTGTATATTTCTCAGAATCAGTAAACGTCCAACTGTATGTATCTATTCGTTGTGTCCTACTAACTGCCAAACCACGGATAATCCTCACGTCATCAGGATGGAAATGTTCATTTAGCATGGTTACATTCCAAGAAAGAGTAACCGGATCAATAAGACCAACATATTGTTATGATTTACAATATAATACTGCTCTCTTCAACAAGCTCATATATGTTTAAATATATCCCAATAACTATTTTAGCCTTAAATAATTCAGGTTTTTCATGTAACACAATTATGTATTTAATATTATTTTTGGCCTTATATAATTTATTTTTTATAATAATAATATTATTAAACATATGTAGATATATTGAATTCTAAATAGAAATACTCTAAATGATGTTAATATAATACTATAATTATATTTTAATTGTTATTTATTCTCAAGAGTTAAAAAATTAATGTATGTAATTGTTAAATTTAAAATATAAATAATAATTTATTAAAATATTTTTTTATATATTATGGGTGTTTTTTATTTTATTATTTCATTATAAATTTAGTATAGAAAATTTTGTGAATTTTACTGGTATGTATTACCAACCGATAACAAATTAAATTACATATAAAATAAATTGAATAAGATATATGTTGTTATATATTTACAATATATAAAAATAAAAATGTATACGAAATATTTGAATATTTTTGCAAATAAAAATATTTTCATCAAAAAATTAATTAAATATTTGTGGAGACAACCAAAAATGTTATTATACAAAAGGTGAATTACATATGATATTATTTTGATTGTTGAATATCCAAAATTTTTATTATACAAAAAGGTCGGGAATAAAACTCGAATTCCTGAATCCGAAGAACCGAACCGAATTCGATCAAAAATATAGTATCAAACCTGAATCGAAACTAATTAACTATCCAAACGAGTTCAAATTTTGGTATTTAGAGAAACGATGCTAAACCGGATACACACCAGAATATTGCGGGTATCCCAATATATCATCATGTTTATATACTTAAATATATTAATTATTTTTAGATTTAATATCCATAAAATATCAAAAATATAAAATTTTAAAATTGTCTAAAATATTAGAAATATATTAAAATAATCAAAAGTAAATATTTACAGTAGCTAAACAATACTCAAAACACCAAAACATATTTAATATATATTGATTCTCTATCTAAATATTCAAAGCAAAACAAATTTTTATGTTAAATTTAATTATTTTGGTATATATTATTCAAATTCATTTGTTATATATTAATTTTATTTTTATATATTGAGTAAATTAAAGTATATATGAAGTTAAACTTCTAAAAATTAATTTAAACAGGTTATCTAATTCTGAACCAAACCCACAAAGATCTGAACTGAGCCTGGAACAAAATTTATAAATACTCTAATATGGTTGAAATCTTCAAACTCAAAATCCGAATATACCCGAACTAAACCCAAATGGGTACCCAAATCCGAATGGCTGCAAGAATCTTATAAATACATTTGAATAAGATATCCAATCATATTTGATTTATATAAAATAAAACAAACATCATGCGGACGCACAGATCAAAATCTAGTATCTTATTAAAAGAGAAGTACAATATTGATTCACCCTAAAAATAACAATTTATTTACAAGTCAATGCTACTAAAATATTAAATAACCCTAACTCTAAGCAATCAATGTCTTTTCTTATTTTATTAAAAATTCTTTTAACCAATTGTTAAGAATGATTCAGAAACAATATTTTCCTAAAAACGATTTAGCTCAAAATTAGAGTAATATTCAAGTTTAGCTAAATTTTTCATTTTCAACAATAATTTTCGAAATATTAAACTGAATTTTAGAAATATTCAAATTTAAAATGATTTTTTAACAATCTATACTATTATTTATGAAGTGATTTGGCTTATGTGTCAGCTTCTCCATGATTTTAGCTAATTTTGATAGTTTGTCATTATTTATTGTTTATTTGTCATATTTTCCATAATTTTAGCTAATTTGCTTATTTGTTATGTTTTTAATAATTTTAATTTTGTTTCTTTATCATATTCTCTATAATTTAGGTTATTTATATATTTATCGTAACCTTGATAATTTTAATTGGTAATTTTATTTATTTGACATATTTTAAAATAATTTCAGTTTTGATTAAGTGTCATGTTATCCATGATTTTAGGTTATTTTATTTATTTTCATATACTTTATTATTGTTAAAAGCTTATTTGTTATATTCTATGATTTAGATTGAATCATTATATTTAATAAATAACTTTTTAATTGTTTTTAAACATTTTTAGTGATAACTTAATAAATATTTTCATTATATTGAGTGATAATTATTTATAACGAGCATTATTAAATTTTAACAACAATTTTATATATTTGTTCATCTTATGTTTACTTTAGTTATATTAAATCGTTTAATTTTTTTAATTATTATTTATAAAAATAAACTTTCTTCTCTTTTATGTTACTAAATCATCTTCCCAGTAAATAAAATACGAGCCCAAATGATACAATTTTTGCTATTATAATTTAAAAATCTAGCTTTTTAGATATGTATAATTTATTAATTTTATTTTAGAAAATTTTAAATAAATAGAAATATTTTTTTGATTATTATGGATTTTGTTAATATGTGTCATTATAAAATCTGATGACTAGGAAAATTCAAATAAAATGCAATTAAAACTTTGATGAAAAGAGTTTAATTTCATAGGTTTTCCTGATAATCGGTAATTATGGTTTAATTTGCACATTTATGTTTATGTTATTTTAAAATATTAATACAATTTTATTAGGTTATTATGACGATGATATTTTTTTACATGTTTGGTTTGATGATAGAATAGATAAAAGTTTTTTCAAAAAATTATCCATGTCACCTTATAATAAAAAGGTAGATTATATCTTCTAATTCATTAATATTTGAAACTTATTAATAATTTAGATTGAGATTAAAAAATTATATTAAAAATTAAATTAGTTGGATATATATTATTCCGCACAAGGTGCGGACCATCATCTAGTTGTATGTAATATTCTCCAAGTATCGTATAATCCAACAAATTTAGCTTGTAAGGCATAAAATATATGTATTTTGAATATTCCTAAAATATATGTTTGACTATTTTTTTATATTAATTATTTTCAAAAAAAAATTCTCTATGCTAAGATTTAAATATCTTTAAATTACTTGTAAACTGAATATTTCTTTTTTAATATATCTAATATCGCCTAAAATATTTATATTTCAAAATTCCTAAAATATATGTGTAACCATTTCAGTTACTATTAATTCTTTTCAACAATAAAATATATCTATGCTTAGATTTAAATATCTTTGAATTACTTTTACAATAATATTTAATGTTTATAACCGAATATTTATTTTCGGATGTATCTAAATCTCGTCATACCTAAAAATAAAAATTTATTTACAAGTAAATGCTATTAAAATATAACCCTAACTCTAAGCAATCAATATCTTTTCTTATTTTATTAAAACATTTTTTAAATCAATTGTTAAGAATGATTCAGAAACAATAATTTCCTAAAAAGGATTTAGCTCAAAGTTAGAGTAATATTCAAGTTTAGCTAAATTTCTCATTTTAAACAATAATTTTCTAAATACAATTTAACTAAATTTTAGGAATATTCAAATTTAAAATGATTTTTTAACAATTGTATGTAATATTCTCCAAGTATCGTATAATCCCCCAAATTTAGGTTGTAAGGCATAAAATATATGTATTTTGAATATTCCAAAAATATATGTTTGACTATTTTGGTTATATTAATTATTTTCAAAAAAAGGATCTCTATGCTAAGATTTAAATATCTTTAAATTACTTGTAAATAATATGGAATATTTATAACTGAATATTTCTTTTCTAATATATCTAATATCGCCTAAAATATTTATATTTCAAAATTCCTAAAATATATGTGTAACCATTTCAGTTACTATTAATTCTTTTCAACAATAAAATATATCTATGCTTAGATTTAAATATCTTTGAATTACTTTTACAATAATATTTAATGTTTATAACCTAATATTTATTTTAGGATGTATCTAAATCTCGTCATACCTAAAAATAAAAATTTATTTACAAGTAAATGCTATTAAAATATAACCCTAACTCTAAGCAATCAATATCTTTTCTTATTTTATTAAAACATTTTTTAAATCAATTGTTAAGAATGATTCAGAAACAATAATTTCCTAAAAGGATTTAGCTCAAAGTTAGAGTAATATTCAAGTTTAGCTAAATTTCTCATTTTAAACAATAATTTTCTAAATACAATTTAACTAAATTTTAGGAATATTCAAATTTAAAATGATTTTTTAACAATTGTATGTAATATTCTCCAAGTATCGTATAATCCCCCAAATTTAGGTTGTAAGGCATAAAATATATGTATTTTGAATATTCCAAAAATATATGTTTGACTATTTTGGTTATATTAATTATTTTCAAAAAAAGGATCTCTATGCTAAGATTTAAATATCTTTAAATTACTTGTAAATAATATGGAATATTTATAACTGAATATTTCTTTTCTAATATATCTAATATCGCCTAAAATATCAATATTTTAAAAATTTCTAAAATATATGTTTAACCATTTCAGTTACTATTAATTATTTTCAACAATAAAATATATCTATGCTAAGATTTAAATATCTTTGAATTTCTTTTACAATAATATTTAATGTTTATAACCGAATATTTATTTTCGGATGTATCTAAATCTCTTCATATCTAATCAAAATATTTGAAATATTACTTCACTTGGGAACGATTTCGCGTTAAAGGAAATATTACTCAAACATATTGACGGGTCAATATATTTTGAAGGTTTAGTTTGTGCACACAGGTCAATATTTTTTACAGCATGTAAACTATTTAATTATTGTGTTTATAAAAATTTTAGAATATGGTAGATGTTTAAAATTTCAATCAGCAAACATTAAATAATATATATACATATAAGTAAAAACAATATTCGTGGGGGTGGACGGATCAAGGTCTGATACTAATTTATAGTCTAACTAGATTTTGACCAGCATTTTCAAAGAGCATATATTTTTCCTTTGCAAGTTTCATATAGATGTGTCAAATATTTGTATGTTCATGTTTTATATATATTATTAGACTTTCATTCAAATTGCGGAAAAACATTTGAAGTTTAACGTTTTAGAAAGTTGTTCATATTTTTCACACATGATGACAATATTCCCCTCTTTGAATTCAAAAACTTGGCCGAGTTACTGGTTTTGCAGCCGGAAAAAGCTTAACGGAAGCCACCCACCACAATTTGATTTTACTGAAGCGAAAGAGTATGTTATATTTATAGTAATCATTCTTTTGGATGAGTTTCACAAAGTTTCGATGTCGGATGTTTATACTTTGTAGATATAAAAATCTCAAATATATTTAATGGATGTGGGAGGTTTACACTTTGTAGATATAAAAATCCTAAATATATTTAATGCTTAAACAGTTTTAGATATATCATGTATAAGTTATTTCTTATAAACTCGATATTTATAAAATTATAAATCTTGTTAGGCACATAAAATCTTGCTAACCACGATTTATATTATATTTTATTTTTTAAATATTAATAAGGAAACAAATATCAAAAAATAAAAAAATATGTTAGGTGATTTAATGTTCTCAAATATTAATGTAACATGATTTACATTGAAAGGTATGGACAATTAGGGGGGGGGGGGGGAACCGAAGTATATTCTGTTTTAATAGTATAGATGCAAACTAGATATTCATAATCGACTAATCTACCATTTGTACGTACACTCTACATAATGATTAGCAACAATTCGAGGAGAATTCACAAATAAAATGTTGAGGCAGTGGATTCAGAGTAACGCAAGATTCTCGTACGAGAAACCAATGCAAGCTGAAATCAAGCTATAAAATCACAAGAATTGAACTCAGCAATGGCGGATTCAAAGAGAAATTAAGCTATATGGTTATGATACCATATTGGCGGAATTGACGTTGGACAGAAAAGATCGAAGCTGTCTCGTGAGGAAGACGGTGAGCTGAAGAGATACTGAAGTGAATAATACTTCTGTTAAGTTTAAAATGCTGACGTACAAGTGATTATATACATTTATAAAACTATCAGATACAAACCCAGTTCACTAAACAAAAATCTAATGCACAAACCATATCATCATATCTAATAAACTGTTATTCAATATATTAGGAATCATCATTGATGCTTGCATTACGTTGGAACAAATCCTACAAGTGATGAAGGTAAGGGACTCCAAAAAAAAGTCTTGAGAGAAAATCTACGTAATGCATGGACATGAACTCAATGAATGACAAAGAACAAAGTAACTCTGAAGACTGAACAACAATGAGCTACACAATATTCCCAGAAAAAAAAACACAAAAGAAAGTCTAAAACATAAGAGAATCGCATAATTTATTTTTTTTAAAAAAAATTAACTGTCACTGAAAGGGAGAAAAAAAAGAAAGAACAAAGTAACATTGAAGAGCATTGGGTCTACAAAGGCAAGCGACTCTCGATTTGATATTGGAAAACATACCAGCTACGTCTAAACTCGTCATCCATAATTCCTACAAACAAGACTTCTTTAGTACCCTGGATAAAAATACGGTAAAACGATTCAGAAAACAAAATAATACCCTTGAAAAGTATACGAATAACTATTCGCTCTTACAACTTACAAGGTACATGAAGTTCATTCATTTCCATCTGCATCTTTCAAAATATAGAGATCAACATCATCAAAGGGACAGCTAGTAGCCTAGTAACAAGTAACAACTAAGGCTAGCCTTCAGTCGGGGGATCAAAGCACATGATGAACACGAGCAATGCCTAAGACTATCTTTGATTATTACACTTCATGATTCTTGAGCTCCAATTGTAAGATTTACAAATAAACTTGTGATGTTTAAAAATAGAATTCTACATGGTTCTCTCTCGTTCATATATGATTTTTTCCAAGTGTTTCCTAGTGATGTTTTTTTTTTCAAAGCTAGGAGTTTGGCTCCGTTTAGTAGGGTACATTAATGGGAAAGAAGGAATGATCAAACAAAAATCATAAGAGAAACACATAAGCCAATAATATAATGTTGATAAAAAAATAATTGTCAATGAAAGGCAAAACCCAAGGAAATATATAAATAGCACTAAGCGAGTGAGTGCGCTGCTTTACAAAGATACAAGACTATCAATGTGATTTGGGAAAACATCGATAATGTGCATATATTTGGTAGCAATTCCACAAGAACGTCTAGTCTCACCCTTAACTCCTTCAAACAAGGCTTCTCTAGTACTATTTCTACTAGGATCGAAATATAGTATAAAGTACGTTTCTGACAACACAGATGGTGCAAAAACAAGCTCACCATCATCAGTAATACCCTTGAAAACCACAGGATTCCCCCTTAACTTGCTTTTACAAATTATGTTAAGAAAGCTTTGATGCGTCCATTCGTGTCCATCTGCATCCTCCAAAATGTAGAGATCAACTTTACTTAAGGAAGAGCTATAAGTAACCAAGGCTAGCCTTCCCTCATAAGGTATCATATCAAAAGAAAGATACTTAGGATATTTTATCGGACTGAAACTTTCAGACTTAACATCAAAGCTCATTATTGTATTCTCATCATCATCAAGAAGACAAGCTTTATAATACAAAATTCCATTGAAGCATCGGCCATATCCTCTCGGGTGATGCTTAGGAATACCTTTGGTTAATATTCTCCATGATTCTTGAGCTCCCAGTGTAAGCACCCTTACGTCCTCGGAATGTAATATGCAGAGAACTTTGTGTTTACCCTCCAACAGATCGTATCCTAAAAAAGACTTACAATTTTCAGTCGGTATGTGTTCATTGGGATGTGGTAAGGCTGAAAACCTCCTCACGGCTGGGTTCCAAATTTTGAAACCGGGTAGTAAAATCAATCCCTCAACGCTCTCGGATAGAGCATAGGTCGGTTCATTAATGTGATTAATTTGAAAACTGTAGAACGGAGGATAAGAGCCGTCAGGATTCTGGTGTTGAGGAAACAATACACCATATTGCTTAACCCCTGTTGAGAAGGTGACCAGAAAACGCGGCTTCCTAGAAGACATGAACAAGTTGTTAAAACTCGGAAGTCTGGTTAAAGAGGACCATAGCTTCGAGACACATACAAATCTCACGATTGATTTCACAGGAAGTCTTGAAAGTATCTCCATGGTTAGATCAACAGGAAAATTGCTTGGTTGTGATCTTTCCTGTCTGGATCGCTCTCGTAGTCTTCTCTTGTTAATCATTGTTTCTTCCAAATTAAATTTTTCCTTTTGACTTGAATAGCTTCTACTTAGGGTTTCAATGTATATAAAATTGTATAGGCCGCACGATATAATAGACCGACTTGGAAAAACCGGAAAAGAGACCACAAATAATTATATGATACAACTCTTTAATTTATTTTATGGGGTTCTGTGTAGGGTTGGAAAAAAAACGAACCAAACGAACCGAAATCGATCCAAACTAAACCAAAGTCTTTTATCAAATAATTTGGTTTAACATTTTCTCAATCCGAACCAACATGAACCAACCAAACCAAAACCAATTCAAATCGAACCGAGTTAGACTGAACCAATAAACCAATGTGTTTTTGTTATTTATCTCAATTAAACATATAAATAATATATAAAATACAAAAGTTCTAAGACTAAAGCCATTATTAACTTTATTAATTTTTTTTTTAATTTTCTATTTACTTTAGTTAATTTTTGTTTGATTGTGTTCTTGTAAACTTTTGTGGTTTTAAGGTTTTTGTTTCAGTTTTATATTAGATTTAGTTTACATAGTTTATTTTTAAGAAGCATTACTAAGGATGTTTTTTAAATTTTATATTTACTTTAGTTAACTTTGATTTGATTGTGTTCTTATAAAATTTTTGTATGTTCTAAAGATTTTTGTTTTAGTTTTATATTAGATTTAGTTTATATAATTTATTTTTTCATAGTCACCAACATGATGATTTCATGTATATGTGGTTACGATTTCATGTATATAAGTTTATGTTTTAAAACATGATTTCTCTTAAAAGAACTAAACTAAGGGAACCCGACTGAACCGAACCGAAACCAATCCAAACCAAACTAAGTATGGTTTATTTCAGTTGGAAAAATTATAGAACCGAATTATCCAAACCGAACTGCACCGATAAAAAACGAAGTCCCCACCCCTAGTTCTGTGAGATTCGAACCCCTTTTCTTCTTTACTGAACAAAAGAAAAGAAAAAGGTATGTTAAGAATGATTACTCTACAGAGCAACACTCAATTTTAGCAAAACGGTTTCCCTAGAAAAAAAAACTAAAAACTAAAACCTTAGAAAACAAACAAATAAATAAATAAAATGGCTTATTTGTGAACTAGCCATATTTGGAGAAGAAATTAAGTAAATGACACTGATTTTGACATAATATAGAAACCAACATTTAGAACCTCTTTGATCCGGTAATACCCTTAATAGTAATAAGTAGCATGTTACATATGGATAGAGTGGATGACATCGATCTATTTTTGTTATGGACATAAAAAAACTAATGTCACATTATTCACCGCATTATTATGGATCGTAAAAGGAATAAATAACATAGAACGCTTTTTAATACAAAAGTGTACTCCATATCACCGAAATAGTATAGGATTCTAACTCAATTCAAAACCACAAAATATTAAAGCTAACCCCAACATTTAAATATTGAACTCTAAACTAAACCCTATCAACTAATCATTAAACCATACACGGAAATATAAACCCTAATCCAATGTTAACCCTAATCTTTCATAAACTAAACCCAAATTTTCAAATTCCAGTAAGATACATTACCATTCTACATGAGGCATATAAAATAAATAAAATGTGAAAATGGAGTTGAAATCTAGATATCATCTTAACATATTTCTCAAATGTTGATATGGCTATGCATGCATTCATGGAAGATGGCAATGCTTGCCCTAATGTCAACCCCAATCGTACATAAGCTAATCATTAAACCCTAAATCCTAAATTAAGCCCTAGCCACTAATCACTAAACCCTACATGGAAATATAAATCCTAATCCAAAGTCAACACAATCTTTTATAAACTAGATACCCAAATTTCAAAATATCAGTAAGATGCATTTCAATTGTACATGAGCATATAGAATAGAAAATGTGACAAACGTTATAGCAAAAAATTCTATTCCATTTACGTTCAACATATTATTCCTCTTATGTTCAACATATATCTCAAATGTTGATATGGCTATGCATTTATGGAAGGTGGTAATGCTTGCCCTAATGTCAACCCCAATCGTATATATACTAACCCTATCAACTAATCACTAAACCCTACATGGAAATATAAACCCTAATCCAATGTCAACCTAATCTTTTATAAACTAAATACCCAAATTTCAAAATACCAGTAAGATGCATTTCAATTGTACTTGAGCATATAGAATAGAAAAAGTGACAAACGATATAGCACAAAATTATATTTCATTTACGTTCAACATATTATTCCTCTTTACAAAATCATATACACACTAATATAACCACATATATACACTGATACAAAACTCATATCAAGAGAACATGAAACAACAACGAACAAGATTGAACCTTCTTTTCAAGAATCGAATGAAATATAACATAGTAAATAATACATTATATATTAATAAACATGTCAAATAAGAAAATAGCCAAATTTGAAAGAAAGACAAACTGTTCCATTTCATAAAATAGTACAGAAATACATTTATTGTTCATCTCCTGCCTCATCTTCGAACCCAAAATAGGAAACTTACGGGTTTTCCGTTTTGTCTTCACTTAATGACAAATCTTGGATTGGGAAGATGGATGCCCGGAGCCGCAACACCGTCGGTCGGATCGTGATGCTCCTCACCCATGTAATGTGGAGGCGAATCGCTCGGGTGATGCTCCCCACCGCCTCGGCTGTGACTGCGATGGCGCACTGGCGGTTTCAGAAGCAGAGAAGGTTAGGATTTTAGGAGAAGTTTTCGGATCACAAATATTCCCAGAACTCAGACGGTGGTGACGATGTTGATCTAATCTGTGAGTCAGTTTATGGCCATCGTAGAAAATTAACAAGAAGAGTTACAAAGGAGAAGGATGTGGATGTTGACGTGCCACAAATTATTTGACATGTAATAATTATGAATTTTTTATATGCAGGTTTCAACGGTCAAGAGAGTATATGTGACAAAGTCTATAGGTCTGTTAGGGAAAATGTCTAGTACGTGAATTATGCTTTTTCATGGTCATAGAGCCCAATTTCCTAAATAAAAAGAAACATTGAGGCTTACAACAATAAATGATTAGGGTGTGACTGGTTTTTCCGCTACCACCCGCAAACACAGCTTTTGTGGTTGGTAGCGGTTGTTGGTGTTTTGTAATAATCACACAAAATGCCTCAAATCTATTCAAATCGGTCCAAACCTTATAAAATCAAAAACTGGTTCCCGCTAACGTTTGCGGTTGCGGATGGATAAATAGATGTATAAAATATTTTTTTAAGAAATTAATATTTTAATTTAAACTTTAAAATTAAAATATTGTAAATAATATATATATATACATTATATTTTAGTTTAAATTCACTAACAGTATAATTTTTATTTGATAAAAACTTTAAACCAAAACTATTCAATATAATTTTTAAATATTAATATATATAGACATATATAAATATACATATATAAATGAAATAAAATATTCTTTTAAAAGTTCTAATATAAATCTTCAAATAAATTTTATTGAAACTATAACTTTTATTTAAGCTAAGTGTAATAGTATTATTAATTATCTTATATTAATATTTATTATATTTTATCATATTAGTATATTTTTGATATTTTATAACATTAAAATGTGTTAATATTTAAACCATTGCAGTATCTAATAATCAACCAGTCACAAATATCCCGTAACGCAACAATTTCTAACCACTGTCTAGAAATTGGCCATCCATATCCACAAACTCACGCAACCAAAATCGCAATTGTTGCGTTCAACCAGTCTGGCCCTATATAACGATCGACTTGCAGCGATCTCTGTAGGGAGATATATACATCCAATTTTAGCTAAACTAATCGTTTAAAAAAAGACAACACAACTACACAAGAAGACAAAAAAAAGCAATGTAGTTGAATTATACATCTTCTGATCACTGTCTGACTCTTGAATCATGTTTAGAAATAAAGATCTGTTTCAATATTTATAAGTGATTCTTGTGGCTTGGGGGCAAACCTAAGTAATTGCACGGACAAGAACTGAATGAATCACAAAAAAAGTAACACTGAGGCTAGGGGTGGGCACTTCGGTTATTTTATCGGTTTGGTTTGAGTTCGGTTCGGTTTGGTTAATTCGGTTCTAAAATTTTTCCAACTGAAATAAACTATAATTAGTTTGGTTTGTTCAGTTTTGTATTCGATTCGGTTTGTATTCGATTCGGTTTGTGTTTTGGTTCGGTTCAGTCGGGTTTCCTTAGTTTAGTTGTTTTAAGAGAACTCATGTTTTAAAACATAAACGTATGGACATGAAATCATCATGTTGGTGACTATGAAAAATTAAATTATGTAAACTAAATCCAATATAAAACTGAAACAAAATCCTTTAAAACACACAAAATATTTATAAGAACACAATCAAATCAAAGTTGACTAGGTTAAATAGAAAATTAAAAAAAAACATCATTAATAATGCTTCTTAAAAATAAACTATGTAAATTAAATATAATATAAAACTGAAACAAAAACCTTAAAAACCACAAAAGTTTACAGGAACACAATCAAAACAAAATTTACTATAGTAAATAGAAAATTAAAAAAAAACATAATAAAGTTACTAGTAACTTTAGTCTTAGAATTTTGTATATTTTATATTATTAATATGTTTAATTGAAATAAATAACAAAAATACATTGGTTTATCGGTTCAGTTTAACTCGGTTCGATTCAAATTGGTTTTGGTTTGGTTGGTTCGGGTTGAGAAAATCTTAAATCAAACTATTTGATAATAGACTTTGGTTTAGTTTGGATCGGTTTTGGTTCGGTTGGTTCGATTTGACTCGGTTTGGTTCGGTTTTTTTGTTCCACCCCTAACTGAGGTGCACAATTAATGGAACACAAGGAAAATGTAATAATTTAATAGAAAAAAACTGTCATTGAAAGGGGAAAAAAAGAACAAGATAGCACTGAAGAGCAATGGGCTATAGGAAGGTGGTAGTTCTACAAAGGCAAGAGACTCTCGTTTTGTCATAAAAGTAGGATACATACCAGCTACGACTAGACTCATTATCCATAATTCCTTTAAACAAGGCTTCGCTTGTACCCTTGGATCGGAACATAGAACATAACACATTCAGAAAACACACTCTATATATGGTGCGCATATAAGCTCACCTTAATACCCTTGAAATGTATACGTATCCATATGCATCTTTCAAAATATAGAGATCAACATCATCAAAGGGACACATATAAAAACTAAGGCTAGCCTTCCCTCATAAGAAAATTATCGTATGAGACACAAAATTAGTGAAATTATCGGGAAACTTTATTGGAGTATTGAACTTTTCAGATTTGACATCAAAGCTACACAATGATCATCACAAAGAACACGAGCTTCATTAAACAGAATTCCATAGAAGCATAACCCCCTTGCTTTAGTCGGGCAATGCTACCTTTGGTTCATGATTCTTGATCTCTCAATGTAAGATTTACAAATAAACTCGTGATGAGCAAAAACAGAACTCCACATGGTTCTGTCGTTCATATATGTTTTTTTAATGTCTTGTAATGATTTTCTAGGGAGGTCTTTTTCTTATCCTCAGAACTAATAGTTTCACTCATTCTAGTAGAGAGTACATAAGTGGGAAAGAAGGAATGATCAAACAAAAGTCATAAGAAAAGTTTGTTAGAGATACCTTTGTGATCTTCGTATATTCTGCATTGATATCGCTCAATCCCTCTGTTTTAAGAATTACTGTTATTAGCTATATCGATAGCTCTTGTATATAAGTAATGATGTATTGTACAGAATGATTATCAATCAATATACTCTTTACCTACATGGTATCAGAGCTCATGGGTAACCCTAAATTCTAAAAAAAAATTCAGCCGCCAACTCTCTTCTTTCTATCTTTGCCTTCCTCCTCTGTTCTTCATTTCAATGGCCGCTAACAATGAAATCGTTGATACCACTCAAGCGTTGTTTAACGTGAATATGGTTAATGTAACCAAACTCAATTCCAAAAATTTCATGACTTGGAGCCTCCAAGTTCATGCCCTCCTCGATGGTTATGATCTTTCCGGTCACATCGACGGATCACTTCCTGATGTGCCCAGATTCCAACATCGACCTGCTTGGATCATGAACATGGCTAAAGGTGGCGATCTTGTCGACCATCTAGACCTAACAGAGGTTTTCTCATCAGATCATGCCAATTCCCTTATCATCTATGCAACCTTGGACGAGCTAAGCCCAGCTGATGACACTGAGGACAAGCTGAAACCAGCCGAAGTGAGAGAAGTTGAGCTGAGTGAGCTAAGTGATACTACTTTGGAGCTGGATGAGCTAAGTGACACTACTTTGGAGCTGAGTGAGCTAAGTGACACTGAATATGGAGCTGGTTTAGCTGCTGGGCGAAATGGACCTTGTTAAACCCAAGGAAAAGTTCATAAAAGGTGCAATACGGTAGGTTTCTTGCTAAATTCGACCAGCCCTTTTCTCAGTCCATTTCAAGCCTATTTTCATCAAGAATACCAAGAGGGAGTCAACAAATAAGTCATGGTCGTGGTTTTCCAAGAGTTCTTCAAAGACTAGTCACAATTCAACTTCTCGGTTCTACAAAAGTCTTTAGTCTTTGTCTTTGTTTGTGTTTTCTAAGTTTCTATTTTTTCAAAAATTATTTAAGTATTTCTTTGACTACTTCTATTATAAATATGTAATCTCATTCTGTGAAATGATAATTCCTTTTTCTCTTTTATTTTGAGTTTTCACTCTTTGTTCTTTGTAGAACTTTTCTGTTTCTTGGTGAGGTTATCTCCTTGTAAACAAACCTTTCGATTGTTGGATTTGTGCGTCACATCAAGCAACATCGAAATCTGGTAGTATCAAGAGGTCTGTCCGCAACCTTTTGTATCACTGTTCATCCCATCAGTTCTCTTTCAAGAGTTCATATCCATTTCAGTCCGTTTGAGTGATCCTTCCCGATTTAGGGTTTCTTCAAGTGGTATCAGAGCCACTCATTTGGTACTATCTATCCATCTTCTCATATTCCATTTCTTTAAACACTTCTTCTTCTACCTTTCTTGAATCCGGGCCCCTCATTACCATCCACTAGTAAAAAAATGATCTACGATTAAAAAAAAAAAAGAAGAAGAAAGATTCAAAGTTTGATTTGTGGATTGGTGGTGGAAAATAAAGCCTGCTGGCTGGAGAGAAATCCAGCCTTTGAGGTGGGTAAAGCGGAGTCCAAATCAAAAATCTCTTATCTTTCTCTCTTAGAAAATTCTCTTGTTTGCTTGGATTTGCCCATTGAGATTCCTTGATTTGTTCTCTAAGAACATTGAGAAGAAACTTTGTGTGATCACCATAAATCTGAAAGAAACACTTGTGTGGGTGAGATCAAACAATTGAGAGTGTGAGGATTATTTTTATCTGTTAATCTTTTGTGTTGAGAATTTTTCAGGTTAAGATGTTTGGACTTCTCAAGAAGAGTAGCAACGAAAACTCCCAACAGCAAGCTATCTTTAAATCTTCAACTCAAAATTCTTTGAATATTTTTGATGAGTTTGTTACTGTGCAGGAAAGGCCAACCATAAGAAGACCACATAAGATGCCAAACAGGAGGTGCAAAGAACAGTTCAAAACTTCCAGAGATGAAACTGATCAAAGGAGGTGTTTTCTTCGGTTTGATGTCCAAGAGTTTTGTGACAACTTTGAGAAGGAGATGTTGAAACCATTATGGACGTCAGCAAGATCCATAAGAAGAGCACATCCACACGTGCACCTGTAGCTGAGCCATCATCATTCATCAGTGAAAACCCCAAAGGTAAATCTGAAAACAATCTTGAAGATCTAAAAGATTTTTCAGATTCTTCACCCATTTATGATGAGTATGAGATATAATGGGAAGTTTGATCATTTGTGAGGATGAATATGATCTTCCTTCCCCAAAATATGATTGTGTGTTTGATGATGAAGAGACTAATGGACTAACCTGTTTTGAACCGGAGCATCCGAGTAGTATTGTTCTAGTTTCACAGGATTTTGAGGAAGGGCCGTTGGACTATCCACAACAAGGACCGTTTCTTGGCACTATAATACCTTTGGATGATGATCCAGGTCCCTTCTTTGATGAAGAAGACGAACTTGGTCCAGTCTTTGATGAGGAAGCACCAAGCATCACATCCATCAACATGGAGAATCATCTTTGCTTTGATCCCGGCACAACTCCTTCCCTTTTGTCTCCTAATCCACAAGAGCACTGTAAGGAATTTTGTATCATCTGTTCTGTACCTGATTTGTTTTTTAAAGTCAGTTCCAGTGACATAAAACGTTTTTTTCTTGAAAAAGTAAAAGAATTTTGTGTTTCAAATTCTGTTTTTGATAACATGATTCATTCTTTTAAGAAACATGAACCTGATAAACTCTTTGATCAAGAACGTTTTCAAAATGGAAATTGCATTCCTTCTGGTATTGTTTTGAGCTTTGATCAGTTTATGAAACATAACAAAGGCTTTGATCATCTGGAAAAATCATTTAAGCTTGTTTTGCAACAACCAGATTTTTGTTTCCGAAAACCTTGTGATTCCTTTGTTTATTTTAAGGATAATGGTTTTGATCTCAGTTTTGATCTCAGTTTTTCTAGTCATGAACTGATCACTGGTGATTTGTTTGCACCCACTTGTGCCTTGGACGAAGTTATGATTAAAACTTTGCTGGAACAGAAATCACCTAGAGTTGGAACCGATTTTTGTTGTTATTTAGTTTTGAATCATGTCCATTCTTATTCTGAATCTGATCTTGAAATTTTGTGTTCTGTTTCTGATCATGTTAGGCACTTTTTAAAATTGTTCTGTGATATTTCATGCCTTGAAAACATTCTGATTTACAACACCTTCTTTGATAAACATGTTGAGCTTTGGATAAGTAATTCTCAGTTGGGACTTGATTTTTTGTGTTCTAAATCTGAGAAACTTGTGCATGATTTTAAATTATTCTTTATGAACTATTCAATCACGTGCCTTGAAACCCTTGTGGTCATTAATACCTATTTTGATGTGAATTTTGAAATGCTGAAACGTGTGCTACTTGTTCTTCGGAAAGAGACTTTGATTTCCGATTTGAACAAGTACATGTCTGGCACATATGATCCCGGTATTTTAATGTTTGTTTTGAGTATTCAGAATAGACAGGTTCAGCCTCCGAAAAGTGAAAGCATAAACCGTGCTTATCAGCCTAAGATTTGGAGATGGAAGTACTTGAGGAAAACAACTTCAAAACTCCAAGGAAGTTTCTGTCTAAAACTTTTCTTCGTTGAATTTTACATGATTTTAAAATTCTTTTTGTCTGATTCATTTTCTTTTGATTCAGGTAGAGTGGATTTGAGGTCAAATCCTTTTGAAGAGGGAGGGAATGATGTGCCCAGGTTCCAGCATCGAACTGCTTGGATCATGGACATGGCCCAAGGTGGCGATCTTGTCGACCATCTAGACCTAACAGAGGTTTTCTCATCAGATCATGCCAATTCCCTTATCATCTATGCAACCTTGGACGAGCTAAGTCCAGCTGATGACACTGAGGACAAGCTGAAACTAGCTGAAGAGAGTGTGCATGAGCTGAAACCAGCCGAAGTGAGAGTAGATGAGCTGAGTGAGCTAAGTGACACTACTTTGTAGCTGGATGAGCTAAGTGATAATACTTTGAAGCTGACTGAGCTAAGTAACACTGAAGATAGAGCTGGTTTAGCTGCTGGGCGAAATAGGCCTTGTTAAGCCCAAGGAAAAGTTCATAAAAGGTACAATATGGGTATGTTTCTTGCCAAATTCGACCAGCCCTTTTCTCAGTCCATTTCAAGCCCATTCTCATCAAGAATACCAAGAGGGAGTCAACAAATAAGTCATGGTCGTGGCTTACCAAGAGTTCTTGAAAGACTAGTCAAAATTCAACTTCTCGGTTCTACAAAAGTCTTTAGTCTTAGTCTTTGTTTGTGTTTTCTATGTTTCTAGTTTTCCACAAATTATTTAAGTCTTTCTTTGACTACTTCTATTATAAATATGTAATCTCATTCTATGAAATGATAATTCCTTTTTCCCTTTTTATTTTGAGTTTTCACTCTTTGTTCTTTGTAGAACTTTTCTATTTCTTGGTGAGGTTATCTCCTTGTAAACAAATTTTTCAATAGTTTGACTTGTGCGTCACATCAAGCAACATCGAAATCTGGTAGTATCAAGAGGTCTCTACGGTCTCTGCTTCAACCTTCCATTGTTGAGATCCATGAGAAACTCATCAACAAGGAAGCCAAATTGCTAGTTGTCTCTACGGTCCCTGCTTCAACCTCCATTCCGATGACTGCACACATGGCGACCTCTCGTCCGAAAAAGAATCAAAACCAACAGTACCGGAACAACAATTCAAGCTAGAGCAACAACAACAACAGGTCCTCTCAGTACAACAATAACTACTCCAAACAAGACAACCGTCCGACCAAAGGCTATCAAGGGCGCTGTCAGATATGCAGCATGTTCGGCCACAGTGCCAAGCGCTGTCCACAACTTCTCCAGAAACAGACCCCTAGCTACAACATGTCTCCATTCCGACCGTTGCAGCCTAGAGCCAATATGGTTGTCGCATCTCAGAACCCAACAAACGCTTGGTTAATGAACGCTGGAGCTACCCATCACATTACAAGTGACCTCAACAACATGGCGATTCATCAGCCGTACAATGGAGAGGATACAGTTCTCATAGGCGATGGAACAAGACTGTCAATCACACATACTGGTTCCCTCTCACTATCCTCTAAACCTCGAGACTTACTTTTAAATAATGTCTTATGTGTTCCAGACATAAAGAAGATCTCGTATCTGCTTATCGCCCCTGCAATGCTAATCAAGTTTCATTTGAATTTTTCCCTGCTCACTTTCAGGCGAAGGATCTCAGCTCGGAGGTTCCGTTAATCTAAGGCAAGACCAAGGATGAGTTGTACGAGTGGCCAACCCAACCATCTACCCTTCAATCCTTATTTTCTTCAACTACACCTAAAATAACCATGTCTGATTGACACTTTCGCCTAGGACATCCTTCTCCTTCTATTCTTAAAAAAATTGTTTCCAGTTTTTCTTTACCTTTTGCTCAATCTATAACACAAACCATGCTATGTTTAGACTGTGCTATTAATAAAGCTCACAAATTGTCCTTCTTTGAAAACACTATTTCTTCTACCCATCCTCTTCAATTCATATAAACAGACCTTTGGAGTTCACCCATTGTCTCTATCGACAACTTTGAATACTATATTATCCTCATTGACCACTTCAGTCGTTATACCTGGCTGTATCCACTCAGAAAAAAATCCGATGACCGAACCACTTTCAAAACCTTCAGAGCCCTCGTTGAAAATCACTTCAAGACGAAAATTGGAACTCTCTACTCAGATAATGGGCGAGAGTTTGTGGCCTTACGATCAGATCTTGCAGAAGCTGGCATTCAACACCTCACCACTCCACCCCCACACACCCGAGCTTAATGGCGTTTCAGAGAGAAAACATAGACATCTCGTTGAGACAGGTCTCACACTTCTCATGCACGAAAAGATGCCCAGATTGTACTGGACGTATGCTCTTACCACCGCCAAATATCTCATCAACAGACTCCCAACCCCAGTCCTCAATATGGAGTCTCCTTTTCACAAGCTCTTTGGGACCCACCCAAATTACAACAAAATCAGAGTATTTGGATGCCTCTGCTTCTCGTGGCTACGCCCCTACACCAACAACAAACTCGAAGAAAGATCAACTCCGTGTGTATTCACTGGCTACTCTCCCACTCAGAGTGGCTACCTATGCTTACAGCCAAACACAGGACGCATCAACATCTCTCGACATGTCTGTTTTGATGAAAGGGTCTTTCCATTCCAAACTCTGAAACCAAACCCCTCTCCACCACAAAACCATACTGAAACCAACTCATATACATCTTTTCACCCATAACCATTATCCCAACTCACCAAACACCACCCATGCAACCACCTCAGCCACCACTCGTACAGCAAACAGCAACCAACTAGCTCGGACTCTCATCTGCAGGTACAGGAATCTTCACCTTCACTTGACAGCTCTGCTGACTCTGTCACAGCTACGTCAACAGAGCAAACTTCTCCGACTCCATCAACTACACCATCGAATCCAACTCCATTGCTCTCTATGACGCTGTCACCAAATACTGACAACGCCAAAAATGCACCTGCAGCGACACAGGCCCAAGCCATACCACAACCCAATCAACACTCGATGCAGACGAGGAGGAAAAACAACATCACTAAGCCAAACCCGAAATACAAATATTCAGCAACTCTAGCTTCAACCATCCCTGCAGAACCCACAACAATCACTCAGGCTCTAAAAGACAAAAGATGGTGACGATCGATGTCAACTGAGTATGATGCCTTTGTGCGCAACAACATGTTCGACCTTGTGCCTCGTCAAAAGCAACATAATGTAGTCGGATGCAGATGGCTCTACACCAACAAGTTTCATACAAATGGAACACACAAAATTGTGCAAATCAAGACTCGTCGCCAAAGGATACACTCAACGATTTGGAAGAGACTACACTGAAACCTTCAGTCCATTCATCAAGGCAACCACTCTTCGACTTGTGCTAGACATCTCTGTCAGCAGCTCGTGGCCAGTTCAGCAGCTTGATGTTAACAATGCTTTCCTTCAAGAAACATTAATGGATGAAGTATATATGGAACAACCCCCAGGTTTCATTGATAAAGACAGACCGGAGCATGTCTGGAAACTCAAGAAAGCAGTTTATGGTCTTAAACAAGCTCCAAGAGTTTTGTATAATGAGCTTCGCGAGTTTCTTCTCAGTCTTGGCTTCTTCAACTCCCTTGCAGATACATCTCTGTTTGTGCTCAAACGAGGATCAGAACTGATATATCTCATAGTTTACGTTGATGATATTCTGGTGACAGGTAACACAAAACAGGGGATCCAAAGAATTCTACACCTTCTTGCTTAACGTTTTTCTGTCAAGGAGCCAGAAGACTTAGATTATTTCCTTGGAGTTGAAGCTCACCGTACTCCTAAAGGCTTGCATCTGAGTCAGCGAAAATATATTCTTGATCTTCTCCACAAATATGACATGATGAACGCCAAGCCTGTGACAACACAAATGGCGTCCTCTTCTCGCCTCATCTTCACTCTGGTACATCTCTCTCCGATCCTTCGAAATTCAGACAATTAATAGGGAGTCTGCAGTATCTTCAGTTTACACGACTTGATATTGCGTATGCTGTAAACAAACTCTCGCAATTCATGCATCGTCCAACCGAGGATCACTGGCAAGCAGCAAAATGTATCCTCCGATATCTTGCAGGAACTCCGACCCATGGTATCTTCTTCTCAGTGTCCAACAAGCTTTTGTTACACGGCTACTCAGATGCAGATTGGACGGGTGACTCTGATGATTATGTCTCGACAAACTCCTACATAATCTAACTGGGAAATCATTCTTTCTCATGGTCCTCTAAGAAACAAAAAGGAGTAGCCCGATCCTCAACCGAAGCAGAATATAGAGCAGTGGCAAATGTAGCATCAGAGATAAGTTGGATCTGTATTTTACTCACGGAACTTGGCATCGACTTACCATCATCGCCATTGCTCTACTGTGACAATGTTGGCGCCACATACCTCTGTGCCAACCCAGTCTTCCACTAGAGAATGAAACACATTGCACGTGATTATCATTATGCCAGAGGCCAAGTCCAAAAAGGAGCCCTGAAAGTTCATCATGTCAACACCAGAGATCAGCTTGCAGACGCATTGACAAAATCATTGTCGAGAGCACGGTTTCTGGAACTACAAAACAAGATTGGAGTTACTTCGGACACTCCATCTTGAGGGGGTGTGTTAGAGATACCTTTGTGATCTTCGTATATTCTGCATTGATATCGCAATCCCTCTGTTTTAGGAAGTTACTGTTATTAGCTATATCGATAGCTCTTGTATATAAGTAACAATGTATTGTACAGAATGATTATCAATCAATATGTTGTAAAAAAAGATTATCAATCAATATACTCTTTACCTACAAAGTTAAACACATAAGCTAATCATATAATTTGATTAGAAATAAAACAATTTTCAATGAAAGGGACCAAAAGAAATATATAAAGAGCATTGAGCGAGTGGATTCGCTGCTTTACAAAGACACAAGACTCTCTATATGATTTGTGAAATAATTTATGGTGCACAAAGAGTTGGTACCAAGTCTATAACGGCGTCTAATTTCGCCTTTTACTCCTTCAAACAAGGCTTCTCTGTAAACATGATTTTACATGAACCCTAAGATCTTTAACATCTAAGCTAATCACATAATAGAACTATAAAGAGGGTTATTGAAATACCTCAATTTGTTGCGAAAATCCTCATGAAAGGTTTTGATCATGGAAGATGATCTCTTGATCTGGAAGATAATCTCTTGATCTTTAAGTTGGACCTAAGCCTTCTCTCCCCTTGCCTACAACCTCTCATTATGTGTTTCTCTTTAGATTTTCTTCATGTTTTTTTTGTGATGGTCCAAAGCCAACTATTTATAGGTGGGGAGAGGGACCAAAAGCTTTCTCACCAAGTTTTGATAACTTTATTGGCAAGTTTCTTCTTTAATCTCAACCATCCATCATGGTTGAATAATGACAAGTGTTAAGTCTTCTAGAATCATTCATTCATACAATGAACTTGTTCTCCTTTGATGCATTGAACTTACTTCAAATGCTTTCCTACCATGACACATGTTCCATGAGTCATCAAGTGAGAAACCTTCTAGAATAAAGTACTTGTACATTGGGTAATCATCACCATTAGAAGCTTAACTCCTTTAAACCATTTTTATTTGTTACCAAGTGTCATTAGGGTTTAAAAATCTCAATAGATAATAGGTACTCTCTCCGTTCTCGAAAGTAAGATTTTCTAGAATTTTCACGTTTATTAAAAATAATAATAAATGTTTACAGTTTACTTTACTATTTATTTTTTAACATTTTCCAATAACTATCTACCAATAAAATCTAATCAATTCTAATATTTACTTTTAATATTCCTCAAAAGTATACAAAAGTACCTTAAAAATATAGAAAATTCATCTTTGTGGAACAAAAATAAAATCTAGAAAATCTTACTTTCGGGAATGGAGGAAGTATAACATAAGACCATATTATGGGAAAGAAATTGTAAGACCCGAACCCGGCCGACTAGGCCGGCGGTCGATGCCTCACGTCGCTCGGTCCATACCCTGACCGAACCTCTAAAAATTTTGCCCTTTATTTAAAACATCGCCCATAGCGAGGGCTAACTCGAATCTAGCTCAAGACTACCTTAGTCATTCCCTAGCTTAGATCATTTCAACTTATGCACAGCGGAATAATATCTACAAAACCATTGGTCTAAAACCAATCTAACACTTGTCTGGTCAGATCACCTCAGCTACTGGTCAGTAAACACATATGCCAGCTAGCTCCAAGGTCGATCCTGAACCTAGACCAAGTCATACCAAATCCGAGGTTCCATTCACCTAACCATTCTATCTAGATCTATGCAACATTGATAGATCATACCTTTGCCACATCCACGGAGCTTGTTAGCTCATTGTCCCAGCTGACTTAGCTGTTTAGCTAGCTCATCCAGCTAGGTGGTGAACCACTTCACTTGAGGTTCCCCACTCTCTTCCAGCTGATCGAGCTGTGAGGTAGCTTTGCCCAGCTCCCTGTCCACTCGTCCAACTCCCTTATACCTGCATAAACTCTTCCCTTGGGTACTTAGTCATTCAGCCAACCATCCCCACAGACTAAGTACCTACGGGAAGTCTTCAGCTGCAAAAACGACCTCAAGCAAACATGCTCCAAAAATTAATTAAAATTCATGACAAATACTGATAATTCCCCACTAAGAGGAATCCACAATCAGATTGATCAGAACCGGCCTAATTCACATAGAATTTGGCCAAATCCGACTAAACCGGCCATAACTGACCACCATCAAACCGGCCTGATAAATCCAATCAAATCACATGATAAATCATGATAAATCCTCACTAAGAGGAATCCATGGTTGGATCCCATCAATTCCATCCAGAACTATGAGATCGGACCTAGCTGCCCAACCAAGGCCATGGAGAGTTCCACTGAACCGGCCAAGGTCTGGTTTAGTACCACCATGTCTCAGGCGTGTGCTCCCTGTAACCAAGTCCTTTCATGGACTAACAAAGCCCATCAGATCCTAAGTCAATCAACCAACCACCCCACATGACTCAGAACTGATGAGTCTTCACACTTCCTAACCGGCCATGGAACCATGTCCCACTGAACCTGATTAGTGTTGCTCTTACCACCGGTGCATCCTTTGATCAATCAGATAAGACACCTTGATCCACCATCCAGGGATCAGGTCGTCCATCCTTGCCCATGATCAGATCACACACGGCCTTCCTTGTATAAACACACCAGCACAATACTTGTTGTCCACACCAACAAGTACTAGCCTTACTCCTCTCCTTTGCTTGCTGTTGGATCCAAACGAATTAGACCTTGCACTCCACATGGTTCCTCTGGTACTAGGACCCCCATGTGTCTCACCAATGGGTCGGATCCATGGTTCATACCATGATCAAACTCAACATCAAACTATGATCCATCTTGGATCACTTTCCAATGAACATCATCTAACTATCACCCCACATGGATGAAGTAGATCAACAATGATCCGCCCCTCCTCTTAGGGTCCTGGATCCTTAGTTTACATCACAATATATGGTCTTCAAGGGCGTGCCTTACCTTGGCTTAACAGCACCACAAGAGACATAAACATAAACAGGAAAGTAAGTATCAAATTTGTTACCTTATACTTGATCTTATTAGATCATGTGTCTCCTCTTATTAGGTTCGGCCATGCTCCTCCAGAGCATGCCTCCATCAAGCCCTTATCACATACTTACAGTAATGATAAGATCCATTCAATGGTTGTGCCTCTCTTCCATTCCATGGAACTCCCATGGAACCAGTTTCTGCACTGCATCCACCTTTGAGGCTGTGTTGGCCTTTGGGAGTGGAGTCTGGCCTTCTCCCTTCTCCTCTGACCATTTGCGTGTGTTCCCAGGACACAGAGGAAGCCTTATATGTGTTCATCCATGATCAAACACCACCCAAAGGTCGTGCATTACTTCCCCTTCAGTGTCCAAGAAACTGCCTTTCTACACACATCTGCCTTCAAGGCTGTCTCAGCCCTAAAAGTTAGATCCGACCTCCTATCTTCTCTCCAGGCTATTTCGGGTATTCTATGGATGTAGAGGAAGCCTATGGCGTGGCAAACAACAATCAAAACTCACCAGAAGGTCGTTCATAACCCTCCCCATGATTGCCCACCAAAACTGCCTCTTTGCTGCCTTTGATTGCATCTCTGTCTTGGATTGTTGAATCCGACCATCTCCATGTTTTCTCTGGTTTTCTTTGTGTTTCAGGGTGGAAAATGAATGCCTGGCGTGCCTGCAAAGGCACGGACCTGCCCTCTTTTATAGAAGAAGGAATGGTTACTTCTAACCATTGCATCCTTTCGTTTCATTTCTGGCCATTGATTTCATCAATGGTCCAGATCACCCATTCGCCTATGGCAGTTATCTGGACGTCCTGGGCTTGTACAACCACTCCTGGGCATGTCCAATACAAGCCCAAACCGAATGTCAAGCCACTGGCCCAACCCGAGAGCCCACCAGCCCATCACCATATATGGGTTGCCCAGCGCCAGCCGGCACTGTCCGGACCGGCCCAACTGTCCGAGACCGAACACTAAGTCAAGCTGAGTTGAGCTGATCCCCAGCTGACCCAGCTGAGTGAGCTAGTCCATCCAGCTCAGGGGCTGACACACTCTACTTGAGCTCCAAGTGAGCTCCGTCCATCTGGTCGAGCTTCTTGCTGCATCCCCAGTGTGAATCACTTTGTACAACTTGATATCTTTATCTTATTCAATCACTCTAAGTCCCTTGGTCTATTTCCAGACCTAGACTTAGTTCTTCCATGATCCATTCTGATCATGCACTACATCACAGCTTCACCTAGCTGATCGAGCTTCACCCAGACCTCGTCCAGCTACCAAAACACTCGACCAACTTCTTTAAGCTTGTCTCCATCCTATTTTGGTTAAGTCTCAGCTGTATGATTCCCTTAACCACCTTTTGGATCATGACACGCTTGCCTTTAGGTCACATGACCTGACTGGTGCGTCTCCTCGCACAATGGTCCATCGGACGATCTATCCAGGATCGGGGCGTGACAAGTCTCCCCACTTGATATGGATTCGCCCTCGAATCCAGTGGTGCTGACATCTTGTCTCATTGACAAAATGTTCCAACGAACTATTTGCATCCGAACATGGAACATGCTCAATTGGTTCTTCCCAACCAATTCGATTTGCATCCTCATCCTTGTTCTTCTTTACTGATCACTTCTTTGATCAACATATGAACATGTCTCCCCACTTGGACACCAAGTGGTCTTTTCTGCCTTCGAACATGGCACCATCGCAGACCGGTGTCACCAGACCAACTTTCTAGGTTGCAGTCTTAGTATTCACCAAGTCTATTCTTCTCTGACCCTAGTCCACGACCAGATCATATTCAGTCCATAAGAATTTACTGCATACCCGAGTCTTAGTAGATTTACCCAATCTCCAAGCCACCGATGTATCAGTCAAGTCTTAATGAACTCGTTCAATCTTTAGGCATTTCGTTGTACCACGAGTCCTAACAGATTATTCTGTTTCTTTATGTCCTTTACGGACATCAAGGGTTCATGATCCCAGCCACATCGTACTGGATCATCCCTTAACCGACCATAGCTTTTTCCAGCTTGGCCACATTGCGGTCTTAGTCTCTGCTAGACTAAACCACCTTATACTTGACTTCTGTCCATTACCAGACATTGTCATACTTTGATCCTCGTCCACTCATGGACTTGATCACATTCCAGTCGTGGTCCACTCCGGGACTCGACCATCACATTCCAACCATAGGTCCATCTCCCACTAGGTTGTGCTCGACCCTCGTCCTTCACCGGACTTGGTCGACTTGAACTCAGCCATTTCGGCTGGTGCCATACGATACGGATTTTTGAACCTTGGGACCGTTCCAGGTTCTAGTTCGATCATGAACGGGTCAGCCCTGTCAGGGGGCACACCCTGCAGCGCCCGAAACACATCCTTGAACTCCTGAACCAACGGTATCCCGTCCGGGCTACCACCCCCTTCGACCTCCTTAGTGTAAATGTTCGCCAACCAGGCCTCAGAACCATTCCCCAGCATCTTGTCCACCAGGACCGCTGAGACCACTAAGCATCCGAGGTCGGACAAATATCAAGGAACCTGATCGGGGTCCACACCACTCTCAAACTGCACACCACAGTGGCAGTCTAAGGTGGCCGATTCTGTCCTAACCATTACCTTGGAACCTGATCGGGGTCCACACCCACTCAAACTGCACCCTTCCTCGTGACAGTCTAAGATGGTCGATTCTTTCCAAGCCAATCCATGCCCAAGATCACTTCATGATTCTTGAGGCATACCACAACAGATCCACGGGCAGCCCTTCCTTGGATCATCAGCGGGATGTCCCTAACCAGGCCTAGTGAATGCTTTACTCGGCCTCTGGCTGCACTCACTATACCGGATCATCCCTTCCCCAATACACACAATCCTTTCCAACATATCTGGACTCACAAACGGTGTGTAGCTCCAGTATCGAAGGTACGAGTGTTTCCACACCACCGATCATTAAGTACTTAGATTGGTAGGATATCGGTTTGATCACACATTTGGAAAACGTCCCATACCATTCTCCAAAGTGTCACACTTCTGTGAGCGTCCCATACCATTCACAAGAGTGTTTATAATATACCTCAATCCACATCATACTAAGATATTTAACATCGTGCTTCCAATTCCTCTTGGAATTGATCGATTCCATTCATTCAATCTTAAAGAATCCTACCTTGGTTTACACTGAGTCCCAGCTGATCCATCTGATCACAAGCCCACTCATGTACTAGCCAGGTAGCGTCTCCCTTAGACCAACATGAACACTGCATATGCTCTCTTGTTTTGAGCGGCCACCAAGGAATAACACTAACCCCTACAAGAGTGCTACCGCGTTTCTTTCAACCTAAGCCACTCTCTGGTCCATGTTACTTCCCTGGTCAAGGTCGTCCTTACAAAGATCTTGCATTGCATCCATCGTCCAATCCGTATATTACTTCCAAATAACTAGATACACCAACCTTTCTGTTTCCAGGTTCTTGCCCTTGGAGAGTGCATCTTGGCTAAGCGGCTCATCTTGGAACTTCCCCGTTCACAAGCATGAAGCCCAAACTTACCTCAACTCTCACTTGGCTCACCACAGCTAAGGTTCCAAGTCATCTCAGTTTTCAGAAATAATTTCGGTTTGGAACTCAACGTCTTTGAGCACTGTCCTTAATAGGATCAAGCATGCTCTGATACCAACTTGTAAGACCCGAACCCGGCCGACTAGGCCGGCGGTCGATGCCTCACGTCGCTCGGTCCATACCCTGACCGAACCTCTAAAAATTTTGCCCTTTATTTAAAACATCGCCCATAGGCGAGGGCTAACTCAGATCCTAGCTCAAGACTACCTTAGTCATTCCCTAGCTTAGATCATTTCAACTTATGCACAGCGGAATAATATCTACAAAACCATTGGTCTAAAACCAATCTAACACTTGTCTGGTCAGATCACCTCAGCTCTTGGTCGGTAAACACATATGCCGCCTAGCTCCAAGGTCGATTCTGTCCTAACCATTACCTTGGAACCTGATCGGGGTCCACACCCACTCTCAAACTGCACCCTTCCTCGGTGACAGTCTAAGATGGTCCGATTCTTTCCAAGCCAATCCATGCCCAAGATCACTTCATGATTCTTGAGGCATACCACAAACAGATCCACGGGCAGCGCCCTTCCTTGGATCATCACTGGGATGTCCCTAACCAGGCCTAGTGAATGCTTTACTCGGCCTCTGGCTGCACTCACTATACCGGGATCATCCCTTCCCCAATACACACAATCCTTTCGAACATATCTGGACTCACAAGCGGTGTGTAGCTCCAGTATCGAAGGTACGAGTGTTTCCACACCACCGATCATTAAGTACTTAGATTGGTAGGATATCGGTTTGATCACACATTTGGAAAAACGTCCCATACCATTCTCCAAAGTGTCACACTTCTGTGAACGTCCCATACCATTCACAAGAGTGTTTATAATATACCTCAATCCACATCATACTAAGATATTTAACATCGTGCTTCCAATTCCTCTTGGAATTGATCGATTCCATTCATTCAATCTTAAAGAATCCTACCTTGGTTTACACTGAGTCCCAGCTGATCCATCTGATCACAAGCCCACTCATGTACTAGCCAGGTAGCGTCTCCCTTAGACCAACATGAACACTGCATATGCTCTCTTGTTTTGAACGGCCACCAAGGAATAACACTAACCCCTACAAGAGTGCTACACGTTTCTTTCAACCTAAGCCACTCTCTGGTCCATGTTACTTCCCTGGTCAAGGTCGTCCTTACAAAGATCTTGCATTGCATCCATCGTCCAATCCGTATATTACTTCCAAATAACTAGATACACCAACCTTTCTGTTTCCAGGTTCTTGCCCTTGGAGAGTGCATCTTGGCTAAGCCGGCTCATCTTGGAACTTCCCCGTTCACAAGCATGAAGCCCAAACTTACCTCAACTCTCACTTGGCTCACCACAGCTAAGGTTCCAAGTCATCTCAGTTTTCAGAAATAATTTCGGTTTGGAACTCAACGTCTTTGAGCACTGTCCTTAATAGGATCAAGCATGCTCTGATACCAACTTGTAAGACCGAACCCGGCCGACTAGGCGGCGGTCGATGCTCACGCCGCCGGTCCATACCCTGACCGAACCTCTAAAAATTTTGCCCTTTATTTAAAACATCGCCCATAGCGAAGACTAACTCAGATCCTAGCTCAAAACTACCTTAGTCATTTCCTAGCTTAGATCATTTCAACTTATGCACAGCGAATATTATCTACCAACCATTGGTCTAAAACCAATCTAACACTTGTCGGTCAGATCACCTCAGCTCTGGTCGGTAAACACATATGCCGCCTAGCTCCAAGGTCGATCCCGAACCTGCACTCAAGTCATACCAAATCTGAGGTTCCATTCACCTAACCATTCTATCTAGATCTATGCAATATTGATAGATCATACCTTTGCCACATCCACGAGCTTGTTAGCTCATTGTCCCAGCTGACTTAGCTAGCTCATCCAGCTAGCTGAGCTGAACCACTTCACTTGAGGTTCCATCTACTCTCCTCTAGTTGGTAAAGCTGCAGGTAGCTTTTCCTAGCTCCCCGCCCACTCGCCCAACTCTCCATATACCTGCATAAACTCTTCCCTTTGGTACTTAGTCATTCAGCCAACCATCCCCACGCACTAAGTACCTTCGGAAGTCTTCACCGCAAAACGACCTCAAGCAAACATGCTCCAAAAATTAATTAAAATTCATGACAAATACTGATAATTCCCCACTAAGAGGAATCCACAATCAGATTGATCAGAACCGCCTAATTCACATAGAATTTGACCAAATCCCACTAAACCGGCCATAACTGACCACCATCAAACCGCCTGATAAATCCGATCAAATCACATGATAAATCATGATAAATCCTCACTAAGAGGAATCCATGGTCGGATCCCATCAATTCCATCCAGAACTATGAGATCCGGACCTAGCTGCCCAACCAAGGCCATGGAGAGTTCCACCGAACCGCCAAAGCCTGGTTTAGTACCACCATGTCTCAGGCGTGTGCTCCCTGTAACCAAGTCCTTTCATGGACTAACAAAGCCCATCAGATCCTAAGTCAATCAACCAACCACCCCACATGACTCGAACCGATGAGTCTTCACACTTCCTAACCGGCCATGGAACCATGTCCCACTGAACCTGATTAGTGTTGCTCTTACCACCGGTGCATCCTTTGATCAATCAGATAAGACACCTTGATCCACCATCCAGGGATCAGGTCGTCCATCCTTGCCCATGATCAGATCACACACGGTCTTCCTTGTATAAACACACCATCACAATACTTGTTGTCCACACCAACAAGTACTAGCCTTACTCCTCTCCTTTGCTTGCTGTTGGATCCAAACGAATTGGACCTTGCACTCCACATGGTTCCTCTGGTACTAGGACCCCCATGTGTCTCACCAATGGGTCGGATCCATGGTTCATACCATGATCAAACTCAACATCAAACTATGATCCATCATGGATCACTTTCCAATGAACATCATCTAACTATCACCCCACATGGATGAAGTAGATCAACAATGATCCGCCCCTCCTCTTAGGGTCCTGGATCCTTAGTTTACATCACAATATATGGTCTTCAAGGGGCGTGCCTTACCTTGGCTTAACAGCACCACAAGAGACATAAACATAAACATGAAAGTAAGTATCAAATTTGTTACCTTATACTTGATCTTATTAGATCATGTGCCTCCTCTTATTAGGTTCGGCCATGCTCCTCCAGAGCATGCCTCCATCAAGCCCTTATCACATACTTACAGTAATGATAAGATCCATTCAATGGTCGTGCCTCTCTTCCATTCCATGGAACTCCCATGGAACCAGTTTCTGCACTGCATCCACCTTTGAGGCTGTGTTGGCCTTTGGGAGTGGAGTCTGGCCTTCTCCCTTCTCCTCTGACCATTTGCGTGTGTTCCCAGGACACAGAGGAAGCCTTAGATGTGTTCATCCATGATCAAACACCACCCAAAGGTCGTGCATCACTTCCCCCTTCAGTGTCCAAGAAACTGCCTTTCTACACACATCTGCCTTCAAGGCTGTCTCAGCCCTTAGAAGTTAGATCCGGCCTCCTATCTTCTCTCCAGGCTATTTGCGTGTCTTCTATGGATGTAGAGGAAGCCTATGGCGTGGCAAACAACAATCAAAACTCACCAGAAGGTCGTTCATAACCCTCCCCATGATTGCCCACCAAAACTGCCTCTTTGCTGCCTTTGATTGCATCTCTGTCTTGGATTGTTGAATCCGACCATCTCCATGTTTTTCTCTGGTTTTCTTTGTGTTTCAGGGTGGAAAATGAATGCCTGGCGTGCCTGCAAAGGCACGGACCTGCCCCCTTTTTATAGAAGAAGGAATGGTTACTTCTAACCATTGCATCCCTTCGGTTTCATTTCTGGCCATTGATTTCATCAATGGTCCAGATCACACCCATTCGCCTATGGCAGTTATCTGGACGTCCTGGGCTTGTACAACCACTCCTGGACATGTCCAATACAAGCCCAAACCGAATGCCAAGCCACTGGCCCAACCCCGAGAGCCCACCAGCCCATCGCCACATATGGGTTGCCCGCATGGCCCGGCCACTGTCCGGACCCGGCCCAACTGTCCGAGACCCGAACACTAAGTCAAGCTGAGTTGAGCTGATCCCCAGCTGACCCAGCTGAATGAGCTAGTCCATCCAGCTCAGGGAGCTGACACACTCTACTTGAGCTCCAAGTGAGCTCCGTCCAGCTGGTCGAGCTTCTTGCTCGCATCCCCCAGCTGTGAATCACTTTGTACAGCTTGATATCTTTATCTTATTCAATCCCTCTAAGTCCCTTGGTCTATTTCCAGACCTAGACTTAGTTCTTCCATGATCCATTCTGATCATGCACTACATCACAGCTTCACCTAGCTGATCGAGCTTCACCAGACCTCGTCCAGCTACCAAAACACTCGACCAACTTCTTTAAGCTTGTCTCCATCCTATTTTGGTTAAGTCTCAGCTGTATGATTCCCTTAACCACCTTTTTGGATCATGACACGCTTGCCTTTAGGTCACATGACCTGACTGGTGCGTCTCCTCGCACAATGGTCCATCCGGACGATCCTATCCAGGATCGGGGACATGACAAGTCTCCCCACTTGATATGGATTCGCCCTCAAATCCAGTGGTGCTGACATCTTGTCTCACTGACAAAATGTTCCAACCGAACTATTTGCATCCGAACATGGAACATGCTCAATTGGTTCTTCCCAACCAATTCGATTTGCATCCTCATCCTTGTTCTTCTTTACTGATCACTTCTTTGATCAACATATGAACATGTCTCCCCCACTTGGACACCAAGTGGTCTTTTCTGCCTTCTGAACATGGCACCATCGCAGACCGGTGTCACCAGACCCAACTTTCTAGGTTGCAGTCTTAGTATTCACCAAGTCTATTCTTCTCTGACCCTAGTCCACGACCAGATCATATTCAGTCCATAAGAATTTACTGCATACCCGAGTCTTAGTAGATTTACCCAATCTCCAAGCCACCGATGTATCAGTCAAGTCTTAATGAACTCGTTCAATCTTTAGGCCGCCGTTGTACCACGAGTCCTAACAGATTATTCTGTTTCTTTATGTCCTTTACGGACATCAAGGGTTCATGATCCCAGCCACATCGCTGGATCATCCCTTAACCGACCATAGCTTTTTCCAGCTTGGCCACATTGCGATCTTAGTCTCGCTAGACTAAACCACCTTATACTTGACTTCTGTCCATTACCGACATTGTCATACTTTGATCCTCGCCCACTCATGGACTTGATCACATTTCAGTCCTGGTCCACTCCGGACTCGACCATCACATTCCAACCATAGGTCCATCTCCGACTAGGTTGTGCTGCACCCTCGCCCTTCACCGGACTTGGTCGACTTCAAACTCAGCCATTTCGCTGGTGCCATACGATACGGATTTTTGAACCTTGGGACCGCTCCAGGTTCTAGTTCGATCATGAACGGGTCAGCCCTGTCAGGGGCACACCCTGCAGCCCAAACACATCCTTGAACTCCTGAACCAACGGTATCCCGTCCGGGCCACCACCCCTTCGACCTCCTTAGTGTAAATGTTCGCCAACCAGGCCTCGTAACCATTCCCCAGCATCTTGTCCACCAGGACCGCTGAGACCACTAAGCATCCAGAGGTCGGACAAATATCAAGGAACCTGATCGGGGGTCCACACCCACTCTCAAACTGCACACGCCCACAGTGGCAGTCTAAGGTGGCCCGATTCTGTCCTAACCATTACCTTGGAACCTGATCGGGGGTCCACACCCACTCTCAAACTGCACCCTTCCTCGGTGACAGTCTAAGATGGTCCGATTCTTTCCAAGCCAATCCATGCCCAAGATCACTTCATGATTCTTGAGGCATACCACAACAGATCCACGGGCAGCCTTCCTTGGATCATCACTGGGATGTCCCTAACCAGGCCTAGTGAATGCTTTACTCGGCCTCTGGCTGCACTCACTATACCGGGATCATCCCTTCCCCAATACACACAATCCCTTTCCGAACATATCTGGACTCACAAACGGTGTGTAGCTCCAGTATCGAAAGGTACGAGTGTTTCCACACCACCGATCATTAAGTACTTAGATTGGTAGGATATCGGTTTGATCACACATTTGGAAAACGCCCCATACCATTCTCCAAAGTGTCACACTTCGTGAACGCCCCATACCATTCACAAGAGTGTTTATAATATACCTCAATCCACATCATACTAAGATATTTAACATCGTGCTTCCAATTCCTCTTGGAATTGATCGATTCCATTCATTCAATCTTAAAGAATCCTACCTTGGTTTACACTGAGTCCCAGCTGATCCATCTGATCACAAGCCCACTCATGTACTAGCCAGGTAGCGTCTCCCTTAGACCAACATGAACACTGCATATGCTCTCTTGTTTTGAACGGCCACCAAGGAATAACACTAACCCCTACAAGAGTGCTACACGCTTTTCAACCTAAGCCACTCTCTGGTCCATGTTACTTCCCTGGTCCAGGTCGTCCATATAAAGATCTTGCATTGCATCCATCGTCCAATCCGTGATATTACTTCCAAATAACTAGATACACCAACCTTTCGTTTCCGTGTTCTTGCCCTTGAGAGTGCATCTTGGCTAAGCCAGCTCATCTTGGAACTTCCCCGCTCACAAGCATGAAGCCCAAACTTACCTCAACTCTCACTTGGCTCACCACAGCTAAGGTTCCAAGTCATCTCGCCAGAAATAATTTCGGTTTGGAACTCAACATCTTTGAGCACTGTCCTTAATAGGATCAAGCATGCTCGATACCAACTTGTAAGACCGAACCCGGCCGACTAGGCGGCGGTCGATGCTCACGCCGCCGGTCCATACCCTGACCGAACCTCTAAAAATTTTGCCCTTTATTTAAAACATCGCCCATAGGCGAGGGCTAACTCAGATCCTAGCTCAAGACTACCTTAGTCATTCCCTAGCTTAGATCATTTCAACTTATGCACAGCGGAATAATATCTACAAAACCATTGGTCTAAAACCAATCTAACACTTGTCTGGTCAGATCACCTCAGCTCTTGGTCGTAAACACATATGCCGCCTAGCTCCAAGGTCGATCCCGAACCTGACCAAGTCATACCAAATCCGAGGTTCCATTCACCTAACCATTCTATCTAGATCTATGCAACATTGATAGATCATACCTTTGCCACATCCACAGAGCTTGTTAGCTCATTGTCCCAGCTGACTTAGTTTAGCTAGCTCATCCAGCCTAGCTGAGCTGAACCACTTCACTTGAGGTTCCCCACTCTCTTCCAGCTGATCGAGCTGTGAGGTAGCTTTGCCCAGCTCCCTGTCCACTCGTCCAACTCCCTTATACCTGCATAAACTCTTCCCTTGGGTACTTAGTCATTCAGCCAACCATCCCCACGCACTAAGTACCTACGGAAGTCTTCACTGCAAAACGACCTCAAGCAAACATGCTCCAAAATTAATTAAAATTCATGAAAATACTGATAATTCCCCACTAAGAGGAATCCACAATCAGATTGATCAGAACCGCCTAATTCACATAGAATTTGGCCAAATCCCACTAAACCGCCATAACCCACCACCATCAAACCGCCTGATAAATCCAATCAAATCACATGATAAATCATGATAAATCCTCACTAAGAGGAATCCATGGTTGGATCCCATCAATTCCATCCAGAACTATGAGATCCGGACCTAGCTGCCCAACCAAGGCCATGGAGAGTTCCACTGAACCGGCCAAGGTCTGGTTTAGTACCACCATGTCTCAGGCGTGTGCTCCCTGTAACCAAGTCCTTTCATGGACTAACAAAGCCCATCAGATCCTAAGTCAATCAACCAACCACCCCACATGACTCAGAACTGATGAGTCTTCACACTTCCTAACCGGCCATGGAACCATGTCCCACTGAACCTGATTAGTGTTGCTCTTACCACCGGTGCATCCTTTGATCAATCAGATAAGACACCTTGATCCACCATCCAGGGATCAGGTCGTCCATCCTTGCCCATGATCAGATCACACACGGCCTTCCTTGTATAAACACACCAGCACAATACTTGTTGTCCACACCAACAAGTACTAGCCTTACTCCTCTCCTTTGCTTGCTGTTGGATCCAAACGAATTGGACCTTGCACTCCACATGGTTCCTCTGGTACTAGGACCCCCATGTGTCTCACCAATGGGTCGGATCCATGGTTCATACCATGATCAAACTCAACATCAAACTATGATCCATCTTGGATCACTTTCCAATGAACATCATCTAACTATCACCCCACATGGATGAAGTAGATCAACAATGATCCGCCCCTCCTCTTAGGGTCCTGGATCCTTAGTTTACATCACAATATATGGTCTTCAAGGGGCGTGCCTTACCTTGGCTTAACAGCACCACAAGAGACATAAACATAAACAGGAAAGTAAGTATCAAATTTGTTACCTTATACTTGATCTTATTAGATCATGTGTCTCCTCTTATTAGGTTCGGCCATGCTCCTCCAGAGCATTCCTCCATCAAGCCCTTATCACATACTTACAGTAATGATAAGATCCATTCAATGGTTGTGCCTCTCTTCCATTCCATGGAACTCCCATGGAACCAGTTTCTGCACTGCATCCACCTTTGAGGCTGTGTTGGCCTTTGGGAGTGGAGTCTGGCCTTCTCCCTTCTCCTCTGACCATTTGCGTGTGTTCCCAGGACACAGAGGAAGCCGTAGATGTGTTCATCCATGATCAAACACCACCCAAAGGTCGTGCATCACTTCCCCCTTCAGTGTCCAAGAAACTGCCTTTCTACACACATCTGCCTTCAAGGCTGTCTCAGCCCTTAGAAGTTAGATCCGGCCTCCTATCTTCTCTCCAGGCTATTTGCGGGTATTCTATGGATGTAGAGGAAGCCTATGGCGTGGCAAACAACAATCAAAACTCACCAGAAGGTCGTTCATAACCCTCCCCATGATTGCCCACCAAAACTGCCTCTTTGCTGCCTTTGATTGCATCTCTGTCTTGGATTGTTGAATCCGACCATCTCCATGTTTTTCTCTGGTTTTCTTTGTGTTTCAGGGTGGAAAATGAATGCCTGGCGTGCCTGCAAAGGCACGGACCTGCCCTCTTTTTATAGAAGAAGGAATGGTTACTTCTAACCATTGCATCCTTTCGGTTTCATTTCTGGCCATTGATTTCATCAATGGTCCAGATCACACCCATTCGCCTATGGCAGTTATCTGGACGTCCTGGGCTTGTACAACCACTCCTGTGCATGTCCAATACAAGCCCAAACCGAATGTCAAGCCACTGGCCCAACCCCGAGAGCCCACCAGCCCATCGCCACATATGGGTTGCCCGCATGGCTCGCCATCGTCCGACCCGCCTAACTGTCCGAGACCCGAACACTAAGTCAAGCTGAGTTGAGCTGATCCCCAGCTGACCCAGCTGAGTGAGCTAGTCCATCCAGCTCAGGGAGCTGACACACTCTACTTGAGCTCCAAGTGAGCTCCGTCCAGCTGGTCGAGCTTCTTGCTCGCATCCCCCAGCTGTGAATCACTTTGTACAACTTGATATATTTATCTTATTCAATCCCTCTAAGTCCCTTGGTCTATTTCCAGACCTAGACTTAGTTCTTCCATGATCCATTCTGATCATGCACTACATCACAGCTTCACATAGCTGATCGAGCTTCACCCAGACCTCGTCCAGCTACCAAAACACTCGACCAACTTCTTTAAGCTTGTCTCCATCCTATTTTGGTTAAGTCTCAGCTGTATGATTCCCTTAACCACCTTTTTGGATCATGACACGCTTGCCTTTAGGTCACATGACCTGACTGGTGCGTCTCCTCGCACAATGGTCCATCCGGACGATCCTATCCAGGATCGGGGACGTGACAGAAATATTGATACACATACATAAATATTTCTTACATTCTCCCACTTGGTTGTTGGTATAACTCATTATATCTTTCATACCGAGAATCATAAGGCTAGCGTTATTTGTTAAACCTTTTCTTTAATTTGGTCATCATAATTGTCTTAGCTAATCTAGCAAACAATGAGAGTCATGGCGGGCACATATTATTTTGCAACATGATTCCTTCCATGCACTACGATATTGCTTACTATCATAGTTAGACCATAAGTAGGAGTTATCATAATGGTCCCTTTTATGTCTTATATAAAGACTCATTCCGTTAACATAAATCCAACCACAAATAATTGGTGTGCACATTGGAAACTGAATGCAAAAGATTCAAAAGTCGTTAAGACCACATATACATTGTCAAATATATGCTAAACATAATCAAAAAACTTTAATAGCTATCCATTAGACCCATAATTTCTAGATTTTCTTTAATGTCTTTGGATATAAAGCTTTCGTAAGTATGTCTGTAACCATAAGCTTAGTGCATATATGCATAATGACAAAATTTTCTCTTTTGAAACATTATTTTAATGACATATATCGATCTTAATGTCCATATACTTGGATCCTTTAGATATCATGTCTTATTTAAAAATATGATTGCACATTTCATTATCACATAAAGAGTCGAACACTTACGGTCTCAAACTAAAAGATAATTTTGCAATCATAACTAACTTGATAGAAGCCTCTTAAATTTGTCACACACTCAGGATCTTTATTGGACGTTAAAGCAATAACAACTATAAGCTTTTGATGAGATACACATTGCTAAAATTGTAATGCTTAGTACCCTTTATATCCATTAAAACCTGAGTTTGAAAATCCAACCATCTGTGGGTGTGTTGATTTCTTATATGTGACAAGTGATTTCTTGTTCTCTTTAGATATCTCAAAATTTATTTAAAACTTTTCATTTCTTTAAGTTCCACTTCAAAAAAGAAAATTTACTTTATGTCTCTCTTCTTTATCTTCCAACTGCCTATGATTCTCATCTCATCTCTCTCGCTTCCGTTTTCCATCAACAAGTCCTTCGATTCAGAGTCGGCATCCTATGCCCGTGACAGATGAGATTATAAGTTCTTTCGTCAGATCAGCTGCGGCTGTAATCTCTCTCTCTCTTTTGATCTTTTTGGTTGTGGTTATGATGTGGTTAGTCTAATGACGTTTCAGGGCTGCTACACGAGATGCTTGGATCTACCAAAACAAGAGATTCAAAAGCTTGGAATGTGTTTCACTTTTTCTTTGACTTTCTCCATGTGGGTGTGGGAAACAGAAGGTCCTTTCATCACATTTGTTCATTGCGAACAACAATGACAAATGTTGTGTATGTAAAATGTTTTCTTCAGCGACTCTTCATGTTTCAACGGCTTTCCCGTTCCTAAACAAATCCAGGTTCGATCATTCTTCATGTTTCTTTCAAGCTTGATTCTGAGATAGATTTGACATCGTATGCTTCTCATAGATTCCATAGTCCTTCAATCAAAATAGTGTTGCTTGCAGTCCTTTTTTTTTAATATAGGAGGCCACAATATCTACATACAAATGAAAAATTTTAGTTCTCAAACGAAAGCACTTGCAAACCATTCCCATTTCCCAGAGTTTACTCATACTACATCACCAGAAAAGAGATAGGTACTTCTTTTTCTTTGGTTATTCGCTTTTGTATTTTTTATTCTAAGTGACACCACAATCTCCTCATGTTCAAATAAGTTCTAAAAGAGAGTGATGTCAGGTTCGAAGAAGAAGAAACTAATCAAGTAATGATGTTCACAAGTTTAGATGATCAATCTGTGTTTCAGTCCATATATAAATATTGCGTGTAGCAAATGCAAAACTAAATCAACCATCATTGAATAACTATATTCGTTGCTCACAGAATATACAAAATTGTTTAGACTAAATAGATTTTGATTTAACATGTGATTATTATTGTAATAGGAGGGACATGATGGTTAAGAATGGAGACATCGATGGTAATGGCAAAGAGAAGTGCTCATGTGGTGACTGGTGCCAAGAGTATGTGTTCCCAGCGATTAAAACCATTATCTCACACATTGCATATCGTATACATAACCACTTCATTTTGTTTTCCAGTTAATCGGATACAAGAGCTGACAGATAATATATTGCACGCCAACTTCAGGTCACCTTTTCACTGACAAACACTTAAATATAAGTGTAAGTGAGTCTATTAGATATTATAGAGATCACAGATTTGTAAAAAAAATAATAATAAAAAAAATCTCTTGGTGATCGTGTTGTTGTTACGAACTTACGAAGAAGAGTACACATGTCTCATCCTCACCAATCTCTTCCATCACACTGCTCTATTAGTGAGTTAAGTTTCTTTCTCTCTGTTGTTTATTCAGAATATTTATTTATTATTTTCACTATTATTTACTTAACTCCTATGTTCTCTTAGGGTTCTTCAAGTATAAGAGGCTGATCGTGAGTTTATTCTTATCAGCCCCAAAAGGTTGTTTGATTCAGTTTTTGGGATCTTGACAAAATATGTCTAAGCAACCTAAAAGAAAGCACGCAAGTGGAGGTTTCATTATTTTGTAATTTATGATGAGTTAGATTCTGGTGATTGTGTTGATTTTTAGCTTCTTACTGATTTGAGTTTGTATATGGTCAAATTTTCAATTTTGGTCGTTAGTCTGTATATTTATTAGTCTATCATCTCTTATGTGATTTGAGACTTGGTCGCCCGAGAACAGAGACAGTCTTCTTCCAATCGATTGTCATATTTACTTGAACAACTTGAAATACAACTCAAATGGTGAAAATCTTAGATTAAATATTTGGAGAAGATGCAAAGTGTCAAAGACGATGACTCAGAGAAACAGAAGGTTGGGCTGTAGGGAAAGAAAAACTTAACCCGAGTTGCAACTTAAGCGATCAAAATCCATGATCCTAGACTTTTTTTCCATGATCCAAGACTTGATTGGTTTGCTTCTTTTTTTCCGTCACAATAACTCTCCTACTTATTACAAAACTTCGCCACTACATTTTAAAAGTTTTGGTAAACAACTTTAAAAAAATTAAAGAAAAAAGCTACTTAAAGCTTAATTATTCTATTTTTTTTGTTAAAAAGCCTAATTATTCTTATGACAACTAAATGGTTTACGTATACAAAAGAAAGTAAGCGACTATGCACAAGGAATCTAAACATAAGAAGAAGTTATTCAAACTAATCACGATCCATGAATAACGACCAAAACAAAATAACAATAGAATCATACCACTAACAGTTTGTTACAACCAAATCTTACACTTAGAACAACAACCAAACTATGCAAATCAACTTAAAAACATCAAATAATTTACATATAATGAAGATATAAATTCTTTACTCCGAAAATAGAGAGTACTGAAGATTATTGTTGCTTTAATTCAAACAAAAAATGATTATTATAAATAACAATAGGATTTCAGAATTCTATTCATTATCTATTTGTTTATAATATCATTTTTAATCTACAATGTTTTTAAAATGTTTCATAAATTCAATGTAAATTCATATAAAATAATTTTTTTAATTTCCCGCCCGTAGGGCGGGCCGACCCTAGTAACCTTTATATTTAGTTTCAGCCTTGTCTGAATTTATCAATGTAGAAGAAAAAATCATTTTTTTCTGAGGGAACTAGATTCGTCTCTTTTTATTTGTTTGTGACTTTATTAGTTATACAATTTTTCTTTTTTCTTGGGAACCCAATGATGATTCGAGAAAATCTCTATATCAAGTTTCAGCCTTGTCTGAAATTTTCAATGTTGATAAGTTCTTCGATTCTGAGGGGAAGAACTCAAATGTTGAAAACCAATGAATTTATGTCCTCGAACTTTCATAGACAAGAAGTTTTGGCTTAAGCAAGTTTCTCGATTTGATTAGTGTTTCAGCTATTTTGTTTATGTATATGGCCTTGAACGAACTTGGCTACTTTTGTCTCTTGAAGTCTCTCTGGAGCCATAGAAGGTGAGTTCATGGCGGATATTGGCTTCGGACTATATTAAAAAAAGTTATAAGAAGAGGACCTTTATAGCTTAAGATTGACGGTTTATGGCTATGCCTTTGTCAATCTTTGTTATTGGGCAAAAGTCATTGGCCCTCATCTTGTTATGATAATGGTCGCCCAGTTTGTCGTTCACTTGAGAACTGTTCTGTTGGTTTGGACGATTGTACACTTTAACCTGTCTTTTTCTTTCTTGTTCTACAAGATTACCCAATAAATACATACATGACTTGAACCAACTAAAATTTTCATTTAAACTTTCATTATAGAATTTCAATGTATTGAGAAATGAAGTGAAAAATGTCATTTGGTACGCGATTTGGAGTATAGTGATATCGAGTTTCATGGAAACAAATCTTTATGGTGGGTTATTAACTTGTGTTAGGTGGGTTATTAACTTGTGTTAGGTGTATCTAATACATCTAAAAGATCCTATATTAATTTGTAGTACATACTTTTTTTTTTTGAATAACCCTGACACCCACAAAGGTGGATCCAGACTAGCGGTCGGAGTACGCCTCGGTCACCGTACAAGCGACCAACTTTTAAGAAGTTAGCGAGTGTTTATTAAGATTTGAAATTACTCAAAGCCATAGCTACTTGTGGTCTTTTCTTTGCTCACCAACAGACTACGTACGTCGTTTGGATTTCTTATTAAAGTTGTTAGCATATAAACTATGACTAATGACTACCAAACTGTTGCCAACAAAAAAAAAGACTAATGACTACCAAACTTTAAAGATTTAGCATTTGGACTTTTCTTGCAATTTGATGAACAGTCTTTCTTCAATACTTATTAAATCATCGATTCATCATTATATAATATCTATTTTTGTTACATATAATGATTAGCTACATGCAACATATGAAATCATGATGAACAGCATGATCAGCTGCACGAACATTCAGACTGATAGAAGATTATGTATGTCCAAAATCTTTAATGGATATACACTATAACACTCTTGAACCTCCAAAAATATAATTATTCTGGGAATTAAACCCTTAAATAGAAGCGGTCAAGGCCACAATGCTTCTGAATGAACATAGTCACTTTTGCAGTATTTGATGCACTATATCCATCTCCATCTAATATCTGGTTCAAAGTGTTTTATATCAAGTATCCAAAATACACAATTTAAGATATCATTGTCGTAAATTATCAAGTGCCGGCCTACTATATCATGTCATGTCTAAAGAGTAAACAATCAAATATATTTCAGTATCAGTTTCAAATAATTAATCCATAACACAAACTGTCTCTTATATATTATTTGAGAATCATTACAAAATTTGAGTTATGTCATATGTCATCAATAGAATAATTTTTAGATTTTTTTTAGATAAATAGGTTAGTACATTTAAAATAAAATACTATACTTTTCATTAAACTAACTATAAAATTAATTATTACTGTACAGATTTTTTTTTCTACTTTCATTAAATAAAACTACAAAATTATCTAATGTGATTAAAAATATATATGGCAATTAATAATTTTCAACAGTAAAGATTTGATAACAATGTGTGCATCCCTTATCATTGTTGTTTAATTTTTGTTATTTAAAATAAATTAGACAATCACATTAATTATATAATTAAAATTTTGATTTTCCGTATATGTTATATTTTAAATTTGTAAAACGATTATAAATTACTAAAACTATTAAAAGATCAACACTGAAAATTTTGTGATCACTAGTTTCAATTTTTTTTTATATTAAGATATAAATGATTATAAAACCGTATGAGTAGGAAATTTCATTTTACAAATATTTAAGTTTTTTTTTAAGTTTAGTTACTTTCTTGCCTAAAACTTAAAATAATTTAGAAATTTTAAAGATTGTTTCTTAAATTTTGGAAAAATTTAAATTAGTTTCAAACTTATTAATATTTTGATTAAAATAAACATTGTTTGAGTATTAAAATGAACATAATTTTAAAAGATATATATTAAAATAACCAAAATAATTAGTTTAACCGAAAATTTAGATATTAAAAAACTCTTAACAAAATTTAATTAGGATTTTTTATGGAATACTTCCTATACTTTACAAAAAATCATATTTAACAGTTTTATTTGCACTATATTAAATTTACACCGCACTGAACGGTCTAGTAAATATGTATGACGGTTTTACTGGTACTATGATTAGTACAAATGAAGATTTTCTGTAGTTTTTTCAAAATTTTATATAACTAATAACCATTAATCACCGGACTAAAGTACTTCCACAAATAATTTGTGTATATTGTTCGTACATAGTCATTTATGAAACTATAATGGCTAAAAGGAAGAAAGTGAAAGTGACCAAATATGTAAAAGTTACTGTATACAGTAATCCCCGGTTTCTACGTTCAATTAACGCTAACATAAGTATATAGTTAAATCACTATTACTCGTACAAAAGTTTTATCATTGAATTTCGAAATAAAAGGCAAAATGAGGAAAGCATGCAAAACGAAAAGAGGGCGAAAAGGAAAGAAAAGGAAGGCGGGAGTGACAATTCAAAACTAAATAAAGGAAGCAAGAAGCTAGTCAAAGTAAGGCAACGTGATTACGTGCACCGATTGGTGGGTCAAAGTTAGACCCAAACGAGAGGTGGCTACTTCACTGACGAGTTGCAACTTAAACGTTATACGAGTTTTCCAACATGTTTAAGAGAGAGATAATGTTGTTTTTTTTGAGTGAAAGAGAGAGATAATGTTGTGTATCTATTATTATCTGATAAATTTATGATATTTATTCGCCGAGTATATGGACATGAAGCCCGATCAATCAATTATATTAATCGATTAAAGGATGTAATACTACTGTATCTTCATATCAATAATATCACGAAAATTAGTTGACCAGCCCAAAAAAAAAGAATTAGTATCTCGAAATTAGAAATCAAACGATGATCGTTTCTCAACTAAGTACCCAAGTAGGGACTGGGTCCAGAACCGGTAACAAAATAAGATAAGAAGTTAATTAAACGTTTTCCGAAATGAGTGGCTATAGAATACTTAATATAACATAATGTCATAATCCATTGAAGTTGAACTATCTTAAAACAAAAAATGGAAATGTCTAAAAAGAACCGGTCTAAGTCTTCTTTCTCTCCCAATTCATTTTATATATTTGTATCAGAATGTTTCTCAAAATGCCGTCACGCACGTTCAACATGGTCACAAGCTCATCTTAATCACACTAAACTATTCGTTTCTTAATCACATTTAACACTACAAGTTGGACCAAACCTAAGACATTCTTACATCTAATTAGTACAACTTGGATTTTTTAAAACAAAGAAGGAAACGTAATGGTACGTACGTATGCACATGTCGAATTATTTTAACTTATTGGTATAACTACATATTATTTTCTTATTCTTTATTTTTTCCTCTGTAAGAAAATTTCCGAAATAAGAAACGTTTTTAGTAGGCACTTAAAGTTAATTAAAAATATCAAAAAACTAAATAATGTTATACGTATTAAAATAAATAAAATGAAATGAACTTATATAGTATTTGATAATATATTATATTGTATTAAAATTAAATCCCTTTATGTATGCAATAATCTCTGTATAAGCGTAAGTCTCACAATGAAAAATAGTGTATAAATATACAAAGCAAAACTTCGTCTCATTTGTTCACACTGAAACTATCAAGATTCATTCTCTCTCTCTCTCTCTCTCTCCTCCGCATCAGCGTTCTTCACGACCTCCTGAGTTTACGTTTTTCTTGTTAATACAAAATGGGTCATGACAATATCGCGAAGCTCGCGAGTCTACTCGTAAAGCTACACAGAGCTCCATCGGGTTGGCTCTGTCTCCATCCCCGACCGAGCCGATCCATCAGCGACCGCGGCGAAGGAGGAAACCAACGAAGGATCAAGCTCGTAAGATCCGACGGTTCTCTAGAAGTCTACGACCGTCCAGTGGTGGTCTCAGAGCTCACGAGAGACTTCCCAAAGCACAAAATCTGCAGATCGGACTCGCTGTACATCGGACAGAGGACCCCTGTTCTGTCTGAAACCGACACGCTCAAGCTTGGACTCAACTACTTTCTCCTTCCGTCTGATTTCTTTATGAACAGTCTCTCGTTCTTAACCATCGCCGCGTTGAAGTCTTCTCAAAACGGTGTCGGGTTGGTCAGAAAATCGGCGGGGACTCAGCAGCAGAAGCAGCAGCCGTTTCTTATACAAAAGGGAGGGACAGGAGAGAAGCTGAGGATTCGTGTGTCTGAAGATTTCATGTCGGAGTTGATGATGGAAGGTAGAAAAAACAGAGAACAAGAAAAGGAAGAAGAGGAAGGAGAAGGAGAAGGTAGAGTTTGTACGACGGTGAAACTGAAGAAAGATTATATTCAGTTGGTTAGTCTGAGAAAATGGAAGCCAAAGCTAGAGACGATAACAGAGGCGAAGGCGACGGTGGAGAAGAAGAAGAGGAGAAGGAAGTTTCCTGTTATGAAGAAGAGATCATGTAAAGATTCTTCTCAAAATGATTATTCATGTGCGAAGCGTAAGCTTCCATCTAAATTCAAGTCCAAAACCAAGAAGGCTATTCTGAAAAAATTAGCTTAATTTTTTTTTAATTAGAGAAATTAGCAGATTGTGTTGATACATAGAAAAAAATCTGTTTGGATTTATGTAAAGAATCTGAGAAAAAATATTAACCAATGGATATAAATTGTTTCCAAAATTGTTGAATTGTGCAGTTTTCTTGTGATAATTGAATCAACTAATCAAATATCTAAACAATGTTGCCAAAAAATAAGATTCTAAACAATCTGTTTGCCATATATTTTAGAAGTTTTTTTATGGTTTTTGTTTTTGCATTACTTTTATGCGAAATAATTTATAAGATTTTTTTTTTTGCACAAACGTTAGTAATATTGAAGAGCCATTCAAATAAGGGAGAATTGGAAAAACAAGACATGTTTTTTGTTTGTTTGTCAAAATAAGACTTTTGATACTTTTGTTCATTTTGAATGAGTTTTGCTTGTGTTGTGGAAAAAATAGTAAACTAAGATAAAAAATATTAAAAATATATAAGTCATTATAAACCAAAGTATATCTACTTCTATGTTTAAATTTTTTTTAAAAAAATTATGGAACTATGTTTTATTTAATGTCAAACCTAAGATAGAATATTTATTCTAGCCTTCTAATCTTGTACAAATCGAATACAAAGTATTACACATAGGTTTACCCTTGGTAGAAAATATATCTTGCTCTTTCTTCACAATTTACCTTAGCTAGATTTTGTCTCGCATTATTCTAGCTATATATCCGAAGTTTACGAGACATTTTTATAAGTTTTACCCAACAATCAATGAAATACCTTTTCTTTTTACTGCGTCATACCTTATTACGCCTTTTACTAAATAATAGCTCTTGGCGAGAATGTAGTTTCCACTCTCTACATGTTTGTGCCTTTACGTATGATGTATATTCTAGCCAAATAAAGTAAATATGGAAACTTCCAAATTTAGGTGTGATATGTTTCCTAAATCTATCCTAAATCTATCATAAATCTATCATAAATATCTCTAAGTATATTTCCCCCCACGATTTTCTCCATCTTCACACGATCTCTTCTCCCTCTTCCTTGTTCCTCTCTTTTGTTCATCGACAAACAATCTTCTATCAACCAACAGAAGATGGTTCTAATCTATGTTAAATCGGTGTATGGATGTCAAGTTTCAGTTGACGAGTGAAATTTCTTGGCGACAAACAAAGGCGTGGTCGAATGGTTACAATAGAAACTACTACTTCATTGGAGGAACTCAAGATCATGGTGTGTGAAGATTATGGGGTCGACCCTAATTTGGTTAATGTGGAGTTCAGTTATGATATGGTGAATCAAAGAGGAAATCCTCCCATTAGTATCAGCAATGATCGACAAGTATGTAACTTTGTGAGCTACGCAAAGAAGGGTTCCTCTACAACTTTGTGTGTCACGTTCTCGTCTGAGTAATGGTGTAAAGGAAAAGACAAATCGAGTTCTAAGTGATGAGTTTGGTTAAGAAATTTAGGATTGAGAGAATCAAATAGAGTAATCGCAAACCTAGTGTTTAGAAACGTGAGATGTTGACGAAATTGATGGTAGAAGAGGAATAAGAGCGTCCGACGGCGTAGAGTAAGACGAAATCTCCAATTCTTCGAGTTGTGCCTATAACAAAGAAAAAGAAGTCGATAATGAGATTATCGATGAGAACTCGAAGACTCTACGGTGAACAAAAGAGTGATGGTGAGTTCTGACCTTAAATCGCCATTAAAGGAGAACTAGGTCGAAGGCTCGGCGGAGAAGAGGAGGAGAAATAACACGAGGGTTATTACCCGTCGACTCTTTGCTTTTTAATTATTGCCTTATTTTTAATATTTTTTTTTCAAATTAACAAATATACTTAAGGAAATTAGAATATTAATGGGATTACGTAAATATAAGGGCATTAAAATATAAGGGCATTATGGTATTAAAAAAAAGAAAAATCTTACTTACCTTAAAAATCTAAAATAAATCCTATTGTGACAAATCTATGAAAAAAGTGTCTTTATTTTCCAATTTTTCCTTCAAATAATCAAGTTTGAATGTCCAACGGATAAACTTTCTGGATTCTGTTTTGCCAGACAGTAAAAGGAGTTTTAATTTTCTTTCTATTTTGGCAACTTGGTTTATTGAAGTTTTGTTGTTTTGCAAATATATAACAGAAAGGTATAATTTCTTACTAAGTTTAAATTTTATGTAAAACAATTGTTTTAATACGATTCATTTTATTCGAAAAAAAATCCTTAAAAACAAAAGAATTACTATTTTTATTTGGAACTTGGTGGCTTTTGGCACACATAATTTGATTAGGTAAAAAATCTTTTTGTATAAAGTATTTTTCTTCTCAGTTTATGTAGAAACAAAGTTTTAGAAAGATTTGGGACCGTTGACAAAAAGAAAAAGATTTGGGACCGAATGAGACCTTGGAATATACAGAATGTCATGGAAGTTACTCCCAATAATGGAAAACTAAAGTAGTTATATCTAGGCTAGTTATATCTTACGCAATCCATAAGATCAAAATCAATACATTACGGAGAGAAATGGAGAAAGTTAAGAAAAAAAAAAAAGCGAAACAAGAAAAAAGCGTGGTCATAGTTACTATTTGTGATCAACCTTTGAATGAGAAATATATGGAGAAAAGGGTGAGATGTATAGAGAAGCACGAGGAGTTTTGTGTCAGTCTCGTTTACTGATTTCGTGAAGAAAAAGTGTGAAAAAGAGACAAAAGAGGAGTCAAAGAAAGTCACCCAAAGACAATATCTCTTTTCTCTTAGCTAATAATAGTATAATAGTGATATGTTATGCAGCCTTCAAGTTTGCAACGATGACATCCATAACATGTTCAAATAGTATTATTCAATAAGTCTACTGTATTAAAAACATATATCAAGAAAGGAATAGGATATACCACCGATTATATTCTAGAATGTGTGAAGAAGAAGAGATGGGGGAGGATTGAGATGCATTGACTCCATGATCCTGCCTATCTTCATGGAGACTTTTCTTCTTTTTCTTTGAAATTCTAAAAATTACGATCTCCATTTTTTTGTTTGTTTCTAAAAAGCTCGTTAACATAACACTCATTAAAATTTTAGTCAAAAAAAAAAACATAACACTCATTACATACGTAATATTTCGTTGGGTAATGATATGCTTTTATTCATTGCAAATCATAAAGTTGTTGTAAAGCGACTCTGAAACGCTACTCAGAAACTTTTCTTTAGCTAGTATTCCATTCATTTCTGTTTAATTGTGGTTATACAGTAAATCTTTTATTTCAAAATAATTTTCAATTTTAAAATTTTAATAAAAAATTTATTAACAATATTCTCCGATCTATTTTTCTATTGGTTGAAATATGGTTAGATGTATATGTAATGATGTTTTTATTTTGAAAATATAAAAAATAAATACTTTCTTAATCTCTATGCATAAACCTAAAATGATAATTAAAATAAACGGAATGTTGTTCAAAAAATAAAAATAAAACGGAATAAGCAATAGTGAAATACTTTCTTAATTCCAAGTAAAATTTCACAAAGTTTACCATTTTACAATTTGTTTGTTAACTATTTTATAATTTACAAAAATGTTACTAGTCTAATGATAATGCAAAATAGTTGGTTTTACATCTAATATTAAAATTAATCTGGTACGAAATGCTATTTCTAGATATATTTTGTTAAATTCAAAATCTATTGAAAATTAGGAACCTAAAAAAAAATTTTAGACCATTTCAAAAATAATTTCATAAATTCAAATATGAAGCTTTATATACTATAAAAACAAATTTAAAGTAAAATTATATATTTCAAGTTCTACGCTTCAAACTTCATTTTAAAGTTATTCAATTATTTATATTTTAGAATAATATTATTAACTTTCATAGTTATCCATTTAGTCCTTATAGTCTTGTATCTTATACAAAAATTATTTATAATACTGAAGAAAAATACTTTATATAAAACACTATTTTACAATGAATAATTCTGTATTTTATTTAAAATTTATCAGTTTGCAATGCATTAGTTGATTTTATATGGAAACATTATGGAAATATTGTAATGAATAACTATGTATTTATGTAATTTTATAATATAGTTAATATTTTATTAACAAATATTATTTATAGTGTTTCCATTTTATACTATATTGCTATATTTTTTATTAAATATTATAATAACAAATATTATATCTAATAATAATAAGGACTTTAATGTAAAATGCAAAACTATTAAAGTTAAATTTTAAATTCTTCTTTTCGAAAAAAAAACATTTTCAAATTTCAAATTTTAAAAATTTCATCTTAAAAATATTTTTTTTTGAGATACTCTTATAGTATTAACAAAAAAAAACTATCTTCTATATTTGATTTGCCTATTATTCCTTGATATATGTATTCACAGCAAAAACAATAATTCATCATTGACATAAATTATGAAAACCAGCATGTCAATCTCTCCATCTACGTAGGTGTCTACAGCCAATTGACAGGATAGTACTAAAATCGTGTATAACAGGTTGCAAAATATCAGTATAGCACTCACATGATTTATAATTTTCTCATTTTCTGGTTTGATTCTGTTTAGTTGTTAGGTGCTTGTTCACTGCAAACATAATCATTTTATAAATATTTATTAGTACCTGAAATATAAATTTTAAACATCACAATATGCTATTCTTTATGTTTATAATAATTTTTCTATTTTTTCCTTTTTATCTCAATTTTATCTTCTTAAACATTAGTAGAATTTGTAATACTAGAAAAATATAACTAATTCAATATTCCGTGTAACGAAGTAAAGTAAAAAGGTGAATCTTTATCTCTTTTAACAATTTTTATGACTTCAAAACCAATTAAATGCATGAAAATACCAAAACCAATTTAAAAACACAAAACCAAATGTTAGAATATTAGTATTATTATTAAGCCCTTTTACCAAAAAAAAAAATAGTATTATTAAGAATAGTAATGCCTAAAAAACAGTAACTAAACATCAATATTAAATATGATAGTAGGGCGTAGAAGTGTACTATTCTTTCGATGATTTCATTCTCTTTCTATCAGATATATAATTTGAAGAAAAAAGAGTACATGTTATAAATCCATTGTGTGGATTGCCATTTAACCAAGTAGAAGTCCAAAGAGGTTTACATCCGACCCGACTATCTTGTCCGTCTACACCCGTCTCTGGTGCGTCTACATTCGTCCAAGACTTAGTCAAACGAGAAGACTCATTCAACCGGAGCATTTATGAGCTTTTACCAAGACTTGATATTGTAATGAATGTGTAGATTTACTTCCTTGTAAAGCACTTGTAAACCATTGTATCAAACCACTACATAAAGTGGTGTTGGCTAATGAGAAATAGACACAACACATTCTCACAAATCTTCTCTCAAATCATAACACGTTATCAGCACGATTGTGCTCTCCACCTGAGCTCTCTTTTCCGGCCATCTCTTTCGGCCAGAATTCAGGCGCAACTTTAAACCGCCGTATCTCTCAAACCCTGTGGAGCCAGACGACGATCCACCTATCAATCTGAAGCCCAAGAAGAGAGGAATCCATTGCCGAAGACGGCTTGTCGATCTGATCTCAGACGCGTCCTAAATCGCATATACAATCCACGCCGGCCATCTCCCTAGTTATATCCGCCGGCATCCCTCTCTCTCATGGTGGTCCATTCAGATCAATGTGGTAAAAAGGTAAACAAATAAAAACCTGAAAATCTAAGACCATTATATCTGAAACAAATCTAGGATCTATATGAATCCATAATATATAAACAATCTATGGATCCAAAATATTAATCTTGTTTCTATGATCCATATGAAACTTGATTCCAAAATTATTTGAGTCCATAAACTTATAATTTTCTAAAGGTTCTAAGTATCTCTAAATTATTAAAACATCTAAAGATCTATATGAATCTTGTTTCTAAGAATTCTTGAAAATCAGTCAACCAAAATAAAATCAAAATTAAATCCAATCAATGCATATCTTTTCCTATTAATATTTGTTTTGTAACTGTCAAAGTTTTAAAAATCTTTTATGATTTTTATAAATGCATATTCGATTTTATAAATGCTTGTTTGATTTTATTGATTGCATATCTTTGACTGAAAATTATTTCTAAAGTTTTATAAGCCATAGTATCATTTTATATTGATATGTCATAAGATAGAATAAAATCAATTGAGGCAAATGTCACAAAGACAAATGAGTTCAGAAGAAGCCTTTAAACAATGGCATGAAAGGCTCGGCCATCCTGGTCTAACCATGATGCGCAAGATAATCTTGAACTCAACTGGCCATCCCTTGAAAGAAAGTAATATTATCCATATGGGCATTACATATATTCCATACTCACAAGGGAAATTAATAATAAGGCCATCACCTGTAAAGGTAGTTAAAGAAACATTGAACTTTCTGGAAAGAATACAAGGTGATATATGTGGACCAATACACCCACCTTGTGGAACATTTCGATATTTTATGGTCCTCATTGACGCATCGACCAGATGGTCGCATGTTTGTCTATTATCATCTCGGAACTTGGCATTGGCAAGATTATTGGCTCAGATCATAAGACTGCGAGCCCACTTTCCAGATTTTCCATTAAAGACTATACGTCTTGACAATGCAAGTGAATTCAGTTCCCAAGCTTTTAATGATTCTTGTATGTCCATGGGGTAAGTGTGGAACACTCCGTGGCACATGTACATACACGAATCTAATTGGCCGAATCCTTCATTAAAAGAATCCAGTTGATTGCTCGACCATTACTCATGAGGTCGAAGCTACCAGTATCAGCTTGGGGACATGCGGTATTACATGCTTATTCAAATAAATTGCTTAGGTCCAATGCTCAGGACAGAACATACATCCGACTAGTTCTTGATCCATGCATTTACCCTTAGACCATTATGATTGATTTTCATCCATATTGCTTGATCTCAAATAAATGATGACTGATCCTTATTCAAATTCTAAAGGGCTTTAATACCCTATATATAATCAATCTAAATCTTGGTGACTGTATCTAAATATCTCACTTTTGAGATAGATACAAGGCGATTTCTCTTAATCATACGCCATTCCTAAGGTACCAACCAATGGGTCTCGGGACGCCGAGCCTCATGGTACTGGTGATGAGATCTCCATCTGAAAGTCTCATAGATTGTCCAGACAAGGCCGACATGGCCATTCCTAAGGTACCAACCAATGGATCTCGGGACGCCGAGCCTCATGGTACTGAGGGTTCAAATGATGAGATCTCCATTAATTATCTTATGTCTGGGACAAGATGGAGGAACCTAAAGATCTAAGACTATAAGTCTGTGGATGAGTTTATCTCGGCTCTATTCATGATAGTCTCAAAGTTGAAACTGTGTGGAGAGACTATCACATATGCTGACATGTTAGAGAAGAAATTCTCTATATTCCACAAGCAATGTTTTGCTTCAGCAATAATACCGAGAAAAGGATTCCTCCACATATGCAAATTTAATCTCTTGTTTGTTGCTTGCTAAGCAAAACAATGAGTTAATCATGAAGAATAGTAAGATGAGGCCTCCTGGATTTATGCATTGCCTAAGGCACATGCTGCCACAGAGCCATATGAAAGAGTCAAACCATGGCCATGTGAAAGGCCATGGAGGATGGCAAGGATGTGCGTGGATATCACCCACAGTCACTCCATAGTTGAGACCAAGGCTAAGGTTATCAACCGAGCCATGGGTATAAAGTCCGATATCAAAAACCATGCCTCGACCAAATCTGCTTGCCATCAGTGTGGGATGAACAACCATTGGTCCAACCAATATAGAACTCCCAAAAACCTTATTAAACTCTACCAGGAGAGCATAAAGGGATAGAACCCTATGGCCCATTGGGTCCATCACGATGGTGCGAATGATTTCGACCATGAGTATGATGATCATCTTGGATATGAGACTTCATATTGCCTTAAAGAGGCCAATTAGATTTCGACATCATTCTACTTTGTCTTTGGTCTCTATAGTGGATTAAGCCACACTATATTAAGAGACAAAAGATACTTTATTCAAGGCCACGGCCAGGCCAACCTCATGATGCCTGAAGGCACGCATCTAGAAATCTATGATGCATTATATTCCCATAAATCAAAGTGGAATTCGTTAGGTTTCAAAGACATTCGTATGAATGGTCTACATATTGAAACTATGGGCAAAGGAAAGAAAGAATTCCTTCTTATTTATGAAAATTCCCAAGGCCAAAGGAAAGTCCTAGAGACTATACCTACTATATCTATAGGCCTTCATTGGGCCAAGATAAATATGATTGAGGATTAATATCTCAACTCACTTTTCAAAGAGTTCAAAGAAGCCTTTAACAAATGGCACGACTTGCTCGGCCATCAAGGCTTAGTTATGATGCATAAAATACTCTTTACGCATTCCTTGAAAGAAAGGAAAAAGAAGCTCGACCATGGCATTGCCTAAAAGGCATTATATTCACCCTATAAGGTCCATTGAATTAAGAGAAAATGGTTTCCAACAATGGACAAAAGGGAATAAGAGTACCTAAATTAAAATAGCCTAAATGGTCGTGACTACATTCTCTATTGATCTAGAGATCAATATGATATTAGGCATAAGCCAATGGACCCACAAATTTATCACTTAGATGGCATTACCATACATAGCCATCCATATTATCCATATTATGATGCAAAAATTTAAAAGGGCACAAAAGCTATCCCATAAGATCTCACGTTTGTGCAATATATATCTATGCACAAGGGAATTTATTGTCCCAGCACCACGAATTAGAGTATGTTCATGAGGGGAAGTGAGGACAAATCCTATGATACATGACCATACTAAAATCCATGAAATATGGTCCACAACCATAATTACATATTGGTTGAATTATAAAAGATTAACTTGTATCAGGCCATTTATATTATATCAGGCCATATAAGTGATCACAGATATTCCCACCTCAGACTAATACGGGTCATGAGTCCAGACATATATCATCTTAAGATATTGAGAATGAATCCACCACAAATATATGTGCCATCTAAGATCATATGACCTTAGAATCTCATAAGGAGGATTGGGAATATATGTTGGGTATATATATATATATATGAATATACTTTCTCCATGAGTTTAAAGAAACCTTGAGCTAAAATGGGTGATTTAATTATAGGCCAAGGAACAAGGATTACATAAGGTTTATGAATCCGAATATCCAACATTTGAAAGGAGAAAAGTAATAAGCTGGTAAAGAATGGTATCTACCATCTGGTTTCAACCATATATATAATGTCTTGGCAAAGATCCTCAGACTAGAAAATAAGTTATAGACGTCCATATGCTACAATGATAGCAAAATAAAATACCAGACACATTGACCCGAGAAAAGAATGACTAAGTCATCCCAGCTTAGCACCACACGGTTTTGATGTCTTAAAGACTCAACCAAGTTGCTACAGAGTCTAATATAAGACCAAATAAAGTTCCAAATAAAGTTCCATAATTCAAAGGAACCTCGGAAAGAAAGAAAGGTGCATGAGATAAATTCCGAGTTTTATAAAGGAAACCATTCCAGGCATTGAGATATATGGCTGGCCAGCTGAACGGCTAGGTACCATACCATATAACTTGGGACGCCAAGTTATAAGGTTACAAAGGTCCTAGATAATGAGAATCTCAAAATCGATTTTATACCAAGTCTGGAAGGAACCATATATATAAGTGTGTCGACACATACATTCATAGAAAAGCGCAAGTGAGTAGCACATGAATAATGAAACGAGGATCATGAACCCACGCAAGAGTACTCATAATTAATAATAAAAGAAACGTGGGGTTTCTAAAAGTGATATATAATAGGCGGTTGTATTGGCCATAAATATGTAAACGCATAAGATGTCCATGAATAGATAAATCACGAAAGAAGGATAAAATCGTGAGACAGACCAAGAGAGGTCTATATAATCCAAAGTGGTGGATACTACTACATATGTCACTACATATAATGTCTGGAAGAAATTCATAAGATGTAGTATGTTTTATATGACTCACTGGATGATGATAATATTATTGGTACCTAAAGGTTTACCAAAATGTATTGAGCTCAGAATCATAAGATGAGAAAAGAAGTTCTCATGAACAGCATTTTTCTAAAGTTGTCCATGGACTGAATTAAATTGCTACATGTAAGCAAATGAAGAGTTCTATAAGAACAATTCAAATCAGTCTATAGAGGAATTTTAAATTCCTTGTGTTTTTATACTAACCAGCCTAAGATAGGTTAAATGGTTATTCATTAAACCTTATAAAGGTTATAGATCATCACAACAAATTAGCCAAATTTTTGTTTTTTGGTAATACTTATGGTTGGATAAATTCTCAGCATGAACCAACCAAGCTGTGGTATGAATGAATAAGCTATCATAAAGATAAGCTATAAGATCAAAGTTTATCTTTGAACAAAAGGTGTAGGACCGCATTATGCGTCCATATGCGACCCAACGGGTCCGACCATATTGTAAGATTTTGTCCATGATAAAGCTGTAGATCATAGATGCCATTAGACATGAGTTTGATGATCTATTAGATCAGTTCTATGTCAAGGCCATGTCCGGCCTAAATCTGTCCAATCGTCCATGTATATATATGTGCACGAACTGCCGACATATTAAGACTGAAAATGTCTTAGATTGATCATAGATAAACTATGGACATATGTAAACAAGGATCATGATCTAACCGATATGACCTATGTATAAAAGTTGTCTATGGCAAAAGAATATTATACTCATAAAGCTAAGGCATGTCCATAAGTCCTAAAGAGCTAAAATATCTCATACTTGATACAATGATGATCCATATCATATAAAGGATCTAAAGTACTAGCTGACCAATATGTATGGAAAGGCATATAAGAATGATTTGGTCAAAGGCCATAATCAGATGACCAGAGTATAAAATAGTACATTTTATCTAAAGTACTAAAAGTGGTCGATATCAAAGTGGTACATTTTCTAAGTACCATCAGGATTCTAAGAGACATGATATGTCCGAACATTACAAGATTGTTCAAGTAAGAATCCATGAACATCTATTCAGCAAGTGATGTTCAAATCAGGGGGAGTAATGTGTGTTGTACTCTTTTTCCTTAACTATGGTTTTGTCCCAATGGGTTTTCCTAGTAAGGTTTTAATGAGGCAACATTAGCACATTACAAGACCGATATGGTTATGGCATCCAAGGGGGAGTGTTATAAATCCATTGTGTGGATTGCCATTTAACCAAGTAGAAGTCCAAGGAGGTTTACATCCGACCCGACTATCCAGTCCGTCTACACCCGTCTCCGGTGCGTCTACATTCGTCCAAGACTTAGTCAAACGAGAAGACTCATTCAACCGGAACATTTATGAGCTTTGACCAAGACTTGATATTGTAATGAATGTGTAGATTTACTTCTTTGTAAAGCACTTATAAACCCTTGTATCAAACCACTATATAAAGTGGTGTTGGCTAATGAAAAATAGACACAACACATTCTCACAAATCTTCTCTCAAATCATAACAGTACTATTCTTTTTTAGCCATTAACTTTTTGAGTTTTCAACAGAAAACTAGTATAGTCGTATAACTCTGCTTAAAAATCAGACCAGTTAACCAAACCAAACAATCTAAAACTTATATTTATCTCAGTTTTTAACAAACTGAGGATATAAATTAAATAAACTCTGACGATATGGGAATGATAAAACTTTATTTTGTACATTTTTTTCATTTTATTTTGTTTAACCAATTCTTATTGTAATTATTTTCAAATTAAATACATAATAAATAATGTAATTATTTATTAAAAATGATAAGATATTTTATGTTTTAATTTTAAACGTGAGAAATCGAATACAAATAATTATTTCGTAAATAATAGTATAGATGAAAGTGGTTTGAATCTTTACGATATAAAATATATGCCCCAATCAGTGATATGTAGTATTAAGGTTGATTTTAAATATGCATTATAATTCAATGTAATTTACAGTAAACAAGGTAGGTAAAAACTCTAAATTTATGTGATACATTTCGAGTAAAAATAAAAGTTACCATTTTATTAAAACTAATGACTCGTAATTTGTTTGATGTACAAGTTGCAGTACCATTTTCATAAAATAATTGAACATAAACTTATAAATAATGAGTTATTTATTAAAAAATAAATAATAACATTTTAAGATAAATAATAATAAAACTATTTTTATTTTTAATATGTATATATAAAATTTTGACAAAAGAAGTTGCAATAGATATTCTCTAAAAATTATGATTAATAATAATATAATTGATTGGTTACTGTTTTGTTATATGAATTGTAGTAACTATTATTTAAAATTAAAAATTATTAATATAAAATGATTACAATTATTAAGTTTAATAAGAAACCAGATTAGAGAAAACTAAACTCTATTAAACTAAAACTAATGATAGATACATAAACATATGTATGTTATGTAATAGCAAAAAAATGTCATATAATGATATAAGCATATATATTTAATGTCTGTAACTTTTAACTACCAAATATAATTATTATTAATTATAAAATAAAATTTTGAATAAATGAAAATAAAACTGCTTATAGAAAAGACTAACAAATAAATAGTTGTATACAATTGCTGATAATATTTCTTATTAACCAAAGTAGAGGCAATTACCATTTTTCAAAATTTGATAAAACAATCTAAAGTTAAAAAAAACAAACATGGAAATAACAGAATCACCAAAATGATAACTCAAGTTCTAATACATCCACTTTTCCTTGATGTTGGTTTAGCATTTGATTTAGTGATTTTACAAAGCAGACAACTCAAAACTATAACTCAACTTTACCACATTATAATTCAAACACAAAATCCAAAAACTAAAGCTAATTCATGATTGGTAACGTTGATTTATACCTGATGCCAAAAAAAAAACGTTGATTTATACCTTGAACTCAAACTAAATTAAGTGTAGATCATTTTACCAACAAAGCCATGCTCTACCATTTTAGTAAGTCTTAGTATGGGTTTTGATAATGGGCCTAGTGATTTTGGCCTCTTTTCCTCATATTTTGGTTGACTTTCCAATTTTGAAGGTCAAATTTATTTACGAATTTCTCAAAAAAAAAATGATTTACGAAAAGCGATCGTTAGCAGAATTCACGGATGGCAATGGAACTCGATTCTCCCATTCTCAATAAGCCCGTCTTCCTCACCAAATCCCACCGCGAAGAATTTGCCCTAAAACGCCGCCAAGAAGAAATCACGAATCATCTACATTGCCGCGGATGAGTGACGATGATCAAAAGGAAGGTCATTTCTCTCTAGTTTTGGTTCCTACACGAGAGCTTTCACTACAGATTGAAGACGCTTTTTAAGGTGACATCTCTTGTAGGTGGGCAATCTATTTGACTATTGAAAAACAAAGATTGATCTTATCACAAGGATGGGAGACTGTGATCGCCACGCTTGGTTGAACATGTACAACATTTTACGTGTTATAGTATTTTACAGGTTAATGAAAGGGCATATATTATTTGTTTTGTTTATAAAAAGAGTAGATAGATTTTGACTAACGAAAACCAATAAAAATAGATCATTCAAATTTAAGTAAAAAACACTAAAAAGTAAATGAAACGAGTTAGAAATATATGAATAAATGTTATTTAGTTAACAATATATATAATAGTTTAATCAATACAGTACAAGTCAAATTATATATAAAAAAGAGGGGGAAAAACAGTGCGCATGAAATTACTGGAGAAAAACCTGCGCAATCCAACTGTGGTGATTAAAATGTGGTAACTTAGACTTTTTGTAGTTTAGATTTTTTTTTTGTTGGCCAACAAACACATTTTTGTTATTGACTAGTCGAACAAGCTTTCCATCAATAGCTAGCTAACCAATGTATAGAGTAAAAATGCTTACATATGAAAATTAAGACTTATAGTAGGTCCATTTTTTTGTGAAAACTGAGGCCATTTCTCTGGTAATTCATCATATGTATGAACTAAATCTGTAAAATTGAGAACAATATCGATATTTACTTGTTTAGCAACATGCACCAATAGATGTCAAAAAAAAAAAAAGCAACATGCACCAATATATGCCATTTCATTAACTATCGTGGTACCTGAAAGAGATGTGTCATTTAATGAATAGCAATCGGATACCAAACGACCAAATATAATTAGAAGTGTGTTTTCAGATAAAATTACGTGATACTGATGAAAATAAACCACTGATTCCATGAAGAGTAGCTTTAAATAACAATTAAATAATTAAAGTTGTGATGTAATCACTAAAGTTGAAAGTTAATGCTAGTTAGTGCATGTTCTCCACAAAATTATTCTCAAAGGTTGCAAGTTCGAAATGTGTATAATATATAGACTGGAACGTAACTACGCTCTTTACTCTTTACTATCACCGCCACAGTTAAATAAAGTTAAAGACCGAAATAGAAAGAGACTTTGAAGCAATAATGCCATTTTCCTCACGGTCACAAACTTACAGGAATTAACAAGCGATCAAGAAAATCTTGCATTTGATAAGCCACAATTACAAAAAAAAAATCAGTCGCTGAATTTTCAGAGAAACATAAAACGCTAAAAGAGAGAGAAATTAGGACTTGATATCTTTCAGTCCAGTCCATAATAGAGGCAAAATAGATTGTAAAAAAAACAAAAGGGGATTAAATATCAACGAAGAAAGTCACAAACTTGGACATCTTGCTATTATTGGTAGAAGTATCTGGAGGATGAAGAATCAAACCCTTCGGTTCCACTCTCAACAAGAATGTTTTGATCCACAAAGGCATCAAGTTCAAAGGAATAATCCATGCTAGCATTCGCCACATTCCAATAGCTATCGGTCTCTGGAATAGTAAGTTCAGCTCCAAAACAAGTACTTGGAGGAAGAGGTGGAAGCTCATGATCACAATGCTCATCATTAGTGTTTATAGATTGATAACCACATTCAGACTCCTGTGGCCACCCATTGTATGAGAACTCATTAGAGTTTTGGTTGTTGGTGCTAGTGCTAAGAGCTTCTAGCTGACATGGAGGGTTGAATAACTCGGAAATGAAACGTTGGGATTCATCAGGAGAGATGAATGAGGTTACCGAGGAGCCACGAGGCATATCGGAATAGACAAAGTTGGTCCGAGCAGTCAAGCCTCTTATGGACCGTGCAGCTCTATCATAGGCCAATGCAGCCTCCTCAGCCGTATCAAAAGTACCTAGCCAATACCTCTCTTTTGTAGTAGGATTTCTTATTTCAGCTGCATATCTTCCCCACGGCCTCCGCCTTACTCCTACATACTTGATTTCTTCAATATGTTGATGTATTTGCGGCTGCGGTTGTTGCTGCTTTTGCCTACGGCTCATTTTTGATCTAGACGAAGAACCGGCATTTGAATTACCATTGAGATCCATATTTAAGTAGTATATTTTTGCCTACACTCAAAATGTAAGACTAGGAGATAATTTAAAGTGGTGAATTTGGTTATGTGGAACAATGGAGATGCGTGTGTTTAAATAGATGATATCACTTTCAGTAGGTGGACTCTCTCGTTTATTCTAAAGCTAAAGGTCTCTTTGAGAGAATTTTTAAGATACAAAAAGTGGGTCACATGAAAATGTGCAAAATCAGATGATCATCACCATCTAATCATATGACTGAAAGTGAAATGAGTGTGCGGCTTTTAGGATTAGCCCAAGTAAATGATGTAAGATTATGAGCCAATCTGCAATGACGATCTCTTTTCTTTTTTAGTCATTTTTTCTTTCTTTTCTTTTATTTTCTTTTTACCTTTACGCATGCTATTAGTTTTAGGAACGTGATATTGTTTGTGCCTTTTTATGATCAATTGTAGTTGTACCTTGTTTTAGTTTATGAACTTTGATAATAAACTCTTTTCAAAACAACTTTCAGACTACCAACGTCGAGTTGGTCCAATAGTAAACGGAATTCTAGTAGCCTTCCGCAGCTCGGGTTCAGAGCCGAGCTTGAGAGAATGTTTTTGAAACATTTGAATGGTTGTGGAGCCCTAATATACAAAAATTATTTGTTTATATATATATATAGATATATTTATATATTTATTTGTATTGCAAATGTAAAATAAAATAAAAACAAGTTTTTTATTATACATAAGTTGAATAAAAATAATAGAATCTGTGTTATTATGGTTTAATTATGAATATATTTTAATAAAGAAACTATATTAATAACTTTTTCTTTAAATGTAGTTGAAATTAAATTTTTGTTAAAAATATTTTTTTTTTTTGTATAGGATCCCCAAAATCTCAGGATTGGCTCTGCTAGGGTTCGATCCGCATTGGGAAAGACTATTTATATTGTTTGGGTTTCCAAAACATGTTTTTGATTACCAAACAGTCTGAATGTTTTTTACAGTCTGAATGTTTTTTTTTACAGTCTGAATGTTCGTCAACGTATCCTAACCCTGTTTATCTTTCTCAATATTGTTTAAGCTTGACTATGGCATTTGAGTTCTACATGCATGTCAATTGCTCTAAGACTGTTTTCCTATCAAATCTACATAGTAAAATCATATTCCATTAATGTCCATGCATACATGAGATGGTCAATAACGTAAGCTGATTCTTTGTGATGACTGCGGCTGAGTTTCATTTACCTATTTAATTATTGAATAAACTTGCTTAACATATGTTAATATCATCTTTTTTCGGAACACATGTTAATATCATCTAATTGACTAAAATGAAAGATAAGAAAATCTAGAGTTTTCTAGTAGATAGTTCTATGATAACCAAACATCCACAAAATAAACAATAATGTAAGTTAAATATAAGCTAAATCGAAATAACAAAATATTTGTAATTATTTTATTTTTTTGTGAACAAAGACGAATCAAATAAGAAGAAATCATAGAATAAAATAAGATTGAAGCTAATATCCATTTTCTGGTTTTATATTAATTATTTGTTGAATAATTTACAACCTCTTAGACTATGTGCGATGGAGTAGTTGAATAAGTTATTCAATTGTTGAATGTCTACATTGGAGATGTTGAAAATGAGAAAAATGAGGATTTTGATTCATTTGTGTTAGAATTAATTTAACTAGTTGAATAACAAAAAAAATGGGGTCCACATTGAGTAAATAATTTTTTTATTCATCCAAATTATTCAAATGAATAATATTATAGCAAATATATATTTTTACAAAAATATTTATATGTCAAAATTCTTCATTTCTTATGTAAATTAAGATTTAGTTTATTTGATTTGGACATATATATATTTTTACTATAATATTGATATCATTCAACAATGCTTTTATTATATCAGATCATCTCCAACCCAACTTCAAATCCTCAAATTTTGAAGTTTTTGTCATTCCAACTGAACCTCAAATCTTCAAATTTTGAGATTCTGAATAGTGAAACCACAAATTTTAGGTTTCATTATTTAGAACCTCAAAACTATCTTTTATTTTTCTTTTGATCCTTATAATTATTTCTTTTAACAAAAACATATACTAAATTTAATTTAGAATAACTTAAGTACACTAAAATAAAATAAAATAGAATAAATATTATAGAAAATTAAAATAAAGTTCACACAATAGAAAAATACATTAAATAAAATTCACACAAAATAAAATGCATTAAACACACTTAGCACAAATTTTAAAAAATTACATAAACATGTAATTTTCTAAAGATTTTGTGTATGTGTGTTGTTTTATTATATATGTAATCTATATCATCTTTTATTATATAATATTATAATATCGTGTGTTGTATAATATATTAAATGTATATTTATATGTATTTGTGAAGTTTTGTCATTATTAGTAAGTTTTGTTAATGTCAAGGACTAAAATGCAAATAAATTAAACTTTTAAGGATTTTTTTTGAGGATTTATTGTTGGAGCAATCAACCCTCAAATTCTCATTTTGAAATTTTGCTCCCTTTAAAATAAAGTTTTGGGTTGAAGATGTTCTTAATAATATTTGTGTGAAAGAGATCATTTTTTTATTTATAATTAAAATATTTAAAAGTAATTAAGTTTATTTATTTATTTATATTATAGTTAGTAATTATTATTGACTATATTTATCGAACAAAGACAGAAAAAACTGAAATAAAAAAAAGCAGAATTGAGTGTTGATTTTTTTTTAAACAGAACCATTGTAAGATGAGTGTTGAATGAATGTTGAATGATTATGTGGAAGAAAGATATATGACATGGAATGTAAAATAATTTTAAAAGAGGTGATGATTGATTGAACGATTCTATATATAGTCTTATATGCAGGGGCGGACCTACCTTGCATAGGGGTGTGGCACGTTCCACATACTGATAATATAAATTTCTTGTGAAACGCATGTGCAGAAAAAATGTGTAGCTGATTCGGTATAATTGGTTACTACAGGTGTGATTGGTAGTTGTTGTAGGTGCTCTCCACAGCCCCATTTATTTCTGCAGCATCAAATTTAGAGCAATCAAACTTTAATTTTTTTTTTGAAACCACAACTCTTAAAATAGTCTACAGTTGTACAAGTGTTCTGCTGAGCCAAATATCCAAAGCAATTTTTAAGGTTTTCCAAAAAATTCTACAGCCATAAAATCTAAAGACACAACAAAAAGTCTACAAAATTTTTTTCTACAGCAAAAATTTTAAAGCTACAGCCATTACCAATCAGACCCTACGTGCCCCACCCATATCCAAGTTCGATTCCCAGCAAAATAACCCTGCTCAATGTTTCTGCTCACTTTTGATTACATTTTTTTTATAAAAAGTTTTCGTTTCCCTGTACCTAAAAGCTATGTTTTGTTTTCTCAATTTTCTACACACTTTTATTATCATTTCATAATTTTCTTTTTCTTTCTTCATAATCTTCTTTTTAATAATAATAAATTTTCTAATGATAAAACTATAACTTATTCTAATTTCACTCTAACAATTATTTCTATTATTTTTAATTTTTCAATATTTAGATTAATAAACCAAAAGGAATAAATTTTTTGACTGTTATATGCAGTATATAATTTATGATATTAAAAATATTTGTATGGTTCATTTAAAATAAGATGTAATATTTTAGTGACTAATGATGTATTTTTATTCAAGAAAAATAATAAAATTCATTTCACTAAATTATTAAATATTTTAATTATATATAGGTTTGAGTATTGTTACCCCAAATCGAAGTACATACCTAAACCAGAACTGAAAACCGAAACCGGATCCAAACCACTATAGAGAAAATGTACGAACAAGACTTATGAGCTTAGTACTTTAGGGTTTGGATATAACCCGAACCAAACAAAAATCTGAAGTTATCCAAAATTAGTTAAATATGTTAATGTTTTTATATATTTTAAAGTAACTTAGATATTTTATAGTATTCTAAAGATTTTTGCAGTTTGTTTTATTTTTTACTTTTAATATTTTTAGTTAGTTTAGATAATTTAACTAATTTTAGTTACATTTGTTAATAATTTATGTATATTAAATTTCTATGTCAATTTCGGGTCTAAAAAATATTTTTTAACGATTTCAGATATTTGTTACAATCTGATCCGAACCGAATTCAAAAAGAACAAAACCAAACTCAATCCGAATTTAGACAAAAAGATCCTTCCCTGCTTATATGTATACATCTTCGAAACGTGATATTTCTTTTACTCTACAAAAACTTTTATATACTAAAATATGTCTTTCTAATCATAAAATATATTTCGTCTGCACTAACAAATAGGGATATGGGTTTTTATAGGTGCAGGGAGATTCGAGTCATTTCTAAAATCAACACCTTTCGATTAATATTTATTTTATTTTTTTTGAAAAAAATATTTTTATAATTTATCATCTGTTTTTGCCATTCACCACAAATTGACTCGAAAACTAATATGCAAACTTCTCCTTGCTTCTTCATTTTAATAAGATAACTAAAATTGAACCTTTTTTGACAAAAAATTAAATGTGAACTTCCGTAACTATTTTTGATTCGTTTGTTTTCCAAGTATTATATCGAGTTGCCTTATGAACGTATGTACCACTTGATCTAATGATGGGTTAATTACATGCTTTACAATCCTCATGATTGCAAGCCCTGCAATCTCTTGGATCCAAATGGTCATTTTCATAAATTTTCATTTTTATATATTTTTCATTATGATTTATCGATAGTTAATTATTTACATGATTACGCGAGGACTAAAAAGGAAGCAATTATATAAGTATTATAGGAACTTTGTTATAGAAAACTATTTGTTCTCGTTTTCTTAAATTTATTTTGTGGTTTTTCATATGGCTATCCCAATGCTTTTATGATTAGTACCATGAACTTGAACATGCTCTTTATTCACGAGAGACAGTAATAAAACTATGCATATATTTGTTATGACACTAATCATAAAGATATATACTTTGTATGAAAGTCTTATGAATATTTTGTTTTAGATTTTAATTCTAAAGATATATGATATGATGATTGATATCAATATTCTTTTACATTTTTCAATATTTATAACAGTTTTACATTTTAATTTTAGAAGATAAATACGATTAATATAGAAACTATCTTTTTTACACAAGAAACATAGAAGTTACATATATATATATATATGTGTGTGTGTATGTGTATATATATTAAGTATAAAAACGACCAAGCTTATGAGTTAGCTCATGATCATTAAAGATCGCTCATATAACTCGTGATCTAATTTAAGCTCGATCATTAAGCTTATTTATTAAATAAATCTAAAAATCAAACATCATGCTCATGAAAAACCGAGCTGAGCTGAGCTATACCTCATTTTGACACCTCTACATATGCAAAGTATTGACATTATTGTGCATTATTATTTCGTTTAAGTGTTACTGAACGTCAACAGTAACAAGCTTAATTAGTTCTTTGGAATAAGTACTTCTCTTTCGACCAGAACTTGGTTTAATCATTTGGACAGTTGAAAATACGACACGCACACACACACACATATATATATCTATTTATATAAAGTTGTCTTTCTTTCTCTCCTGGGGGGTTCACGTCGGATGCCATGTCATTAATAGGCTCATCCGCGTGCCGACACGTGTCCCCTTAGGGAAACACATCGTTTCATTAAAGCTCTAGCAACCAGGCTTTGGTTTGGACTGTACGTCGTGTTGTGTTGTTGGCCCAAGGACCAGAGCGACTTGCCGAAACCCTAATCCTGCAACGAAGATCTCCTTTGATTTCTCTCTTTCACTTTGATCGGATCGGCGGAGTCGATGACGTTCAAGATCCATAACGGGGGCGTTGTGATTCCATGGCCTTTAATCCCGATGTCTTTAATCCCATTAAATCAGAAGCTCACTACGATCTCTTTGGTTGAGATTTGAGTCGGCGATCTCATCTATAAATAGGTATGTATGTCTCTGTTGTGGATCGCGCTCAGAAAATTTCTCTGCTATCCTTCTTCCTCATATATTCATCTCTTATTGCTCATTTTTCTCGATGGCTAACTCGAAAGTGTTTTTTCCAATTTGAAATCCGGGAGGTCTCTGTTGTTGAGGCGAGGCTCCTGAGATTCTGGGAGGCTAGGAATATCAAGCGCGGTGGGGAGCTTATGTGATGCAGCGTGGATCTTATTGCTTATGGGCTTTGGTTTTCTTTTTCTTTTGGCGTGTTATCTTTTTCATATTTATCGCAATTTAGTTGGGTTTTTATTTATCTATATAAAGAACCGATCCCTTGGCTTGTGAGGGGACGTTATATTTTTTTTTGATTATTAATCTAAAGAGCTTTGGTGTTCTTGAACCTTGCAATCGGCTAGAACTAAGTGTTCTCAACGATTCAGGAAGACTTTGATCCTAGGTATTCTCAGACTAAATATGATTCATTGTGTTATCGTAGCGTGAATTACATCAGTTGGTATCAGAGGCAATCGTTTTAGATTTCTCAATCTAAAACATGATCATGGCACCAAGAAAAGTTACATACGAACAGTTCGATGGAAGAAGCCAGATGTTCGAGACGTTATTAGCTGGGTTACAAGCTGCTTTACAAACCTCAGTGGAAAACGCCTTAACAACCGCTCTACAGAATTGTCAATCTCAACAGGCGATTTTTATGGAGAAAACTTCGAAAGATGATGATCTCTGGGAAGAATATAAAGAAATTATTGGAGACCCTGTTTTTGATGTTTACGATGATGATAATCAAATTCAAAGCTTGAAAGATGAATTTGATGCCCATAAAGCGGAATATCTTGAGCTATCTCCAGTAGAACGTGTCACCATATTTAATCAACAATGAAGACAACTGTGCATATCTGGGTCCTGAGAAGCAAAATACGGATGATGCTTTTTGGGAAGATGATAGGTTATCTTATCAGGATATGGTGGGGTTGGAGAACGTGGATACAAAAGACAATTATGATTTTACTTCTCTTGCAAATCTTCATCAGCATATCAAAAGTGAGGGTCCAGATCACAATCGTTGGGAATTTCTTAGAAGTGAGGAACATCTTGACTACAAATTCGATGGTGATCCAATCTTTTATTTCAGTGAAGGAAAACTGGTCAATGATGTTTATATATATGAATTATGGGCTAAGAGTTATGAAGTTGCTTCAACTATACGACACAAGTCCGTCAAAAATAAATTTCTAAGAGGGAAGGAAGTGCCCATTCCAGGGATGGTAGCACACGTCCATCTTTTGGAGTTTACTTCTTTATACACAAGCTTTCTCAGGTCCAATGATGAGACTTTGCATCAGATATTATAATGTGACTTTACATCAGATGTTTTTGCCGCACTGATGTTCCTGTTTCAGATGTGGGGGCTTATGTTTCCATTAGCAGTGGCACTTACAACAGACTTGTTAAGAGTGGCACAGAGATGGGAGCTGAGACCGAAAAGAGTACTACAGTCTTTGGATTTTCTCAATCATAGTCCTTGGGAGCTAGAACAGACCACCAGTGTCGTTCTAATCTGTTGTTTTGTGTGTGTACCTAGCTTTGTGAAAGAAGAAGCATACACACAGCAATATCCAGGGGCAGTTCTTATATTCGTGGTATATGGAGATTGATGAGTCAAGTTTTAACAATTTGGTGCTGCTCGGTTCTTTCTCTATATTATGCCGAGATTTTAACTGTACAAGTGTTGCGGTGTTGATGACGGTGACGAAATTGTTCAAAATACTGGCACCAAGATATCATCGTGTGAGTCTTCTTCAACCGACAGTTTTTGTTTTTCTTCTGCAACAGTTGGGTCTGGAAGCTTTACTGGGTATATTTGATGACTTAAACATTTTTAGAGTCACGGGAGAAGCACGCATGTGGATTTTACCACCACCTTTAACTGATGATGCATCTGGTGTGGAGAATGAGAACACAGTGGAAGTTGATTTTCACAAGGGACAACATGAGATGATTAAGGTGGCTGTGATGGATAGAATTCATGAGGTCGTCAGTTTCAGGGGGAGACCTGCTCTGTTTCTTCCTTGGGTTAGTGGGAAATTGGTTATGACTGGCTTCAGTGACGTCCTACTTTTGGAGTTCGTGCGGATAGCCCGAATTTCACACCACCCCCCCAATATTTTATCTTCTCATTGATCAAAAGAGTTCTGTGGACAGAGAGAAGTATACGATTGGCATCAAGTGGGAACTGCTCATACTTTGTGTGGTCACCTATATTGATATTTCGATGGACAATGTCAATTATTGTAATGATTTTGCAACTTCTTCTAGTTGCATGGTCGCTAAAATTGATTGTTTCTTAGTCGATGTCTTAGATGGCAAGGAGGAGTATATGCTTTTGTGGCCACCAGGGACTCTAACAGTTCGGGCGCTTCTTCCATTCCCGCTTATGATCTCACATGTGGTGTTTCGAATCTGCCTTGTTTCAGTCCCTTTCATCATCAACGCACAGGTGATGCAATTTGCTAAGGCAATTTTGGACTATAAGGCCTTTGATACTTTTGAGCATTTACGTCCACTTGCTCTACTCTTCATAAGGTCAAAGGCTTTATGGCCTTTTTCTCCCACAACCACAACTGTGTCTTTGGTGTCTGTTCATGCCTTTTCTTTCCAAGTTGGGGTATGCTATGAAGTTTTTAAGAAGGAAATAGAAGTTGTGCTTTGTACCAAGTGTGGTTCTAATTACACATCCACGATACCAATGGAGCGGACTGACGTTGCTTGCGACTCAAACAAGTGGGTGATTTGTTTAATCTTCCACCATGTGATTCGTTTTGTGCATGGAGCTGTGGTCTTTGGGTCACCATATTGTATTCAATGCTCCCTGCTTCTGTGGGAAATATTAAAGGACGCTGATGAATTTATAGACACAAGATCCAAGAGGCCTACGGTGTTGGTGGCAGTGACCCTAATTCATGTTCAGCTGTTTCTTGTGCAACCGGCTTGTCGTCTTTGTTGTTTTCTCCAGTATTTAACAAGTTTAGTGGACTGTGACTTCAGCTTGGACGATGTAATGAACGTCCCGACGTATAGCGAACACACATCTTGTTACTTGAGTACTCGTGAAGATTTTTTTCAGGGAGAGTCTTTGTTCTCATGTTCTCTGTGGAATCACAACCATGTCTTCTCCAACATCTACAATGATGCACTTGTGTTTTACAGGGAGTTAACCATTAACAGTGGGTACATGCAGCTGGTGCAAGTCAAGAAAAGCATTCGTGTGGCCTATCATGTTCGACGTTTCTTGTTTCATCGTGGGAACCGTATGCTCTTTGTTATCATGGCAAGAGTGTTTTCTTTTGTGAGACCATGGTGGAGTTCTTTGGCCTTAGGATCTGTGTATCCGACCATTCACCTTTTGCTTTTCTCCTCATCCTTACATGAACTACGCCATGGAGGTTTAGCCAAAGAGTTTGGCATCGTGTCTCTTGAGTCAATTGCAGCTGGTAGTGAACAGATGGATGTGGAGTCAAGTACATTGGTCCATGTTCACTCTCCCATATTTCAAATGGCACTACACGATAATAGCAGTTTCTGTGCTTTTCTGAGTGGTTTCATGTGGCTGTGTGATTGCTTTAATGTCGATGATGTTTCCGGTTTAATTCTGTGTGGACTACTTGTTTTCGGGGTTTCTACTGTCTTCACAAAAGATAGTGTGCAGGTCACGGAATTCGTAGGTTCTTTTTCTCACGCTCTTGGTCATTACTTGACCATTTGGAGGGTTTTTACAACAGATACAAGGCTGCAGCTGGTTGGCGTCGACGAGATTTACAGTTTTACGTAGGTGCTTACGTATGGGTCCTTTTAACAAAGGAATGCTTTGTTTCTGGTTCTTATAATCATCTACAGGCGGAGACGAAAGATCCACTGGAGGTACGTGGGACGATATATACATGGGAGATACTTGAGAAAGTGAATGCAAAGGCGTACACGGTGTTGTTTCCATCAGATGCACGACATCTTCAATATTCCACATCTCTACCGTGCATTTCCATTGCTGATACTGAAGATTCGAGGACAAATCTTTTTCTACCCCGGGTGACCTGATGTAGCGTGGATCTTATTGCTTATGGGCTTTGGTTTTCTTTTTCTTTTGGCGTGTTATCTTTTTCATGTTTATCGCAATTTAGTTGGGTTTTTATTTATCTATATAAAGAACCGATCCCTTGGCTTGTGAAGGGACGTTATATATTTTTTTGATTATTAATCTAAAGCTTTGGTGTTCTTGAACCTTGCAATCGGCTAGAACTAAGTGTTCTCAACGATTCAGGAAGACTTTGATCCTAGGTATTTTTAGACTAAATAGGATTCATTGTGTTATCGTAGCGTGAACTACATCATTATGTGGGCTGATCTGCTCATAATTGACGTCAATATGAGTGTTTTTTTTTTCCTTTTTCCCATATGTTCTTCTAGAGATCCATTTTTCTGATCTAATTTTTTTTTCTGTGTTTTTGGTATTTTTCTGAAAACTTTAGTCTGTTCGTGAGTATTAATGATGTTTCCGGTTAATCTGAAAATGTTATTTGTGTTTTTGGCAAAATTATTATTTCTTAAAACTATAGTTTGTCTGATTTGTCATCCTCATCAAACTGTATCGTGTTTATTATCACTGATGAGTTCTTCGGATGAACTATAATCTGTTGTTTAGCATAGGTTTGGTTTCTTGCCCTGTCGGGTTGATACTGATGCTCTCAAGTTAGGATGCTCTGCTAAACTTCACACGGTTGAATAAGACTAAAATGATTCTGAATATATTCCAGGGGACCATAAACTTCAGGTTTTGATGTCACTAGATGTGCGCAAAACTTATGGCTTGCAGATTCTTCCTTGCTCATCCGGTTCAACGATTCGACCTCTTTTGAGGAGCTAGCTGAGCCGGTCTCTCCCTTGCCCGAGGAAGGTTTTCAATTCTGTATCCATTCAGAGTTGGTTGGTTTGGCTAACACAAACCTCACCTCCTAGGTATGTTGCTTGACTTCATGTATGAAAATTATGATCGGTTTATCTATATAAGAAAGTGATATCTGTCTCAAAAAATTTGTAGACGTCGTAGGAGAGATTCTTGTGTGAAAATTATTGTCACTGATCCTCCAGAAGAAAAGAATCGTGTCATGGTGACAGTGAAACTGGATAGGTAATTGTCATTCCACATTTAGTATACTGAATGTTAATATATTGATTTAGTGTGTTGTGTCTGAATATTTTTTCTTTTTCTAGCGATTACTTTTTTGGACGTCCGAGTGACGCATGTTAGACTTACACATTGAGTATTGCATATGTATCTTCATGATTCCGTTTTCAGACACTAACAATCGTATATTCATTGCGTATTTTGACACCTCATTACTCACAGTGAACTCAACAAGCTGCTACAAAGGGACACGACGATGCAGAACAAGCATCTACTGGATACGTTCTTCTGCTATCTTTAATCTGATTTTAGTTTTTTTTTTTATGTATTATCGGTTTTGTCACAGTGAGATACAGCCATCATGGTATTGACCTGTCTTACGCTTGCTGAAATCATCCTTGAAACGACACAGTTTAGCTTTTAAAGACCCTTCCCCTGTTTTTAATTTTACATCTACTAGACCGATGACTCTTTCGTATATGTTTTAAATGAATCAATACAACTAATGCGTTACATGACACGTAAATAAAATATTACTGCTTAAAAAGAAACAACCCAGTACATCCATACTATAGCCACGTGAACCCCTCCTCCCCACCACCCCAGATCTTCTGATAGGTTTATATGGTCATTCAATAAAATAACATCACATTGATTTATGTGAGACCGGATCCAGTTTTTAATGTATTCATCATATTCTGTTTTAAAGAAATCTATATATATTGATAAAATATACAATATTACCATACATAAGTTAAGGCCCAAATACACGTTTAAAATAGAGTCGATTACATTGTGGGACACAATATGTCTTTCTCTTTCACTCAGAGACACATAGCACATGTGAGACACTTCTCCTAGGCAGTATCTGTGTGCTATTGACATTAATACCCTTAAAGAGAGACTTGGTTAATTTATGAAGCAAAAAGGAGGCGCTGGTTATATGGCATGTAATTTGTTTTACTTTAATTTAATTTCCTAATTTGTTTACTATTATTATTATTTCATAATGTAATTTATAAATATAAATATCTAATGAACATAAACAATTATAACTTTTTTCTTCTACAATTTGAGATCCATATTATATATGTTTTGATATTTTAAAAATTACAACTTTTCAAAATTGAATTGCCTGATGGTATATGATGAATTATATAATATAAATAAATTGTGGACATAACAATTATGGACAGAGATATTAATAAAAAAATATTTGTGGATGGATGAGTAGTATATAAGAAAATTATTGTGGATGACATTTTTTTTTGTGGACGGGTTTTTGAAAGAACATACTCATTTTCATCTAAAATTTAAAAATAATGTTTCATATTATTTTTTCGTGGACGAGAGGAAAATCTTGTGATCGCTGTAACAGAGTTAGGTCTTCTTTGTGGATAGAAATTGTCAATTTGGCGAAGTTTGTTGGTTTGGAGTGGAACTTGTGAATGACATGAGAAATGTGGATGTGGTCAATTGACCGTGGACGGCTCACCTGCATCCACTTCACCAAACAAAACATCACAAGAAGTCACCCCACTAGTCCTCAGAGATCATGTCCCCACAAAACAATACCACGCCCCATCCACATATCACCCATTCCCACATCAACCGTCCACACACCGCCCATCCACATGTGTGTTCGCTGTTAGAGAGCTACGAGAGGGGAATATTGTGTTTGCTGTAAGAGAATTAGGAAGAAGAATCTTCTTTGTGGATAGAAACTGTCAGTTTGGCGAAGGTTGTAATTAGGAGTGGAACTTGTGGATGGCATGAAACTTCACCCCCTCCCAAGTCCACACCACACACCACCCATCCACACAAACTCCATCCATACACCACTCGTCCACCCCCTCCCGAGTCCACACCACACTCCATTCATCAAAATTAAAATTGAAACTTCGCAGATCTGGGTTTTGAAATCAATAACGACACTAAGAAACCAACAAAACAAATTGAATCTTATAGAATCTAAACTTGGATTGAAGAAGATTTGATTGTTTACGAAAATAGAAAGAGATAAAGAAAGAAATTAGGATTCAATTGGGTTTAGAAGAGAAATTTGTGTTACGAGAGATTCAGATTTTTCATCGACACCAATAGAAACAAGAGAATCACAATTAGGGTCGATGAGGAGAGAGGAAAATGGAAAGTGAAATCAATTCAAAATCAATATGCCACGTGATTTTTTAATGGGTAACTAAAAAAATTGGCTGGAAAAAGATAAAATGGTCAAATCACATCAAGAAAGTGTGTCTCTAGCACTATGTGGCCTAAGGTGTAATTGCAAAGAGGAAAAGTGTCATACAGCGTAAAAAATTGTTTAAAATATCAACACAACCAATATTCCAAACACCGGGCCGGATCTGGGCACAGCCCAATGAAACATTGGTTTCGGCCTCCAAAATTTTAGAGAATTTTTACATAGGTTTAAGCCCCCAAACATTAGCTCCGGCCCCCAAAAATCCTAAACCTCTTAAGAAATATTTCAAACCCCCAGTTTCTCAGATCCGGCCCTGTCCAAACAAATCAGATCAAATAGCAATAGTAGCTGTCCCTAAATTGAAATAGATATGCAAACAAAATCTACAAACTTAATGCTAATTTAAACGTGATATTCAAGTTGAAAAACCCATTGCTGTATAAAGTTCTACCTAGAGAGTTACTGCTCACGACTACCCGAACCTAAACTAAGAAACAAAATAAAAAAATGGATCCCCCTCCAGATCTCCCCGACGCCACATCTCATCAAGGTTCTAACGACGTCCCCGATGCTGTTGAATCTGACCCAGATGTTAACCAAAGCGTGAACAGCTCAGATGAAGATATTTCCAACGTATCACCAGCATCCTATTTCAAAAACCTGGATCTAGCATACTTTGCTTCCGAACCATTAAGAATGGCACTTGGACACAAACACTTACTGGAGTTGTGCTTGGAAAACAATAACCCCGAAGCACACTATATTGAAGGGATAAATCAGTACTTCTTTCATGACAACTCGGGCAAAGCACTGGAACATCTACGCCTTTCAGCTGATGGCAAATACGATAAGGATACGTATCTATGTGGTTTATTACTGCTGTGCAACAGGAATTTGAAACAGGGAAAAAAGGTTCTAGATACCATAGCATGGAAACACACAGTCTCTACATCCAATAGTTGCTGGAAAAACATTAAAAGGTACTAAGTGATTACAGAATTACTCTAGAGGACATGTATCCAAGCAATATGGCCAGACTCAAGCCCCCAAGAAACTGTGACCTCCACGTGAAGAAACATCTATGCAGAAAATGTTACTACTTTTTAAGGGTTCAGATGTTTGTCGTTTATATTGCTTATAGAAAGTAAAATTATATTATTCTCTGTTTTACTTTCTAAGCAATAAACTAAAATTACATTCTTCCAACCCAAAATATTAGTTCTACTAACAAAAAGAAAATAATAATAATAATAATAATATTGTTGTTTCCCTTATGAATACACTACTCAAACCAGCTTTCATTTGTGGAAAAAAACAAAGTCAGTAACCAAATTATAATTTTAGTTCAGAATTCTATTATTTTGACTAACATGTAGCTACCAATTACGTATCATATAAAAGATTAACTCAAACCATATACAAAACCCTCATATATGCCTCAATAAAACAGTAGAAAAATATGAAACATAAAAACAAACAATTATTTTTTAACAATAAATCATAATAGTATATATGCCTCACAAGAACACAAGAAAAAAATATACAGAAAAATTACAAATAATTTTGTTAAACAATTTACATCCCGCCCGTAGGGCGGGCCGACCCTAATATATATATATAGGTTTATGCATAAAATCAAGTTTCGTTTTGGGTTACAATTGTAACTGGACCAAAATCAAACCAAACTCACTATTTCAATTCAGTTACGTTTAGGTTTGGTTATGGTTCTGTTGATCTTAAAATCTCATGTCATTAATTATTGTTGTCACTTGCAGTGCTCTTTTTAAAGTTAATATTTGATTATTTTGTAAAAGTGAGAAAGATCTTTTTAAAATTTGGCTAAGTCCTCGCATGATTAGAATATAATTCTCTGTATATTTTTGAGCTAAACGGGTATATAATAGCATAGATTCAATCATGAACGTATTACTATTCTCTTGTGGCTTTATTCACGCTTTTATTTTAAATATTTATCGATGTATATTCTCTTAAAGATATCTGAAAAGATGATTTAACTATTAAATTTTTATTCTTAAAAAATTAATGAATTTTTTAAATAAATCCCAGACCAAAACAACTAATGAAAAATGAATAATAGATGTTCTTAGATTTTTGATTACTTTTTTAACTGTGAGTTGCAAACCTATTTTCACCATTACAACTTTTAAAAACCGTCATACTATATATTAAATAACAAGTCACTTAAATGATTTTTGTATACATGTTATTTATATGTGAACTTTCGGATTAACTGTTATAATTTGATTGAGTGATATTTTTTTATTTATTTAATATAATTTCAGAAATAAAAACAAACTATTAAACAACTTACATTTATTTCCAAACAATGCAAAAATATTATGAATAAAAATATATCTTTAAAATTTATGAAAAATATGTTATCAAACCTACCGATAATAAACATTTGATGTGAAACATCTTATGTAAATAAAACCGTGAGAATATTTCACATCTTAATTTTTAGATATTTTTATATCATTTTAAACACAAAGTAAACACTGAATTTTAAATAACTATTAAACATCTTACTTGATCTCGATTACTAAGACTTGATCTCAACGAAGAACAGCTTAAAGAAAGGATGACGCGAACAGTTTAAACCTCAGGTATTACAGAAGAGGAAGTAGTTGATGCAGATGGAATGACCTCAAATGAAGAAGAATAGATAGAGATTGAATGAGGTTTTGCTTTACTCATTTCTTACCGCGATTGTGATTTTGGTTACTGTCTTTAGTATGTCCGAAGAGAATTGTAGCAGCTTGCTTTCTCTATATATGTAAATAAGTCCAGCCCCGAAAATTTAAGGGTTGAAAGCAAAAAAAAATATTTTTTGGTTTATTATTTAGTAATCAAAAATAATTAAGAAGAAAAGATAAAGAATGTAGGTAAGAAGATTCAGACTGAACACCTACACTACTCTAAATCTGCGTCTAAACCAACTTATCTACTGGAGATTTTGAAAAATAATGACGAAATAATGTTTATTTAAAAATGGTCGGAAGCACATACTTCTGTGGCTTGTACTCATGATCGATATTGTATCTAACATTGTCTTCTTTATGTAAACACTATTTAAAATATTTATCTAAGTTTAGTATACACATTTGGAATATTATTCAAATTTTTAGATGTTCGACTTTTTTTGGATATCCATTAAGATTCGGATAATAATTGATATTTGAAATACCTATTTACAAAATCCGTTCGATATTTTTACTGTCTGGATCAGATATAAATTTGAGTTTTTGGGTTAAAAGTTAAGTTCGGATCTAAGATTCAGTAACAAATGTTCAAACTTCAAACCTAGTTATGTTGTTCTGTCAAGTTTTGTCAATAACGATTATTAACCGCAGATATATATATATATATATATATATCTGTCTAAAACAACTGAACCACGTCACTATCGAAACGACATCGTTTATGTGGGTTCATATATATATCTGTCTAAAACAACTGAACCACGTCACTATCGAAACGACATCGTTTATATGATGAACCCACATACTAACTTCGACAGAAGTGATCTCTGCCTGTTAAATCTTTAATCAATTCGGCGAGACTAATGGCCTCGCGTTTGTTATCGACGACACTCATCGCACCGCCGGCTAATCTCAACAAATCGTCGGCGAATCTAACAACGAGAGTTAAGCTGAGAAACGGAAGGCTTAGTATCATGAGGGCAGTGAGCAACAGCTCTCAAGACGGGACCGTTTACAAAGGCGTTTACGGTCCCTGGACCGTCGAGCAGTCCGATGTCAAAGAGGTTCTTCTCATCTTAATACTTCAAATTTCGTTTCTTGGGTTCCTCAAAAGTTAAGATATTGGAATGATTGCAACATGCAAGTTTTTATTAGATTTATTAGATTGAAGTTAAGCCTGTTTCTCTTCAGGTTATTCTGTACAGATCAGGACTTGTAACTGCTGCTGCTTCCTTTGTATCTGCTTCTTCTGCCGCCTTTTTACCGGAGAACTCGTGGTTGAGTGAAATAATCAAGCAAAACCAGGACTTGTTCTACCTTGTTGGTGCTGGTGGTTTGGGGCTATCTCTGTTTCTAATCCATATATATGTTACGGAGATCAAGAGGACTCTTCAGGCTTTATGGGCACTTGGTGTTGTTGGTTCGTTTGCCGCTTACGCTGCCCTTGCTAGACCAGCTAGTGATAGCTTGGTTCATTATGTCGTTGATCACCCAACCGCTGTTTGGTTTGTTGGTCCTCTTTTCGCTTCCCTCACAGGGCTCGTTTTCAAAGAAGGTAGTTGAGGAGAATGTGGTTTAGTGATGTATCAGGACTTCATCTAATTTCTTGATTTGTATTTTTCTTTGGTCTGCAGGACTGTGTTACGGTAAGCTAGAAGCTGGTCTTCTTACGTTCATCATACCCTCAGTACTTCTCGGGCATTTGGTAAAGTATCTTCCTGTTTTAGCTTACCTTAGTATCACATCCTTGAATCTTGGTTAGGTGATGTTTTGAGACTTGAGGTGATGAGTGATGAATTTGCAGAGTGGGCTGATGAATGATGAGGCAAAACTGGTGTTGCTTGGAACATGGATGGCACTCTTTGTAGTATTTGCTGGAAGAAAATTCACTCAGCCTATAAAGGTACAACTGTTGTTTACACTAAATTCGAATATGCGAGCTTCAAAAAAGAGGTCCTGCTAATCTCCTTCAAGCATCAAAATGCTTTATCACTAATCATATGTGGTCTGGTTTTGTTGGTTGTTGAAGGATGATATTGGGGATAAATCTGTTTTCATGTTCATGGCTCTTCCAGAAGATGAGAAGAAGGCTGTAGTTGCAAAACTCGAGCAAGATAATTCTGCGTAAGACTTTGAATGATTAGAAAATGTTATATTCAAAAACATGTAAATCCATCATGTACCTATGAGGAGGACGCTACCATAAACAGTTTGTACATCTTATGAGCATGATAGATTTCCTGCTTGAGAGTAGTAATGGGCCGGCCCAACCCAGTCGGACTGACTTGGCCTTGGTTTCATCATCAGTATCAAGGTCAGGTCGTCCCTTGTTGAGATATTGTCATTCTTCCCATGGGCTTGTGTTTATGCACCAGACAACCTCGCCCGCCCATTTTGACCCGGCATGATTAGTCTGATCCTGACTTGATTTTGAGGATGTAGTATGGTCGTGTTCTTGGTCGCCCGGACACTGATCGGCCCGTGGCTTTCTCGGAAAAACCAAGAAAGAAAAGTGGGTATCAAAGGCCTAAACGGAGTGCAATCCTGATTTTAATACGGTCTAGCCTGGCCATCCAGTCCAGAACCGCGGCAGGATCTCCATGAGCTTTCGACTGCAACATCCGTACTTGTGACTTTGCTTTTTCACTGCGGTAGTGAGATGACCATGCCTTTGGGGGAAGAGGACCATGGTCGAGACATATCTTAGTTAAGCCGCATGATCTTGAAATAAAACTAATATAGGTAGGTTGGTAGTCCAGACAAATGTATTAATGCACTTTGATGATGGCCTACAATGATTGCCATTTTTTGAGGGTTTTCGGATTAAAGAAATGAAAATGCGAAACAAGAGATGTTAAGTTTCGCTAATACAAACAGCGTGAAATTAGGAAAGGGAACAAAGGTTTTGTCGTAGAAATTGATTCGAGACAAGCAATTAAAAGACAGGACACACGAGTGGGGTGTTAAAAGCGGTGTACAGAGAATATGGTCCACTCTTAAGACTACTATAATGTTGTGTCATAATCTTCTAGGCGTTTTGCATTTATTCGTAATAATGACTACAAACTATCCCAAAATGCATCATGTCTAAGTTGGACCAAAGTGTGTACATTCCTAAGTTTGACAAAATTGTGAGTATAATACAGCTATGTACAACACATACGACCTTTTCTACTTTCGCTAACAAACTTACCAAAGTGACATAAACAACGACCAGTAATGATCTATGTTAGATGACCTTTATATAATCTCTTATCAATTATGGATTTGTTTTCTTTAGAAATGGAAATAGCTGGATAAGAGAGAAAAAGATAGATGAAGCGAATCCGACCAAAACTGAGGGAGAGAGCAAGTGTTTAAAAGATAGAGCCCACCACAAAAATATGAGGACGATCCCCAAATTGCGTGCGGACGAGAAAAGAAGGTGTCGTGTCGAATGCTGCATCTCTCTAATCGTGTGTCTTTCTTTTTGTGGATCTCTTTCTCTTTTGTCTGTTCTGTTCATTTTCTTTTCTTAGTCTCCCCCTAACGTTTTAATTTCTTCTTTCTCTTTGTTTCCTCTTGCACTTGTGGCCTTCCTCTCACCTCTATTTACACTGATCACACATGTAGTTCAAGATATAACACAATAAGATATAATACAAAAATAAATCAAGAATTAGTAGATATTTAATTTAGCACGCATTTATTTTATTAAAATAATTTAAGATTTTTATTTAGTTTTACAAGTTTGTTACTTTTTTACATTTGCTACCAAAAGATTCACGCTATCACAATTTTTTCGCTATTTGATTCGCCAGCTTCTAACTTAGTACGATTTCAAAACATTCACCAAAAACTTCTCTCTTTCTATAAAATCAATCTTTAGTGTCTTCTCGAATTCAATTGATAACTGTAGAAACGCAACGTCTAGGTATGATAGATTAGGAGTGTAAGAACATCTTCAATGTACATCTCTATATTTTCCTCTAAAATAGAAATCTCTATTATAGAGGTGGATTTGCTCCAATGTATACCTCTATAATAGAGTTCCTCTATTTTAGAGAAAAGTATAGAGAAATCCTACTTTTTGCTTCTATATTTAGAGATAGAAATAGCAAATCTCCATATTTTTCCTATAAATAGAAAAACTTTATTATAAAGATATACATTGGAGCAAATCGAACTCTATAATAGAGTTTCTCTGTTTTAAGGGAAAATATAGAGATAAAAATAGAGGTGAGTTAGAGATAGTCTAAGGTGAGTAAGGCCATCATTATCGGTGGGACTGGGAAAAGTCCCTTAAGTTTTGTTATTTTTTTTTGGTCGGTTTTCACTAAGGGACAGCCCTTAAATAAAGATTTTTCTCTCTTTTTCTCTCTCGGTCTCCGTGTTTTCCCCTTAAGGGCTGCGGATGACCAATAATGATGTCCTAAGGTTGGTGTCTCACATATTATTTTACTTTTTTCAACTTTCTTCTGTGTCTAATCAAAACTATTGTGGATAGATTCTCATATCTAATGTAAGTTGACAATACATGTATATACTTTCCCGACTTACATGAAAAATAAACAGTTGATTTAATCTAATATAATAAACAGACATGATTAGATGGGGTTGGAAGCGTCTGTGTTGGTAGCTAGACGAAAACGACAGTATCTTTTTCTGGAAGGCGATACGATACGGAAAGCAACATGACAGGACAGTTGAGAGGAAACTCATCGTGTTCTCTTAAGTGAACAGTAAAGTGTGTTCCCTTTTTTCTTTTGCTTTAATACTTTGGGTCATTGATCTGTCTCTTTTACCCATTTACTCAAATACCAGAACACATATCCATTAGACACAAGCCATGTCGGTTAATTACTCACATCCTACATTAACCATGCATTAGATATATTCATCATTTCCAGTTCTTATGATGAATCATGGGTAATGGATCCAATGCTTTTCTTTTTTGGGGGATTCAAAAATTTGTGTATGTATACGGATAGTTACAAACAAAAATTGACTACGGATAAGAGAGATCCACATGTCTATTGTATTAGTTAGAATAACCGATCCGGTTCAAATATATTTATTATAATTAATTAAAGTTGTGTATCTATTCTCTTTCGTAGACCATTGTCAAGAATTTTTTATATTTTTGTACACAGTATATATTAGATAAAAAAAAAAAATATATATATATATAAATATATATATATTAGATGAATAACTAAGTGATGTGGTGTATAATTATGTGTTCGTTTGGGTGCTATATTGGCTATCTCAACGATGAAATGGGTACATGCAGAATTTATTATAAAAAAAAGGGTACATGCAGAAGAGCTTTAAGTTATGTTTGACATGCATATTCGATAAAGAAAAACAAACCTCGCTTTAGAGAAGCTCTCTGTTCAAGGCTCTACGCCATTAGCAACTAGTGGGATTTGACAGTGGGAATTGTCTCAAGTCACTTAATCTTACAAACTTATATACGTCATTGTGTTGCCAAAAAAAAAAAAAGTCATTGTATAGGCACAGAGTTATCAGTAAAATTGTTAGTGTTAAACTCAAAATGTTGTGGAGGGACGAGGCTGAAACAATCCTCTTTAGTATCGTATTTGGTAAACGTGTACTCGGCCGTGACCGAGCATTATACACCGCATGGTGAAAAGAAGAATACTGGTTTACAAACAACTTTTTTTTACCTATACGGCGCGTGTAGAGTTTGGTAAAATTTCTGAAAGTTAGTGTTGAGCCTATTTCCTTGTGTGACTTGACAGTTGACACGATTCTTATTCCTTGGATATCGTCTCACTCATTCCCCTCAATATACTTACCATAATCTATCATGAACAGATCGACTGTTTGTATTTTTTATATTTTTGTCAGCAACTGTTTGTATTTTAAACTCAGTTTTTGGCAAATCCTTTTCACCCAAATTATTTTTTTTTTTTGTCAACATCATAAATAAACAGACTCAATTAAGACTCTGCAAACTAAACTGGAAGTTCAGAATCCATATGAACAACGAAAGACGGTTGTTTCCTCGTGCTGCGAGCAAGACTGTCTGCTCTTGTATTCAACGTCCTTGAAACATGGATTATCTCTGAGTAATTAAAACTCTCCTTTAAGTATTTAATATCTTCTAGAAAAGTTGCAAATGCAGACCATTCTTTTGAATCCGAAACCATCACCAATTGAGAATAATCTGTTGCAAACGTCACATGAAATTGTCTTAAATTCCTCATGCTTTCCATTGCCCAAATAAAGGCTTCCATCTCAGAATGAAGATGAGAGATACTGGCTCTCGTATTTCTCGCTCACATCAAGTCATCTTACCCATCTTATCCTTCTAATGTACTATACCAACCTTGTCCTAAAAAAGAATCCTGATTTTTCCAGGATCCATCCGTAAAGCACCAACGACCCAATATATTTGGCAAAATATCCAACCCTCCTTCCCTATGTGTTAATTTGAAATGTTGTGAGCTTCTTTCAAAATAAAACTAAAATTAATGCGCTTAAACTCTAAATAAATCTTTTAGATAATACAAAAAATTATGACAAAATAACATATAATGAAAACCTCAAAATAACATTAATTACGAGGTAAAATTATTCTAAATCCTAAACACTCATTCTATTTTTACCTCATAAATAGTAAATTCGAAATCTTAATCACTAAACTCAAACTAGAATATATAATTTATTTATTTTAACTTTTAATTAGTAAAATTTTATTCTAATTTCTTTTATATGGAACAAAAAAGTATTTTATTGCTATCATATGGTATTTTCTAATTTTTAATGCTATGAATAAATATGTTCGGTGAATCAATCAGCCATTTGACGTAAGAGATTAAACTAGTAGTCATACCAAGTAGTCAGATGGTTTGCATATTTAATTATTTCACTAAGATATTAAAATTTGAGAATAACAAATTAATGATTGTGAATTGTTCGAATAAAGAATTTTATAAGACCATACATCTTTTATTGTTGTTAGAATAATATTCTTCTGAGGTTTACATTGAAGCACATGGTTTACTACTAACGTTTAACCTACTTTGTGCCAAAAACATATCCAAGTATTGTTATGTCAACATGAAAGGAATATGGTCCGAAGTTTTACATATGAAACCAATATTCTGAACAAATCAATTTATATGGACTCAATTGTTTTTTTAAGAAAACTCTTTTTGTGGTTTTATTTCTTCAAAACTCTGTGCAACCAACGATGCTTTATATAACCTGTTTCAAGATTTAGAAAGGGGAAAAGAAGGTGAAACCGTTGACGAGAGAGTTGAGATTATGAACATATGATGTAAGAAAGAAATGTGGATCTCAATGATGTGGCTGTGTGTTGGCTGGCAAATTAAGCCATCACTATCTTCATGTGCATCCATACGTCACCTGTCTATCCGATTATTTCAATCTCTCCTCATTTTAGTTTCATCTTTATCTATACAGAAGTAAAATATTGGTTAACAAAATAAAAAGAGTAAAATATTGTTAAAAGAGAATTATGTTTATCTTTTAAAATGCTATTTCATTACTAGATTTTGTTCGTTTGACAAAAAAAAAGACTTTGTTTATTTATGTTCAGTGTAATCTGAAATCCTATGACAACTATTATCAATTTCTTTAATATTATTGAGATTTTTCATTTTTATTTGTTATCTTTGTAATTAAAACAAAATTTATTGTATTTACCATCAAACATTTTATAGCACCAACTACCCCAATCACATTTGTTTTTTTGTACTGTCTAATGTCTGTTGCGACTTGTAATCATAAATTTATAGAAGGTTGATGGAGAAAAAGATGAGACTTCTCCCCTCCCTCCCCTCCTCCGATTAGACTTTATGTAAAAGGTTTGGTACGAATTTAGTACTCTGTAAAGTATATTCTTGCGTATCAATATCCATATTTTTATTAAAAACATCATTAGAAAAAGAATCTAATTAGAGGGGACATTGTGAATTGTTCGAATAAAGAATTTTATAAGACCATACATCTTTTATTGTTGTTAGAATAATATTCTTCTGAGGTTTACATTGAAGCACATGGTTTACTACTAACGTTTAACCTACTTTGTGCCAAAACATATCCAAGTATTGTTATGTCAACATGAAAGGAATATGGTCCGAAGTTTTACATATGAAACCAATATTCTGAACAAATCAATTTATATGGACTCAATTGTTTTTTTAAGAAAACTCTTTTTGTGGTTTTATTTCTTCAAAACTCTGTGCAACCAACGATGCTTTATATAACCTGTTTCAAGATTTAGAAAGGGGAAAAGAAGGTGAAACCGTTGACGAGAGAGTTGAGATTATGAACATATGATGTAAGAAAGAAATGTGGATCTCAATGATGTGGCTGTGTGTTGGCTGGCAAATTAAGCCATCACTATCTTCATGTGCATCCATACGTCACCTGTCTATCCGATTATTTCAATCTCTCCTCATTTTAGTTTCATCTTTATCTATACAGAAGTAAAATATTGGTTAACAAAATAAAAAGAGTAAAATATTGTTAAAAGAGAATTATGTTTATCTTTTAAAATGCTATTTCATTACTAGATTTTGTTCGTTTGACAAAAAAAAAGACTTTGTTTATTTATGTTCAGTGTAATCTGAAATCCTATGACAACTATTATCAATTTCTTTAATATTATTGAGATTTTTCATTTTTATTTGTTATCTTTGTAATTAAAACAAAATTTATTGTATTTACCATCAAACATTTTTATAGCACCAACTACCCCAATCACATTTGTTTTTTTTTTGTACTGTCTAATGTCTGTTGCGACTTGTAATCATAAATTTATAGAAGGTTGATGGAGAAAAAAGATGAGACTTCTCCCCTCCCTCCCCTCCTCCGATTAGACTTTATGTAAAAGGTTTGGTACGAATTTAGTACTCTGTAAAGTATATTCTTGCGTATCAATATCCATATTTTTATTAAAAACATCATTAGAAAAAGAATCTAATTAGAGGGGACATTATAAATTATTAGAAAAGAGATACACCATTCACAAAATGAGAGGACTTTGCTGAAAGTTTGTTACAAAAGAGACAAAAGAGCAACAACATTTAATTAAACAAACACATATTAGCAACTTAATAAATGAGATCTTACTTAAAATCTTAAAATCAAGACTTTAGTTGTATATTAAAAAAATAAAAAGAAGTAAAGTTGAAAAAAGCTAAGAATCTAAACCAAGTGGTTCCCACAGGGGAACTCTTTGACTGAAGAACCTCCCAATAACTCTGGAATCAAGAATCTCAAGAGCCCCTCCAGATTTAACACATCTTGGAGTCTTGTACTGATTCACTGAAGATCCTTGCGAGACACAAAAATCCATCAACAAATCAAAAGTCCCCAAACTCACAACCCTTATCTCCAATGGCCCAATAGATTTATCTTTGTTCCTGCATCTCCTGTACACGTAATCCAAACAATCCTCAACCTCAGAGCAACATAACTCCATTGTCTTGTCCTCTAGCTCTGGTGGCTCCTTGTTGTGACGTGGCTTTAGCTCCCAGAAGAGCACATAATGCCCTGGGATCGATGACGTGTCCGCATAGCTAGTGTACTCCGTGAGCAAGAGGCTTGAAGGTTTTTGGAGATGGTTGAGTTTAGCTTGTGTCACCGCGTTTAGTAGATCTTCCTCGCTAGTTTTGTCGGTATCAATGCTTAATACCACATTTCTTCGCTGCACGAAACGGAACTGAGGCGCTTTGTTGTGGAAACCAGTCACTTTAAGAATATCTCCGACTCTGTATCTGTATAAACCTATCAAGAAAACACCCATTAGGTTACTTGTCTAACAAGTTTTCTAAGATTTACCTAAAATTATTATTATTCTTCTGAATTTCAGATTCGGTATACTGAGATTATGTTGTGTAGAAAAACTAACCTGTGAATGTTGTAATGACAATTTCGTAGTATCGGCCAACTTCAACATTAACAAGATCGACAATAAGATCTTCCTTGAGGGCATCATCATCTTCGGTGTTAGAATGTGATGCAAAGTGAATATCTTCGTGAGATTTGTCATCGACGGGCAAGAACTCGAAGTAGGCCATGTTAGGAAGAAGCGTATACGAAACATCAGAAGGATTACACAACGGGTTAAGGTTGATACCAAAGTAACACTCAGAGGAAGCATACATTGTTGAAACCAACGGTAAACCACCGCTATAAAACTCGAGTGTGGGAATGTATTGAGCCATCGAACCCGTCACAATCACCTCAACATACTTGGCCTTTGGCCATAGCCTCCTCAAGATTCCTTCCCACGACTTCTCAGCACACTCTGACTCAATTTCATCAGCCAATTCTTGATTAGGTCCATGTAGGACCGACAAAACCGAGTCTCTGCATGCTGCTTCAGTGATCCAGGTAGTTACTGTACCGGTTCTAATGTCGGCGCAAAGCTCCTTGTAATGATCTTCCAAGAACTTGACCGCTCGAAGAAAGGCAGAGGCAAAGACAGCTCCAACTCTTAGGACATGAGATCGTTGAACCAAACCGCAGAGAAGCTGACAGTACATGCTCTGTTTGCTGTCTTGACAAAGAATCGTCTGGTCAGGACTAGTGTAGACGTTGTACTTGTTGAATGGTCTGTTTCTGAAATGTTGACTTTTGTAGTAACTAGTCAACACAGGACGAGCCATAAGACCCGAAGGAGTCTTGATCTCTGGTTTTATGAATAGAAGATACATTCCTTTACCTTCATCTAGGCCATTTACATATCTGCAATTACATATGTAACACACAATACATTAACAAAGTATTTCTGTTTACTGTTTCATTAGCTTGACTAAATAAGACAAATTTGATGTAAAAAAGACAAATTTTATATATAAAATATTTTCTTCCTCGATTATTGAAAAGGTTTTTTTTTTGGTAAAATGTTAAATAGATTATTGAAAAGGTTGATTATTTACTATATATAAGCCAGATTAAAATAATGTTTAAGAAAACAAAAAAATAATTATACGATATCATAAAAGCTTTTTACTTCTGTATTATGTATATTAAAAGATTCATGTAAATTAACATATAATTACTTAGTTCTTCCTTTTGACGCCAAAAAGATAAAATAATAGTAACTTCATTTATTACTTGTTCATGATAGGCACAAGCATGCTGTAGAAAAATGTCTTCCTTTCAAGTTCCTCAGCTGTGGAAGGCATCAACTTCGGCTTTCCTGCAGAAGTCCCCGAGCTGCATCCAATATATAGCCCAAAATATACTAAAATGTAACGAAAATATTTTTTGTAATATATGGTCGAATTTTAATAACTCTATATATTTAGATATTAAGAATATTTACCTAGTGAGGAGCTCTGTGATGGGTTGAGAAGAAACGATATCAGAGGATTCTCCATCTGCGATTCGTTGAATGAAAGGCTTTATGTCGTCGTAATTTACCACAGGGACTTTGTTCTTGAAACTTTGTTGATTCTTGTCGGATTCTCCATCAAGAAATGCTTGGAGATATTGAGTTCCAGAGTTTTGAGAGAGTATCTGGTGGAGAACTTGTTCTTGAATTGCTTCCGCATTTGTGGTTATATCCTCTAGAAGCTTGAGACCAGCTTCTGTATCATTTGGGTCGTAACTTGGTATCATTCTTTCTTTTTGTCTAAAAGCAGACACAAACAAAGCTTATGTTTGTGTTGCAATGATGAGTTCAAAGAAAAAAAAATGAAGAGAGAGTTTTTATTAAATTATTTTTGTCGTTGATGGAAATCGCTTCTTCTCTGTTCTTGGAGGTTGGTTTAGTGGTTTGAGGAGAGGAAGGAAGAGGAAATGATTATATAATAAATTAGGACACGATGAAAATTTTATTGGAAAATATATTTGGGCGGTCCTACAACACACATGGGCTTGTCTAGTTAGAGTGAAGCTATTGTTGGTCAATATTACCTGTGCAGGCTTTCCTATTATTTTATATGTTATTTTACTATTATCACATTCATTTACATGTTGTTTAACCCTCCAATCAAGCTCTTTGTTTATGATCCGTTGAATAATTATTAATCCAACAATATTCACAAGATTTGCATATGTCTGCCAAAAGATATACTCACTTGGTCTTCACTAAACTCAAACTAATTCTATTATTGGCTCTTAGATTTCATTTAGGAACTTGTTGATCCCTTTATAAACTCACATGCATATATATATATATATAAGTATAGTAGCTTCAGTAAACAGATTATTCGACGACAAAAAAACAGATTATCATAAATATGGCAATAGAATTTTGTTTAACAATTTGTTTACTTCCATTAATTCACTTACAAGTTATTTTTAAACATGTAAGAGCAATAACAATGCTATGAATTACAAAACTCTTTCTTTAAATTCCATATACATATATATGCTCATAAATTAGTTAATAGACCTCTTTATGTGCGATAATTGGACTCCACATTGTAATTAAACTAATCTCAAGTTTGACTTCTTGCAATCAAGATTAAGAGAGAGAAGGATTTTAAATCTCTTGGATATACTATATGATAAAGTCATCATCCTGGTGATGCAGATCCAAGTGGAAATGAGAGATCGTTACGTTTATAGACATAAATTATAAATTGATCAATTGACTACTTAACAATTAATGATGAAAATTACAGCACAAAATAACATGCATCAACTTAATTCAATTAAGAAAAATATAAATAACATGGAAGCTATGGATTAGGCTAATGAATATGGTGACGAGGAAACAGATGTGAACAGAAAGAATATCGTGGAAAATGTTGGAGAAGATGATAATTTTCTCTTGAACAAATTTCATTCAAATACTCTGTGTCATACATTTAGCCATGTTCCGTCAATTCCTTTGATTTAGGCTTTCTTTTATATTGCTTATCTCTTATTAAAACATTATTAAAACAGAATCCTACAGTTGGACATAACGTTTCTTTTGTAAGTTTTAAAATTAAATCATCATTCTATTTTATAGTTAAACCTACCTTAAATCACTAAACTCATTTTTATACTAATATATCAATGTTTCCAAACAATGTTATAGTTAATCTTGTGTCCAATTATTTGTTTCTCTTTTCAAAAAAAAAAATCTGTCCAAACAATATAAAATATTAGATCCCATTTCTTTAATAACTTTTTAACAATTTTATTTCAAATTATTTGGATAAATTATATATTTTTTAAAATCAAATAATTTATTAAAAATAGAACTTATTTTTGCAGGTTTAGATACTACAAAAACATTTCAATCAATAACAAATCAATTAAATTAATTAATTATTTTATTTATATTTCCTAAATAATAGTTATATCATTTATTTAAGCAACATAATAATTTAGTAATAACAATTTCATAATATATATATATATATATATATATATATATATATAAACATTATACTTTAAAATAAATATATTGTATAATAAATATAATAACAAAAATTTTAATGAAAAAATTAATATAATAAAAAATAATTATGAAAAATGTTCAAAATATGTATTGTAGAAGAAAAATGTTTAACATTAATTGTAAACAACAAATTTAAATAGATTATAATATGAACCAAGTTATTAACAGGATAGATTACACAAAACAATTATAATAAAGTTAATTAAGCTATATAAAAAACAATATGATCAAGATATATTTATAGTTAGGATCACCAGATTTTAAATAAACAAAATTCTTACAAATTAACAAAATATTTGTTAAATTATTAATAAAAATGTCATCAAGATCTAATTCTTTATTAAATCTACAATATATAGCATATATGAATCGATGTCATCTACTGCCAGCGGTTTTTATAATGTGTATCAACCATTAACAGCCAATATGTATTCTATACTAACTTATATGTTTTTTAAGATTTCCTTATCATAATTTTTTCTCTCTGAAAGCATATGTTGTGGATCTTTAATTCACAGCATGGTCTTTACGATATACGGCTTACACATTTTTTCGTGGGGGTGAATTAAGAAAATTCTTAATTAAAATTTGATGAATGTTGAATAATATATGTATATATATATGTGAGACGAGGTAATTTATTCATTTTCAGTTGGTTTTAAGTTAGAAATTCATGGAATTTAGTTAAAGTTGTTGTTCTTCATATAAAAAAGACCTTACAGTTTTTTTTTGTAAAGTTTCACTTGCAATAGTTTGATTCGTACGCATATGAAAGAGCGACACTAGTTAAAATTTTTGCATATTTCTTTCCACAAATATTTAGATTGTCCACAAAGTTTTGGTGAGATGCAGAGAATGCCCAAGACATAAAGAGCGAACCATCAGCTATTAAATATTTGTTAACCTTACTATTTTATCATGTTCAAAAAAAAACCTTACTGTTTTATTTTCCTGAAGTAATAAAACTCTTGAAATTGTTGGCAAAATGAGAAAACTCTTGATGTTTTTGTTGATTTAAACTCCTATTTTTTGTTAAATGTTTATCAATTCTTTGTCTTTTCTAATAATATTCCTGAAACGTGACACCTTCTTTTTCTTTTATTGTGTCAATTTAGGGGAACTCATATATAGGATAATTTCTTTTTGAAAGCAGTAGTTTTTAGGGGATAATTTGTAAACTACCCTATTTAAGATTGTAAATTTGAAAAATACACTGTTATAATAATATTCTGTAAACTATAATTATTTTTTTGTTATAAGACTCTTTTGCTCTTATTGAAATTTTAAATTCAAGACATTTTAGTAATAAAACTTGAAAATATTTGTATTATAATTATTTTATAATTCTATTGAATTATAATATTTTATAAATTTAGTTAATTATAATATTTAGAATTATATGTGGATAACTGTTGAAATATTTATCACTATATCTAAAACATATCTTATATAAAGATTATTCATAAAATCATTTATTTATTTTTATTAAATGCTTTAGAACTATAAATCATTTATTTTTAAAAGAGGTGGGTATAAAAAAACCTAGCCGAGAACATAATAAATGATATATATTATTTGAGGTTTGAGAGATTAAAAAGAAGTAAAGAGTTTGCGATATAGAGCACATCCATTATATAAATAAGTCAAATGATTGTGAAAGTTTTTGCTGACTTTTTTTTGTCAATGAATAATTCAATAATAGTTCAAGACAAAATACTTGGAAGGAACAAACAAGGAAAATCCAAGTAGCAAATGCAGAAAACCAACGATGCTATAAAAGAAAAACAGAGCATCAGTAGATGATATAAAAGAAAAGCAACGATCTCCCTCTTAAGGAAGAAGAGTGATAGTAGCTTGGTTCATCACCGAATCCAGCATTAACCAAGCTTTTACCTCCCGTCAAGATGGGTCAACATTCAACGCTTCCGCTGTAAGAAGGGAAGATAGCCAACTAGGACCACCTCTTGCTACATAAGATTGACTTCTACATTATGTACTATTTTCTAGAGTAACCCTTCATTTCGATGAAATAAGAACTGTGGTGACTCAAAAAATATATTTAAGAGTCTAAGCTATAACAAAAAAAAAATTTCATTGGACCCCAAAGTTACATGTTGACACAATGGAATTGTGTCTTCCTCCTCAGATACAAAAAAAGGAATACAGCGATTAAAAGGGTACGAAAACCCAGAAGTTTTAAATAAAAAAATATCAAATTCCAGAATTTCATATTGTATAACTTAAAACAAAACACATAAATCATTTCTGTTTATTTGTTCTATTTCTATTAACTTTTTATTTAATTATTTAATTTATTATACTTTTAGTTAGGTTAATTTAGTCATTTCGCTTATAAATAAGTGTAGTTTTCAAAAAGTTAAAAATATGGTGTAATTTTCAAAATATATTTTCATTTGATGGTATTTTTCCAATTTTTCTATATGAAAAGTGGAGTTTCGCAAACCTTTTGAATAATATACCGTCGTCCAATATTGTATTTCTTTGTGAAACCCTAAACTACATTTAAAATTTTCATACGTAATTCTAAATATATAGCACGTTTGGCGGAAATATTTTACTTAGTACGTACGGTTATGACTAAGACAAACCTCCTTGCAAACTAAAGTAACGTTTATATTCTCCAGACGGTTGACCGAAAAAAACCTAGAGAATGTAAAGTTAAAAAAAAAAACCTAGGGTGCGAAAAAATGTTGTAGTTTTGATCAATTTTCGGAGAATAACTGTAAACGCCAAGGATAACAAGGTCCTGGATGTTGCAGACTACATTTTATCCAATGATCTTGTACTGCTGGTTAGATCTATCAAATGCGAATTAATAAATTATTTTGTTAGTAAAAGCTTAATATTTTATAACAGCTTTAAGAAAAAAAATTAGGATATATCTACTTAGAGTAGAAGGTAAAAATATTTTTTTTTGAAATGAATTTAGAAAGTAAAAAATAAACTCAGACACTATTAGAAAATGGTTAAACCAAAATTAATATTTTCTTTAAATATACTTATTATGCATTTTGAAATGTATATTTTGTCGAAAACTTGTATAAGTCTAGTTCATATATTCGAAATTTTGAGAAAAAATAATAGGGAGAATTGCCAAGTGTGATTCAAAACTTGGAGTCAAACCCAAAAGAATACCCCAACTTGGGTCAAAGGCAAAAGTAACCTAAAAGACTATTGAAATTACAACTATCCCCTTGTGAACAAACAAAAAAACGGAATTTTTTTTACGTTTCTACCCCTCGAAAGTCGTCTGGACAGTTATTCTTAAACATAATTTAAAAATTTTGTAAAAAATATTTTGATAAGTGAAAAATGGGAATTATGTAATTAACATATGTATTAAGAGATATAAATTAAGATATAACAAATTTAAATTGTTTTCAGCATAGATGAGTGAAAGTAGTGAGTCATGATATTCTTTAGTTTAACTTTCATCAACATATGTTGTAGTATTGTATATGTTCTTAGGGTTAGATTTGGAAAGCATTAAAACCGTTTTGAAAAATTTAAAAATTACATAAGCGTGTTCATTTCGTGTATATTAAACACTATTGAAGTATAATTTGATTTTATAACGTGGTTAGTTAGTTAATTTAGTCATTTTAGTTTAGGGGTTCATTTTAGAGTGCGGGGCGACTTAATATTTAGTCTTACGTAAGCAGGCGACTAAATATTTAGTCTTCGATGTACATTATGAGCCGAATAAGTCGCCTAAACCGGACCAAACCTTAAATTTTACCAACGTACTTTTAAAGCTAACCGGATTATTTACCCAATATATAAGGTGATTTTTTGTTCATTTTTTGAAATTTAGAAACCCTAACCTAACAGTTCTCTCTCACCGGCGATATCAAAGCGATTTGAATTCCACTATTTCCGAACAAACCATCGTCCTCAACGTCGGCTATCTATCTCACTTCATTCTCACCGTTCTCGCCGCCGCTTCCTCTAAACCCTAGCGCCGCCGCTTCCTCTAAACCCTAGCGCCGCTTCCACTATTTCCGAACAAACCATCGTCCTCAGCGTCGGCTATCTATCTCACTTCATTCTCACCGTTCGCCGCCGCTTCTAAACCCTAGCGCCGCTTCCTCTAAACCCTAGCGCCGCCGCTTCCACCTTCGCCCTCTCCACCGTGCTCACCAACACTATCTCACCGCCGCTTCCTCTAAACACTAGCGCCGCCGCTTCTTCTAAACCCTAGCGCCGCCGCTTCTTCTCTGTAAACCGTAGCGCCGTTTCTCTGTAAACCCTAACGCCGGTAAGTCATCAATCTCGAGGAAAGATGAACATAAAGCGTTGTCTCTATCAATTTACTCATTCTCACCGTTCGCCGCCGCTTCCTCTAAACCCTAGCGCCGCCGCTTCTTAAACCCTAGCGCCGCCGCTTCCACCTTCGCCCTCTCCACCGTGCTCACCAACACTATCTCACCGCCGCTTCCTCTAAACCCTAGCGCCGCCGCTTCCTCTAAACCCTAGCGCCGCTTCTTCTCTGTAAACCGTGGCGCCGTTTCTCTGTAAACCCTAACGCCGTAAGTCATCAATCTCGAGGAAAGATGAACATAAAGCGTTGTCTCTATCAATTTACTCATTCTCACCGTTTCGCGTTTATTTTTCAGATCTATAACGCAATGGCAGTACTCCTTCGCTACTAATCAGGTCCGCTTAATTTTTCTCTGGAAGACTTGTAATTTAAGTCGTCGGAAGGTCTTCCAGCTGGGCGACTTAGTAGGCGACTATATATAAGTCGCCGGAAGGTCTTCTAGCTGGACGACTTAATAGGCGACTAAATATAAGTCGTCGGTTGAAGACTTTCGAACGACTTAAATCTAAGTCGTCTACTAAGTCGTCCAGTTGGACGACTTTCCAGACGACTTATATCTAAGTCGTCTACTAAGTCGTCTGGAGTTACAATTAAGGCGTGATTGATTTAGCTTGTTTTCTGACTTTTCTGTGTGTTCTTGTTAGATTTAGCTTGTTTAGCTTATCTCTATTGTTGTCTTTGATTATTTTGCAGACAAAAATGATGGATATTCCGAACTCCCCGTAGGTTATACATTAGGGGAAGAGCCGAAGCCCACAATAGCATTTCAGTATCATACGGATAATAACAAGTTGCATCTTGCTCTTAGGGAAGCTCTTACTGATGAAGAATTTGAAGAGCTCAAGGAGTTGAGTTTGGGAGTTTTCATCATGTTCAAGGAGCAGGGATTTGGTTGGGCTTCAAGGCTGGTTCACTACATGCTCAGTTTCAAGCTGGACATTAAGAAGAAGTATGAGATGTGGTCTCGTTGGTCCGTAACCTTTGAGGTTTTCACCGTTAGAGTTTGAAAACCTCACCGGTCTAAACCGCGAAAGTACATCGAGGACCTTGAGACACCAAAATGTGAAGTTACCAAAGAGATGGTTTCTTTAAGGCGTCTTTGGGAGTTCATCCGAAGCTGGGCCAACTACTGATCAGATAATAGCAGCGAAGAGATCGCGAGGATTGGTCCACGGAAGATGCATGGCGGCTCGCGTACCTTTCCATCTTCACTGGATTCATTGAAGGAGAAAGTTTTCAACCGCTACACGATCTAGTCGGCAAGGCTAGTGATGGATTTAGAACGGTTTGAGAATTATCCATGGGGAGAGTCGCTTTAAGGTGCTGATGGACTCTTTGTGGAACAAAGATATTACTGGCTGTTACACCGTGGATGGGTTTATACAAGTTCTTCAGTGCAGGTGTACACAGCTATGCCGGAATTGGGAGCTAGTATTGGTGGTCCCGGAGGAAACAGTCCGTCTCCACCGATACTGGCTTACGGGCAGCAGAGGCGCAGATCAATGAAAGAAGCTATCTTGAGACAGGTATCTACTTAATTAAGTCGTCGGAAGGTCTTCCAGCTGGACGACTTAGTAGACGACTATATATAAGTCGTCTGGAAGGTCTTCTAGCTGGACGACTTAGTAGACGACTATATATAAGTCGTCTGGAAGGTCTTCCAGCTGGACGACTTAGTAGACGACTATATATAAGTCGCCGGAAGGTCTTCCGGTTGGACGACCTTCGGGCGACTTATAATTAAGTCGCCTATTTAGTCTTTTTAAATATCTAACTCGATTCTTCTATTTACTGCAGACCCGCGTGATCAACTTTGTTGAGAAGGACATTAGTGAAATGTGGCCAAAATGGGACTCTGAGGTTGAGGACGTGCCCAAGGAAACACCTTATCACACGCACTTTTAATGGCCGCGTGCCGGTCGGAGACTATCACCAGAGGCTTGTCATGAGATATACAACTAGCCAATTTTGTGAAAAACCATTCCCAAGAAGGTTCATCTTCAGCATCCACGATCCCAAAAGCCAATGGGAATATCTGAAAATTGCCATCTTGTGCAGCTGCAACTAACATAACACCTCCATACTTTCCACTTAGGTGAGTTCCATCCACCACAATGACCCTTCTCTGATACTTAAAACCTTTTATAGAAGCTCCAAAAGAGAGAAATAGATACTTAAATCTTTTCATAGAATCAAGTTCTATAGCCGTGATAGAATCGGGATTTGCAATGGAGATTTGCTCGAGATATGATGCCGGCGAATACCCTTCTTCGCTGATCCTCTCACCAATGTTTGTGCATATAACGATTGCTCTGTATGAAGTGGTGTAATCAAGCTCCATGCCAAACATGTTCCTCATTGCATCGATGATATGCTGCGGAGTTATCCCATCAATGATTCCAACACGATCAATGAAAAGACTACCAACATACTTCGAGTACGTTGTCTCCGCTGGCGATTCGGTCTCCCATCGAGCATAAATTTTTTCCACATACTTTGTTACCCAAAGCGTGTTTGTCCCATGTTTCACACTCGCTCGATCTTCCATCCACAACCGCTAACCCGACATGTTGCCACAAGGAGAGTTTTCGTTGATTTGTATATTCTGAAGAAACCTACCCTCATCACGCCAACCGCAGCTCAAAGCAGTGCATCCTTGCTAACAAAACTCTGGTTGACATAGATACTGGTACCATCCGATTTTCCTCCTTCAATAGCATTTGTCTTAGCATATGTCTTTTCCATTTCTTCAAAACAAATATTATCATCATCTTCCTCGTCCTCATCTTGAACCTTTCCATAAAGGCGTAATCCCCACCATTCTGATCCGTTTCACCAACAATAGAGTTATCAGCATCCCCTCCCATTTTCCTCCTCCCCATCTTGATTTTCATCTTCAACAAACTCATTATCACCAACATCTTCTTCCCATTCATCAGCTTCATCATTATCACCAACATCTTCTTCCCATTCACCAGCTTCATCATCACCAACATCTTCTTCCCATTCACCAGCTTCATCATTATCCCTTTTCTCTGAAACCGTTTCCACCTTGCTGCGGCTTGATACACAAAGACATACTCTATGCGTTTTGAGTATCTCGAGCAAGTTTCGAACTTGTCTATCACTTGTAACATGAATGAGAGGACTGCACGGAGCCATCATCATTTCTGCTGGTAATGAGTAGCTAATCTCCACGATCCTTTGTTCTCATGTCCAAGTTATAATCTTCTTGAGCCATTGCAACAAGTTCAGCATGTGTTGAATCTTCATTCAATAAAACAATTTTGCTCCTTTGAGATCATCAACCACAAAATCCCAACGGCAATCTCAACAACCATTCTCCATAAACCGCATGTAACCGACAAATCATCTCGCAAATATTCAAAATAAAACACATTAGTAAATATAGAGAAAATGAAGAAGTTCAATAAACATTGCCGCAGACGACTTCGAAATAAGTCGTCCAGAAGACTTAAAGGTAAGTCGTCTAAAGAGGTCACTTTTGCAATTTAAAATTAAACTGGACGACTTAATTCTAAGTCGTCCGCTTTATTTGTTAAAAAACTCGGGCGACTTATATATAAGTCGTCTACCAGGAGCTAGTTTTGCATTTGACCGACTCGTGTCGGATCTTTGACTATTTACGGGCGAATTATAATTCAGTCGTCTCTGGGAAAGTTAAAATTTCAATATTTTATTCAAACTAGACGACTTACGTGTAAGTCGTCTTAGGTTAGTTTTGTAATTGAAAAATAAAACTTGAAATTTAACTTTCTCCAGACGACTTAATTGAAAGTCGTCCAGCTAGACGACCTAATTTAAGGTCGTCCCCGGACGACTTTAAATTAAGTCTTCTGTCAGGATGACTTTATATTATGTCGTCTGGTAAAAGTTAAACGATGAAGTTTTATTTTTCAATTACAAAACTAACCTAAGACGACTTACACGTAAGTCGTCTAGTTTAATAAAATATTGAAATTTTAACTTTCGAGAGGCGGTGAATTATAAGCCGTCGAGAAATAGTCAAAGATCGACACGATTCGGTCAAATGCAAAACTAGCCGTTTCGTGAAGCGACTTATATATAAGTCGTCTGAAGTTTTTTAACAAACAAAGCCGGACGACTTAGTTTAAGTCGTCCGTTTGACCAGAAGACTTATCAGTAAGTCTTCTACATACAGATGACTTACTAGTAAGTCTTCTACGTGAACAGATCTTGAAAAAAATTCAAATTCGTACCTTAAACTAGGTGAGATGACTTCGTTTGCACACAGGGTCTTCTCCAACCACCCAGAACCTCAAACGAAAGCAACCGTAAGTCAAAACGAAAGAAATATGGCTCATCGACCATAAAATATTTTGAATCAAAAGCTTGAGTTTTTTGGATGAATATGGAGAGAAAGTGAAAGAAATGTTGTTTTTAGTTCATAACAATTGAAACAGAGAGAGTGTAAAGAGATTTACGTGCATTAAAGGGCATTAAAAGCTCCAAACAGTTAGTACAAGGTTGTTGAACTATTCATGGTAGTGGCACTGTTGTAAATAATTGAAGAAGATGAGGTTGAGACAGTAAAGAAGCCATTTTCGAAAAAAAAAAGTTAATGGCATTTTCGTAGATAAAATGCAGGTGTGGGGTGAAAATCTCAAAAAAAAATGAGTCAAAATAAAAGGTTAGTTTTCTGTTTGACTCCAAGTTTTGAGTTACTTTTGCAAAAAGCCCAAAATAATAATGTATTTAAACATGGCAAAAAAAAAATCAAAAACTGTAATAGAACAAAATAGGTCAAAGTTACGACCATTGCAATTATTGCTCTTTGGGTGAACTACTTCAAAGTTCAAACCAATTCGCACAACACAATTACTTCTCATGGACTGGGATAACGTATTTAAATTGATATCAAATCGTGCATGGCGACGTGAATTAATTACTCCAGGTACACGACAAATTCTGAAGAGAAAAATGAGTTAAATAAATTTCCAGACTAATGGCAATAAGAAAAATGAAAATTAGATTGATATTTGCTTTTACAAATAAACTTAGAAGTAGAAGTTTAATGAATCCAGTTAATTATCAGAATATATCGGATTTTTTTGGTATTCTAACAGGTGTGACTTGTGAAGCTGTGATTATTGACTTTGAGTTACCCCGAGTTCAAAAGTAGTCTTGGGTCTAAACAAAATCAACTCGTTAGACTTTATTCAAGGAGAAGTTGAATACTTAGACCATCTCCAATTATACACAAATTCTATAATTCACTATAAAATAGAGTAACTCTATTATAGAGTTAGATTTGCTCTAATGGTTCACTCTATAACAGAGTGAAATATAGAATAATGTTGCTTGTGAAAAAAAAAGAGTAATGTTATTTTTTTACTCTATATTTGGAGTTAAAAAACAACATTACTCTATATTCCACTCTATTATAAAGCAACTCTATTGTAGAGTGAATCATTGGAGCAAATCCAACTCTATAATAGAGTTGCTATATTTTAGAGTAAATTATAGAGTAATTTTTTGTGTACCATTGGAGATGCTCTTATAGAATACAATTTACAAAAAAAAAAAGTTGAAGACTTATGAATTTAATTTTTTTTTGAAGTAAAGTAAAACACCATCTAATCATGCTCTGAACTATGTTTAGATTGGTTTTGTTCAGATTTTGAGTTATACCTCGATAAAGATTAAATTAAGCTAAACAAAATTACATGTTGTTGTCCAAAAATAGTGAAGATATATATTCTGTATCGGTTCGTGAAGTACTACAGGAGGTACTACGTGCGTGTGTCATGAAGATGGGTTTTGGTGGAGTTCGTGTTTTCTGATGTCCGTGGGCTTGTTAAGCTTGGAGAAGGGGTAATATATTTATTGGATATTTACATTAAAGATAAATGATATTACTTGAAGAGGAAAAGACAAAAAAGTTATTCCTTGAGAGAAAAAGGAAAGTTGCTTAAGTTTCTTTTGGAAGAACTTGGGGAGCAAGTTCTGGTTATCTATACAAGGAGGACGTGCCTCCATGGAGAAAGGTGTCTCTGCTAAAAAGAAGAAAAGTCGATATATCGTTTTGTGTTGCTTGTGTGATCAAGCCTTTTGTGTCACTGCTCAGCGTTAGTTGCTGACGTAGTTGTTGATGTACTTCCAAAGTGTTGGAAGATTGAAGCCTAGACTCAGGGGGATTTTAGCTCGGGGTTGGGTTGATCCTGATAAACAAAAGTCCAGATTCTTGGGTGAGTTTTAGCTTGGGATTGGGGTAATCCTAAATGATTCTTGTAATAGAAAAGATTGGTGTATGACTTTCTTGTTCTAGTGAATTCGAAAAGAAAAACTTGTGTCTTTTACTTTCTGCCTTTTATTTCTCTGCTCTCACTGCACTAACAATTGGTATCAGAGCGGGTCACCTAAGTTACTGATGAGATCTAGAGGGGTGAGGACAGAAACTGGTTCAGGAAGAAGGACATAGTTTTTTGATGGAGGCGTATCAAGAGGGAACTTTTATGACAAGACCACCACGTCTTGATTCATCCAATTATGGATATTAGAAGGTGCGTATGCAAGCCTTTATCAGTGGTCTTGATGAGGATTATTGGAGTTCTATTGAAGCTGGTTGGAGTCCTCCGGTGATGCTTGATGATGAGAAGGTTGAAGTTCTTAAACCAAGAGATAAGTGGACTGCTGCAGAGAAGAAGGCTTCAAGTTGCAACTCTAAGGCTAAGACTGCGATTTACAATGCTATTGATGCAAACAACTTCAAGTTGATTTCTCAATGTGCTTCAGCTCAGAAGGCATGGAAGACATTGGAGAATATGTTTGAAGGTACTACAAGTGTCAAGCGTACCAAGCTGGATATGTTAGCATCAAGATTTGAGAATCTGAGGATGGGTGAAGAGGAAACCGTGGCTCAGTTCAGTGCTAAGCTGTGTGACATTTCCAATGAATGCTTTGCGCTTGGAAAGCAATATAAGGACAAGAAGCTTGTGATGAAGCTGAAGATATCATTGCCATCAAAGTTTGAGTCAAAGATCTCTGCTGTAGAAGAAGCTCATAATCTGGATGAGATAGCTTTTGATGAGTTTGTTGGGATTCTTCAAGCTTTTATGCTGAGTAAATCATATGGAGCAAAGGAGAGGAAGAAAGAAGATCCACATGGAATTGCTTACTAGAGTTCATCTTCTGAAGATCCTATGACAATGCTGTCAAGAAACTTTGCTAACTATCTGAAGCAAAGAGAAGAGAAGATAAAGAATGGAATAAAAAGTGATCCATGCAGATCATCATCAAATGTACGATGCTATGAATGCAACGGATTTGGCCATGTTCGCAAGGAATGTGCGAATTTATTGAAGCTAAAGAAGAAGGATGACGTTAAGGATGAATTTGATACTGATTCAGATGATGATGAGGAGTTGAAGAACATGGTGGCATTCACAACTTTGGATTCTGGATTTAAGACAAAATCTACGGCGGGATCCGCATCAGCGTCTGTGTCAGGGTCTTCATGTGGAGGTGATGATGATGCTGAAAGTGATGATGATGATGGAATCTTTGATCTTGCTGGGGATTATGAAAAGCTGTATGAGAATTGGTTCAAGCAGGTTGAGACGAATTCCGAGTTGACTAAGGAGAAGGTCAAGCTAGAAGCTAAAGTTGCTGAAGCACTTAAGTATGCCTCAGAGAAAGAAGAAGAAGCACGACAGACTGTTGCTCAACTTACAGAGACTCAGAAGGGTTTGAGGATGCTGAATGGTGAGACGAAGCAGATAGATCATCTTCTCAGTATTAGAAAAAGTGATCGATGTGGCCTTGGATATCAAGGAGAATGTTCTACAGCTGAAGGTGTTTTTATATCAGCATAAAAAACTAGGGTTTTAGCTACGTCTGCTACAAAGCCAGAAGTTAAGGTGTTTGCTGGGAATGCAATAAATGGAAAGACTATAGTGAAGACTGCAAATGATGTGAAGAACGCGACTGCTATGCGTACTGCTACGGCAACTGCTACGATGACTGCTCCAGAGACAGTTTCCGGATTGAAGACTTCACCTCAGCGAAAGTTTCGGCCTGTTTGTCATCATTGTGGTGTTTTTGGACACATTAGGCCAAGGTGTTTCAAGTTGTTGAGGGAGAAGAATCAGATGGTGCAAGCTTATGGTATGAGGTGTCATGGTCCTATATGTTATTCTTGTAGAGTTCAAGGGCATGTTCGACGTGACTATGTGGCGCCGCTTACGAATGGGTGAACGGTCGATCTAAGAATTTAGGGTTCTTCGAGACCTGTTCTTGGATCGATTAAGGGTTTATTTCGATAGCTCCTTAAGATCAACTTCTTGTTAGATGAATTGAATCGAATCGAACAAGGGATAAAAGCAAAGCTCTTCTTTATTAAAAATAGTCTAATGGCTTCTTAAATAGAAAACTTAAACAAAACCCTAACTTAATGAATAAGCTAAACCGACATAAATTAGTAAAGTCCAAAAGAAAGCCCATGACTACGTTTTCTTAGTTAACGTGTAGCTGAAGTAAGATGCGCTGCATCACTGTGTCAGGCCTGTACAAGGAGCTAATCATGGAGGATTTGGGCTCAGGAATATGTGGTCTAGGAGATTTGATCACTATGGAGATGGTGGAATGGGATTTCCTCCTTACTTTGGAGGATATGGATCTTCATATTCGTTTTTGACAATGATGTGACTCATATGGGGAGATTGAAGATGCGATCTTCTATCTAGAGGTGATGAGTTCACATGCATAGTCAAAAATGGGAAGATTGAAGATGTATATTCTGTATCGGTTCGTGAAGTACTACAGGAGGTAGTACGTGCGTGTGCCATGAAGATGGGCTTTGGTGGAGTTCGTGTTTTCTGGTGTCCGTGGGCTTGTTAAGCTTGGAGAAGGGGTAATATATTTATTGGATATTTACAATAAAAAAAAATGATATTACTTGAATAGGAAAAGACAAAAAAGTTATTCTTTGAGAGAAAAAGGAAAGTTGCTTTAGTTGCTTTTGGAAGAACTTGGAGAGCAAGTTCTGGTTATCTATACAAGGAGGACGTGCCTCAATGGAGAAAGGTGTCTCTGCTAAAAAGAAGAAAAGTCGAGAGATCCTTTTGTGTTGCTTGTGTGATCAAGCTTTTGGTGTCACTGCTCTGTGTTAGTTGCTGGCGTAGTTGTTGACGTACTTCCAAAATGTTGGAAGATTGAAGCTTAGACTCAGGGGGAGTTTAGCTCGGTGTTGGGTTGATCCTGATAAACAAAAGTCTAGACTCTAGGGTGAGTTTAACTTGGGATTGGGACAATCCTAAAGGATTCTTGTAATAGAAAAGATTGATGTAAGACTTTTTTGTTCTAGTGAATTCGAAAAGAAAAACTTGTATCTTTTACTTTCTACATTTTATTTCTCTGCTCTCACTGCACTAACAAACAGTGTTTCAATTGCCATCTTATGTAAACTATGTAAATGAAAAGGAAAAAAAAACAAAAAAGTTGGAAAATTAATATCATAGGAGCAAAGGATTACATGTCTCAATTCGTCTTTGAAATCCATAAACATGCACAACCAAGCAAATAGAAAAGTTGACATTATATGAGAATCAATCACAGTGATCTTGAAACATGCATGTACAAAGTCTATAACTAACTGTTTACACGTTTTAAACTAATTGCTTTGTTGAGTTACTAAACTCAACACCATCGACAATCTTCTGATGACACTAGTTTAAATCTACGCCTATGTTTTGTTATATAAAAAAAAAATCTGTGTCTGTGTCTCATTTGCATGATAACCTTTCATGTGGGTTTGACTCTAAATTATCACTTGCAGAAAAAGAACCACCTCGTCAGTCCCATTAACAAACTTGAAATCAAATTGAAGTCTTGATTTCATTTTACCCGATTCATGAATTCAGTTCACTTGAGTTTAGTGAAAATGTAATTAGTAAGGTTGATTTAAAAAGACCTAAATTCCAAAAGCCATAGAGTTCCTTTTTTTTCTTTAAAAGGTGGTCTCAACAGTTAAAGTAGAGAATGGCGAACAACAGCTGAATTATATCACCAACATCTTTCGCAAGCTAATGTGTATTCTTTCTAAGACTTTTGAAGACAAACCATATGGAATAGCTTGTAACAATATTAACAGATGTTGTCAAGCGTACTAAAGATTAGACATTGTATTTACTAAAGAACTATGTATACCAATTACGAGGGTTAGTGAGTTTATGAAATGACGAGAGCTTCGTTTTTGACTAGTAAATTCATTACAAGAGAACAGGGAAATTCTGAAGACCATAATCCTCGGGATTTCGTTGGAATACGCATATTCCGACGGACTTCCGAAAAAAAATTTTCTCGGAAATTTCTCGTTGGAAAAATAAAATTCTTCGGAATTTCGTCAGAGACTCCGAAAAAATACTGAGGGACAGATATTCCGACCAACGCTCTTCATCGGAAAATCGGAAATTCCTGAGGGAGAGTTTCGTCGGCATATTCCAAGGAAACGTGTCCGTCGGAATATTCCGACGGCATCCTTTCCTCGGAATATTCCGACGGAGAAATTCTCTAGAAAATTTTCCACGGCGTCGTTTCCTCGCAATATTCTGAGGGAAACATTCCCTCGGAAAATTCCGACGGCATAAGTTCCTCGGAAAATTTCGACGGTATAAGTTCCTCGGAATATTCCGACGGACGCGTTTCCTCGGAATTTTCTAATTTTCTATTTTTTTTTAAAAAATATATAATTAATTTTATTTTATTTTTTATTTAAATATAATAATTATTTTAAATTATAAGATTAAATATGAAATAGAAAACATATTATAATATTTAAAGTCTTATAAATAAAACATTCAGAGTTTTAAAATGGAAAAAAAAAAATACAAACTAGAATTCGTTCGGAAACATCCGTCGCATCATGTCCAGCAACTCCTGGTTCTTCTTCTTCGTTTCCTCCACTTCAGCAAGAAAGGTGGCGTTCTGGGTAAGAATGGTGGCGTTCTGGGTCTCCAAAGCTACTATGCGGTCATCCTTGTTCTGTAGCTCCTCCATAAGTGCCGGATCGACAAAATTCGGTTCTGAAGTAGAAGGAATTGACTTAGCGCGACGAGCCAACCCGAACATGCGGCCTTTCTTCCTTGGAACAGCCTGAAAAAAATTAGAAAAAAGACTGATGAAATGAAAAAATAGTAAAAATGAAATTCTAAATTAAAATGAAGATCTTACCGACTCAACGAGTTTGTTGATTCGAGTTCGAGGCAGGTTGGTGGAAGCCGCAGTAGTGCCGTCCTCGTCAGACTGAAGCTGAGATAAGCGCTGGATCTCTTCATCCCTCTGGGTTTCGACCAAGTCGACCACCTCCTTCACAACGGCATCCGAAATCTCTCCGGTCTTCTTGTTGGTATACGCCTCCTTCATTAGCACGAGTTCATCAACCGGCTCACCATCGTTTTGTTCCGCCTGAAAAAATAATATTTATTAGTAAAAAGAATTAAAAATTGAAATAAATACGCCGAAATAAATAAATAAGCAAAAAAAAAAATAACTTACTAGTCGATCCCCCAGAGTTGGCATACTACAAGCACCCAAGTTGTGCTTGAAGACGCCTTTCCCGCCACGTTCACTCTTGCGGTTGGTGGAATTGGTGCCCGAGATGTCTTGCGTCTCCACTTTCTCCCAATGGTCTTGCAACTCGAGCCACACCGTATTGTTAATCGACTTCGGTTTCTTTCCCTTGAGCCACTTTTGCTTCCACTCATAGATCTGCTTCCCATAATTGTCCATGACTTTATGGGTGAACTCATACGGATAAAGTTCGTTTGGAGGTGATTCAGTTGAATTTTGCTGAAAAAACACAATTAGTAAAATTTAAGTCAAAGAACAAAAATAAGATAAAGCAAAATAAAAAGAAATACCGCAAACTGACGGAACCACATCTCCTGATCCTTGGGAGGAAAGCTGGTGTAGGTAGGATAACCCTTTTTGAGGGTCGAGTACATCATTCGGTTGATGAAGGAGTTTATCCCGTTCCCCGACCGGTTGAACCTAATTTAAAAAAAAATTCATAATCAAGCAAAATAAAATGAAAGAAAAAAATACAATAAAGAAAAATCTAACCATGTTTGGTGTCGTCCCTTTGGAAGTTGAGTGAGAAAGGGAAGATGGTCTCGACCAGGCTGTTGAACAAATTGTTCAAAGCTCATGATACCCGGAACGATTGGAGGAGCTGGAGGGGGACCAATACCATCGAGATTTTGGTTTTGGGAAGATGCAGAACCACGAGAGGTACCGGTCGAACCAGTCCGACCTCGTGGTGTGTAACGGCGGGACCTGGCCTGGTTATCGCTACCAGACCTGGAAAAAAAATTAAAATAAAGATAAAAATACTTTAATAAATATAAAAATACTTTATTAATATAAAAATTAGTTTACTATTTCCAAAATAGTAAAAATAAATATAAAAATAGTTTCATATTTCCAAAATAGTTTTAATAAATATAAAAATCTTGTTATAGTTACAAATTAGTTTTATATTTCCAAAATAGTAAAAATAAATATAAAAATAGTTTCATATTTCCAAAATATTTTTAATAAATATAAAAATAGTTTCATATTTCCAAAATAGTTTTAATAAATATCAAAATAGTTTCATATTTCCAAAATAGTTTTATAAATATAAAATCATCTTTTATAAAATCCAAAAACGAAATTTATATACAAAAAAACGTTTTGATAAATATTAAATCGTTTTTATAATTATAAAAAAAATTAGAAACTTTATAAAAATTTCTAAATCTCATCAATACAACTAATTACCCATCAAAATCAAAATCCTAACAATTCAATACAGCTAATTATCAATCAGCCTAACAAAATTCTATCAAAACACTTTCAAAATCATCAAATCTATTCCAAAACCTAATCAAAAGAACCTAAGAGAAGGGGATAGGGTTCTTACATGGTATATGAACGGATTTGAGGAGGAAATGTGAGGTTTCGTCGGAGAAAATCGAGAGAGAGGAGAGAGAGCCGCCAGAGATTTTTTAGAGAGAGATAGGAGAAATGGGGAAGAAGAGACCTTCGGGTGAATATATCCGACAATTCCGACGGACAGGGTTCCTCGGGATTCCGTCGGAATTCACTTAATTCGATTTTCACGAAAATTTAGGCAGTTCACTTTCCCGGTTAATGAAAATATTCCGAGGAAATACCGACGGCCACTATGGGAATTTCTTCGGAATTTATATTAATTGGTCAAAAACCAATTTTCCAGGAAAGAATATGCTCTGCATGTTTTTCTATTGGACAGAAATATTCCTCAGAATTTCATCAGAATTTTCCGAGGAAATACTGAGGAAAGGTAGTTTGTGGGTTCAAAACCTCAATTTTTTAGACCCTAGATACTTTCTTACACAATTTTAATATTGTCAAATACATAGCATTCCTGCTTCTTTCTATAGATGTACTTAAATATTAAAATTACAAAATTTCAAATTCGATTACAAGTATTGTCGTTCTCATTTGTTAAAATGTATAAGTGTTTCTCTTATGTTGTACGAAGTTCATTCATACAATCGGAAAAAGTTCATTAGTTGGAGACAAACAAATATTTGGACTCATAATCTATTTAAGACAGTTTAAAATGTTTATTTAGGTCTTATTATTATATTTTCTAACCGCAACATGGAGTTTTCGGTTACAAAAATGCATTCCCTCGGAATTTCCTCATAATATACCGAGGGAATACCGATGAAATGTAAACATTTCCTCGGTATTCCCTCGGTATATTATGAGGAAATTCCGAGGGAATGTATACCCTAAATACTAAACCCCGAATTTAGGGAATTCCGAGGGAATACCGAGGAAATATAAGCATTTCCTCGGTATATTATGAGGAAATTCCGAGGGGATGTATACCCTAAATGCTAAACCCGAAATGCTAACAATTCAATACAACTAATTATCAATCACCCTAACAAAATTCTATCAAAACACTTTCAAAATCATCAAATCTATTCCAAAACCTAATCAAAAGAACCTAAGAGAAGGGGATAGGGTTCTTACATGGTATATGAACGGATTTGAGAGCAAATGTGAGGTTTCGTCGGAGAAAATCGAGAGAGAGGAGAGAGAGCCGCCGGAGATTTTTTAGAGAGAGATAGGAGAAATGGGGAAGAAGAGACCTTCAGGTGAATATATCCGATAATTCCGACGGACAGGGTTCCTCGGGTTTCCGTCGGAATTCACTTAATTTGATTTTCGCGAAAATTTAGGCGGTTCACTTTCCCGGTTAATGAAAACATTCCGAGGAAATACCGACGGCCACTATGATATCCCTCGGAATTTCTTCGGAATTTATATTAATTGGTCAAAAACCGATTTTCGAGGAAAGAATATGCTCTGCATGTCTTTCTATTGGACAGAAATATTCCTCAGAATTTCATCGGAATTTTCTGAGGAAATACTGAGGAAAGGTAGTTTGTGGGTTCAAAACCTCAATTTTTTAGACCCTAGATACTTTCTTACACAATTTTAATATTGTCAAATACATAGCATTCCTGCTTCTTTCTATAGATGTACTTAAATATTAAAATTACAAAATTTCAAATTCGATTACAAGTATTGTCGTTCTCGTTTGTTAAAGTGTATAAGTGTTTCTCTTATGTTGTACGAAGTTCATTCATACAATCGGAAAAAGTTCATTAGTTGGAGACAAACAAATATTTGGACTCATAATCTATTTAAGACAGGTAAAAATGTTTAGTTAGGTCTTATTATTATATTTTCTAACCGCGACATGGAGTTTTCAGTTACAAAAATGCATTCCCTCGAAATTTCCTCATAATATACCGAGGGAATACCAAGGGGATGTATACCCTAAATGCTAAACCCGAAATAAGGGAATTCCGAGGGAATACCGAGGAAAAGCTTACACTCCCTCGGTATTCCCTCGGGATTACTAAATAGGAAAAAAATCAGCAATCGCATCCACACATTCTTCAGCCAAATTATAATCTGTTTTAATGCCCATCAGTCTTGTTGCAGATGATAAAGGTGAATAACCATCTCTGCAAACTTGGTACAAAGGTTGTTTTCCTGCATCCAACATATCAAAAAATCTCCTGGCTTCTGCATTGGGTAATTCTTCCCCTCTAAAATGATCATTTACCAACTGCTCAGTACCTACACCATAATCTACATCCGTTCTAATTGGTTCTTCTAACCTAACCGCTGTCTGAGATTCGCTAGTACTACCATATTCATAATCAGTTTTCCCATGATGATACCAAATTTTGTAACTTCGTGTAAACCCGTTCAAATATAGATGATTCCAAACATCCCAATCTTTTATAACTTTTTTATTTTTACAAGTAGAGTAAGGACATCTTAACATACCTGTTTTTGCTTCCGGTTATCGCTGAACTAACCCCATGAATTCGGTTATACCTTTTTGATATTCTTCCGTAAGCAATCTCGTGTCAGGATCCAAATGAGGACGATCAATCCATGAACGATAATAATTTGAAGAAGACATGTTTTTTTGAACCAGATTCGTGTGTAAATAGTAAGTGAGAGGATGAGAATATGGAGTGAATGAAAAGGATGAGGGGTGGTGGCTTTTATAGGGAAAATGTTGCCGACAATTCCGAGAAAATTCCGACGGAAATTTTATAATTCCTCGGAATTTCCTCGGAATTTTACTGATTTCTCAACGGCTCTATAACGGTTATAATTTTCCCTCGGAAGATCCTCGGAATTTCTTCGAAAATTTTACAGATTTCTCAACGGCTCTATAACGGTTATAATTTGCCCTCGGAATTTCCTCGGAAACATAATAGTCCTCGGTATTTCCTCGGAACTTAGATAATTTTCCAACGGCTCTATAACGGTTATAATTTTTCCTCTGTTTGTCGTCGGTATTTTCCGAGGAAATTGGTTTCCTCGTAATTCTATCGAAAATTTTCGAGGAAATTCCGAGGAAACCTAAAAATTGTCTTTCCTCGAAATAACATCAGTATATTCCGAGAAATTTTCTTTCCGTCGGAATATACGCTGTTTTTTTGTAGTGATTATTCGTACTAACGTCGCAATTGTGTAAGTAATCCAACACCTTTTGTGTGAGTTGTAATTAGACAAGAAATATAAAATAATGAAAGAGGGTTAATGTAAAAATGAAGAAAGATGAATTGATAGAAAACACTAGAAGAATAAAGATGTAACGTTGCTTTCTGCAATTTGAGTGTAATATTTTAGTGGCAATATGGATATAAAATATTATAATAGAAATTTTGATAAGAAAATATATTTAGAAATTCACAAAAAAAAGAATTGTATGTTGCATCCTTGTCTTCCAAAAAGTACCCTCCCACTTTCCTTCAACATTAACCAACAAATGGACGTGTAATACCCGAAAAGGGGGAAATGATAAAAAGGACTAATAATATCTAAATGTTGCTAAATTGTAGTATTGATTACTGGCTTCTAGTGGTCACACAAAATTTTAGAACCATATCCGTAGTCTATAAGTCATTTTCTCTACTTTTTTGTGATCTCAGTTTGAGATGGTTCATGGTTACCATCAAATCAAATATAAACACAAATAATAATATTTTGCATAGGCTATTCTGAAGATTGTTATTTCATCCGTTTAATTGTAATAGTTAAGTTAAAAATATATATTATTATCATATTTATTTTAATATGTTTGGGAATTTTGTTTTGTTTAGTTAGCAAAAAACTGAAATCATAAAGATGAAAATAAAATATTACTTAAAAGATCTATTTAAAACATACAACTAACCAAAAAGTAATGGCCAAATGGTAATGCAAGAGACTATTTTTGTATTTCAGATGGAGAAATTATGGACTTTTTGTAACAAATTTTGCATGGTTTATTAAATCATGTTCTCTTTTTTGTCAGAAAAAAAACAATATATGATTTACAACAAAAAGTAAATTGTAAACCAATATTTATTTGATAAATATCTTGAAATATCATAAATTTGCTACCACTTTTCAAAAATACATAACATTTGGGTTTAGGGTTAAATGATTATTGTTTAGGGATTAGTATTTAAAGGGTGGAGTTGGGTTTATAAAATTTTCTAAATTATTATATTTATAAATAATTTAATAGGATTAGTTTAGTCTTTTAATCACAATTTATGGTATTTATAAAAAATATTAATATTTTAAAGATAGATTTAAAAAGTTAGTTTCGTGGTAAAATTAGAATTTTCCCCATTTATTTTAAACTTGGAGAATAGTACATCCTAGTTCTGTTTCATAATAAATGATGTTTAACATTTACATTTTTGTTCCATACAAATAAGTACTGTATTTACAATATAAATTTCTGAGGAGTTTAAAATTGTAATCTTATTGTTTAACATACTATTGTATAAGGAACTAAAATATGACTCCATATGTTTCAGTTTAATTATCGTTAATAAAAATTTTGTTCAAAATAAATGTCGTTTTATAATTTCAATGCAAAATTAATTAACAATATTCTCTGGTTATTTTTTTCTGTTGGTTAAAATATGACTAGGTATATATGTAATGAAGTTTTTATATTGGAAATATACAAAATTAAATATATAATTTTTAATTTGTGTGCGTAACAATTAAAATAAAATAGACGGAGTATATTTTTAAGGGTAATAGTAGAAATTATTTTAATATATGAAAAAAACAGGGAACGACATTCAGGGGAAATTTCAATTATACCACTTTGGTGATATCACATTTAATTTTTACCACCATAATTAAACGTGAATGCATTAAACATTATTCTTAAGTCATACCAATTTATTAGATATTTAAAGTACAATAAAATCTCTATAAATTAATAATGTTGGGATTTTGAAATTTTATTAATTTATAGAGATATTAATTTACAAAAGTTTCCTTATTTAGATTTTTTATTTTAAGATATATTTATTCTAATATAATAAAAATATTTGATTTTAGTATACATACATTAATTGTTATTATGAAATTTGATATTTATATTAACGGTATTATATTATTTGGTGTATTTAATATATATTGCATAGAACTTAAATGTGGTTTTAGATATAACATTACTAAATCTCATCAAAAATATATTAAGTGTTAAGAAAATATAAGATAATTTAATTGAGAATAGAAAACAAACAATATAATAATATGTTCTTACTTATATAAAATATGTATACATATAAATTATTAATTTATTATTTTAATGGGACCATATATTTACATAGGATTTTTTTAAAAATTATTATCTTGTTATTTTATCGATTTGTATCAAATTTTGAACCGGCCCAAGTTGGGACCGATAAAATTTATTAATTATAGAGAGTATTAATTTATAGAGTATTAATTTATAGAGGTTCTAGTGTATTTGTTTTCCGGTGCTCAAATAAAAGCTAAATAAGTAATGAATTAGGATCCGTGATGAAACAAAACACGAATTTATCTAACAAAACAAAGAAGTTCACAGGCTTCATAGTGTTCAACTATATTTGGCAATGCTAATGACTTGTCAAATTGAATACGTCCCCGGAATTCTAAAGTCTCATTAATCCTTATATAATAGACTCAAAAGAAGTTTGTTAAACACAACGAAACTTTAAAAATAGAATTTGCAGCTTGAACGGAATAACTTTGTGTAGTTTGTTTGTACTTATATAGGTTTAACTAGGTGGTTATCCCGTGCTCATGCACGGGTATAAATATTTATAAAATAAATATATATTATAATAATTGATTGCAATTTATTTTTAATTTTTAAATAATTTATAGTTTTATGCATAATTTATATTAATAATTTATATTACTTTAATTAGACATATAATTTTAGATATGTTATATCTAGTCGGTTTTGTTGTTTTTACAATCGGTTTAGTTATCATTTGGATATATTAGGTTGCATCTATTTCTGTGAATTCAATTATAAAATCTTTATTTAAAATATATTAAAATTTTGATTAATTTTCTTATTTGCATTAAGTTGGTTTTTGTCTTAGATATGTAAAAATATTTTAGGAAGATTATTTATATCTTAAGATATATTGTGCTTAGAAGAAATAAAAAAAATAAACTAAAGTGTTTGGTTCAAAATTACGTAAATTAATATAACAATAATATTCTGCAATCTCATACATATATATAAATTTTACAAAAGAACTAAATTAAAACAGTTGCTTAATATTTTATTTTCATTTGTTAAGGTGTTGAGTCATCTTTTAATTTATATTTATAAAATAAATTATTATTATTATTATTATAAAATTATATTTTCTTATTATAGTTAAATCTATGATTTTAGATATAAACTGGATTAGTCGAGTCACTCATGTTGTGAGTATCTTAAGTTACATATATTATTTCAAATTCAAACCGAGGTATAATTATTTTTATTATAATTAAGTCAAGTAAAATTAATTTTATTTATCGTTTAAATGTGCATGTATTTTCATAATATATATATAAAATTAAATGTTGAGAAAAAAATGAAATTAGAAAATAAAACGATGATCTATAGAAATTTACATAATAAGTAATTGATACGTTTTTGGAAGCTCATGAACACATATCAATATTTACAATAACTAAAATATTTTATAAATTATAAATGATTTTATGCCTTTTGGTTATGGTTATATCAAGTTCCACAAACATAAAAACATAAAAACATAAAATTTAAAAGCAAATATAATATTAGAAAACATATAATTTTAATAATGCAAAATATAATATATCTACCTCATTAAAGTGTATAGTGTGATTTTAAAATATTTTTTTATTTGATCAAAAGATGTTTCTTATTAAAATTTATTTTTTCGTTTTTAATATCTCTTAAAAATAAACAATAAAAATTGTGATTGTATTTGAGAAATCTTATTATATAAGTAAAAAAAATTTATAGATATATTTTGCTGTAATTAAAAGATATTTTGGTCAAATAAATCTAAGAAAATACAAATAACATTTCAATAATACTAATTATAAAATATTTTAGTCAATAAAACATATATCAGTTTATGTTACATAATTATTTTATGTTATTATCAAAAAAATAGATAAATATATTAAAAATATTTCTGTTACTGTGAAAATATATATTTTTGTACTTTTAAAATAATGTTTTAAAATAAATAATATTTTTTTTTCTAATATCAAGATTATCTGTGAAAATATAAATATAAAGAAAGTATATTAGTATATCTTATGTTATTTAAAAATATTTTAAAATAGAATATTACTATTTTGTGAAATTTCCTTTTTAATGAAATCATATTATTTATACATATATTTTCGTTTTTAAATTCGTTATAAACTTTATAATATTTCCTTTTTATTATATATGTTATTTTAAAAATATTAAAAAGTAATTTAAATAAAAAATCAATAATAGTGTTTAAATATAACATTTAGTTCATTAAGGGTATTATCGTAATCAACCACTGCGAGTGTTAACGTGAGTGTGACACGTAGGAAACTGACTTCTCAAATAATATTATAGAGATTATTGGAAGTATGTACTTATGGAAAGAAATACCTTGGATCTTCAGGTTCCACCTTATTATTCTAATTAATATGTAGTGTTGACAAATTAAATATGTATATGTGTTTGAATTTTTTTTTAATATGCATACAATTATATTTTCTTTATATAATCATCTATATGTTAGGTTGAGCACCTCTAGTTGTAATTGTGGACCGAAATCTATCTTAAATTTATGATGAACCTGATCGATTTGGACTTAAAATTTTTATCTCCTTTTTTATACCTATAAAAATCGTAATGTGGTCATCATATGAATTTTTATTACAAAAACATGTTCTACAACTTTTTCATACTTTACTTTAATATCACTGAGAACCATTTTAATGGTTTTAGAACCAGAAGCTTACTATTATTTCCAAAATAAAATTACCTTTACCTTAATATTCCACATAGTTTTGAAGGGTTTCAAGTGGACGACCAAATTGATACAACCGATTTTCTTGCTTTAAATTGTTAGCTGAATATATATATATATAATTAAATAAAAATCTATATGAATGTGAATATATTAAATAAATAAAAATCTCTATATATATATATATTATTTTAATGTGAATATATTAAATAAAAATCTATATTAATACAATTTTATGATCATTTGTATCTTGTTATAACAAAACAAGTTAAGCCATTGATCACAAAAATTTCAAAGTGGGATTTTAAATTTTTTAATAATTTATAATCTTTTTAAAAATTTCAAAATATAACATAAAAATTAAACAAAAAGAGCTAAGATACAAAAATTGTTATCAAATATTTATTATTCATAATCATTAATTTTCATATATACGTTAATCATATTAGGTAATTCCGTAGCTTTTATTTAAGAAAAATGCAAGAATTTTCTTTTGTACACTATTTATAAATTTGATAGTTAGTTTAATAAAAAATATAATATAAATTAAGATTAACCAACCTATTTTTCTGAGAATTCTGAATTTCATTTTCATGGTGACATGTGGCTACAAAAAAATGTTGTAATGTTTCTCAATTAATATATAATGGATGTTAAACCATTGATCATTAATTTTTAACATAATAATTTTAAGAGTTTTAGTAATTTATTGTCATTTTTTAAAATTCAAAATATAAAATATTCGAAAAAACCAAATTTTAGTTTTATAACTAATTTTATTGTTTAATTTATTTGAATAATATAAAATTTTTAAAAAAATGATGGATGAGATATAGATTGTTATCAAATATTTGTTATTAGAATCATTAATTGTCATTTATATATTAGTCATATTTGGTAATTCTGTACCTTTTATTTAAGGAAGGAAAATAAAATAGTAATTGTACACTTTAATTAATTTTATGATTAGATTAATGAAAACTTTAATATATACTTAACTGGACCAACATATTTTCTAGGGATGGGCAAAAAACCAAAACCGAACCGAACCGACCCAAACCAAACCGTTTTCTTTACATAACCCAATTGGTTCATGTTTTACTCAACCCGAATGGTTTGGTTTGGTTTGGGTTTAAACCAAACCAAACCGAACCAAACCAAAAATCTAAAATATTTTATCTATAAATATATGTATATATATATATATAAATATATTAACATATTGTAAATTTTAGTTAAGGTTTCGTTTTCCATTTTTTTAAACTTCTATATATTTTTAAAAAAATCTTGGTATGATTCAAATAATACTATTATATACGTTCTCTAATCCTAATACCTAAAGATTGTACTAAAAATAAACCTAAAAACTATAACATCTAAATCGTAGCCGTCTCGTCTCATTCATCTTCTCCAATTTCCGTTGTCTAAAGGTAAAATTATGTAACAAAGTTATTATAGGATCAATAAAAACAAAAAGGTAGATTGGGTTTTTGATTTTTGTTTGGTTTTTAGTGAAGATTTGTTTTCAGTTGGACTATATTTAGGATTTTTAGTTTTTGGATACATTGTTTTTGACTTTTAGTAATGGATTTTTTAGCTATCAAAGTTTATAACTTCATATTCCCACTCTATCTTTTATAAGTTGATTATTTTTTAATAAAATTGATGCTATCATATTTTATAACCAACCCGAATTACACCGCACCCAACTAAACCATAATAAAGTAAACCAAACTAAATCAAAATCAAACCAAACTAAATCAAAACCAAACCGAACTAAACCAAATCAAACCAAACCCAAACCAAAGTTACTTTGGTTTTAATTGGGTTGAGTTTCATAAAACCCAAATTAACCAAACCAAACCGAATCCGAAACTAAACCGATATGTCCATCCCTAATATTTTATAAGGATTCTGAATTTCATTCTGGTAATGATACGTGACTATACTTAAAGGTTGTAATGTTTTTCAATTAATATATACGTGGCTATAAGAGCTCAACTATTAATTGGTTAAATAAAATCCGCAGAGAAACTTCTATTGAGTAGGCAACTTGAATTAATGGTGTACGCACCACCTTAACATAGTGGTATACGTTGCTTGTAATTGAAGAGATTATGTTTATTTAATTTATAGTAAAAGAAATAGCTCGACATAGTGATAAGCACATCACCAATCCCAAAGTGAATAAGATTAGTTTTGTGTAAAGAATTGTTTGGTTTTTGGTAAACACATTGAGAGTGAATAGAAACTAGATACTATTAATTAAATTGTTGATTAGGTCATTTGTTCAGGGATTTGCTTGGATTTGGTCTTTAGAGGTCTTATATCGCTCAGATTAACATAAAGTAAAATGCAAAAGCAAGTGTCTCTATGAGGGCACATGTAGTCGTGAAATGAGGAGAGGAAATATGACCGCGTATAGCCAAGTGTTATATTATTAACTCATTTTATAATCATAGTGGTTAGCTCAAGAGTGTATGTTGAAAAGACGAGCCATGCGTAACTACGCAGCCAATGTCAAACAAACACAAACCATCCACAGATGATTCGATATATCAACATAACACCGTCGTGGTCACGATCAATTCGGGCTGATTAAAACTACGATTGGTAACGTGTTTGCACTTCGCATTTTCTTTTGAAATTTAAAGATGATTATTCATAACGCGATGCAAATTTTGTTTTTGTTCTAAAAGCACTAGTAAAAATCTAACGTATAGTCATAGTATTGCCACTGTAGAACCGTGGCTAGAAAAAAAGCCACGCAAACGCCACATAACAGCCACAAAGCAATAATACCCACGAAGCAATATTACCCACGGTTTTTCTTTCCCACGAAACTATAGCCACGTTATTTTCTCGACATAGAATCGTGGCTTCTAATCAAAAAGCAAGGGTTTTTGGCTTATATTGCCACGGTTTATAAGTGGCAGTGTCGTGACTATGCGTAAGATTTTTACTAGGTAACATGTATGCCCTAAATATACAAATCCACGTTAAGAGATAGTTACAGTCTATAGTTATATAAATTCGATAATTAGTTCTATATCATACAAATCTTAAGGCTGTGGTTAGCATAACGTTGAGAAATTCTTGGGGTGAACCTATAGGTTCACTTACCAATAAAAATTGACTATTTCATATACAGATTTTTTCAAAAAAAAAAACAGAATATTTAGAATTTGTTTTTTAAAATAAAAGGATAAAAATAAATAAAAAAGTGTAATAGCAATAAAAAAACGAATTTCTAATTTTTTTAACATTGTTAAAGCCATTCATACTAAACACTAAACCCTAAACGCGAAACCCTAAACCTTTGGATAAACACTAAATCCTAAATCCTAAACCCTTGGGTAAACCATAAATCCTTGGGTAAACCATAAACCCTTCGATAAACTCATAACCTTTGGAATATTTTTTTACCCAATGGTTTAGGGTTTAATGTTTATCCAAGGGTTTAAGATTTAGTATAAACAACTTTAACAACATTAAATTCTTTTTTACAGTTACTACTATTTTTTATTTATTTTTTATCTTTTATCTAAGGGTTTAGGATTTTACTCAAGGGTTTAGAATTTTATCTAAGGGTTTAGTATTTAGAATTTAGGGTATAGGGTTTAGTATGAATGGATTTAACAATGTTAATTTTTTTTTAACGCTATTACTATATTTTATTTATTTTTATCCTTTTATTTTAAAAAATAAATTATAAATATTTTATTTCATTTTTTGAAAAAATCTGTATATGAAATAACCAATTCTCATTGATTGGTGAACCTAAAGGTTCGCATAGGAGGTGAACCAAGAATTTTACCATAACGTGTGAATACAAATATTGAGTTTCAAACTGATTTTTTCAATATAAATTAGTACAATTGAGTATTTATGAACCTAAGATCTGGAAACTGAATATATTATATCTTAAAATACAATCCCCCTTAAGATAACTTATTTAATTTTGTTAAGCTAAGAAAATATGACTAATTTAATTAAATGCTAAAAATTTAAATTGGAACTAACCTAATTGGCTGAATCCAGTTGCGTTTCGTTGTTGGTCAAGCACAACAAGTTTCATTTGATGCACCTTTAGTCCTAACCGGTATTTCTAATAAATCGGCTAGACCCTCCAGAGTAAATATGAAGAAGAGCAAGGTTCTCTCTCCCCTCTTAAAATACTCTAGAGAGAGATTTTCTTTTGCTCGTCGATCCCATTTCCGATGTTGCATTTATCGACGCCTGGGATTCTGAGCTGGTACCGTATTGACTCCGGCATGCAGTGGCTTCTTGAGTACTGATGGCTGTATTTGGCTCTGGTGACTCGCCTTTCTCTCCGGCGTTGTCCGCTGGCTCTTAGCTCCGGCATCACACCTTTTTCTCTGGTGTTGACGGCGGCACTCTAGAATTTCTGGCATAACAGTTCACAATCACATCAACATTTTAACACTAGAGACAAAATGGCTTTAGACTGAAATTTTCCTCGGTAAAATCCAAAACTATAATAATTTTTCTAAATCCAATTCACTGCTAAAAATAATAGATTCCATTACATTAAATAAATAATTCAATTCAAAATTATTTTGTGTTAGTAAAATTAAGTTATATGAACTTTAAATCTAATTAACTAGACTTGGATCCGTACGCCTGCACGGGTGTAATTTTCGATAATTAAAAGTACATTTCAAAACACAAAAATTTAATGGTTTTATTTAATAATTTCATTTGTGATACTTTAGTTTATTGTTCAGACAACATATTTTGTTATTGTATTGTGAAAAATATTTTTTTTATTGTATGTGTGTTGGATTAGTTATGTAATAATATTTAAAAAAAAATTGTAGCTATGTATTAATATAATGTGTGCACATAATAAAAGATTGTATCAATTTAAAATTTTATTTATGTATTTTATATAATATCTATGCAGATATTTTTTCCCGCATAAAAAATCAATACAATAAATAAAAAAGGAATACCAGCAATAGATAGGATGTCCACGTAGGACTAAAAAATCAGCCAATAAGATTCTTTCTTTTGGCCATGTCACGGACCATTTTCGTGTTGGACTTCTAATAATTTTTTCGATCCGTTAACTTGAATTTGTTTGGCCCGTTGAGCCCAAAGAGAGGAAAAACCCTAGAAACACGAGACGATGAACTCAGGATCCTTTCGTGTGTTGTTCTTCGTCGTTTCCAATTCTCTAACGGATTATCGATCAAACGACACACGATTCATCTCTGTGTAATCAAGCCTCCATTTATGGCTTCCTTTCGCATTTTTCCTCTGAATTTCTTTGTAACACTCTTTTCCTGAGATCCATTTATCACAAAATTGTCTACCTCTTCACTATTTCTTGGTTCCACTCAAAATTGAGAGAATCCTCTCAAGAAGCCGAAACCGCGATGAAACACGATGGCAAATCCCCACCGATCAAACATACCGGCAAAACCGGTGTCTCCTCCACCAAAGTTGTCTTCGGCGATCCTATGTCGAAGAAATCAAACGGCAAGGCGGTTCTCCACTCCGACTCCTCCGCCAAAGCCGGTGTCTCCTCCGCCAGAACTGTTTCCGGCGATCCTATGACAAAGAAACCAAACGGCAAGGCTGTTCTCCACTCCGACTCCTCTGCCAAAACCGGTATGAAAACTAATTTCAGATAAGATTATTTGCTTTCCATAGATTCAAGACAACTCACTAATATTCTTTACGACATGGAACTGTTGTACAAGCAAATCAATAACAAAATGATGATGTCCGAGAGTCAAAAGAAATCTTGAAGTTGGGGTAGTTACTGAACAAGAATCAATACGACATCAACAGATGTTGTATCACTCTGGTAGCATCTTCAGCACTTCCGTTTATGTTTGTGGCATTTTCTGCCTTGGTTGTGTTGTTAGTTAAATAATCCATTCTCACTTCTTAGTTCTTTTTGTTTTATTTGGGTTCAAAATAATAAGACAAAATAGTTTAAATCCGAAAATCTATGATTCATTATGTTTTATAGTGTCTCATTTGATCTTTGGAGCGTCGGCTGTGTTTTCCCTGAGATTCTTACCGGAAGACCACTTCTTAAAAGGAAGAACAGAGATGAGAAAGGGACCAAAATGATATATCAAAATTACTCATTTCAGATAGAGTTTTAATGAGTTTTTGTGTGTTTGTTCTGTGTAGATTGAACAACTTCACAAAACGTATAAACTCTTTGGTTCACCAGATGAAGAATTCTGGGAAAAGAACAAGCTGCATTATCAAACTAAGATTTTTAAACCACAACATCCACATGAACGTTGTCTGAGAGAAATTTTTTAGGAGTTCCTGATAACAGCAGCTGATCTTCAAGAAAATCTATTATCCGTTGGTCCAGACAAACGAGGAACTGCCTCTTATCCTCTTATGTAAGATGTAAAGAAAAAAGAACCCTAAACTTTAATCAAATATCGAATCAAATTACAGCCATGTATATATATATATATATATATTAAACGACAGTGTTTTGGTCTTCTCTGTGGCTTTGCTATTATTTCAGTACTTTAACAAAAAACCTTATGCTTGTGATCCATTGACATTACCTAAGTATCCTCCTAACAATGATATGGATGCTAAGTACCGTGAAGAAAAAAAAACTTCTACGAAGGTTTCAATCAATCAATTTCCATAAGATTTATATAAAAAAATTTCTCTGTAATTATGTGTTGAGATTTGAGAGATTTTAATATTTGTTTTGCAGGAGAAAATAAGGTATAAAGAGATTTTAATATTTGTTTTGCAGGAGAAAATAAGGTATAAAGAAAAGATATAGCTTGGTTTTCAAGAAAACGGCAAAATCATGTAGAACAATCAAAGAGCTTACAAATCTAAACAAGTTCTAACCAACAGGTATGTAAGACACTGATGCTTCAAAACCCCAGTTCCTTATTCGTAATTTGGTTGAAACGAGTTTCTGTGCACCGGTTTATCTCGATACGCTATTGGAGACATGTCAAGCGACTACTTTGAGCGAGTTTCCGTACATCGGTTTATCTCAAACCACGGCGCCAGCAGCTTCACATGGGCTGGGACAAGGAAGAGAAATGAAAACGATGCAGCTTCAACGCTCACTTATAATCAACCAGGATCTGTGAGCATGTCATTTGCTAAGACCATTTTTGGGCTGACAATAAATGAGAACCAACCGAGCTTTCTTAAGCAGAAAGTTTCTCCTGACTCCTCTGACATGTTTCTGTTCCATGGCGCCACGAGAAATCAGAAGAAGATATGGTGGATCCATTGAATTTGGTACAATCTGAATCGAGATCTTTCATGATTTGGCGCCTTAGTTTTTATATAACCAATTCTTTTAGGTTTGAAAAAAGCTTGAACGAGTCCGAAGATTTTTTTTCAAACTAATGGAATGAAAGAGATATTGTGGATGACTGAGATTGTTGCTAAAGTCAGTGTTTGCAGACCAACAAGAAAAGAAAGTTCGGCCAGTGTCATATATACTTGGCATCATTTGAAGTCCATATATAAATTCCAAATTTGTCCCAAATGTGGGTTAAGTTCTAATCTGAAGTTCAATTTGTTGAAATTATTGTCACAAAATTTAGGGTTGGCAACTTGGCTGTGAGTTAAAAAGGTAGCCAATTCAAAATAAGTCTATTTGGTTATGTGTACTCAGGCTCCATATATCATTTGCACATACATACACGTTTGTTTACTACAGACATAAATACTGAAATTAAGCATTTATCATGTTCAGTGGTCACTATACTTGACTAGGAAATGGTTCAATGATCATGATCTAAGAACGAAGTTCCAACATTGTCATGAAATCCTTTTGAGATTCACACATTTCCTTGCGAGTTTTGCGGTTACCATAACTTCCTCCAATTGATTAGACCATCGATGCTTTCGTCGAGTCTATTTTCTTTCATTGCGAGAATGAATAATTTGCCAATGTAATAATTTCTTGAGACAGCATAAAACAGATTGAATATGCTCCAGTGATGAGCTCCACCAACAAAACTCTAAAACGATATAGATCAACCGTCAAATACCTTGGCTTGATATTTCTCATCCAGCTCTATGTTTGTATATGTTTCAGATAATGATGCACCTGAGTGCAAAATATGAAAAACTCTACCGAGAACTGTAGCAATACATAATATATACTATATTTAGGATAAAAGTTATAAAGAATGTCCATACCCTAATAGGATTTAACACTATCAATCAAAATATGCAAATCAACATTGTAATTTAATATCTTAAAAATGTCAAAATTTCCAAAAATAAAAAATTATTTAAAATAAAATATACCTCAATATAAAATAAGGTAAACAAACAAAAGAAAAATATCAATTGGTTTAATTAATCTGTATAAATAATGTTTTCTGTAAGTTTTAATAAGGATATCATTGGAAATTTATATTTCATAATAAAATAATTTTTCTTTAAAAACTTTCAATGAATAATATTACTCTCTATGTATTAACGAAGAGCCATTTGACATTTTTGACACAAATTTTAAAATAATTGAATTGCATTTCTGTTTTTATAATTATAACTTTTTAAGCAATAATATTTTACAAAAAAAATATTTTTAAGATCAATGCATTTTGTAGTTAATATTAAACTTAAAAAATATGCATTACACTGAATTTTAATGTGAGATTATCTGTGTAACAAAAATATCAAAATGACAATATTTATGAAACAAAAAAAGCAATAGTTTAAAGTAGCAGTTTTATAAGTAAAATATTTTTTTTATCTATAAAGATTCAAACATTTTCATATTATATTTCTTATATAATAATTGGAACTAAAACCTATAGACATTATTAGAAATATTATAAAATGTAAAGGAAAACCAGTATACGAAAACCAATACTACATCATCTAACTTATGAAGTAAGCAAAAATTCAATAAAATAAAAGAATAACAATTCTAACCTACTTTTATTTTTTTAATTGTTTTAATTTCCTTACTATAATAATTTTTTTGGTTTTATAAATGTAAAACAATTTAAAATAATAATTATTTTCTGTTTATTAAAAAACTAATGATATTAAGTTAAGTAATAAATTATATCAAATTATAACTAGACAAAATATAAATAATTTAAAAATATTTTAACAAATTCAAAGTAAACATCCACTTAGCGCGGAAAACGATCTAGTAAAATATAAATTTGTACAGATAGTAAAGTATACTTATATTTTTTAATATGTAAGTTAATTTGATATTTAATAACATTGGTCACCTGAAGCTACCTATAATATTTTAACATTGGGCTATATGGATTTCATTATTAATTATCCATAAATACATTAAGATTATGGTCCAAATACGATTGTAAACAAAACCCATATTATAGCCCACATGATTTTAGGTTTCTTTTTATAAATGTCGGCTATTTATCTATCTATATAAAATAGAGTTCTCTCACTCTAGGGCGCGCCACGTAAGATTTCACATCATAAAGTCGGCTCCCGCCCTGGTGACATGTGTCCCTCTTTAGTTATACTATGCATTTAGTTTTATGGGCTATACTTACAAGTTGTGGACTTTATGTTTTAATCTTGAAACCTATCATGATCGCGAGCGATGATTATTGTCTTCTTCCAAAATCAATATAAAATTTTAGGGTTCGTGTTCTTCTTCAATATCTGAAACCATCAATGTTCTTCGTTGTTCTCTGATACCAACAATGGAGAATCAAGATACCAACAATGGACTTTTAAACACTAACTCCCGAGAACGCCGGTGGTTTCACGTCGTTGATTGAGCTTCCCCCTACCCAAGCAGTGGAGCTTCTCTATTTCACTGATTCGTCGTTGTCTTCTCAAACGGAGGTCGACAGTTTAGATATCTATGCACCGCCACATCACTCTTACGGGAGATCGAGTTTTCCTTCTAACTCAGTCCTCTCGCTAATGAGAAGCAGTAAAACGGAAACGTCTCCGGTGAGACTGTCATGTCCCTGATTCTGACTAAGCCTTCGGGCACAGCCATGGTACGAGGAGACGCACAGTCTGGTCTTAGGACCTCAGGACAAGCGTGCCATGGCTGGATAGAAAGGTTAAGGAGTTCAGAAATGCTGAACCTTAACCTGGAACGGATGGTTAAGTCCATCAAATGATGAGACTTGATCAGGAACGGATGGAGACAAGGAAATGAGAGCTGGACAAGTGATTTGGGAGCTGGACAACCCAAGGAAGAAGCTGGACCAGCTGGGACAAGCGCAGGACAGCTCACACTAGGAAGGATCAGCTCCAGTAGCTGGATAGTTAGCTCACTCAGCTGGAACAGCTAGTGGCCAGCTCATCTCAGCTAGGTGGAGTGTTGGAGTCTTGACCATGGGGCTCAGTCCATGGGCGGCCATGGGTCTGACCTTGCTGGACATGGAGGTCCGGTGGGTTTGTGGCTTGGACAAGAGGGGCCAGGCGTGTGGGCTTGCAGTATGGGCTTGTGTTCGATCAGCCCAAGGGAAGAAGGGGCAGTTACCAGGCGGTTTGTGCAAAAGGGTGGGAAGAACAGGTTGCACCTGTTCGCCAGAAGGTGGCACCTGTTCGCCCAGGCAGTTGGCCAACCCTTCCCTATAAATACAGGCCTTGGGGTCGAGATTTGCCACAATTTTCCTAAGGAAAACTCTGCCAAACTTCGTGACAGAGAGAGAACAGAGAAAGAGATAGAGAGATCGGCCAAGGACTTGGTTGTGTGAGTGTGTGGGTGATTCCGACCAGGAGTTGGCTTGTGTGGTGTGGAGATCGTGTGATGATGAGTACCAGAGGCAAGGAGAAGGATGTGGACAAGGGCTTGAGCACTCCTGAGCGCCCAAGGTGAGTGGGACGGCCGGACGGTTCTGCTTCGACGCGGTGAGATTCCGTGTTGGCTGTGGTTGGAACGGCCGGTCCAAACCCATCTCCTCCCTTTCCTTTCATGATTTACTTGTGTTCTATCTTGTTCTGGATGTGTTGGATGTTTCCAACCCAGTGTGGCCGACCATGGCCTTGGCTGTTTCACTAAAACTCTCCATGGCCTTGGTTGGGCAGCTAAGTCCGGATCTCATGGTTCTGGATGGAATTGATGGGATCCGACCATGGATTCTTCTTAGTGAGGATTTATCATGATTTATCATGTGGTTTGATTGGATTTATCAGGCGGTTTGATGGTGCTCAGTTATGGCGGTTTGGTGGGTTTTGGCTAAATTCAATGGGGATTAGGCGGTTCTGATTGATCTGATGGTGGATTCTTCTTAGTGGGGAATTATCAGTAATTGTCATGAATTTTAATTAGTATTTGGAGATTGTTGTGGGAACCGAAATTCACACCGTCGATTTTAATGAATAAAAACGGAGGAAAGCCAAGTTAACCCGACTTTCCCTGAAGGTCCGGATTCTCTGCGACAACCAATGACAAGTGACCGAATAAATGCGGAAAAGGTTTTGTTAAGATTTGAGACTGGACCTTAAGAAAGGCTGCCTACGCACTCTTCGAGGATCAAGTCGGACGTAGTTCAGTTTAGAAAGAATTGAACAAGAGATCGAACCGTCTGGGCGGGTTCGATCTAGTATGGCGTTGTCATAGAAACAGGCATGTCAAGATAATGCCTAGGGTTTCTATGTGCGGAGCTTTGAAGTAAAGAATTGTCCGATCCTTCCGAGGATCGGAGATTGGCGAGCAAGAGGCGCCAGAAGTTCTAGGCCTGGTTCGCTCAAGATTAGGTTGGTCATAGAAACGGGCATGTTGAAGATCATGCCTAGGGTTTCTATGCGGAGCTCTGAGTAAAAGTATAGTTGATCCTTCCGAGAGGAACAGGGGTCTGCGGAGAAGATAAAAATAGAACAAGAGGCGGCCGGACGTTCTAAGTCCTGCCTCGCTGGCCTAACCGCCTAAGTTCTAAGTTTTCTAAGCTAGCAGGAGTTCTCTAAGTCTAGATTCTAGGATTTTCGGATTCTCCTCTCCTCTGCTCTTGCTCTCCTTATATACTCACTCCTAGGTCGGTTTGCCTTAAGATGATGGACCTCGCCTTTGGGCCCAAGCTTATCTCTTCAGGAAGTATTCCATTTTAAATCGATCTTCGTTGATTATCCTCGAGTTTTGGTGACTTGATGTTTATCTGATGTTCGGGAAATCGGATAAACCGTCATAGCCTGATTGGGCCTGAATTCTTAAAATCGTAAGTAAGTCCGTGGACTTGTCTTAAGTCGTTGAACGTTTTATAGGATTTCTCGGAAAGACTATTTTTCTCGTAAAATAAACCGTATAGCCTAAAGGATCGATGTTCAAGTTAATGCGACCTTGTTTTATCTGATATCTTCGCGAAATCAATCTTTCTAGTTTTTGTAGTAAAACATCGAGGACGATTCCAATTGAGTCGAAGGATGTTTATTTCGTAGCCGTGATTGTCCCAAGCTCACGATGATTGATCCAAACAAGCCAAGATGGGATCAGACCGAACACAATGGGACCGAGACCAGGACGAGGCCATCGACCGGCGCCAGGCGAGTGCCGCCGGCGCCAGGCGAGTGCCGCCGGCGCCAGGCGAGTGCCGCCGGCGCCAGGCGAGTGCCGCCGGCGCCAGGCGGGTGCCGCCGGCGCCAGGCCAGCTTCGTCGCGATGGGTGCCGCGGTGCCAGGCGAATGCCGCCCGGCGCCAGGCCAGCCCGCGGCGACGGTGCCGCCGGCGCCAGGCCGGTGCCACCGGCGCCAGGCGAGTGCCGCCGGCGCCAGGCGAGTGCCGCCGGCGCCGAGCCAGCCCGTCGCGGCAGATGCCGCCGGCGCCAGGCGAGTGCCGCCGGCGCCAGGCGAGTGCCGCCGGCGCCAGGCCAGCCCGTCGCGGCGAGTGCCGCCGGCGCCAGGCCAGCCAGCGTGTCGGTGCCGCCGGCGCCAGGCGAGTGCCGCCGGCGCCAGGCGAATGCCGCCGGCGCCAGGCGAGTGCCGCCCGGCTCCAGGCAGTGCCACCGGCGCCAGGCCAGCCCGTCGCGGGTGCGCCCGGTGCCAGGCGAGTGCCGCCGGCGCCAGGCGGCCAGCGTCCGCAGTGCCGCCGGCGCCAGGCCAGCCAGCGTGTCGGTGCCGCCGGCGCCAGTCCGGCCTGCGTAGCGCGTGCCGCCGGCGCCAGGCCGGTGCCGCCGGCGCCAGGCTGTAGATCTCGGCGAGGGCTTCGATTTGATATCTTGATCGTTCTCTGGTTCCTCACGGTTTGAGAGCGACCTCTTGAAGTTCGAGGCAGATTTTTTATGTTTAGGGTTTTGTGGTGATCAAATCTTGATGTCCTGGGCGAAGCGGACCGATCTTTCGGGGACTCTCCGTCGCGCACCGTAGTCTTCCAATCTCACAGAGAGTGGATATTCTAATTTGAGAAAATCTCGTTATAACTCCTTTTAGAAATTATCCGAGACTTTTTGTTTCAAGAAATACTTTCTAGAGACTTTCAGTCATTGATTCCGTCGCGACCGATTTTGACACCAACAGTTAGCCCCCCAGCTCGTTAGAACCTTCGTAAGATGTTCTTGCGAGCGATAAGACATGTCAGGTAAGATAGGCGGAATCAATGGTTGAAAGGCTCCGTTGAAAGTGGTAAGATTGGGGCTGCGCCTTTCGAAGGCTGCCTACGTACCCTTGGTGTAGGGATCAAGCCTTCCGTAGTTCGTTTTGGAGTTTAAGACCCTTGTGATCTGTTTTCCGGCGAGACTTATATGGTCTGGTTATGTTTCATGAGAGACTTTCGAGCATGATGCTGTTGATGTATTTGTTTTTCGATTATTTATGAACTTCAGTTTTTTCGAAGTATGAGAAAGAGGGTGTGAGTTGTCGTCTCATTCCTAGTTCCCTGATGATCACCGTACCTATTGTTTGCATAAAGCGAGATTTTCCGCGGTTTACCGATTCTGTGAAAGTTAGGTGAAGCGAATAGGCTTAAGTGAAGAGACAAATTTTGGATCTCGTATACCATACTATGTCGTGAGATGTCAAGATCCAGCGTGGCTGGGTTTAGGGCAAGACCTAGGTTTACTCGGACTGAGGCTTTGCGATGACAAATCGGCTTCGTTTTGCCTGTTTGCGATTTTAACCTGACTCGTACCGTTTAAAATCCGCGAATTGTTGTCGGCTTATATGATTTGTCAAGTGAGTCGAGCTACTTCCTTCTGAAGAGCTAGACCAAAATTTTGGATTTCTTGTATAGCGCTATGTTTATCCTTGTCGGATGCAAGAGAGCCTACCCCTTGAAGGGCGGCTATTTGTCTGTTTAGGACGTTAGAGTTCGTTTGTTGTGATCAGCAACAACGAAATGATGCCAGTTTAGAGGCATGTTACCGTTTAGAGGTGTGTTTGTATGTTTTGAGTTCTAGAGACGAGGATTTCGTCTGGAACGTTTTGAGGAAAAGAATGTCCTTGGCGTTAGCGGCGTCTACGCGATGCTGAAGGTCGAGTTTCCTTGTGCCGCATTTCGTGGTTGAAATGTTCGCGGGCTTTGGAGATGTTTTGCGAATGTTAGCAGCCAGAAACTGTTGTTTCGGTTTAGACGCAGGACCAAGAGGTCGCGTAAGTTCGACCCAGGGAGAAGCGTCTACATTCACGGTGCTTCGTGAAGTGTTGGCCTTCGGGATTTGTTTGCATATATTAAGGATGACTCGTTATAACTCTTGGAGCCTTGTCCGCGGCGTTTCTTTTCATGCAGTGTTTACGGGTATAGAACTTAATCGATTGGCGATGAGTTTGAATCTTCCGCTAACCATATGGTTGTTAGGACTGAGTTTTGGTATGGAGAGTTTATCGTATGATTTCGATTCTGGGTTATCGACAAATTGCTTGCGTAATAGTCACTTGGCGCTCTATGAACAAATCGTGGATTGTTGTTTTAGCCGTTAAGTGATTGGAGCGGTGGTCGCCAGTAGCTTTGGATTGGCATGGAGGCTAGATTCAGCCGTATCGCCAAGGAAGTTGTTTGGTAAGCGATCAGACCATGACCCTTATTAAGGTCATGTTAGTTTACGATTGTCCTTAATCGGATGCGAATTCAGGTCCGGCTTTACTGGAAGGCGTAGTTGGCGAGGCCAAATAGCGTTTGCGAGATAGACATGCCAAGCATAGCAGAGTTTTCTGAATTATTGCTGATGGCTTTTAGAAGCGGGATGAGTATGCTTTTAGAGCGGCGTGGCGATCGTTTCTCGGTTTTCGAGACTAGATCGGTTTGCATGTTCTGCCTGGACAATCAAGGAACGATGGAACAAGACTGGAAATTTTGCCTAAGACTTAGCTTGCTAGACTATCCACCTAGGTCCTAAGTTCCCTAAATTTTCACGGCAGTTTTTCAAGGCGTTTTGTTCCTGTCCTACAAAGAATTAAAACCTTTACTGAAATTTTTCGAGAAAATAGTCTTTGAAGGTTTCGGCATTTCGAAGGAATCCCATTTCCTCGTATAGTCGAGGCGATTGGTGTTTAGAATAACCGTGATCGTACCAAACTCCGCGAAGATTGATCGAACAAGCCAAGAGGGGATCGGACCGAGCCGCGATGGGACCGAGACCAGGGCGAGGACCGTCGACCGGCCAGGCCAGCCAGCGTCCAGCGTGCCGCCGGCGCCAGGCGAGTGCCGCCCGGCATGGGCGAGTGCCGCGGCGCCAGGCCAACCAGCGTCCAGCGTGCCGCCCGGCATGGGCGAGTGCCGCCGGCGCCAGGCCAGCCAGCGTCCAGCGTGCCGCCCGGCATGGGCGAGTGCCGCCGGCGCCAGGCCAGCCAGCGTCCAGCGTGCGCCCGGCGCCAGGCGAGGTGCCGCCGGCGCCAGGCGAGTGCCGCCGGCGCCAGGCCAGCCAGCGTCCAGCGTGCCGCGGCGCCAGGCGAATGCCGCCGGCGCCAGGCGAGTGCCGCCCGGCATGGGCGAGTGCCGCCGGCGCCAGGCCAACCAGCGTCCAGCGTGCCGCCCGGCATGGGCGAGTGCCGCCGGCGCCAGGCCAACCAGCGTCCAGCGTGCCGCGGCGCCAGGCGAGTGCTGCGGCGCCAGGCCAGCCCGCGTCCCGCGTGCCGCCGGCGCCAGGCCGTCTTGCCGTCTGTGGGTTTTTTCGTTGTTCGATCTTTCCCTCGTCAGTCGTTTGCGGGAAATCTTTTGAGTTTTGGAAAGGTCTTTAGCCGTAGATTTCGAGATAACCGTTTTGACCCCAAAAGAGAAAAGTGAGGTTTCCACAGGCGAGGTGACCTTGGTGATGGTTGTTCTCGCCCACGGCGAGGTGGCCGGAGAGTGATTTTGTTCCCTTCGTAAAATCTCAACGGAAACTCCGATTGAGACGAAACGAAAGCCATTTTGACCTAGACACAAAGGAGAACAAAGTGGGCTCTTACTAAGGCGAACTGGGAAGACTGATCTTACCTTATGGCAAGTCGTCCTAGTAAGATCAAGCTCCGACCTCCTTTCGTTTTCCCGTTTGTTCCTCGAGAGTTGTTTGTAGAGTAGGCGCATGGGGAATCGGTGAACCGATTTGCCGTGCTTGTTCCACAGTAATATAGGGTTTCCCCAAGGTTTCGAGGAGAATAAGTTTTATTTTCCGAGAGGTTCTCGAAGAAACGCAGAGAAACCTTGCTCGCGGCGATCTCTAACTTGGTAACAAGTCAATTTTGGGGTTTGATAGATTTTATCGCTTCCTTCGTTTAGATAGAGAAATTGCGAAGCTCGTTTTGTGTTGCTCTTCCTGGTATGGAAAGCCGCTAGGTTTTGATTTGCTCGAGCACCGTGGTGCGCGTAAGGCGTTGGCCATAGGAACAATCGCTGCTGGAGTTGTTTTATCATCGCTACGCAAACTGCAACTTTTCTTTCATATTTCTGGACATTGGTTCGATCAAAGCGGCGTCGTATGAGTAAGAGTAATCCGCCCCCTCCTTCTAGCCAAACTGGGGAACCAAATTCACACCGTCGATTTTAATTAATAAAAGCGGAGGAAAGCCAAGTTAACCGACTTTCCCTGAAGGTCAGTTCTGCGACAACCAATGACAAGTGACCGAATAAATCACGGAAAAGTTTTGTTAAGATTTGAGACTGGACCTTAAGAAAGGCTGCCTCATTACCTTCGAGGATCAAGTCGGACGTAGTTCAGTTTAGAAAAATTGAACAAGAGATCGAACCGATGCGGGTTCGATCTAGTATGGCGTTGTCATAGAAACAGGCATGTCGAAGATAATGCCTAGAGGTTTCTAATCGCGAGCTTTGAAGTAAAAAGAATTGTCGATCCTTCCGAGAGGATGAGATTAACGGCAAAGTGACCCAGAAGTTCTAGGGCCTGGTTAGTCTGAGTAATGGCGTTGGTCATAAGCGGGCATGTTGAAGATCATGCCTAGGGTTTCTATGTGCGAGCTCGAGTAAAAGTATAGTTGATCCTTCAGAGGAACAGAGGTGCCTGAGGAGATAAAAATAGAACAAAGAGGGCGGTTCTAAGTCCTGCCTCGCTGGCCTAAGCCTAAGTTCTAGGTTTTCTAAGCTAGCAGGAGTTCTCTAGAGTCTAGATTCTAGGATTTTCAGTTCTCCTCTCCTGCTCTTGCTCTCATATACTCAGGTGGTTTGTTTGCTTAAGATGATGGACCCGCCTTTGGGCCCAAGCTTATCTCTTCAGGAAGTATTCCATTTTAATGCGATCTTAGTGATTATCCTCGAGTTTTGGTGACTTGATGTTTATCTGATGTTGGAAATCGGATAAACCGTCATAGCGGATTGGGCCTGAATTCTTAAAATGTTAAGTAAGTCCGTGGACTTGTCTTAAATCGTTGAGCGTTTTATAGGATTTCTCGGAAGACTATTTTTCTCGTAAAATAAACGAATTAGCCTAAAGGATCGATGTTCAAGTTAATGCGACCTTGTTTTATCTGATATCTTGAAATCAATCTTTCTAGTTTTGTAGTAAAACATCGAGGGCGATTCAATCAGTCGAAGGATGTTTATTTACGTAGCGTGATTGTCCCAAGCTCACGATGATTGATCCAAACAAGCCAAGATGGGATCAGACCGAACACAATGGGACCGAGACCAGGGCGAGGGCCATCGACCGGCGCCAGGCGGTGCCGCGGCGCCAGGCGGCCAGCGTCCGCGAGTGCCGCCGGCGCCAGGCGAGTGCGCCCGGCGCCAGGCCAGCTTCGTCGCGGCAGGTGCCGCCGGCGCCAGGCGAGTGCCGCCGGCGCCAGGCAGTGCCGCCGGCGCCAGGCCGGGTGCCGCCGGCGCCAGGCGAGTGCCGCCGGCGCCAGGCGAGTGCCGCCGGCGCCAGGCGGTGCCGCCGGCGCCAGGCCAGCCCGCGGCGACGGTGCCGCCGGCGCCAGGCGAGTGCGCCCGGCGCCAGGCCAGCCCGTCGCGGCAGTGCCGCGGCGCCAGGCCAGCCAGCGTGTCGGGTGCCGCCGGCGCCAGGCAGTGCCGCCGGCGCCAGGCCAGCCGTCGCGGCAGTGCCGCCCGGCTCCAGGCAGGTGCCGCCGGCGCCAGGCCAGCCCGTCGCGGCAGTGCCTCCGGTGCCAGGCGGTGCCGCCGGCGCCAGGCCAGCCCGTCGCGGCAGGTGCCGCCGGCGCCAGGCCAGCCAGCGTGTCGGGTGCCGCCGGCGCCAGTCCGGCCTGCGTAGCGCGTGCCGCCGGCGCCAGGCGGGTGCGCCCGGCGCCAGGCTGTAGATCTCGGCGAGGGCCGATTTGATATCTTGATCGTTCTCTGGTTCCTCACGGTTTGAGAGAGCGACCTCTTCGAGTTTGAGGCAGATTTTTATGTTTAGGGTTTTGTGGTGATCAAATCTTGATGTCCTTGGGCGAAGCGGACCGATCTTTCGGGGACTCGTCCGCGCACACCGTAGTCTTCCAATCTCACAGAGAGTGGATATTCTAATTGAGAAAATCTCATTATAACTCCTTTTAGAAATTATCCGAGACTTTTTGTTTCAAGAAATACTTTCTAGAGACTTTCAGTCATTGATTCCGTCGCGACCGATTTTGACACCAACAATTGTTTTCAGTAGGTCAGATTTGGGATGTGATCATGGCCGCTTGTGGTCTAAGTGTGATTGATGGGTTAGATCACATTGGATCAGTCAGGCCGTGTGTCATATGGGTGTTCAGGTGTCTTAGATGATGTCTGAGTGTGGCCGTGTGCTTTGCTAACTGATTGGATAGCTTAGTGAACTTAGATAGGTGAACCGAACCATGCAATAGAACCTGTGTATGTTAGGCTATCGGATTACTTATGTTCTTGTGTTGTGTGTGTGTTGGTTTCAGGATCTGACCAGGACCGTGGCAAGGCCAAGGAGCCATGAAGACCAGGCCGTGTATGGATGTGTGGGTTGTGTTAGTATTGTATGAACTTATGTTAGCCTATTGTGCAAACTGAATGATATGACTACATTGTATGGATCACATGTTATTATTAATAAAGATACTATTTCTCTTATTGTCTAGTCTTAGGGTTGGATTGGATGAACCTCAGTTGATTGAAAATGGCTTAGATGAATATGGAACCTTAGAAATATGATCAAACACCCTATGATCTAGCTAAGTGAGGCCGCGGGTCCATGTTGGGGCTTATCAGCCAGGATCGGGCCTTACAAGTTGGCATCAGAGCGGAGTTGATTCTAGGATTGTTTTGGGTTGGGTTTGTCACCACACATCCGGCTGGGTCTCATGGTAAGGTCTGGTCAGTTTGCTTAGCCTTAGGGATTGTTTGCAGATAATTGTTAAGTCTTGTGGACTAACATGATTTGCTGACTGGTTTTGAATCCTTAGGGTGGAAAAAGCAAGACTAAGTCTCGAAAGAGTAAGGAGGCTGCTGGAGCATCCGGTCATGTGAGTGCAGATGATGTGCATCTGGCCGCAGCATTGCCAATCCAAACGGATGTGGTCAATGCTGGGACTGGATTGACTACTGTCCAGCTCAATCCTACTGAGATTCGTGTGGATGGGACTGATGTTCAGCTGGAACATGGGTCAGGACAGGCTGATGGAGCTGGTGGAGCTGGACGGCTGCAAGGTGGGGAGCTGGAGGGTGAGGGTGAGTCCTCACACACCGGACGCCTTGGTGACCAGAATGTGGCCGCGGGTGGTAGGACAGCTGGTCAGCTGGACCAGGCTGTGGAACCAACCATGCATGAGGTCTTAGAGGTCATGAAGGCTATGGGAGCTCAGATATTGGCTTTGACTCAGGCGTTCACACCCTTGGGTCAGGCCATACCGATCCAGACAGCTATTCCCATTGGGAATCATCAGGCTGGCGGACAGCAGCAGCTCAGGCAGCTGGGGAGTGGCTCAGTGCAAGTGGAACAGGTGGCTGAGGTGATTGAGATTGATCCCCAGCTGGGTCCACTAAGAAGGTGGATTATCTGAAGGTTCGGAGCACATAACCATGGGGACCAAACACTTTGCTGGAAGTGTTGATCCCATAGAGGCTGATGAATGGAAGACCAGGCTGGTCCGTAACTTCAGCTCGCCGTTGTCCAAAGGACTACCAGAAAGACATTGCTGTTCATTTCCTGGAAGGAGATGCACACAACTGGTGGTTGGCTCGGACAAGCGCATCAACTACACCATTGAGCGCTTCTCAGACTTTGAGGTTGAGTTCAACCACAAGTACTTTCCAGCTGAGGCATGGGATCGTCTGGAGGCTCAGTTCCTGGACTTGGTTCAGGGCAGGACGGTTCGAGCACGAGGTGGAGTTCAACCGACTTAGGCTATGTGGGAAGAGAGTTGGAGGATGAGGCAGTGCAGGTTCGAAGGTTCATCCGAGGCCTTAGGGCTGAACTCAGGACTTACTGTTCTGTCCGCACCTTCCCCACTGTGGTCCGAGCTGGTTGAGAGGATGGCCTTGCTGGAGGTCAATCTTGCAGATGAGAACAAGCAGAAGCTTAAGAGTATGGTGGTGGCTTCGGGCCAGAGTGGTGACCGGAAGAGGAAGAGGGACCAGGCTGATGAGGGTAAAACCTCAGGTGGTAGGCCAGTGTGTCCTAAGTGTGGTAGACACCATGGAGGTGAGTGCTGGAGGGAAATGGGAGCTTGTCTCCGATGTGGTAAGATGGATCACTCAGCTCGTGACTGTCCTAGACAGAGCAAGGGCCAGTGGTGATACCAGGGCTTGCCACTGTGGAAAGAGGGGACATCTCCGCAAGGATTGTCCTAAGTTAGCAGCTGGGTCTAGCAAGGGCCGTGGAGAGGCCAGCAAGACAGGCCAGGGCCATGGACAGACATCAGCACCCCGCATCTATGAGCTGTCCAAGGACGAGGACAAGGCTGGACCATTCCTCGCGATCACTGGTATTATGTCTGATCTTATTCTTTTCAATTCAGTAGAATTGCATGGTATGGAACCTAGGATGGTTAGATACTTAGTTTGGGTCATGTGTAGGGACCCTAAGTATTGGTGGTGTGGAAACACACGTACTTTTCGATACTGGAGCTACACATAGTTTTGTGAGTCCAGGGATGCTCGGAAAGGGGTTGTTCCAGTTGGGAACGGGGGATTGTCCTGGGGTAGTGAATGCGGCCGGAGGCCAAGTGATGCATTCTCTAGGGGTGATTCAGGACGTCCCAGTGATGATCCAGGACAGGGTCATGCCTGTGGATCTTGTGGTAGTCCACCTAAAGAATCATGAAGTGATCTTAGGTATGGACTGGCTTGGAAAGTATCGGGCCACTCTTGACTGCCACCGGGGTCGTGTGCTGTTTGAGAGTGGGTGTGGGACTCCGATCAAGTTCCAAGGTATACGTCCGATCTCTGGATGCTTGGTGGTGTCAGCTATCCATGTGGAAAGGATGCTGAGGAAGGGTTGTGAGGCTTATCTGGCCACAATCGCCACTAAGGAGGTCGTAGGGGGTGGTGACCCGGAGGGAATACCGCTGGTTGGTGAGTTCCAGGATGTGTTTAGGGCGCTTCAGGGCATTCCCCCTGATAGGTCGGACCCATTCATAATAGAACTCGAACCAGGGACGGCCCCATTATCCAAAAGTCCCTATAGAATGGCTCCTGCTGAGATGGCTGAGCTTAAGAAGCAACTTCGAGGAGTTGCTGGATAAGGGTTTCATACGGCCAAGTGTGTCACCTGGGAGCACCAGTCCTCTTTGTGAAGAAGAAGGATGGTAGCTTCAGGCTGTGTATTGACTATCGAGGGTTGAACAGGGTGACTGTGAAGAACAAGTACCCATTGCCTCGGATAGATGAGCTATTGGATCAGCTCAAGGGTGCAAAGTGGTTTTCCAAAATAGATTTGGCTTCAGGGTATCATCAGATTCCCATTGAACCAAATGATGTTAGGAAGACAGCTTTCCGGACCAGGTATGGCCACTATGAGTTTGTGGTCATGCCATTTGGATTAACCAATGCACCAGCAGCTTTCATGAAGATGATGAACAGCATCTTCAGAGATTTCTTAGATGAATTTGTGATCATCTTTATTGATGATATCCTGGTTTACTCCAAAACCAAGGAGGATCATGAGAAGCATCTAAGGGCAGTGTTAGGACGGCTGAGGGAACAACAACTCTTTGCTAAGTTAAGCAAGTGCAGTTTTTGGCAAAGGAGTGTTGGGTTCCTGGGTCACATTGTATCAGACCAGGGAGTGTCTGTGGACCCAGAGAAGATCAAGGCCATACAGGAGTGGCCAAGACCTAAGAATGCAACTGAGGTCAGGAGTTTTCTAGGTCTGGCCGGGTACTACAGGAAGTTTGTCAAAGGTTTTGCTAGCTTGGCTCAACCAATGACACAACTAACTGGAAAGGAGGTGAAGTTTGTATGGTCTGAGGCTTGTGAGAAGTGCTTCTCTGCACTAAAGGACATGTTGACCGAGCACCTATTCTAGTGCTGCCAGAGGCTGACCAACCCTATGTGGTATACACTGATGCATCCATTACTGGATTGGGATGTGTATTGACTCAACATGGGAAGGTGATTGCCTACGCCTCTAGACAATTGAGGAAACATGAGGGAAACTACCCAACACACGACCTGGAGATGGCCGCAGTGGTGTTTGCTCTCAAGATATGGCGTTCATACCTGTATGGTGCCAAGGTTCAGATCTTAACCGACCACAAGAGCCTCAAGTATATATTCACTCAACCTGAGTTGAATTTGAGACAAAGGAGGTGGATGGAGTTTGTGGCCGATTATGATCTTGACATTGCTTACCACCCAGGGAAGGCAAACCTGGTGGCTGATGCCTTGAGCCGCAGGAGAGCTGAGGTATCAGCTGAGAAGGAAGCAGAAACACTGGAGGGCATGGTCAGGTCCTTGCATCTGAACACAATGGCCAGTGAGGACGAACCATTGGGTTTGGAGGCAGTGAATCAGGCTGATCTGCTCACCAGGATTAGACAAGCACAAAGCTTGGATGAGAACCTTCAGAAGATTGCTCTGAATGATAAGACAGAGTACCAGATTGCACAGGATGGTACCATCTTGGTCCATGGAAGAGTCAGTGTTCCTAATGATAAGGAACTCAAGGAAGAGATTATGAGACAGTCTCATAAGTCTAAGTTCTCTGTGCATCCTGGCTTGAACAAGATGTATAAGGACATCAAGAGGTACTACCATTGGATCCGTATGAAAATGGATGTGGCCGAGTGGGTGGCCAAGTGTCCAACCTGCCAGCTTGTCAAAGCTGAACATCAAGTACCCAGTGGGTTGCTGCAGAACTTACCTATTCCGGAGTGGAAGTGGGACCACATCACCATGGACTTTGTGTCTGGGTTCCCCACGACCAGGAACAGGAAGGACTCAGTCTGGGTAGTGGTGGATCGATTGACCAAGTCAGCTCATTTCATACCAATCAAGAAGACTGATGGTGTGGAGCCCTTGGTGCAGATCTACATGAATGAGATAGTACGTCTACATGGTGTACCAGCCAGTATAGTCTCTGAAAGAGACCCACGTTTCACCTCTTACTTCTGGAAGGCTTTTCAAAAGGCCTTGGGAACAAGAGTGAACATGAGTACGGCTTATCATCCACAAACGGATGGACAGTCTGAAAGGACAATCCAAACGTTGGAGGACATGTTGAGAGCTTGTGTCTTGGACTGGAAGGAGTCCTGGGAAAGGCACTTACCTTTGGTAGAGTTTGCCTACAACAATAGCTTTCACACCAGCATTGGTATGTCTCCATATGAAGCTCTATATGGGAGGCCTTGCAGGACACCATTGTGCTGGACCCAAGTGGGGGAGCGCAGCATGATAGGGCCTGAGATTGTTGAGGAGACAACCGAGAAAATCAAGCTCATAAGGGACAAGATGAAAGAGGCACAAGATCGCCATAAAAGCTATGCTGATAGAAGGAGGAAGCATGTGGAGTTTGAGGTGGACGACATGGTCTACCTCAAGATGATCACTTTCAGAGGCCAGAAGAGAGTGTCTGGTCGCAGAAAGTTGGATCCAAGGTACTTGGGTCCATTCCGGATCATAGAAAGAGTTGGTGCTGTGGCTTACAAGCTGAACCTGCCAACCGAGATGGATGCTTTCCACAATGTGTTCCATGTGTCTCAATTAAGGAAATGTCTTACTGATCAAGACATCATCCTACCTGAGATTCCATCTGATCTAGGCACGAACCTCACCTTGGAAACAAGGCCAGTTCGGATTGTAGACAGGATGGAAAAAGCAATGAGGAACAAGACCATTCAAATGGTCAAGGTAGTATGGGAGTGCAGTGGTCATGAGCAAGTCACTTGGGAAACAGAACCAAGGATGAAGGCTCATTATCCAGAGTGGTATAGTCAGTTTGTGGAGGAGACAAGTCCAGGGTTGGATTCGAGGACGAATCCATCTCAAGTGGGGGAGACTTGTCATGTCCCTGATTCTGACTAAGCCTTCGGGCACAGCCATGGTACGAGGAGACGCACAGTCTGGTCTTAGGACCTCAGGACAAGCGTGCCATGGCTGGATAGAAAGGTTAAGGAGTTCAGAAATGCTGAACCTTAACCTGGAACGGATGGTTAAGTCCATCAAATGATGAGACTTGATCAGGAACGGATGGAGACAAGGAAATGAGAGCTGGACAAGTGATTTGGGAGCTGGACAATCCAAGGAAGAAGCTGGACCAGCTGGGACAAGCTCAGGACAGCTCACACTAGGAAGGATCAGCTCCAGTAGCTGGATAGTTAGCTCACTCAGCTGGAACAGCTAGTGGCCAGCTCATCTCAGCTAGGTGGAGTGTTGGAGTCTTGACCATGGGGCTCAGTCCATGGGCGGCCATGGGTCTGGCCTTGCTGGACATGGAGGTCCGGTGGGTTTGTGGCTTGGACAAGAGGGGCCAGGCGTGTGGGCTTGCAGTATGGGCTTGTGTTCGATCAGCCCAAGGGAAGAAGGGGCAGTTACCAGGCGGTTTGTGCAAAAGGGTGGGAAGAACAGGTTGCACCTGTTCGGCCAGAAGGTGGCACCTGTTCGCCCAGGCAGTTGGCCAACCCTTCCCTATAAATACAGGCCTTGGGGTCGAGATTTGCCACAATTTTCCCTAAGGAAAACTCTGCCAAACTCGTGACAGAGAGAGAACAGAGAAAGAGATAGAGAGATCGGCCAAGGACTTGGTTGTGTGAGTGTGTGGGTTATTCCGACCAGGAGTTGGCTTGTGTGGTGTGGAGATCGTGTGATGATGAGTACCAGAGGCAAGGAGAAGGATGTGGACAAGGGCTTGAGCACTCCTGAGCGCATGCCCAAGGTGAGGGACGGGCCGGTTGCTCCTGCTACGCGGTGAGATTCCGTGTTGGCTGTGGTTGGAACGGCGGTCCAAACCCATCTCCTCCCTTTCCTTTCATGATTTACTTGTGTTCTATCTTGTTCTGGATGTGTTGGATGTTTCCAACCCAGTGTGGCCGACCATGGCCTTGGCTGTTTCACTAAAACTCTCCATGGCCTTGGTTGGGCAGCTAAGTCCGGATCTCATGGTTCTGGATGGAATTGATGGGATCCGACCATGGATTCTTCTTAGTGAGGATTTATCATGATTTATCATGTGGTTTGATTGGATTTATCAGGCCGGTTTGATGGTGCTCAGTTATGGCCGGTTTGGTGGGTTTTGGCTAAATTCAATGGGGATTAGGCCGGTTCTGATTGATCTGATGGTGGATTCTTCTTAGTGGGGAATTATCAGTAATTGTCATGAATTTTAATTAGTATTTGGAGATTGTTTTCAGTAGGTCAGATTTGGGATGTGATCATGGCCGCTTGTGGTCTAAGTGTGATTGATGGGTTAGATCACATTGGATCAGTCAGGCCGTGTGTCATATGGGTGTTCAGGGTGTCTTAGCTGATGTCCTGAGTGTGGCCGTGTGCTTTGCTAACTGATTGGATAACTTAGTGAACTTAGATAGGTGAACCGAACCATGCAATAGAACCTGTGTATGTTAGGCTATCGGATTACTTATGTTCTTGTGTTGTGTGTGTGTTGGTTTCAGGATCTGACCAGGACCGTGGCAAGGCCAAGGAGCCATGAAGACCAGGCCGTGTATGGATGTGTGGGTTGTGTTAGTATTGTATGAACTTATGTTAGCCTATTGTGCAAACTGAATGATATGACTACATTGTATGGATCACATGTTATTATTAATAAAGATACTATTTCTCTTATTGTCTAGTCTTAGGGTTGGATTGGATGAACCTCAGTTGATTGAAAATGGCTTAGATGAATATGGAACCTTAGAAATATGATCAAACACCCTATGATCTAGCTAAGTGAGGCCGCGGGTCCATGTTGGGGCTTATCAGCCAGGATCGGGCCTTACAGAGACTACTACTACGAGTGTTCATAGTTCATAGTTCTTCATAGTACTTGGTAATTCATAGTTCTTCTATTTCTTATAATGCAGTGACTGGTTTGTTGATGGGAGAATTTCACCATTTTTAAAGGCTTCAGTGAAAGTGGCAGTGCTTCACATTCAACTTAATTTCTCAAACATTTAATTACGAGTAAGCTTTGTTTACGAGTTCACTACTGTTTCCAAACAGGTTTGTTTCTACTTTCTATCTATATATCTATCCCTATTTCAATATGCTGCAAGTGGATGATCAGACTCAAAATTCTATGTGTCTATGACACAAACATATATCTTTCTCTGCAGAGCATGATCAATATGCTAAAGCGAGAAACAGGGAAGGATGATATAGCAGCTGGGAGTATCCGAAGGAATATTTTACATGCATTTTCAGAAGATGAATCACCAAAAGTAAATGACGTATAATGAATCTGTAGGAAAGCGAAGGCCAAGGTTATAAGAAACAAGTAGTGAGAAAGAACGAGAAGGGGACTTTCGCTTAGTGGATGTCACACTGATCAAAATTTAGTGTACGCACCAAGGAACAAGCCTATAGAGCATTCATCAAGGCACATATCATGCTTGCTGAGACAAAAAGTTTATAACATCAAAAACAAAGAGTTGGTTTGCGGTGTGAGAGAGCTTCTTGAGTATGAATGTTATGCTCAGCAACTTGGGATGTATATGTATTGCAGCGATAGTAATTAATGTGGATGCTCCATTCATATGCTAAAATGAATTTTCAGATTATAGTTTCTTTACAGTATTTGGGAGATTGTTGTTGAATTAGTTTGTTCGCTTTGTTTTCATTTGAAATAAATAAATACATTTTGCTTTAATTCATTTTAACAAAATCTCTTCAACACATGTAGACATCGCCTCGACATCAATACCTAAACCGAACCAGTTTAAACCGAACGAATTTGGTTTTGGTTCAGACTCGATTATAAGTCTGGTTCAATTTGAAGTGTACTTACTTAACAAATTCGATGGTCCAGTCAATGAAGTTCTTGCTTTATCCGATAATGTTTGGTATAAAAATAATTAACCGATAACCTGCAGGTTCATTTTAACAAGACAAAATAATGAAAAAATAATAATTTCTAAATATAGTAGAAATGATATAAATTAATATTCAACAAATGAATAAATACAATAAATTAATAAATTCACTAAAATAACAAGAACAAAAATTTTGTGTAAATATATGGTCTCATTAAAAAAATAGCTACTATATAGATAACTTTAATATAAACATAAACAAAGATTTTTAATAAATTGAATTTCATATTTATGGCAAGATGTTTAGGTTTTTGTTATTCCTACACCTAATGCCTACATTTGTATTCTCAAGAGTTGTTCACCCTTTTTTTTTCCTATAAGCTAACTGAGTGTACCTGCCAACCACCAGTCATCACTATTACTAAACAGTTCACAAGGGGGTTTTCTCAAGTCATATTTCTCTATTCAAACACAATTATTTTTGGATATTGTTTGCTCTCTATTTCTCACATGTGCAGCAAGGTGCTTCTTAACATCCTCATCAAAGTGTCTTTACATGTTATATACCGATTCATCTCTTATTATTTGCTTATGGATCCTCACAACAGAGGTCCAAATCATCATGTCTGTTCCTTAAGTCACCCTAATGTTATTATATTCTTTTCCGCCATTTCCAAATCCTAACCATAATTTAAATTGGTTAACAGTTAATTTAATTATTAATCACTACTTTAACTACATAACCATAATTATATTACAATAAAACCAGTATAAAAACTTGTATTACAAAAGGAAATTAAAAATAATTTAATCACTAATTATACCTTGAAAACTAAACAACAATATTTGTTTTAAAAGTCCTAATTATTTTGGACAATATGGTTTATTTGATAATTTTAAAATATGTAAAATTTTAAGCAGTAATGTGTTATATCTTAAGTTGATTAAAATGATAGGAAAAGTTTACTTTTTTACATAATTTAAAACAATAGTAGATTTCAAAAAGAATGTAAAAAACAAATCGCATTGGGAAATATAAAATTAGTGCATGATAAAGATGAAATTTCTTTATTAGCTAGACAAACGTATGGTTATTAATAAAAATAACAAAATTGTATAATTAATATATTTTAAGATAATTTTCAAAAATTTAGAATAAACAAGATATTTTTTTTTCTTATATCTCGTGCGTAGGGTGGACCTATCCTAGTATGTCTATAAATGTCTGTTATAATTTTTTGTTTTGATTTCTGCAGACCAAATTAAACCAAGACATATTTTTTAACTAACCACATGATTTTAGGTTGACTCAGTAGTACACTTTAATTTATTAGACATGGTTTGTTAAGTTAAAACTAATGTGTACAAACCAGTGGCATGAGATGGTAAATATTAAGAAAAATTACGGTTAAGTACTAATTGGAATTCAGTTTTAATATATTTGATTACTTTGATAATAAACTTAACATGGTATAGAATTTGATCCACACAATTCTAACTTATCCATAATTGATTCAGTCCAAAGTTTACCTAGTGATATTCACCTGGATATTTTAAAATTAATGATCAGAGAACCATCATTCGAAAGAACATATTAAAAACATCATTCCACATCGAAATGATCCTAAAAAACAATATACAAGGCAAATGGATAAATTCATTTATCAGCAACTAGTTTTAGATTGGAAATCTATCTTCTAATATATTCTTTAGGATCCTTTCGTTTTTCGTTGTGAAATGATATCCAAAATAATATTTAAATTCCCCAAAAAAGTTCTTTTAACATATGATCATTTCCTAATTAACACCCTTATAAAATAATTGATTATATATATATATATGTGTGTGTATTATTGACTATTATTGATGATATACCATGGATTTGACCCGTTTTTACCCATGGTATATAGGTGTTTTTAAAATATGTATATATATATATAATATTTTTTGGAGTCTATTAGGTATGTTTTCAGGTTCAAGAGCATTTTGGAGTAAAGTGATGATTTTGGAGCATTTTGGAGTTGAATAGAGATTTCATCCGAGCTGACATGAAACCAGACCAGAGGTCGATATTCAGACACAACAATCGAACGATGCACATTCTGTGTCATCGATCGACATCAATACCCGAAGGTCGACGTATCAAGATTATAATCGACCGATGCACACTCAGTGACATCGATTGATAACGAGTTGCGCAGAGACATAATGGTTCCAGCCGACTTAAAATCCAAGTCTTCACTAAATTACAAGATTGCTCCTGACGAGTATTTTAACCTAATGAACTCAATATTTATAGCTTGCCTATGTGTTTAAGGAAAAACATGCTTTTTATACTTTCTATTATTCCTATTTTGTTCTAATTTATTCTATCTATTATCTATCTATGAGTTTCTTTCATCTTGTTACTATGAATTGCTTGGCCATGTCTGAGTAGTTTCATTGTTAGATTTAGGGTTCAAATAGGTTGTGAGGGATTATCCCCAACTATAGATTGCTAAGTTGTGATATTCATTGTTAGGATGTTCTTAATGCTTGTGTTCTAGAGTAGCTAACTAGAATCTTGACCTAGGATTGTTTGACTTCATCCTGAATACATCATATTCAAGCTAAGATTACTAGAGAAAGGCGAGAGCTGATCTATAGTCTTGGTGAGCTTGATTTCAACTCGCGCATAAAGCTTACTAAAATCGTCGATTGATATTCCTATATAATAATCGATCGGCGTGGCAGAAGGTGTATCGTCGATACTCCTATAGAGTCATCGATCGACACTTTCTAATTGATCATCCCGACAGGTGAGATCATTAGATCTAGTTATCGATCTAGAGGCGAACACTGATCGATTTGTAAATAAGTGTTGAGCTCTTTAATATCATGCATGAAACTTGTTAGGCATCTATAGGATTATAATCGATCGATGCACACTCAGTGACATCGATTGATAACGAAGTCGCAGAGACATAATGGTTCCAGCCGACTTAAAATCCAAGTCTTCACTAAATTACAAGATTGCTCCTGACGAGTATTTTAACCTAATGAACTCAATATTTATAGCTTGCCTATGTGTTTAAGGAAAAACATGCTTTTTATACTTTCTATTATTCCTATTTTGTTCTAATTTATTCTATCTATTATCTATCTATGAGTTTCTTTCATCTTGTTACTATGAATTGCTTGGCCATGTCTGAGTAGTTTCATTGTTAGATTTAGGGTTCAAATAGGTTGTGAGGGATTATCCCCAACTATAGATTGCTAAGTTGTGATATTCATTGTTAGGATGTTCTTAATGCTTGTGTTCTAGAGTAGCTAACTAGAATCTTGACCTAGGATTGTTTGACTTCATCCTGAATACATCATATTCAAGCTAAGATTACTAGAGAAAGGCGAGAGCTGATCTATAGTCTTGGTGAGCTTGATTTCAACTCGCGCATAAAGCTTACTAAAATCGCGTCGATTGATATTCCTATATAATAATCGATCGACGTAGCAGAAGGTGTATCGATCGATACTCCTATAGAGTCATCGATCGACACTTTCTAATTGATCATCCCGACAGGTGAGATCATTAGATCTAGTTATCAGACGAATCTAGAAGGCGAACACTGATCGATTTGTAAATAAGTGTTGAGCTCTTTAATATCATGCATGAAACTTGTTAGGCATCTATAGGATTATAATCCCGATCACCTGAATAGAAATCCTGTCTAGCTACTTTCTTTAATTGTTTTAAAACCCTCAATCAAACCCACCGAGCAACTGCCTTGCTCAAACCTGCAATTTAAAGTTAATCTAAATCAACCGAGCTTAGTCACTAAGAATTAGATCTTTTGTGTTCCCTAGCTCCCTGTGGATTCGATCCCTAAGTACTGCAACTGAACCTCTTATTTGAGAGAGTAATTCACTCGTTAGGGTAATTTAAGTGACATCAAATTTGGCGCCGTTTCCGGGGAGCTTTGATCGCCATTAGATTTAATTTGATAAGGTCTAGGTTATTTCTTTTTAATCGTTTTCTAATAAAAAAAATTTCTTGTCTTTTCAGATGCATGCCCAGCAGTACCAGAAGCAACAAGGAAACTCAGCTACTATTCTCATAGATCCTGCAAACTTGGAACGTTTGATCCGCAAAGACAAACGCTCCACATTGATCGACATCAACACCAATTCGTCGACCGATACTCGCACACCAACATCGACCAAGACATCTTCTCTGTCAATGATACTTGTTCATCACCGTCGACCGACACCACTCTTCCGTCGACCGACATCACTCATCGGACATCGATCGATACCCCAGTTCTTACATCGATCGAAACTCAGCCGCGAGACATGGTTGCGACACTGATTCTCAGACAGGACGAGAATGGGGACCTGCGTGATCAAAAAGGTCACTTGCATAATGCAGCAGGTCAAAAGTTAGATGCTCAGGGGACTGTAATCCTTGAACCTGATGCTGCAGCTACAAGAACTTTGGCTGACTACAACCGTCCAGATCAGTTCTATGCCAGTAGATCAGCCATTCGCCCTCCAGCTATTCAGAGAGGGGATTTCGAGTTGAAGCCGCAGTACTACACACTTGTGGGACAGACACCCTACTGTGGGTTATCTCACGAGCATCCTATGGACCATCTGGAGACGTTCGAGGATCTCATATCTGCTATCAAAGCCAACGGAGTCACTGAGGACTATCTTCTCCGCAAGCTCTTCAAGTACTCTCTTGTTGGAGAAGCTTCGCAGTGGCTTAAGCAGTTACCACCAGGATCTCTTACATCCTGGAGCGACATCAAGAACGCATTCTTGCATAACTTCTTTGATGACTCACGCGCTGAAGACTTGAGGAGAAAAATTGCTATATTCGCTCAGAAACCTGGAGAGTCATTAAAGAATTCCTGGATCAGATTCAAGTCATACCAGCGAGATTGTCTACACCATGAATTCAACTAAGTGTAATTACTCAGCACTTTCTTCAGAGGCATCGCACTACAATATCAGATGGCTCTGGACACAGCTAGTGAAGGCAACTTCAATACCAGGAATCCAGAGGAAGCTTTGACACTTATAGAGAACTTAGCATCCAACAACAACACAAAGAACACTGATTTTGAGAGAAGGAAATCTGCAGCATTCTTTGGGAAGGAGCAGATGGATGAAGTAAAAGAAAAGATGGACAGTGTTCATAGGCTGCTAAGGAAGCAAGTTTTCTCAGTAGAAGATGCAGAAGCTGTAGATGCAGAGGATGATAATATAGAAGAGGATGTGAACTTCATCAGTGGAACTGGATTTCAGAGGTCTGGAAACCAGGGAGGAAACATGAATTTCTTTGGACAAAGAAGTAATTCAACCAGAATTCACAGAAGTCCTTCAACAACAACTACAGCAGCAACTTCAACAACAACATGAACTATGGAAAGTCATCTTACCAGAATCCACCATCACCAACTCAGGAAAACAAGATAGAAGCCATGCTTGACCAGGTTCTTGAAGGTCAGCAGAAGCTAACAGTGGATTTCATTGGGAAGATTGATGCTTTCTACACCAACCTGAACACAAAGTTTGAAGCTTTGAGCACTCATGTGAAGAAGTTGGAGACTCAGGTGGTTCAGACAGGAGAAGCTGTTAAGAAGCAAAAAGCTCTAACAAGGGGGATAGGTGAAGAAGCAACAAAAGCACCACGTGAATGCCATCATAGATGATGATTTCTGGCAAGTGGTTAAGTTTGAGAAGCTGCAAGAAGGAGATTTTAAAGTAGAAAGCTCTATGAGTATCGGCGAGTCACATTGGTGTCGACCGACATCGACTAGTGACCATCGATCAACGGACTCTACACCGAGTCGATCAACGAGCTTTGACGAGCATCGATCGACGCCATCAGAAGAGTAGATTGCTTCGTGCAATGCCGTGAGGATAATGACTCACGAGGAGTTCACAGCAAGACACCCGCATCCACCCAGCCCTTTTTGCGTCAAAATCGATCGGCATAAAGAACCAGCCATCAATCGACAGCGAGATGATGACATCGATCGACAACCTCTAGTACCCATCGATCGATGTGCACCTCTCACATACCGAGTGCAGCTACCAAAAATTGATGCAGAATGACTCAATGCACTCAGATAACAATCCAAACCTTCAGATACACCACCAGAGTCCATCAGCACTCAATCCAAAGATGCACCAGAGCCTATGGAAGTTGATAAAGCTACAGAAGGGAGAACCTTAAGGAAGAGGAAAGAAAAGGTTCTCAAGCATCTGAAAAGGGGAGTCAATGAGAAGGAATTGGATAGCTTCACAAAGAGAGTTCTCAGAATCCCACTTGAGAAACCTTTTGAAGAAGCCTACTTTACCCACAGGCTGTGGATGTTCTTCAGAGAAACCAAGGAGACTGTAGAAGACATTAGAAGAATGTTCCATCAGGTCAGAGAAAAGATGAAGCAGCGGATCACATTGAAGACGAAGAGTGATCCTGGGAAGTTTACAGTACCCCGTGTAGTGCAAGGTATCACTTTCCCACGTGCCCTCTGCGACAGAGGAGCTGTAGTAAGCATTTTACCCAAGGTAATGGCAGACCATCTAAGTCTGAAGGTAGAGCCTTCAGACGATTCATTTGTATTTGTGGATTGTTCTCAAAGGAATTCAGGAGGAATCATAAGAGACCTTGAGGTGCAGATTGGTAATGCATTAGTTCCAGTTGACTTCCATGTCCTGGACAGCAAGCTGATCCGGATCCGCTTTAAAAATCCGGTATCCGGAGAGGCCAGATTCGAATCTGGATAGTATGATTAGTTTCAAAGTTTTAGCTGAATTACATGATATTTGTTCTATTAGGTACCATAATATGAAATAAGATTAACTTATAATGATTTGACCAAAAAAAAAAAAGATTAACTTATAATGATTGTAGTTTATTTCCTCTAACTTTAACAATTAATTGCTAATTTATTATTCATATTCACACTCATCATATGATTGAATAAAGTTCTTAAATATATAGCTTTTACAAATTAGATTTTGCCAAATAAAGATGTGAAAGTGCAAACTGAACAATTCTCCCTTTGAAAATTTTCTTTGGTTTTATCCAATAAGGCAGTGAAGTTAAAATCGTCTATCAATATTTGTGGCTCTTTGTCCACTAATGTATTCTTTAATAACTTTTCAGTTGAAGAGATCTGTTCCTTGCCATGGAATCGAGTTGGACAGATAAATAAATTATCTTAGACTTAGTAGAGCTTCGACGTCACTTGATCACACCGTAGAAATCAAGTATAAAGTAAACATCACTAAGAAGAACATGTAGAAATAAGAAGAGGAAGAGGCCATGACTGAATCAAACAGAAGTAGATGAAAGTTTGCTACTCAGGATTAGTAATAGGCATGTATAATTCAAATTCTTGGTCACGTACATAACATGTAAGATGTCACGTGAAGCCAATGCTTCTTTGAGCTGTAATTAGCAAAAGAGCAGCTGAGAAGTTAATCAAATCTCACTTCTTTCTTCACTCTGCCTTTTCTCAATACATTTGTGTATATTATTTAATCACATATCTACACATTTGGCATAGCTACATGGGCTTACACATGTGCAACATCAATAAATGGTTTATAGTGGAGATGAGAGAATTAAAAAGATAAAAAGATTTACTTCTTTTTATATAATGTCCATTCATCTTGTATTTTCAAAACTCGTCTCACCTTTCATTTTAACTTTAACACGCTAACAGGGTATGCATGGATAAGAGCCGTGTATAAATGTGAAGTAAGTAACCAAGAAAGTTATTCTGAACACATCTGGTTTGAAATAACACACTTTTTGACAGGGTATTCGAGGTTTGGTCTGTTTCTCAGACTCCAAACCCCTGTCATTTCTCACGGACAAGTATCTCTCCGTGGATCTTCAAGGTATCCTCCGTTGGAACTAATTGAAGACAATATGGTCTCTCTGCCATTTAAAACTTATATTAAATAGAATGTAAAAATAATTGAAGAAATATGGTTTCTTTCTATATGTGCTTGCTTCTCTTTTAATCCTAGGATGCTCCAAATCTTCTGATATTTTAAAAGGAGTTGCTTTTTTTTTTCATCAGCCCTATTATATATAGATGTTTATCAAAAACACAACAGGGATCATGAACAAAATACAAATCTATATGTGAATTGATTATGTATCTCAATAACTTCGTGAATCTAGAAGACATATATTCAACACATACATATGAATGTAGCTTAATCATTTGACAAAGAGATGAGTGGAGGACTATCTAACATTTTAAAATCCAGTAAATTTCTGTAGTGTGCAGTTTTTTAAACATGTACATAGACCCTTTGCTCTTCTACTCCTTTTCTCGAACTACACCAGCGTTTTTCCAATTTACAAAAGCTCTACACAAAAACCAAATCAAGACGATTTGGTCCATTCAAAGGAAACCAAAAAAGCAAAAAAATAAAAATTGTAATCCAAAGTATTTAAATGGGCATCTAAGATCTTAAAGAAAATAAGATCCATGGAAAGAAGAGGAGAAGAAATAATGATTCACCTCATAGTAGATCATATTAGTTCACTGGAGAAAGCAGTTTATAGCATCAGTACCGGAGAAGACATTATATTTTCAATAACCTTGGTAATTATGAATATTGATCTCACCTTGAATATTCTCGCAAAGATCATTCGGATCATTTCCATCAACGGTGCGTGCATCCAACAACGACACATATTTCCCAAATCTCCCTAACTGTCCCACTGATCAGCTCTTTCCAATAGATTTATGCCTCATCCTAGCAATCTCAATAAAATAATTGAAGGGAATATTACTCCTGTGCGTAATGTTCTTAACTTTTTTTTACGGTCTGTCTCTGGCTCTTTCAACGCCTTAATGACCAAAGATGCAGCTGACGATTCTGAACAGTAAGCTTGACGGTAACGGTGACACATTGTACGTGGATGGTGGCTTGGGCTTGCATGAGGGTCGCCTGCAATACACCAACAAACAAAAACAAATGAAACCAAAATCATCTCCCAAATTTCAAAAAGCTTACGATTGAGAGAATTCAAAGGATGAATCTTCTCAGGATGGGGCTAAACTATTTATAGTCAAGGATGCACAGAAAATAAGTAATTGAGGAAGGATTCAATGAAAAATTGTGGGAGGAGTGGATAGATGTTGTTAATGAGTGCCGTAAAGACGACACTTGGATTTAACCAAATTCCGTAACGTCTCCTGATTTCTGTTTAAAGTGATCAAAGACACAAAAACTATAAAACAGTTCTTCGTTTTATTTCTTTCTTTCTTTCTTCTTGTTGTAGAGAACATTCTTACATTGGCTCTCTCTATATATATATAAGATTTTCTTAGCTTATCCTATTACATGTTTATCTAGGACTTTCTTATCTTTATCCTAAACCCTTTAGTTATTCGTCTTTACTTTATGAATAACTTAACTAGGAAGTAACACCTTTTTGAAGTTTATCCAACATTCTCCCTTCTAAGCTTCAAGCCATTTTCACTTAGGTCTTGTACTTCGATCAGCTTCCTCATCTCTTTGAACTTGATCCTTGCTAGTGCTTTGGTTAGTATGTCTGCTCGTTGCTCTGTTCCTGGTACATGCTCCACATCAATCAATTCTCTTTCAACGCATTCCCTTATAAAGTGAAAACGTTTGTGGATGTGTTTGCTGCGTCGATGAAGAACGGGATTCTTAGCAAGTGCAATTGCTGATTTGTTGTCCACGCGAATCAGGGTTCTTTCAATCTTTCTTCCTGTGATCTCGCTCATTACATCTTCAAGCCAGATTGCTTGTTTAACAGCCTCTGTTGCTGCCATGTATTCGGCTTAGCAAGAAGATAGAGCCACCACGTCTTGTTTCTGCGAGCACCAGGTTATTGGTGTGTCACCGAAGCAAAACAGGTGTCCAGTAGTGCTTCTTCCATCATCTGGATCAGTGTTGTGGCTACTATCGCTATATCCTACAATTCCTTGAGATCTTCCACGCTTGAACTTCAAACCGAAACCGAGAGAACCTTTCAAGTATCTCAGCACTTGCTTTAATGCTTTCCCATGTGACTCCCTTGGCGAATGCATGAATCTACTAAGTATCCTGACACTAAACGCCATGTCAGGTCTTGTATGCAATAAGTATCTCAAGCATCCAATCCTTCTTCTATATTCGCTTGCATATATTTCAGTTTCTTCTATTGCTTTTGAAAGATGCAATCCAAACTCCATCGGTATGTGAACTAAGTTGCAATCACCCATGTTTGCCTCTTCCAGTATACGTCGAGCATATGCTTCTTGCTTGATCGTAATGCCTAGCGTGCTCTGTTTCACCTCTATACCGAGGTAGTAAGTCAACATGCCCAAGTCTGACATTTCAAATTTTTCAGACATCGACGCCTTGAACTTCTTGATTGCCTGTAGAGAACTTCCAGTGACGAACAGATCATCGACATATATAGCTACTAGAAGTAGCTTATCTTCTTTTTCTTTACGATAGACCGAGTTCTCCTTTGCACACTTCTTGAACCCCAGTCCTTTTAGTATCTGATCGAGCTTTGTGTTCCAAGCTCTAGGAGCTTGTCGAAGCCCATACAAAGCTTTCTTAAGTCTGTAGACTTTGTGTTCCTCTTCCTTCTTCTCGAAACCTTCCGGCTGTGATACGAACACTTCCTCGATCAGCTCTCCGTGTAAGAAGGCTGTCTTCACATCTAGGTGATGGATCTCCCATCCGTTTGCGGCAGCAAGACCAATGAGAAGTCTTATAGTTTCTATTCGAGCTACTGGAGCAAAGGCTTCTTCGTAATCAATGCCTTGTTCTTGAACATATCCCTTTGCAACAAGTCTTGACTTGTACTTGTTGATGCTTCCGTCCGCGTTGCGCTTGATCTTGAAGACCCATTTGAGTCCAATTAGGTTTGCTCCGTGTGGCTTCTCGACGAGTATCCAAGTTTCGTTCTTTTCTATAGACTCAATCTCATCTACACAAGCAGCTTTCCATCGTTTATCCTTGAGGGCTTCTTGTATACTTACTGGTTCGTCGTTCAGAGCAAGCAACAGAACTTCACATTCAATATCAGCCAACAGAACATAGTCTTTGAGATACTCTGGTTTATTGCTCTCTCGGCTTGATCTTCTTACCTCCTGTGTAGCTTGCTGTTCGACTACAGCTTCTGAGAAAACCTGATCTTCTTCGTTTGTCTGAGTCACTGTTTCTGCTGCTATATCTTCGCTATTGGCTCCAACCACAAAAGGGCCGCTTCCATTGTCTTCTGTTCTTCCCCAAGTCATATGAAACATTCCAGGCTCTGTTTGGACTTGCTTACCTTCTCCCTTCCAATTCCAACGAGCCGTTTCATCAAAAACCACATCTCTACTTACAATAATTTTCTTCGAAGTAGGGTTGTAAAGTCTATAAGCTTTAGATCCTGGCTCAATGCCTAAATGAACCGCAGCTTCTGATCTGTCATCGAGCTTCCTTAGCTGTCCTGCATCCTTCTTTGCATACGCCATACACCCAAAAACTCTAATGTGAGATATGCTTGGCTTCTTTCCTCTTATACATTCATAAGGTGTTTGATTAGACAAAGCTCTTGTTGGTACTCTGTTAATCAAGTAGGTGGCATGACGAACTGCCTCTCCCCACAAATAATTAGGCACACCCATTGCTTTTAGAATGCTCCGTGTCATCTCCATTAGCGTGCGGTTTCTTCGTTCTACCACACCATTCTGTTGAGGGTGTACGGTGCTGTTAGGTGCCGCCTTATTCCATTGTTGCTGCAAAAGTTATTAAACTCATGTGAAGTGAATTCACCTCCTCTGTCTGTACGCAGTGTCATTATCTCCCTGTTGAAATCCTTCTCTACAAGTTTCTTGAACATCTTAAACTTGTCGAATGCATCGCTTTTATCTTTCAACAATATCGACCACATATATCTTGTACAATCATCAATGAGTACAAAGATATAGCGGTTGTGAGAGAGAGTTGGAGGGGAGATAGGACCGCAAAGGTCTGCGTGTAGGAGCTCAAGCGGACGAGACGATCTATATGAAGTTGCTTTTGGAAAAGATTGTCGAGTTTGCTTGCCTACTAAGCATGAATTACAGAGATGTCGTTCTTCACTTAACTCTGGCAAGCCATAAACCATACCTTGCGTTGCCATAGCTCTCATTGTCTTGAAGCTAATGTGACCAAGTCTGGCATGCCATCTCCATGGTTCCTCCTCCATTTTTGCGTGTAAACAGGTTGCTCTACCTACTTGTAACTTCAATTTGTAGAGTCGGTTTGCAGATCTTAATACTTTCACAAGCAACCTTCCTTCAGGGTCTCTAAGAGTCAAGAAGTTATCTTTCATTCGAACGTCACAACCTTGCTCCGTTGCTTGTCCCAAACTCAGAATATTACTTCTTAACTCAGGAATGTAGTAGATATCCGTCAACAGCCTCTGCTCTCCTGTCTTAGCTTCGAAGAGTATCGAACCTTTTCCACTTATGTCAACAAATGATCCATCTCCAAATTTTACTTTACCCTTGATGTTTTCGTTTATCTCTGAGAAATACGACCTTTCTCCTGTCATATGGTTTGAAGCGCCATTATCCAGGTACCACACTCCATCTTCTTTCTTGTTAGACTCAAGTTTCTTAAGAAGTACCTATATATAGTGCTTTCTCCGCAATTTCTGTTTCTGCTTTATTGAGCTCTTCTTCTTCTTTCTTCTCGGTGCACACAGAGGCGAAGTGCCCTTTCTTTTGACAATTATAGCACACAATCTGAGAATAATCTCTCTTTTCCTTGCTTCTCTCGCCATAATTACTTCTGCCGCGACCTCTTCCTCTGTTACTACGACCGCGTCCTCTGTTCTGTCCTCTCCCTCTTCCTGCATTATTTGAGCTTCTTTGGTCGTAGGACTTCTCAGTGTTTGAGTACAGAAGACTTCCTTGTTGCTCAGCTGGTTCAAAACCTTTTATACGCTCCTCGTATGCCTTAAGCCTCCCGATAATATCTTCAAAACTTGTTGTTTCCAAGTCCAACATCTGCTCTAGTGATGCTGTCATATGGATAAACTTCGGTGGCAGACTGTTAAGAAACTTCTTCACCACTTTAGGTCCCTCAATACTCTATCCCAATGACGTCGCCTTTGATGCAAGTTCTGATATCTTCCCCGAAAAAGTGTCAATCGTATCTGAGTCTTCCATCTTTAGACGATCAAATTCATTCATTAACGTCTGGAGACGAGCTGATTTGACTCTTTCTGCGCCTAGGTTTCTTGAGCGTATGGCCTCCCAGATCTCTTTAGGGGAACCAAGGTCACCAACTTGCAAGATTAGGGATTCAGGTATCGACTGAAACAAAAGAGCTGTAGCAACGTCGTTCTTTTCTTCATCAGTTGCTCCTGGCTCAATTGCTTCCCATACTTTGTGCACACGCAGTAGCACCTTCATCCTCATAGCCCATACCATATAATTCGATGTTGTTAGCATCGGACATACCATTGCTCCAGGTACGCCATCTTTCACCTTCATCAATGCTTTCGTTTCCACCACTGTTTTATCATCCGCCATAGTTTCTGTATCTAGAGATAACCTGCAGCTCTGATACCAAATAAAGTGATCAAAGACACAAAAACTATAAAACAGTTCTTCGTTTTATTTCTTTCTTTCTTCTTGTTGTAGAGAACATTCTTACATTGGCTCTCTATATATATATAAGATTTTCTTAGCTTATCCTATTACATGTTTATCTAGGACTTTCTTATCTTTATCCTAAACCCTTTAGTTATTCCTCTTTACTTTATGAATAACTTAACTAGCAAGTAACACCTTTTTGAAGCTTATCCAACACTGTTGACGGTAAGTAAGAAGCCAGACAATAAGAAACAGATGCTGGGTTCCAGCATGTTATGGTCGGATAACAATCCATCCACACAAAATCAGGGGAGCTAGTACGGCGGTAAATGAAAAGAATCAGTACTTCGATGGCGACGGATTTTAATTGTAACGGCGGACTATCCAAGAGAAGACTATATATATCTGTATACAGCCCAATAATCAATTGAATACAGTCCTTATCAAAATTGGTTAATTGATCCAACAACTTAATATCGAGCCCATGAAAACACAAAAAAAAAACTTAAAATCGCTTCTTTTAGAGATGTCAGGTGGCGAAAACTCCCCGTATATCCTTGATGATGTGGAAGGCTGAGAAGAGAGCACAAATCTCCTTTATTATAATAGATAGATAGATAGATAGATGTGCTATTGTTGAAATGGAAATTGAAGTTAAATGTTAATTAAAAGGAGATAACATAATTATCTATGTAATTAATTTTTTGAAATATATGATATTAGATGATGAGTTTATGTTTTTAATTTTTATTAAAATTTGATAAAATATTATTATTTTATAGAAAAATATCTAAATTTATTTTAATTTTTTAAATTTGTTTTGTATATATATAAATAAATACTTTATTGAAGAATTGTTAAAAGACAGAAAGTAAATGATGAAATAAATTGTCAAAAAATATAATTAAAGTTATGGGTTAAAACAAGTGTGACATATGTATGTGTTTTTAGGTAGATAGATCAGAGTTGCAGAGCACCCACTGGATTCTTTTGTACCTCGAGCTTGTTCTTTGCATTGAATATGGGCACTACTTTTCAGAGGTAAGTCTTTTTTTTTTGCACTATAATGATTTGTTTCATATAAGTATCCCCTTTCCTTTCTTGCAGGAAAAAAGTCTCCAGTCTGGAGCTTGTGAAGGTGGCTATAGAAACTGACGATGAGACTCCGCTCCAGGCCAAAAGTTCAGTCCTCTATATAGCTTTTAGAGGACTGGCTATTCATGGTACTGATGAGTCAGTTGAATGGAAAGCTGTGATCAAAAGCCTGTTCAACGAGCTTACAGGATCTTTGGCTCTCTAGGGTATCTTATGCAAAGGAGAAACTCCTATGAGTGCGGAAGAGTACTTCAAGTTTGTTTAAATATAGGCAGGCGTCTCTTAGGCCACTATCTATTGCTTTTTTCTTCTTTTAATTATTTGGTGTAAATAATCTTTAAATATAAAGTTCAGTTCCTTCTTCTTAAAAGTTCACGCCGGATTACAGATAAGAAATTCGTCACATCTCACGCTGACACGTGTTACTCTTTTCTCTTTTTGAGATTGTCGTGGACAGTAGGTGGGTCGGTCCCACACAAATCAATTTTCTTCCATCTAAAACAATACCGAAGAGACGGACCCTTCGATTATGTAACATCGCCGTTCACCACCATCAAAGCTATTAATAGCTTCAAATCCATTGTGTCATTCATACTCTTCATATCCCCTTGACTAACCTATATAAATTCCCTTGAATCCAAATCTCCTCTGGTAGCTTTCATGGATGAGAAACAATCAGATTTCCAGATCTGAAAATTCTGATAAATCTAGCCAAAGCTCGAAATATCGACCAGCGCATCCATGGCTAACAATCCATCCACACAAAATCAGGGGAGCTAGTACGGCGTAAATGAAAAGAATCAGTACTTGATGGCTAATGATTTTAATTGTAACGCGGACTATCCAAGAGAAGACTATATATATCTGTATACAGCCCAATAATCAATTGAATACAGTCCTTATCAAAATTGGTTAATTGATCCAACAACTTAATATCGAGCCCATGAAAACACAAAAAAAAAACTTAAAATCGCTTCTTTTAGAGATGTCAGGTGGCGAAAACTCCCCGTATATCCTTGATGATGTGGAAGGCTGAGAAGAGAGCACAAATCTCCTTTATTATAATAGATAGATAGATAGATAGATGTGCTATTGTTGAAATGGAAATTGAAGTTAAATGTTAATTAAAAGGAGATAACATAATTATCTATGTAATTAATTTTTGAAATATATGATATTAGATGATGAGTTTATGTTTTAATTTTTATTAAAATTTGATAAAATATTATTATTTTATAGAAAAATATCTAAATTTATTTTAATTTTTTAAATTTGTTTTGTATATATATAAATAAATACTTTATTGAAGAATTGTTAAAAGACAGAAAGTAAATGATGAAATAAATTGTCAAAAAATATAATTAAAGTTATGGGTTAAAACAAGTGTGACATATGTATGTGTTTTTAGGTAGATAGATCAGAGTTGCAGAGCACCCACTGGATTCTTTTGTACCTCGAGCTTGTTCTTTGCATTGAATATGGGCACTACTTTTCAGAGGTAAGTCTTTTTTTTTTGCACTATAATGATTTGTTTCATATAAGTATCCCCTTTCCTTTCTTGCAGGAAAAAAGTCTCCAGTCTGGAGCTTGTGAAGGTGGCTATAGAAACTGACGATGAGACTCCGCTCCAGGCCAAAAGTTCAGTCCTCTATATAGCTTTTAGAGGACTGGCTATTCATGGTACTGATGAGTCAGTTGAATGGAAAGCTGTGATCAAAAGCCTGTTCAACGAGCTTACAGGATCTTTGGCTCTCTAGGGTATCTTATGCAAAGGAGAAACTCCTATGAGTGCGGAAGAGTACTTCAAGTTTGTTTAAATATAGGCAGGCGTCTCTTAGGCCACTATCTATTGCTTTTTTTCTTCTTTTAATTATTTGGTGTAAATAATCTTTAAATATAAAGTTCAGTTCCTTCTCTTCTTAAAAGTTCACGTCGGATTACAGATAAGAAATTCGTCACATCTCACGCTGACACGTGTTACTCTTTTCTCTTTTTGAGATTGTCGTGGACAGTAGGTGGGTCGGTCCCACACAAATCAATTTTCTTCCATCTAAAACAATACCGAAGAGACGGACCCTTCGATTATGTAACATCGCCGTTCACCACCATCAAAGCTATTAATAGCTTCAAATCCATTGTGTCATTCATACTCTTCATATCCCCCTTGACTAACCTATATAAATTCCCTTGAATCCAAATCTCCTCTGGTAGCTTTCATGGATGAGAAACAATCAGATTTCCAGATCTGAAAATTCTGATAAATCTAGCGCCAAAGCTCCGGAAATATCGACCAGCGCATCCATGGCTAAGAATCCAGTGAAATCACCACCAAAACTCCAACTGAATCGACCACTGGTTCCATGGATAAGAAAAAATAAGTTGCTTAGCTCCATCTACAGGCCTAATGAGAAGGTATTGTTCCAAGAAGAATCTTATATTTGATTTTAATTTTGTTTTTTAAAAGCCTTGATGATCTAAATGCATCATCACGAGATGGCACGGCTCCATTTCAGGTAAGGAGACAGTGTGGGTTAGGAGAAGAGCTTTGATTCTCCAAGAGTTTCTCTAGGAAGTACGAGCTGGGTTATGAAGTTTGTCGTGGCCATTTTTGTGCTCTTAAGTTTAAAAAAGGTGATAACAAGTCGCTGTTAATGCTATTCACAAAGCAAAGGTTAGTGCTTTCTGATTGATGTCTTATGGTTCTGTAGCGGTTATGAGATCTGTTAGACTGTTTGTAATTTGTTGTGTAGATTACGACGGCTATCGCCATTGAAAATGTGAGGAGAGATCAAGATATTGAAAACTTAGTCTGGTCATGATAATCTCCTCATTTCTATGATGCATATGAGGATCTGATAGGTACCGAAGCTGACTTGGCACTAGAAGACTCATTGAGTAGAGATGAGCTGAACTGGCACTTCTGCAACAACTTGAGAGTCAAGAAACAGAGGCAGTTAGGAGATAGTATAAATAGACTTCTTTACCTTTGTTGTTGATCATCCTTTTTGTGAGATTGGATCTTTTGGCTTGTTAAGTTTAGCTCTTCAAGAAGGCACTTTCAAGAGCTTGTTCTTGAATCTGAAGGCTCAAGGCATCGTTGATGACTTGAGATTGTAATTGATCTGATAAAAGCAATAAAACTCTTCTTTGCTCTTATCAATTGGTGCGGTGAGCTCGTTCGATCATCGCGGCGACGAGTTGTGCAGAGCTTCACGAGTTACATCAATGGTGTATAGGAGCTTGGCGATGACTACAGAAACGGAGGTTTCAGGAAATTCTTTGACGACACTGGAAGTTTCAAGACGAGTTTCACCAAAATCACAAGATTCGGTGACTAACTTCACAGGATCCGGCGGCGAGAAGAATACAACAACGACGAGTTTGGTGGAGCTTCCGATCTTTAGCTATGGTGATCCGAAACCATGGATCGCAAAGATGGAAGATATATTTGTACGTGATAATCATTCAGAGATGAGTAAATTGGCATTGGCGTATGGATTACTTGCAGGAGAAGCAGAATCCTGGTTTAACAAGAGACGTGCTAGGATGCTTTTCGATACTTGGGACAAGGTGAAGAATTGTTCGCTGATACAGTTTGGCGACAATCTCGATAGAGGTAGGGTACATGAGAAGAATGTTCGGGCACTGAAACTATGGACTGAAGAGTTGACGATCCGTAACAAGGAGATGATTGTTGTATCACAATCGTTGGAGAAGGAAGAGGTTGTGGTGAATCAACCAAGATCATCGCAAAATTTAATTGAGGTATCAAGTTCTTCTTGGGAACGTAACTGGAATGGTTTTTCGCTAGGTTATCGGCAATCAAACTCAGATTTTCAGAAATGTAATAGTCTGTTGAGCCGATTGGAGATTCCTTTGTTTGACGGATCCAATCCGTATACTTGGCTTGCGAGAATGGAACGTTTCTTTCGTCTTGGTGAATATGCACTAGAAGAGAGATTACCATTGGTGGCAGAACGCATTACAAGAAAACAGGCGTATACTGACGGACAAAATCGTCAGAAATTCGTCGGAATAGACATATTTTGAAGAATTTCTGACGAAAGTGGTCGTCGGTATCATTTGGTCGGAAAAAAAAAATTCGTCAGAATTTCGTCAGAGATTCCGACGACTTTCTGACAAATACCGAGAAACAACATTCTGACGAACTTCCGAAGACGCTCCGACAACATCTTCCGAGAACAGAGTTCATCGGAAACACTATATTCCGACGAACCAAGGTCCTCAGAGAGAGGCTGAGAAGCTAGAAAAACTTCCTTTTGAGTTTCCACCAACTCAATGACCTCTCTAATCACGGTGTCCTGAATTTGACCCGTCTTCTTGTTAGTGTGAGCCTCCTTAATGAGTTCGAGACGATCAACGGGATTACCGTCGTTTGATTCAATCTAAAAAAACAGTCATTAGCCATAAATATATAAAAATATGTATTTAAATAAATATAAAGATAAATTAAAATAATAGAACTTACAAGTTGATCCTCCTTAGAAGACATAGAGCAAGCGCTAAGGTTTTGCACATACATACTTTTCCCGCCACGATCGCTCTTCCGGTTCTTGGAGTTCTTACGAGACGTCGCTGGAGTGTCTTCCTTCTCTCAATGGACTATCAACTGCTCCCACACCGTCCCGTTGATGTACTGTGGCCTCTTGTTCTTCTGCCATACTGTCTTCCACGCATTGATCTGCTTCGTATAAGAGTCCATGGCCTTTTTGTTGAATTTCTGACGGACTGTTTTCGTGAGACCGGACTCCCAAGTGAATCGTTTCTACAAAACACACATAATTTAATAAGTAGATATATATATATAAAAAAATTGAAAAAATGCTTTAAAAAAAACTGAAGAGTTACCGCAAACTGACGAAACCACAGCTCTCGTTCGTCGCGAGGGATCACACTCCACTTCGAATATCCGGTATAGAGCATGGAATACATCATATTGTTGATGCTCCTACTAATGTCATTGCTCGACTTGTCGAACCTTTTAAAAAGTGCATTTTAGAAAGTTAATAAATGGAAAAAACATAATGCTACAAATAAAATAAAAATACTAACCAAGTTGTATGTCCCGGTCGTGGGTTGGGATGGAGAACCGGGAGATGCTCTCGACCTGGTTGTTGAACCAATAGTTCAACTGACATGGCCCCCGGATCCTGCTGAGCAACAGCGGGATCAGCAGCTGGAGCGGAAACATATGCGGGAACCGAGTTTTGTTCGTGAGACGATCCCGATGCACGGGAACTGCTCACCGAACTACCTCGGCTGCCACGGGGTGCGGAACGACGGGCTGCGGAACGGCGTGCATCCTCGGACCTCAGAAAACAAATTTTAATACATCAAAATCTGAAAATGATTTAAATATATGTATGTATTAAAAATTATAAATATTTTTAAAAAACTATAAATATAGAAAAGATTGTTAAATCTAAAAATGATTTTTATATATATGTATGTATAAAAAATTATAAATATTTTCAAAAATGATTATAAATATAGAAAATTATTTTCAAAAATATAGAAAATTTATTTCAAAAATGTTTATCAATATAGAAAATTAAAAATACAGGTTATTAAATATTTATAAAAAATTATATACATTTTTATCTATATAAAAAATATAACTCATTTTTTCTATATAAAAATATTTATAAAAAAATAAAAAGGAAATTTCTTGAGCGATGGCGAAGGCGATGGTGGATGGAAACTAGGGTATCCTTTCTGATACGACCAAATCTCGATCCAGGTCAGATCGAGGTGGGGAGCAAGACAATATGGGTTATCAAGGGTTGCGAAGCGGGTTTCTTTTGGAATCGAAAAAAGATCGTGGGAGATTTGATTTTGAGTGAAGGATTTGGGCGTTTATGGTGGGGGATCCGGATCCTGATAAATAAGGTCCTAAACGGAAAGGGAGGCCGTAATCAGGTTAGATTCGATTGCTTTTCCCATTATCTCTGTTGGGAGATGACATCTTTCTATCCCGGTGATATTTGTGCAGATTGGATTGGGGAAATTGGGGTTTTAATTGGTATGATTATGATCAACTCAGGGATAGTAATGGAGATCTTGATTAGTCAAGATTTGGGGGATGTTAAGTTGAAAGCGTTTAAATTTTATCTATATATACGGCTATTGGGTGATAGTATTTCACCATCAGCTCCTGCTCGTTTTCTCATTTTTATCTTTGTTCTAACTCTGGTCTCTGTTTTTTCTGAGTGGGCAACAATGACACAAGGACAGTGGATAACTAAGTCTGGAGGAAAGATGGTGGAGGGTCCTAAGCCAGGGCTCAAAATCTCTGTTCCAAGGTTCGACAATTCCGGTCTTATTGCGAGTTATGCTAAAACTCTGATAGGAAGGTGCATGAATCCACCAAAACAAGCAATGAAGATGCTTCTCTTCATGTTACCGAGGATTTGGCAAGTGGAGGGCAGAGTGGTTGGTACTGATTTGGGCCGTGGAAGGTTCCAGTTTGCGTTCGAATCGGAGGAGGACATAGTGGAGGTCCTTAATATGGAACCTTTTCACTTTGACGCCTGGATGATCTCCCTGGTACGGTGGAAGCCAGTGGTGGAGGTCAATTATCCATCAAAGATCATTTTTTGGGTGCATGTTCTGGATATTCCTTTACAGTTCTGGGCGGTTCAAACTTTTCAAAGTGTTGGAGATGCTCTAGGGAAGGTTCATGGAGAGGTGGACATTGAGGAAGGAAGAGTCCGGGTGGAGGTGGATGGGTTCAAACCGTTGGTTTTCTTTATGACGCATTGACTTTGATGAAGGTGTAGAGATACCAGTGGCGCTAAGATATGAGAAGCTTGTGGGCTTTTGCAGTGAGTGCTTCTGCATGACACATGATCAGTCTCAGTGTCCAAGTGGGCAGAAGACGGTTGAAGCAGGGAGGAGTAGCAACTTGAACCAGCCTGATCTTGGTGCAAATGCATCTAGCTATAGAGGAGCAGTGTTAAAGGATAGGGAACAAGATGGAGAGGGTCGTGATGACCAGCAGTACAGGAATACGAATGGGAAAGAGGGTAACAAGGGGAAAGGATTAGCAAAGGAGAGAGAGATATCTTCCAGGTTTGAGGTGCCAAAGTACAAAAATAAGGAAAGGTTTCCGGGAAACGGTGAGGGGTCGCCTTTTCATGGTCCACGGAACAAGGTAGACGCTATGCACCTCAAATGGTGACAATCAGTATGTGAGAAGGGGAAATGGAGGTCCTTAATATGGAACCTTTTCACTTTGACGCCTGGATGATCTCCCTGGTACGGTGGAAGCCAGTGGTGGAGGTCAATTATCCATCAAAGATCATTTTTTGGGTGCATGTTCTGGATATTCCTTTACAGTTCTGGGCGGTTCAAACTTTTCAAAGTGTTGGAGATGCTCTAGGGAAGGTTCATGGAGAGGTGGACATTGAGGAAGGAAGAGTCCGGGTGGAGGTGGATGGGTTCAAACCGTTGGTTTTCTTTATGACGATTGACTTTGATGAAGGTGTAGAGATACCAGTGGCGTTAAGATATGAGAAGCTTGTGGGCTTTTGCAGTGAGTGCTTCTGCATGACACATGATCAGTCTCAGTGTCCAAGTGGGCAGAAGACGGTTGAAGCAGGGAGGAGTAGCAACTTGAACCAGCCTGATCTTGGTGCAAATGCATCTAGCTATAGAGGAGCAGTGTTAAAGGATAGGGAACAAGATGGAGAGGGTCGTGATGACCAGCAGTACAGGAATACGAATGGGAAAGAGGGTAACAAGGGGAAAGGATTAGCAAAGGAGAGAGAGATATCTTCCAGGTTTGAGGTGCCAAAGTACAAAAATAAGGAAAGGTTTCCCCGGGGAAACGGTGAGGGGTCGTCTTTTCATGGTCCACGGGAACAAGGTAGACGCTATGCACCTCAAATACGAGACAATCAGTATGTGAGAAGGGGAAATGAAGGTCCTCAATTGAATCCAGAAAAGCTAATGGTGGATGCGTTCAAAGGTATTGAGAGGGCTCCAAAGACGGATGGTTTTTCGAATGGAAAAGGAGGGCGGGACACGGCTAACAAGACGAGAAAAGCTCTCCTGTTTGAGGAAGTCCCGGAAGCAGAACGTGAATCAGAGAATCTAATTGAAGAAAGGACAGAAGCCTCGGAGGAGAAAGTTAAGGAACCTGCAAGGGCATTGGAGGATACGGCTTCTGCTGGTGAGGTGGATGCTACTGAGGATTTACACTTTGAGGAAGGCGAGCTTTTTGACTCTGATATTCTGGTGGATACTGATGAGCTCCAGGATTGGGAGCAAAGCGAGAATGTTGAATATCAAGAGGAGCTAGAGAGGGAGGATTCAAATATGGAGGGAGGTATTGAAGAAATGGTGGAAGAGCAGGTCGATGAAGTGCTGGATAAGGATGAGAACCAGGAGAAGGATACAAAAAAGAAAGTTCCTAAAGGGGGCAAACGCATGGCAATGAGCATCCTCTCTCCTCGCAAGAAGCTCCTGTGGGAACCGAAATTCACACCGTCAATTTTCGATAAATAAGATTGCGGAGGAAAGCCAAGTAAACCCGACTTTCCCTGAAGGTCCGGATTCTCTGTGTTGCCACACGAAATCGACAAAGTAAGCAGAAGACAAAAAATAGAAATTGAATTGTTTGCTCGAAGGCGTTTTATTAGATAAGGGAAACGAGTACAAGGATTCTCCGAAAGACAAAGAGAGTTGCGATTTAAAGAAAAAGATAGAGTCGCAGGCAGCCAAACGTCCTAAGCCTTGCTCCGCTAGTCTAACTACCTAAACCCTAGTTTTTCTAAGCTAGCCGGATGCTCTAAGTCTAATTCTCGAATTTTCGGGATGCTCTTCTCTTCTGCTCTTGCTCTCCTTATATACCCATCTCTAGGTCGGTTTGCCTTGGGGCGATGGGCCTCGCCTTTGGGCCCAAGCTTATCTCTTCCGGAAATGTTCCATTTTCGTAGGTCTTTGTAATTATCTCCGAGTTTTCCGCTATCTTTCGATGACTTGATGTTTATCCGATGTCTCGTGAATCGGTAAACCGCTATAGCCTGATTAGACCAAACTCACGAGGGCTGATCCAAACAAGCTAAGGCAGGAATGAACCGAGCACGATAGACCAAGACCGGACGAGGGTCGGACCGACGCCAGGCCGAACGGCGACGGTGCCGCCGGCGCCAGGTCGGTGCCGCCGGGCGCCAGGTCGGTGCCGCCGGGCGCCAGTCGGTGCCGCCGGCGCTAAGCCGATCTGCGGCGACGGTGCCGCCGGGCGCCAGGTTGGTGCCGCTGGCGCCAGGTCGGTGCCGCTGGCGCCAGGTCGGTGCCGCCGGGCGCCAGGCCGGTGCCGCCGGGCGCCAGTCGGTGCCGCTGGCGCCAGGTCGGTGCCGCCGGGCGCCAGGTCGGTGCCGGGCGCCAGGCCGGTGCCGCTGGCGCCAGGTCGGTGCCGCCGGCGCCAGGCCGGTGCCGCTGGCGCCAGGTCGGTGCCGCTGGCGCCAGGTCGGTGCCGCTGGCGCCAGGTCGGTGCCGCTGGCGCCAGCCAGCCTCGTCTTCTGGTGCCGCCGGGCGCCAGGTCGGTGCCGCTGGCGCCAGGTCGGTGCCGCCGGGCGCCAGTCGGTGCCGCCGGGCGCCAGTCGGTGCCGCTGGCGCCAGGCGGTGCCGCCGCGCCAGGCCAGCCCGAAGTCCCGCTGCCGCCGGGCGCCAGGTCGGTGCCGCTGGCGCCAGTCGGTGCCGCTGGCGCCAGGTCGGTGCCGCCGGCGCCAGGTCGGTGCCGCTGGCGCCAGGTCGGTGCCGCTGGCGCCAGGTCGGTGCCGCCGGCGCCAGGTCGGTGCCGCCGGCGCCAGGCCAGCCCGAAGTCCCCTACGGTAGCTGGCGCCAGGTCGGTGCCGCTGGCGCCAGTCGGTGCCGCCGGCGCCAGGTCGGTGCCGCCGGCGCCAGGCCGGTGCCGCTGGCGCCAGGTCGGTGCCGCCGGCGCCAGGTCGGTGCCGCCGGGCGCCAGGTCGGTGCCGCTGGCGCCAGGTCGGTGCCGCCGGGCGCCAGTCGGTGCCGCCGGCGCCAGGTCGGTGCCGCCGGGCGCCAGGTCGGTGCCGCCGGGCGCCAGGCCAGCCCGAAGTCCTGGTGCCGCCGGGCGCCAGGTCGGTGCCGCTGGCGCCAGGTCGGTGCCGCCGGGCGCCAGTCGGTGCCGCCGGGCGCCAGTCGGTGCCGCTGGCGCCAGGCGGTGCCGCCGCGCCAGGTTTGAAAGTCGCGGCCGCTGCCAGCTCGTTCGCTGCGTCAGCCGCGCCAGGTTTGTGCCGCTGGGCGCTTAGGCCAGCTATTGCCCTGCGCCGCCAGGTCGGGTGTTGCTGGCGCCAGCTCGCTGCCCCGCTGCTGTTGGTGCCAGGCCGCTCATTGCCTGTTGGTTCGCTCGATCTTTCCCTCGCTGGCCGCTGGAAGGACTTTAGCCAGATTTCGAGATAACCGCTTTTGACCCCAACAGTTAGCCCCCAGCCCGTAAGGTCGGAGACGATTTTGGGCGAATGATCTGAATTTTTGAAAATCGAAATCTTTGGCTAAGGATTTTCCGCAGAGAACCTGTGTCTCTCCCTTCTTTTTTTTATAAGTAGCCAACCCTCCTTCTCATTCTTCACATCTTTCCAAATTCTCTTTCTTCTCTCTCAAGAAAATGTCTTCATCCCAAGTTGAAAAGAGTGGTTCTGATGTTGAGATGGGCGAGGCCGCCAAGTCTCGCCGGTTCCGCCAGTCAAGCTCCCGCCGCTCAGGCCGCTCAAGAGGCTATTCCGCCCCTGACTGATGGGTTTGATTCTTTCAAGGCTAAGCTATCCCGGCGTAGTGCTGCGAAGGCTCGGCTGGCGAGGACCGAGACGCCCGACGCTTCTTCCGCTGCTCCAACTCCTTTGCCTGCTCCTTTGGTTCCAAGTTCTGAAGTCCCATCCGATGCCCTCCCGCCCACGAAGGGGTTATTGTTCCCAACAGACTCTCGATGTTCAGATCCATCCATCGGGTTCTTCGACTGCCCCGATCGGATCTCCTAAGAGATGATGCGATAGAATCTGCACCTCTTCCCCGGCTAAGCGGGAACTTGTCTTGGGACTGCCAGCGCTGGTGCCGCACCACTGCCCAAGGGAAGGGCAAGAGCTGGCCCAGTCCGGAGCGAAAAAAGAAGCGGGTGCGAAGAGCGAGGAAAGCGACCTCGTGAGCCATTGGCTGGCCATCGCTCCAAGGTTCGATTTTGTCCGTAACTCTTGCACGGTTTTTTTTATGATGATACTTACTCTTTCCTTTTGCGACAGTTTGTGTCTCTGATCGACGGAATGCTTGGCGAAAAGGGTCGGAAGTCATTCGCTCATCGGCGAACCGGAGTCGCCGCAGAAGCGCTGAAGCGCACTAAGGCCGCGATTGCAGACCGTCGAGGATACCCATGCCGCCTGACGCCCCAGCTTGAGGTTCAGATCAGCGATCTTGAGCGACCTAGGGAAGACCGCCAGCTCGCTACTCAAGGTGAAGAAAGAGAAAAGGAGTAAATCCTCTAAGTCCGCCTTCGAGAAGGTTCAGGCTCACGAGGAGATGAACTGTAGAACCTCTGAGGTTGCTGATGCCGTGACGACTTCTATGGTCGTCTGACGAGGATGGCCATCCTGTTTGAGTCCTTGATAGCTGTCCGTAAGAGGGATTTGGCTTTAGCGGGATCGAGGGGAGTCTGAACGAACTCGAGTTGCTTCGAGGTAATGAGGCCCCGTCTTTGGACTTGGAGGAAGCCAGATTATCGCCCCAGAAGGAGAGTGGGCGCCACCGAGGAGATTTCGAGTCGATCTCGCCGGTCCGTAAGTTAATCGTACTTAGTTCACCTCCAAAATTCGGAAGATCGGGAGCGCGTGGGAGAGGATTGCGAGGGTGGCGTGGACGAGGCGGGTAGTGGCGATGCGACTGAGGGAGGCGACGGCGAGGCCGTCCCTGTCGCAAGTGAGGATGAAGATGGCGCTCCTGGGAGCGTCTAGGTCTATCAATCCCTTCTGGGATTTTGTTTTTATGTGTTTCGGCCGTTTAAGAGGCCATGATGTTTTTACCGGGACTGGCCGCTGGTGGCTTCGAATCCCTGCCCCTTTATGGGGTTTTGTTTGTATTTCGCAGTCTCAATCTATGAAACGCTTTTAATTATTTATGAACTTCAGTTTTTTCTTTGAAGTATGAGAAAGAGGGTGTGAGTTGTCGTCTCATTCCTAGTTCCCCGATGATCACCGTACCTATTGTCTGCATAAAGCAAGATTTTCCATGGTTTACCGATTTACGCCAAAAACTCGTGAAACTAATAGCTTAAGTGAAGAGACAAATTTTGATCTCGTGATACCATACTATGTCTGTGAGATGTCAAGATCCAGCGTGGCTGGGTTTAGGCAAGACCTAGGTTTACTCTCGACTGAGGCTTTGCGATGACAAATCGGCTTTCGCTTTGTTCGTTTGCGATTTTAACCTGACTCGCACCGCTTAAAATCCGCTAATTGTTGTCGGCTTATATGATTTGTTTTATGGAGTCGAAGCTACTTCCTTTACGAAGAGCTAGACCAAAATTTTGATTTCTTGTATAGCGCTATGTTTATCCTTGTCGGATGTAAGAGAGCCTACCCTCGAAGGGCGGCTATTTGTCCGTTTAGGACGCTAGAGTTCGCTTGTTGTGATCAGCAACAACGAAATGATACCGCTTTGAGGTGCATTTGTATATTTTAGAGACTAAGATTTCGCTCGCAATGTTTTATGAAAGAATGTCCTGCCGCTAGCGACGCCTCGCATGCTGAAGGTCGATTTTTCCTTATGCCGCGATCTCGCTGGAAACGCTTAGGGCTTTGGGATGTCTTTGCTAATGCTCGCAGCCAGAAAACTGTCGCTCGCTTTGGACGCTGGACCAAGGGGTCGCGAGGTTTTACCCAGGAGAAGCGCCCACATTCACCATGCCTCGTGAAGTGTTTGGCCATCTGGGATTTGTGTTTGGATGTGATAATCGCTAGCGGACACTAGATCCGCTGTTTGTGGCCGCTCTCGGCTGATTTTGAAAAGTCGCGGAAAAGTTTCAAAATTTTAGAGTCTTCGAATTTGTGGGAGTATACGAGTATATTACCCACTCTTTTTAAATTGGGGATAGCTGAACCCGCCGACATGAAGAGTTGCCACGCACTTTGTCTAGGATCAAGCCATCTCAGTAGTTCTTGGTACCACGCTTTATCGCTTAGTGGTAGTATTTTTGAGGTGCATCGATTCCAAGTTCTCGGATTTTGACGCTCTTGCATGTTTGCGATTTGGTATGAGCCTGGTCGACTACTTTTATGACTTTGTACGGTCCTTCCCGCTTGTTCCCGCTCGCTGCTCGCAGTGTTTTGAAGACTTTTCGTGAAGACTAAATCGCTTCTTTGAACCTCGCGATGGCGACGCTTGAGTTGTAGTATCTTGCGGCAGCGTTGGTAATTCTGGATTCGAGTGAGTGCCTCTGGGCGCCATTGATGAGGTCGAGGTTGTCCAGCATCATAGCGCCGCTAAATCCTCTTTCGGGAGGAATCTTCTCCGCACTCCAGGGAATTCTACCGCTGGGATCATACATTCCGCTCGTAAACGAGGGCAAATGGAGTTTCTCCCGTAGCCCGCCTTGGGTTGTACGATGCGACCAGAGAACTCCTTCGAGCTCTTCTGCCCATCGCCTTCTTGGCGCTAGGCGTTTTTGAGTCCGGCCAAGGACGGTTTTGTTGATGGTTTCTGCCTGTCCATTGCATTGCGGATATCTGGGAGTTGACTTTGTAAGTCGTATTTTCCATTTTTCGCAGAATGCTTCAATCGAGTAGAGATAAATTGAGATCCATTATCTGTTACGATTTCAGAGGGGACCCCATGTCTAGTTATGATATGTTTCGCACGGTTCTCGACTTGTGTGTCCTTGATACTTGCGTATAGGATTCCGCTTCTACCCATTTGGAAAAGAAACCGTAGGACTAGGGGAAGCGCTTTTGTTTTGATGGGTGCATAGGTCCCACGATGTCCATGGACCATCGCATGAAAGGATAGGGGATCAGATCGAGGAGAGGATCTCCGCTGGTTGATGGATTGTTGAGCATGCCTTTGGCATTTTTCGCACTTCCCGCTAACTTCAGTATTTTACCATGGTTGGCCAGTAATAACCGTGGCGCTTGATTTTAACCGCCGAGATCTTCCGCCGAATGATTTCCGCGATGATCCTGAATGGACCTCCTTCATGATTCTCCTTGCTCTTTCCCTTCAAGCGCATATGAGAGGACCAAAGAAACACCACTTATAAATTTCTCCTCTATCGCGACATACCGCGCCGCTTTGGTTTTATTTTACGGGCCGCCCATTTTTCGGGCGGTAAGGTTCCATTCACGATATAGGCTCGATTGGTTCTAACCAAGGGCTGTCGCAGCCATACTCGGTTCACATCCGCTTGGCTGATCCTCGACTTCTTCCGCGATCCTCAATCTCGCCCCTGATTAGATTGATGACCACTGGTGGTCCGATATCGGATGCTCGATGAACTCGACCGGGATTACTCTTTGGAGCCCTGGATCTGAGCTGAGGCGAGGGCAGCCAAGGCCAGCCTGGGCTGCCCGAAGGAATTCTGGTCAGGGCTTAACTGGTCGAATTTCGAGCCAGCTCTTGGACGAAGTTTTAGATATGCGCCCATCCTTTCGTTTCAGCCTCATATTCTCCGCTGTATTGATTGGCTTAATTAACTGAGAATCGCAGTAAGCGCTGAATATTACGGATTTTAACCCATGGGCCAGCCGCAATCCTGCGACGAAGTGCCAGATTCTGCCTCATTGTTTGAAGCTGAAAGCCAATCGGAAAGACTGCTCGGATTTCTCCGCTTGGAGAGGTGAGCCGATTCGATTCGATCCTTGTTTGGACGAAGATCCGTTTCGCGGAGGACCCAAGTTGAGTTTGGTTCCTCGATAGTCATGTCTCTAGTGGGTAATTCTACCAGGAAATCCGGCCAGTACTTGGGACTTTGCACACGCCCTGGGCGTATTCGACGCCGCATCACTCAGTTCGATTGCCCATTTTGCAGCCTCCCGGATTGACTTGGACTATGCAGGATTATTCGTGAGGGAATGTGGTGAGAACCACTATAGCGTGAGACTGGAAATATGGTCTTAGTTTTCGCCGAGGTTATGACAGCTAATGCTAATTTTTCCATTAGAGGGTATCGAAGCTCGCGATCCAGTAATGTCTTGCTTACGTAAAAGATTGGTTTTGTTCGCCGTTCTTCGTGATCAAGACGCCACTGACTGCCGCGAAACTGCGATATAGAGAAAGAGGTTCGCCTTCCAACCGTTTTTGCGACTGGTGGAGTGGCTAGGTAATGTTTCAATTGCTGGAAAGCTTTTTCACATTGCTCGACCATTCGAACTTCTTGTTTCCCTTCAACGTGAAATGGTAGGCACTTATCCGTGGACCGTGAGATGAAACGGTTCAATGCCACTCTTCCGGTTAGCCTCGACTTCTCGCTTGGTTCTTGGGGAGACCATTTCTATCAGTGCGCGCCGATTTGTTTGGCCTCGATTCCACGATACGCTACGAGGTATCCGAGGAATTCTCCGATGCCACCGCGAATCTACATTTTGCCGGGTTGAGTTTCATGTTATGCTGGTTGAGTCGCAAAACATTCCTCTAGGTGGGCTATGTGATCGTGTTCGCCAAGAGATTTTACGAGCATATCATCGATGTATACTTCCATAGTTTTGCCGAGCTGTTCGGCAAACATTTTGTTGACGAAGCTGATATATGTTGCACCTCGCTTAAGACCGAAAGGCATTACCTTATAGCAATACGCTCCGTCCGTGATGAACGCAGTTTTTCGCCGTCGGGATTCATCATGATCTGATTGTAACCGAAAAGCGCCCATGAATGACAGAAGCTTGTTTCGCAGTTGCTTCACCAGTCGGTCAATGTGTGGAGCGGGAAGCAATCCTTTGACAGGCTTTATTCAGATCCGTGAAATCGACACAGACCCGCCATTTGCCGCTTTTTACCACGACGGGTTGGCGAGCCAGTCCGATACCTGACTTATGTTATCGACCCTTTTGAGGAGTCTTTCGACTTCCCTTGACTGCGGCACGCTTCAGGTCCCAACTTTCGCCTTTTTGTTTTACGGGTTTGTGAGTTGGGTCGATGTTAAGTTCGTGACATGTTACGCCTAATGTCGATTCTCGGCATATCCTCCGCAGCCCACGCCAACGCATTCGAGGTTCTTTTGAGGCATGCGGCGAGCTCGCTTTCATCGGTTCGCTGGAGGTTAGCTCCGATCTCGCACACCGCTCCGGGAAGAATCGCCGAGACAGATTGAAACCACCGTTCGCAGGTTGGTTCACGTTTCCTTCCAGGGCCTCGCTTTTGGGACTGCCAGAAGGTCTCCGTGAATTCGTGAACCGCTTGCTTTTTCCGAGAGGTTTCGATTTCAGAATTTTTCCGCTTTAGTTCGGTAAGGTAGATCTGAGCTGCTCGCGACTACCATGTATTGTCTCGACTCAAAGGCGTTGGGAACTTGAGGCACAGGTGGAATGTTGATGGGATCGCCTCATGGAGTTTAGCCAGGAGTTCCAACTATCGCATTGTAGGATGTTGGACCATCGATCACCAGGAATTCCGTGTTTTGGCGACGCCCCGGCTGACTAGGAGGTTAGTTGAACCGAGGGTCATAATTTCTCCCGAGTCCGAAGTACTGGCTGGGGTCATCCGTAGGACGCTTAGGTCGACGCCCATCCTCTCGAGGGTGCTTTTGTAGATAATATTGGCCGAGCATCCGTCATCAATACCCTGCTACGCCGATGTCCTGGATCGTGAGTTCTATTACGAGGAGATCGCTGTGAGGTTTGACCGCACGGGCCGTTGCTCGATCCTCGAAAGATACGATGTTATGGGCTGGACGGAAGTCATACTGAACTTTGATCGATCGGTGGTTTTCGAAGTTAGAAGATCCGCCCCTCCTTCTAGCCAAACTGTGGGAACCGAAATTCACACCGTCAATTTTCGATAAATAAGATTGCGGAGGAAAGCCAAGTAAACCCGACTTTCCCTGAAGGTCCGGATTCTCTGTGTTGCCACACGAAATCGACAAAGTAAGCAGAAGACAAAAAATAGAAATTGAATTGTTTGTTCGGCGCGCTTTATTAGATAAGGGAACGAGTACAAGGATTCTCCAAAGACAAAGAGAGTTGCGATTTAAAGAAAAGATAGAGTCGCAGGCAGCCAAACGTCCTAAGTCTTGCTCCGCTAGTCTAACTACCTAAACCCTAGTTTTTCTAAGCTAGCCGGATGCTCTAAGTCTAATTCTCGGATTTTCGGGATGCTCTTCTCTTCTGCTCTTGCTCTCCTTATATACCCATCTCTAGGTCGGTTTGCCTTGGGAATGGGCCTTTGGGCCCAAGCTTATCTCTTCCGAAATGTTCCATTTTCGTAGGTCTTTGTAATTATCTCCGAAGTTTTCCGCTATCTTCGATGACTTGATGTTTATCCGATGTCTCAGAATCGGTAAACCGCTATAGCCTGATTAGACCAAACTCACGAGGGCTGATCCAAACAAGCTAAGGCAGGAATGAACCGAGCACGATAGGACCAAGACCGGGACGAGGGCCGTGGACCGACGCCAGGCCGAATTCGCGGCGACGGTGCCACCGGCGCCAGGTCGGTGCCGCCGGCGCCAGGTCGGTGCCGCCGGCGCCAGGTCGGTGCCGCCGGCGCCAGGTCGGTGCCGCCGGCGCCAGGTCGGTGCCGCCGGCGCCAGGTCGGGTGCCGCCGGGCGCCAGGTCGGGTGCCGCCGGCGCCAGGTCGGTGCCGCCGGCGCCAGGTCGGGTGCCGCCGGCGCCAGGTCGGTGCCGCCGGCGCCAGGTCGGTGCCGCCGGCGCCAGGTCGGTGCCGCCGGCGCCAGGTCGGTGCCGCCGGGCGCCAGGCCGGTGCCGCCGGCGCCAGGTCGGGTGCCGCCGGGCGCCAGGTCGGGTGCCGCCGGCGCCAGGTCGGTGCCGCCGCGCCAGGTCGGTGCCGCCGGCGCCAGGTCGGTGCCGCCGGCGCCAGGTCGGGTGCCGCCGGGCGCCAGTCGGTGCCGCCGGCGCCAGGTCGGTGCCGCCGGCGCCAGGTCGGTGCCGCCGGCGCCAGGTCGGGTGCCGCCGGCGCCAGGTCGGTGCCGCCGGCGCCAGGTCGGTGCCGCCGGCGCCAGGCCAGCCCGCTGCCGCCGGGCGCCAGGTCGGGTGCCGCCGGCGCCAGGTCGGTGCCGCCGGCGCCAGGTCGGTGCCGCCGGCGCCAGGTCGGTGCCGCCGGCGCCAGGTCGGTGCCGCCGGCGCCAGGTCGGGTGCCGCCGGCGCCAGGTCGGGTGCCGCCGGCGCCAGGTCGGTGCCGCCGGCGCCAGGTCGGTGCCGCCGGCGCCAGGTCGGGTGCCGCCGGCGGCGCCAGCGTCAGCGTGCTGCTGGTGCCAGGCCGATCTTGCCGTCTGTTGGTTCGCTCGATCTTTCCCTCGTCGGTCGTTTTGGGAAGGACTTTAGCCGAGATTTCGAGATAACCGCTTTTGACCCCAACAGCTCCTTGCCAAGGCAGTGACAAAGATGGGAGGAAAGGGAGTGGGAGTGGCAAAGAAGGTTGCTCCTAAGGCATCTAAGGGCTGAGTAAGCAGTGTTTCTTTTTCCTGGTTTTATTTGAATAATGTGGGATTCAATTATGAAATCTGTTTAGTTGGTTTTTCGGTTTTCATTTGCGGAGTCCTGTCTCTGTTTTCTATCCTTGTGGATAACAAGGTCTTTTACCTTTCACCGCTTGGCTTTGATGATATATTCCAAGGTCAATATTATGAATAAAACATGGTTTTGGTTTCTCAGAGTTGGTTTAGGTAAGGTGCAGTATGGTATTTCTCTGGTCAAGGGAATTTCGGGTGGTTTCAAGTATGACTTAGCTTTCATGCTAAAGTGTTATAATTGTTCTCTGTCATGTGCTTTAGGGTCAAGAGTGATCTTGTGTCTGCAAGAGGTTAACGTTAATAAAAATGTATCGATAAGAGGTGTAAGGGATTGGTATTGGTGCACTAACGGGGAACATATAGTTTCTCAAACAAGTGTTTTGGAATTGTTTTGTTGGTTTCATGTTGGTAGTGCAACTGTATGTGCAGGGTGGGAGTGCAAGAAGAAGGGAACAAATGGATTTATTTGGATGGATGGGTCAGTTTTGACTCTGGGATCTTATGGTTTCTTGGTGGAATCTGGGAATAACATTATTATTTTTTCCTTTTTGGTTGACCACGTTCTGGTGAAGGCCTCTATCCTGGCTAAGGCTCGCTTTTCCTGGTTATCAGTTCCAAGGAAGGTGGGTTGAAAGAAGAGGAAAAATAAGGAAGTTTGGGTCCGGCGCCAGGTCGGTGCCGCCGGCGCCAGGTCGGTGCCGCCGGCGCCAGGTCGGTGCCGCTGGCGCCAGGTCGGTGCCGCGGCGCCAGGCCAGCCGAGTCCAGCGTGCCGCCGGCGCCAGGTCGGTGCCGCCGGCGCCAGGCCAGCCAGCGTGCCGCCGGCGCCAGGTCGGTGCCGCCGGCGCCAGCCAGCGTCCAGCGTGCCGCCGGCGCCAGGTCGGTGCCGCTGGCGCCAGGTCGGTGCCGCTGGCGCCAGGTCGGTGCCGCCGGCGCCAGGTCGGTGCCGCCGCGCCAGGCCAGCCCGCTCCCTGGTGCCGCTGGCGCCAGGTCGGTGCCGCCGCGCCAGGTCGGTGCCGCCGGCGCCAGGTCGGTGCCGCCGGCGCCAGGCCAGCCAGCGTCCAGCGTGCCGCCGGCGCCAGGTCGGTGCCGCCGGCGCCAGGCCAGCCAGTCCAGCGTGCCGCCGGCGCCAGGTCGGTGCCGCTGGCGCCAGGCCAGCCCGAAGTCCAGCGTGCCGCCGGCGCCAGGTCGGTGCCGCTGGCGCCAGGCCAGCCAGCGTCCAGCGTGCCGCCGGCGCCAGGTCGGTGCCGCTGGCGCCAGGCCAGCCCGAAGTCCAGCGTGCCGCCGGCGCCAGGTCGGTGCCGCCGGCGCCAGGTCGGTGCCGCTGGCGCCAGGTCGGTGCCGCCGGCGCCAGGTCGGTGCCGCCGGCGCCAGGCCGGTGCCGCCGGCGCCAGGTCGGTGCCGCCGGCGCCAGGTCGGTGCCGCTGGCGCCAGGCCAGCCAGCGTCCAGCGTGCTGCTGGTGCCAGGCGATCTTGCCGTCTGTTGGTTCGCTCGATCTTTCCCTCGTCGGTCGTTTTGGGAAGGACTTTAGCCGTAGATTTCGAGATAACCGTTTTTGACCCCAACAGCTCCTTGCCAAGGCAGTGACAAAGATGGGAGGAAAGGGAGTGGGAGTGGCAAAGAAGGTTGCTCCTAAGGCATCTAAGGGCGCTGAGTAAGCAGTGTTTCTTTTTCCTGGTTTTTATTTGAATAATGTGGGATTCAATTATGAAATCCTGTTTAGTTGGTTTTTCGGTTTTCATTTGCGGAGTCCTGTCTCTGTTTTCTCTATCCTTGTGGATAACAAGGTCTTTTACCTTTCACCGTTTGGCTTTGATGATATATTCCAAGGTCAATATTATGAATAAAACATGGTTTTGGTTTCTCAGAGTTGGTTTAGGTAAGGTGCAGTATGGTATTTCTCTGGTCAAGGGAATTTCGGGTGGTTTCAAGTATGACTTAGCTTTCATGCTAAAGTGTTATAATTGTTCTCTGTCATGTGCTTTAGGGTCAAGAGTGATCTTGTGTCTGCAAGAGGTTAACGTTAATAAAAATGTATCGATAAGAGGTGTAAGGGATTGGTATTGGTGCACTAACGGGGAACATATAGTTTCTCAAACAAGTGTTTTGGAATTGTTTTGTTGGTTTCATGTTGGTAGTGCAACTGTATGTGCAGGGTGGGAGTGCAAGAAGAAGGGAACAAATGGATTTATTTGGATGGATGGGTCAGTTTTGACTCTGGGATCTTATGGTTTCTTGGTGGAATCTGGGAATAACATTATTATTTTTTCCTTTTTGGTTGACCACGTTCTGGTGAAGGCCTCTATCCTGGCTAAGGCTCGTTTTCCTGGTTATCAGTTCCAAGGAAGGTGGGTTGAAAGAAGAGGAAAAATAAGGAAGTTTGGGTCTGATAGTCTTTGGTGGTTTTATGAGGACGAGACGCTTGTGGTTGTGGAGGGCGGAGGGGTATTTCACTGGGGAGCAAAAGAGATACAGGATGGCTGTTGGTTAGAAAAAGACGCAAGTCTAGTAAAAGTTATCCTGTTGTGGATATTGGTGGTATGTAAAATATGTGTATATTCAAGGTTGTTTTATTGTAAGATCATGGTTGTCATCAGAAAGAGATATGGTAGGTATGAGGTTCGTGGATTATACAAATGCTTGGCTGAGGATACTTGGTCTTTAGTCGGTACAAGTTCAGGTTGTACCTGTGTCTCAACCTCTGAGTTTTTACAGGTCATGGATGGCAAGGTGGTCAAAAGGCTTATCTCTGAATCGTGCAAACTTGTTTCCACAAGGTTCTGTTTTTCTAAGTTTTTACTGTTACGTAAAGGTTTAAATCAGTGATATCGTCTTTGTAATGAAGATTTTGAGTTGGAATTGCCAAGGTCTAGGGACAAGTTGGACTATTAGTTATCTAAGGGAGATTTATTATAAGCACAAACTAGCCTTTTTGTTTTTGTCGGAGACAAAGCAGAAAAAGGATTTTGTGCAGACTTTTCAATTTCACTTTGGTTTTAGCCACCTTCATACAGTCGAACCTAATGGTAGAAGTGGAGGTCTTGCTTTGTTTTATGATTCGACTTATAAGGTGAATATTATATCATCTAATAACCGGATTATAGATATCGAAACAGAATTTAAAGGGAAACGTATTTTCATTTCCTTTGTTTATGGAGACCCGAATCATAGCCTTCGAGACCCTGTGTGGGAGAGGCTGACGAGAATAGGCATCTCTCGGGATGAACCATGGTTTATCATAGGAGATTTAAATGAGATAAGAGGAAATCATGAAAAACAAGGTGGTGTTCTGAGGCATGCAGACACTTTTGTGGCTTTCAACAATATGATCGATAATTGTGGTCTAATGGAATTCCCTAGTGTAGGAGACACTATGTCATGGAGCGGTAGGAGAAAACGACAGGTTGTCAAATGTCGTTTAGACCGGGCACTAGGAAATAATAATTGGCACAACTCATTTCCATGTTCCTTTGTTGAATACTTGCGCATGGTGGGCTCAGATCATAGACCGATTGTGGCATCAATAGAGGATAAGGTTATGAAATTTAGGAAATTGTTTCGATTTGATAAAAGATGGATAGGCGAGGAAGGATTAATGGAGTCGGTAACCCGGGGATGGAATTCTAGACGTGTCAAGGAAAACGGAGGGATAGTAGATAGGATTCACTGGTGTAGACATGAAATTTCAGTCTGGAGGAAACAAAATCCACCATATGGAAAGGAAAAAATAGATACTCTTCAAAAGGCACTAGAAGACATTGAAAATGACTTTTCTAAATCTACTGAAGAGGTTTTAGAGGTATCCAGGAAATTACAGGAAGCGTACAGAGATGAGGAACAATATTGGGAACAGAAGAGTAGGACTACATGGCATACTTGCGGTGACAGAAATACTAAGTTCTATCATGCTTTGACAAAACAGAGGCGAATCCAAAATAGGATCATTGGTTTACATAATGACGAGGGGACCTGGGTTCATTCGGAACAAGAAGTTGAAGGAGTTGCTGTGGACTATTTTACAAACTTATTTAGCACAACCTCGCCAGTGGAATTTGATGGTTTTTTGGAAGAGGTGCCAACGTTGGTTACAGAAGCCCAGAACCAGCGTTTGATGACTATAGCTACAGAGGAGGAAGTTAGAGCCGCGCTTTTTATGATGCACCCAGAAAAAGCCCCGGGTCCGGATGGTATGACGGCACTGTTTTATCAACAGTCTTGGTCGATCATCAAGAATGATGTAGTCACCATGGTTAACGATTTTCTGAGAACGAGAAGGTTTGATGGTCGACTTAACCTGACAAATATTTGTCTCATTCCCAAAACGATAAGACCAAGTCGAATGACTGAGTTACGACCAATTAGTCTATGCAATGTGGGGTATAAGATCATTTCAAAGGTGCTTTGTCAAAGGTTAAAAGGTTTATTACCAAAGTTGATATCGGAGACTCAATCTGCGTTTGTTTCTGGACGGTTAATTTCGGATAATATCCTTATCGCTCAGGAAATATTTCATGGGCTACGTACTAACAAGTACTAACAATAGCTGTAAAGAAAAGTTCCTAGCAATCAAGACGGATATGAGCAAAGCTTATGATAGAGTAGAATGGCCCTTCCTACAAGGTGTCTTGTTGAAAATGGGTTTCTCTACAGAATGGGTTGCGCTAATGATGCAATGTATATCTACGGTCAATTACAAGGTATTACTAAATGGACAACCGAAAGGACATATTGTGCCGGAGAGAGGTTTGAGACAAGGAGACCCGCTGTCTCCATATTTATTTATTCTATGTACAGAAGCTCTGATTGCCAATATACGGAAGGAAGAGAGGAACAAGAGGTTGACAGGGCTAAAGATAGCACGGGCTAGTCCACCAATTTCTCACCTACTTTTTGCGGATGATAGTCTATTTTTCTGTAAGGCTACGATTCAGGAATGTGGGGTTATTTTAGAGCTACTGCGAAGATATGAACAAGAATCAGGTCAACAAATTAACTTCGATAAATCATCATTACAATTTGGTCATAAAGTTTCAGAAGGAGTGAAAGCAAATATCCATAGTCTTATGGGTATCACAAATCTAGGTGGAATGGAGAAGTATTTGGGTATCCCGGAAAGTTTGGGTGGCTCAAAATTACAGATTTTTGGGTTCCTGAATGAAAGTGTTAATAAAAAAGTCAATAGCTGGACTGTCCGATTTCTTACGAGGGCAGGAAAAGAAGTGTTAATAAAATCATCAGCATCACCTATGCCGACTTACGTAATGTCCTGCTTCAGATTACCAAAAGGAGTTACTAAGAAAATATCGAGTACTTTGGCTCATTTTTGGTGGAGCAGTGGGGAAAACAAGAAAGGTATTCACTGGTATTCTTGGGACAAAGTTTGTACACCTAAGGAAGAGGGAGGGCTCAGTTTTCGGGATCTTCAAGATTTCAATACAGCTCTATTAGCTAAACAGTTATGGCGATTGATAGACAAACCCGATTGTCTTTTTTCAAAGGTTTTTAAAGGTTGATATTTCCGGAAATCACATCCCCTGGATGAACACAGATCTTACTCATCTTCATATGGATGGAGAAGCATCTGTTCAGCTAGATCTCTGGTTAAAAAAGGGCTAATCAAAAGAGTAGGTACTAGACAATCAATTTCTGTATGGAATGATCCCTGGATACCTGCTCCTCGCCCGAGGTCAGCTATACCAAAAACTCAGCTACAATTTTTAGATCAATCCCTTACGGTGAAAGATCTTCTTGATCCGGTTAGTCTTTCCTGGAATGTACCCATGCTAAACGATCTTTTCCACCCCGATGATGTGCGAATCATCCGTGGTTTGGCAGTTCGTAGGTCACAGCGGACAGATTCATATGGTTGGAGGTTTACGGAGTCTGGGAAATATACAGTCAAATCGGGATTTCGTACGGAGTCTTTATACCCGGACAAGGTCATAAAATTGCGATATTTTGGACCGGATGTTAAAACACTATTAGCATATGCTTGGAAACTGAAGTGTTCTCCAAAATTAAAGCATTTTGTATGGCAAGCAATTGCTGGAATATTACCAGTTGCAAAGGTTCTGAGGACGCGTGGAATTAATTGTGATTTACGTTGCAGTATTTGTGGGGTAGAGGAGGAAACTATAAATCATGTCCTCTTTGAATGTCCACCGGCATTGCAAACTTGGGCATTATCTCGGATTCCTTCCCCTCCTGGGATTTTTCCATCATCCTCGGTTTTTACTAGTATGGATTATTTGTTTTGGAGGATTCCAAAGGAGTTTGATTCAGAGTGTTTTCCATGGATTATGTGGTACATTTGGAAGAATCGAAACGAAAAATTTTATCAAAATAGGAATGGTAATCCACAGGAAATATTGCGTAAAGCAGAGGTGGAGGGATCCATCTGGACTGAGGCACAATTACTAATCCAACACCGCGAGTTTCCTTTACAACAACCAACGAATTGGCAATCAATGGAGTACACAAGAATCTGTTTTTTTGATGGAGCCTGGAAGGAGGAAGACAAGTTCACAGGACAGTGATGGTTTTGTAAAGCGCGAGATTCAGATGAGGTTATGATGGGGGCCATGAACCTAAGAAGAAGCCTATCACCTTTACATGCTGAATGTGAAGCATTGATATGGGCAATGGAGTGCATGAAGACCCTGCAGTTCTCAGAAGTAGTTTTTGCGACGGATTGTTCTCAACTGGTGAAGATGGTGTCGTCACCTGAGGATTGGCCAGCTTTTGCTACACATATGGAGGAGTTTTGCCGCAGTAAGACTTTCTTCCCTATTTTCAAGATCATACATATTCCAAGGGCAACAAACACAATGGCGGACAAGCTTGCACGTGGTGCAAGAAGTTCTCTTTCAGCTATGTTATATGTTGATTCCATACCTCCGGCTTGGCTTCCTGCCCCGGTGGGTCTTAGATAAGTAGTTCTTTTCTCTGTTGTCAAAAAAAAAAATATTTATAAAACGTTTATAAATATAGAAAAAGTTGTTAAATATATTTTAAAAAAAAATTAAAAACTTTTTATTATATATTATATATTACTGGAAATCCCAAAAACATTTTTAAAAATCAAAAAAAGTTTTAAAAATACAAAAATATTTTGAATTTTAACAAATACACAATATAATTCCACAAAAAAATTAAAACAACAATCCAAACAACAATCCTAAGTAATAGATCATAAACTATCCATTCAATCAATCAAACTACCTCAAATCCTAAGATCTAACTTCCTAAACCCTAAAAATTTAAAAATTACAAAGGTTTTATAGAAAATCTTACATGATTTGTGGTGTGGAGAAGGGATCTGAGATTGGGAAGAGGAGTCGCCGGAGATGGGAGGTTGGATATCGCCGGAGTCGCCGGAGTCGCCGGAGATGGGAGATTGTAGAGAGAGAGAGGCGGAAATGACGAAGAAGGAAGAAAAAGGGCTTTTATCTTATAGGATTCCGACGACCCGTGTTCGTCGGAATCATTAAATATATACTAATTGGCGGTTCGCGAAAATTTTCACGCGGTTTGGTTTTCCCGGATAATTTGATATTCCGACGGATTTCCAACGGAATTAGTAATATCGTCGGAATTCCGTCGGAAAGTCGTCAGTTTTTTCTGACGGATTACTGACGAATTATTCCTACGGAATTCCGACGACTTAGTGTTTAGGGGTTGAACACAAGTTTCTAAATACAAAATCCAAATCTTTGATAATATATATAGTATTTGCATAATGATTTAACTATAAAAATGTATGCACAACATGATTTTACACAAAACATTTTTGTAGTGTAAGATTAGATGAATATGATTGTATAAGTATATGAGTGTTTAGACGAGATATTATGAAAACAATGATATACATACATAAATATTTTAATGAGTTGTTATATTTGAACGGTTGCGATCTAATACTATATTAAACACTTAATATGTGTTATTTTTATAGTTTCGGTATCAAAATTTATATAATTTTTGATATGAAAATTTTTAAAAACATAAGTCCTCGGAAATTCCTCTGAATATACCGAGTAAATTCTGACGAACTTGCTTAGTTCGTCGGAAGGTCCTCGGTATATTCTGAGGAACTTGTCCACTTTCAATAAAACCACAGTTCGTCGCTATGTCGTCGGTATATACTGACGGAATACCGACGAACTTGTATTTTTTTAAAAAAAAAAAATACAACTTATGTAAGATGTACAACAACTAATAAATACAAGTCAAATAATAAGAATTCATAATCAGAATCATCAGAATCTTTAGAATCTTCATCAAACTCTCCAACCTTAGCTTCTGACTCTGAATATACAACAGCATCAAGTCCAAATTCGGTAAAATTCTCAACGAGTTCAACATCTACCAAATCTTCAAGTGCACTCACGTTGGTGGTAGAGTCTGGTTGTAATGGTTCATTATCAGAAGTTCCATCCACTCGTCCTCTTGGGTTGATTTGCGTTACAGTGACCCATGGATCGTCTATGTACGTCACCCGAGGGTAACTGATGTAGCACACCTATCAATTATACAAGGTATTAGTATTTGATAAACCATTAATTATATATGAATAAATTGACATACCTGATCAGCTTGCAAAGCAAGAATGAAGGGATCATAATATTGAAGTTTCCGCCGCGAATGAACCGATGTAACACCAAACGCATCAGTCTTCACTCCTCTATCTGGGGTGGTGTCATACCAATCACAATAGAATACTACACACTGAAATCCAACCATACCAGGAAACTGGATTTCCAATATTTCTTCTATGTTGCCGTAATAGACATCGTCACCGGAACAAGACGAAACACCAGCATCATATGTTGTCCTAGAATTACCTTTCCTTGTGAATGCATATCCTTGTGTACAATATTTTGGATATGATATGACCACATAGTTTGGTCCCCGCACAAATTCGCGTATCCAATCATCGAACACAAAACCTCTGGCCAAACCATCATTCACCTATAAATTAAAAACATATATGAGTGAAAAGTTAATTACATTATATTAAATATAAACTAATCATATGCATATATAGGGTAATATGATATATGACTCACATAACTAAGAAGCCATGCAGCAAATCCGTTATGTCTGAGTTGTTGAAGCTCATCTTCTGTCGCATGCATGTGAGTCATACGCAACTCTGCCATATAAACACTATATAAAAAGATATTATCAATATGAAATAAAATTATTGAATATTAATCTAACAATTTAAATGAATAAATATTTGTACCTCTCATATTGTAGAACATCTTCACAGTTGGTGAGCAAATATGTTTGTAAATGGCGTGCTTTCGATCTCAGTAAGTCTCCGCCGTGGGTTTTCCACTAAGTCGTCCTATTTCCCTGAACATGCTTGGGACAGTAACATGATATGTTGTTCTCTCCCCTCTGTCATCATGCCAAGCAGGTCTTCGGTTTTTTGTATGCACTTCTGATGGAAAATAGTTTCAGCAAAGATTGCAGTTTTTTCATTGATCACCTGTGCGACTATAGATCCTTCCACCTCGCTTAAATTTTTGACCTTCTTCTTCAGATGATGCATATAACGCTCAAAAAGATACATCCATCGGTACTGCACATGACCACCAAGTTCCAATTCTCTTGCGAGATGAATAGCAAGATGTTCCATTACATCAAAGAATGATGGAGGAAATATCTTCTCGAGGTTGCACATGTTGACTGGTATGTTTGCCTTCAGATTACTAATACCCTCTGCAGTCACTGCTCTAGTGTATAAATCGCTGAAAAAACACTTATCCCTTCATAGATAAAAAGACAAAATTTTCTTAAGTATTTGGTTGATATAAGCATAATTGTTAAATATAAAAATCAGTTAAAATATCAAAATATAAGATACCTGCAATTGCTTCATGAACATTACCTGGCAATAGTGCGGAAAAAGCAAACGGAAGGAAGCGCTGCATAATTCTGAACAATCATGACTCTTCGCCAGTAAACTTTCCTTCGCTTCTATCAGCGCAGTTCATAAATTTGATGCATAACCGTCTGAAATTGTACTCTATCTGTAATCCAATCAAAGAACTCTTCTTTTGCAGCACCATCCAGCCGATAAATGGGAAAAGGGGCCGTACCGTTCTCATCAACGTGAAGTTCAGAACAATCATAGATATCGACTAAATCCAACCTTGACTTTAAATTATCCTTCGTTTTACCTTGGATGTTAAGGATTGTGTTCATCAGATTGTCAAAAAAGTTCTTCTCAATATGCATGACATCTAAATTATGCGCAATAGATGATCCTTCCAATATGGCGGATCGAGAAAATACTCTTTTGTGCGGTTATGTAGCTTTCCAACCGCATCGACTCGAATGTTTTCATGTCCACCTACGTCTGGCGTCCTATCTGCACCTAAATCCCTCAACTGCTTCCACAAATCTTCCCCACTAACTTCCTCAGGTGGACCATCAAACACCTGCTTGTTCTTCGTAAAAAAAGTCTTACTCCTACGGTATGGATGATCAGGTGGTAGAAATCTTCTGTGACAGTCAAACCAACACGTTTTTCTTCCGTTCTTTAGTTGAAAAGCATCTTTGTCATCTTGACAATATGGACATGATAGCCTCCCATGTGTTGTCCATCCGAATAACATACCATATGCTGGAAAGTCACTTATTGTCCACATAAGTACTGCCCGCATATGAAAGTTTTCTTTGCACGAAACATCGTATGTCTCAAAAGTTGCGCTAATAGTTGTTGCAACTCATATATCAGTGGTTGAAGAAACACATCTAGTGATCTCTTAGGATGCTCTGGCCCGGGGACGAATTGAGAGGAACAAAACTCGTCGCATGCACAAGCTTCGGCGGTAAGTTGTAACGGTGTCACAATAACGGCCATAGAGAATACTGTCTTCCATGCTTTCCAAATGGACTGAAACCATCAGTACATAATCCAAGATAAACATTTTTTCTCTCTTCCGCAAATTCTTGATATGTTGACTGGAAATGTTTTCAAGCCTTCGCATATGAAAGATGTCTAATCTCACCATTTGTGGGATGCTCTGCATGCCATCTCATTGCTTTTGCTGTGCGCTCACACTGATACAACCTCTTCAATCTTTCCGTAAAAGGCAAATACCACATCCTTTTGAACGGGACCGGAACTCTTTCCCTCGTCTCCTGATAACGAGGTTTCCTACAAATTTGCATTTATCCCGTTCCTTATCAGCTCCCCAGTAGATCATGCAGTTGTCAATACATACATTTATCACTTCGTACGGTAGTTGAAGACCCGCAACAAGTTTCTGAACCTCGTAGTATGAACCTGGTGCAAGATTATCCTCAGGTAGAATACCTTTGACAAAATCAGTAATCGCATCCACACATTCTTCAGCCAAATTATAGTCTGTCTTAATACCCATCAATCTAGTTGCAGATGATAAGGGTGAATGACCATCTCTACAACCTTTATACAAAGGTTGTTTTCCTGCATCCAACATGTCAAAAAATCTCCTAGATTCGGGATTTGGTTCTTCTCCTCTATAATGATCATGTACCATCTGCTCAGTACCTACACCATAATCTATATCCGTTCTAGGTTCTTCTAAACTAATATCAGGCTGAGGTTCGCTAGTACTACCATATTCATAACCATTTTTTCCATGAAGATACCAAACTTTATAATTACATGAAAACCGTCTCATATACAAATGAGTCCAAACATCAAATTCTTTTATAATCCTATTATTATTGCAAGTAGAGCAGGGACATCTTAACATACCGGTTTTTCCATCCGTTTGCTGTTGAACAAGCCTCATGAATTCTCCAATCCCTTGAACGTATTCTTCCGTAAGCAAATTGGTGTTGGGATCCATATGAGGTTTATCCATCCACGAACGATAATAAACTCCTGAAAACATGATTTTCTCGGAATTGTTGTGATTAGAGAGAGTGAAGAGAGAATGAGGAGTGAATGAGTTGAATGAGGAGAGGTTGCATTTATAGGAAATCGCTTACGGCAATCCGACGATATTCCGACGGAATTCCGACGAATACAATGGTTATATCCGTCGGAATTCCATCGATTTTTTCCTATCTCAACGGCTATAAAAAGGTTCATCTGAATTTCGTCGGAACTCCGACGAAATTCCGACGACCTAAACGGTTATATATTTAATCAGAATGTCGTCGAAATTGCGTTGGAATATTCCGACGAAATTCCGACGACATCAACGGTTATATAATTTATCGGAAGGTCGTCGGAATTTCGTCGGTATATTTCGACGAACCTAGTTTTGTCGGAATATCGTCGGAATATGCCAACGACTTTCTGACGATATTGTTTTTTTTGTTTTCGTCAGAATTCCGTCGGAAAACCGTCAAAAATGTCCGACGACATTGGTGTCCGTCGGAACGTCCGTCGGAACGTCTGTCGGAATATAGCTTGTTTTTTTGTAGTGACGCTTGAAAGGAGATGCGCTGAGTTGGTACAACCTGGAGCTGTCCAGAGCTGAATTCACATACTGGTTGGAGTTCAAAAGACGTCTGGTTTTGCGTTTCGCAAAGGCTACGATTCATTGTCCTTCATCGATTTCAATGAAGACAGTGATCTCAAGCAAGCAAGATGTTCATGAGACAGTAGTCATGAATAAGATAAAGTCACCAACTTTAGAAGAAACTCTTGAGAAACCTGTAGAAGAAAAGGACGAGAAGTCTTATAACTGGATTGATATTTCAAAGTCTCCTATTATGGAAGAATCACGTTGTGCAATGAGTGTGATCACACTATCTCTGAGTCCACTATCACCGAGTCCAGAAGCAATTGTTTCAGCAAAATCATGTAAATCAGCCTTGTTATGGAGTGCAAAGATGGAGTTGTTTGATTCACATGAAGCAGAGTTGGCTTTAACCTCGGGAGCTGTTTGTGTTTTTCTAACTCAGGCAGATGCACACCAACTGCTTGATAGATTGTCAGTGGGAAAAAAATGGTCGAAAACAAGGAGGAAGAAGACGACGGTTCCAAAGACTTGGTGGTTCAAATTTAAACGTCAAACATTAACATTGGAGTTGACTGTTTCTGATACTATGTCTACTGGTTCTAACAGTGATCTGATGTATGCTCATCAAGGTGTGGAAATGTATGTTTGAGCAGGCTATATTGCAGAGCACTTGGTGCAAACAACAACATGTGTAAAGGAGAAGAAACATGCACACAAACTGCTTGTTCCAATGATTCAAAAGGTTCAATGCAAGAAGCAGCAGAAGAACAGTAAATGCTGGATGTTTAAATTCAAAGGCAAGCTAGAGGAGAAACGAAAACTGGACGTTCAACAGAACGCAACAGTAGACAAAGACAATCAAGTCACAATTCACGTTTTCGACTTGGTGTATGATAAGCTTGGAAGTCAGAAGATAAAACAGAAGAAATTTTCCAAAAGTTGGTGGTTTAAATTCAGAAAGAAGAGATCTTATAGCTTCATGACACGAGTTGTACATCAAACTGTTTCAGAATGGAAGTTATGTTTGTGTTACAGAGCTGAGTCTGAGATCCAAGTGGTGTTTGAGCATTGGAAGAAAAATAAATGCCCTAAATCATGGATGTTCAAGTTCAACAACAGTTTAGAAAGTGAAGGAGTTACTACAGAATAAGTTTTTGTTCCTTGAGAAAGTTGAAGCTGGGAGTCATAATTCTGAAGTAGTGCATGATGGGGCTATGACTAGGAAGCAAGTGTACTTCATTTGCATGACGGTTTGTGGGGAGAAGGTTTTCTCATGTATCACTTGTGATTTAGTTCAACTCGATCAGCAGAAAATGGTCAGCACTAAACTGTGGCGAACAAAAACACATGAGGAAGCTAAGCACAAGCATTTTTCTGAGTCTGTGATGGTTCACATAGGCCGGACGTTGCCGATTATTTCAGAGTTGGTGCTGTTAAAACTGGTAGTCATCTGTTATATTCCAAGAGGATATGGATTATCAGGAGTCGTAAGCGATTTTAGTGTTGATGCTGGTACAACTGCAGTAGTTGCGTATGGGCTGTGTGAAACATATATTGCAGACATAAATCAGGTGAAGGAGAACATTTTATACACCTTGGTTGTTCAAATTTAAACAGAGGGTATGTGTACAAGAGAGGTTGGACAGCTTCTTCATGAATCTTCTTTTGTTTCACTTGGGCAATGTGGCACGGAGAGTCCACTTTTCTGTGTGGCATTGCTGGAAAAACAAGACACTGCAGCAAGTTCCTCACAGCTTATACAGTTGGTGGAACTGGTTTGTTACAAATGCGATGAGGCTATTACAAGTGTTCCGCAAGTGGAGAAAGGTACAGATAATGAAGACAGATCAAGACACTGACCAGATAAAAGAGTTGCTCTATAAAAGTCTGAAGACAACTGATATGTCTAGAATTGACAATGAATACACACAGAGTACAAAAAGAGAGAGAGACAGTCTCTTGTTTCAGATCACTAAAGCCCTATTGCTAGTTACAATGCTTTCTCAGCAGAAACTTGTTACTGCAAGAGGATTCAGAGTACAGCTTAAGCAAGCATACTTTTTAATATGGCACAGATGGAGAACCAGAATATGCAGTCACGAGACAGTGTGGTGTTGCAGCAGCTCTTTTCACAGCTTGTAGTGTAGCTCTAGCACTTGCAGAGTTTTAGGTACAGCCAGAATTTGCAGAGCTTGAGGACAAGCTCTATTTGAACCGGGGGGTAATGATAGGTACCGAAGCTGACTTGGCACAAGAAGACTCATTGAGTAGAGATGAGCTGAGCTGGCACTTCTGCAACAACTTGAGAGTCAAGAAACGGAGGCAGTTAGGAGATAGTATAAATAGACTTCTTTACCTTTGTTGTTGATCATCCTTTTTGTGATATTGGATCTTTTGGCTTGTTGAGTTTAGCTCTTCAAGAAGGCAGTTTCAAGAACTTGTTCTTGAATCTGAAGGCTCAAGGCATCGTTGATGACTTGAGATTGTAATTGATCTGATAAAAGCAAAAAAACTCTTCTTTGCTCTTATCAGGATCATGATGATGTCTATATTGTCAATGGAGTAAGTTCTCTTTTAGCTCAGACTTGAGTCCTAAACAAGTAGTTTGTTGTTTTAGGCTATGTGAAGAAGGAGAGATATGGATAGAATACTCAAGGTAAGGGGACAGTACACATCAGACATTCAGACGTAGGATTTTTTTATGTTATATACTGAACTTGGTGGTGTGTATTATGTGCAGAAGCAGGAAGTACACAGAGGAGGATGCAAAGACTGTTATGATACAAATATTGAATGTGGTTGCATGTTGTCATCTCAGAGGTGTTGTACATAGAGAACTCAAATCTGAGGTAACTATAAGACTCTTTAAGACAGTAAGCACTTGGTAAAAATGCAATTAAGTTTTTTTTTTTAAATAAGCTTCATAGAAAACGCCAATTCAAATTTATCCTTACCCCCAAACATCTATTTTTCTAATCTGCGTCATCTAATTTACTTAAAGTTTCTCTTTCGGTTTGCTTCAGATTTAGAGTCAAAGAAAGGCACACCTCTGGGACAAGCAGCCATAGAAATCTGAAAAAGGCAGCGTTAACTTTGACCTCTAGGTTACTATCCTATGCTCTTTTAATTTTTTAACATCAAAAAACTTGAAGCCTTATCAAAGGGTAAAGATCGAAGCCATGTGATGCAGGTTGATATTTCTAACGAGGACAAGGTTTTGGACAGCTTAGTATAGTTTGGATATGAAATTTAGAAGTTGGCCAATTACGTAAGCAATATGTATATATCAAGACTTGGATATGAAATTTAGAAGTTGGCCAATTACGTAAGCAATATGTATATATCAAGACTCTACACCAGTATATCTCTCTTGGCATTTGAAAGTATGGTTTTTGCATATTGTTATTGCTATATAAGAAATATACTGTTAATAATAGTTACAGTCTTTCAATAAGCACAAGTCAGAATATTGAAAGGCTTAGAAGCTCAAATGTAGTATTTGCAAACATTATTTTTATTCCATCCTAAACAAATGTTGTCAAAGTTAAGATATAAAACATGACCAGACTATCTACTTGAAATGTGTTAGCAACCTTCTTGACACCAAACTCATGTTGTTCTTTTCTTTTTTGATACTTTGCTTAATAGAATTTAATTTTGCTGCAATTAGTATGTCAAATTTTTCCAGTTTTGTTTGTTTACTAATACTTTTGTCTAAATTATATGCTAGCTTTGAGTTAAAGATGCTTCCAAGAACTGGAGAGCGGTTGAACAGATGGAGGAAACAAGTTTGAAGAGCCATTTTTGTCAGATTACATTTCATCGAGTCCTGAAAAATGCAAAGACGTCAAAGACTTTGTCGGATTACATTTGATGATGTCTCCAAGTAAGCTATATATACACGAACCGAAGATGAAAATATGTTGACGAGCAAAGTGCTTTCTCTATCTTTTTGTAATTTTTTTCTGATGATCCGGTGAACTTCCCTCTGTTCAGAAACTCCCCACGTCTTGCCAGCAAGCCAAGATGCAACTATGTTTACTTGAGGAAACTCAAACAAGCTTCTCAGTTTTCCATTTCAGATGTTATAGTCTCTGTCTATGCTCCTCCCCGTTTTTTCACGTAACACACTTGCAACACCGTTTGCAAGCATGCCAAGCTTCGCCATCTCACAAGGAATCCTCTCATCACGCTCAAATGCTATACAGAAGAGAGGAAAGCTTGCCTCGAGGCTGGCAATGCTGATGCTCACTTCATTGAGGGAGTGAAGCAGTACTTTGCATTGGATCAGCCTGCAAAATGCCTCAAACATCTCAAGCTCTCAGCCAAAACCATCATCGTTTAGGTATGTATCTCTATGCTATTACAGGGGAACATGAAGAAGGCATGGCATCTATTGATCTCCTTAATTGGAAAACAGACATGATAGCAGTCGACCGATGTTTGGAAAAACTGAAACATAAGCTGTGAGATGTCCCTATCGTGAAGAGGAAGTCTTATGGAACAAACATGATCCTCATCATGCCCCCAAGAATCTGTATGCTCGAAGGAATTGAGGACAGGTGCACTGATTGTTATTATTACAAACAGATGCAGATGTTTTTGGAAATGATAATCTGATCATAGCAATCAACCCAGCCTGAAGATCCGTTAGCGTCTCAAGTCTTAGTTTCTAAGTTTATTTTACAATTTCCGCTTTTGTTGGACTTTGAATGTTCCCAGTTCCTTTACTTATTAATATTAACCGTCTTCACTAGAATGGCAAAAAAAAACTTATTTCATACACATTCATTTTGGATATTCTGCAATTTCTTGCAATGCAAGTTAAAATTGTAACGAGAAATACCGCAACACACGTCCATGCATCACAATCATAATATATAAACATCAAATACCACAAACCAAACATCTTATCTCTGACCATAATATACAACAAGTTACACCTGAGTCGCTGTATAAACATCGAATCAAATACACAAATAATATGGACCTTTGAACTCATGATCAATAAAAAATAAAAACAGGAATATTATAACATATAATGATTCGTTAAATGATTGTCACCAAAAATAAAGCTTTCCGTATATGTTAGAATAACACATGTACTAATTTCTATTTTTTATCTCAAAATAAATTTATGGCAATAATATCAAAGTTATAGATTGCAATTTATCCTTTGGGAAATTAAATTCATAATGTAATATAATAATAATACACCAACTAATTAATTACTTAGGCTAGATGCTTTTAACCCTTGAGTTATTATATATTTTCACTTTTCACTACAACAAAAATAGTTAAAATAAAATAAAGCAGATAACCTAAAAGCCTTGGTAGATTTAAAACAGTTAACCGGAGAGAAAAACACATATCTACACCTCCAAAAACAATTGAAGTCCAATTATTACATTTACATACAATCATAACATGACATGCAAAATTACACGAGATAAAACAACTGGATTAAAAAAAAGAAAAAATTGCTAAAACGGAACAGAAAAATAACTACATTGTCCCTTTACCATAAATCTCTTTTTGGTCCGTTTTGGACTCAGATACCCCTGGACAACTTTAAAAATTCATATCAATTATTTTAACAGTCAGAAAAATATAGAAAAATATTCAAATATATACATAAACAAGAAACAATCATATGAAAAATATTTTTAAAGACTAAATATTAGTATATCAAAATTTCATATTTTGATCTACGGATGGCAGAAAACCAATGTTTTGAAAACCGGACCGGACACCGACTCGGTGTAGCTACTGGTTGGACCGGTTCAACCGGTCAAACCGGGGTTTCTATTTATGAAAAATTATATATAATTATATATTTATGTTACATGAACTTTATTTCTATATATAATATATATTCTCGTTCTTTTCTATAATTAACTAAATATAAATAATAAATATAAATCTAATTATATATAGTAAAAAAATTGAATAGTGAATACTATGTAAACTGAAAATGATAAAATCATATGATTTACAATTAAAATTATCATATTAATTTATTTTTACAAATAACATCTCAAATTTTATGAATATGGTAAAATAAAGTTAGTATATGAAAGTCAAAAAATAGAATTTTCACATTGTTTCTTAAAAAAATAAAAAATTAATTAAATAGTGATAGTTGAATACTAATTATAAAATATTAAATTTTAGCTACTAATAATTAAAAATATTTAATTATATATTAATTTTAAGAACCGGTTTTAAAATTGACCGGTCACCGGTTTGACCGGTTTTAGCCGGTTTTACGGTTTTCATAAATCGGGTTTTAAACCAAACCGGACTCGGCTTCTTCAGCGAGTCACGGTCGGACCGGTTCGACCGGCCGGTCCGGTCCGGTTTTCAAAACACTGCAGAAAACATAATCTACTATCTACGGACCATAGATTGTAAATTCGGTCAATAACATAGATATCTACGGCTGGTAAAACAATCATATCTACCATTAAATATAATTCTTCCATCATAGAATAATTCAACTGCCAATAAATACAATTCTACCATTGTAGAATAAGTCAGCTGTCAATTCCCATATTTATGAATTAAGATAGATTTCATTAACTATTATTACCTAACATATCTACGAAAGTATACTTTCTTTTTCTACCTGTATACTCTATTTTACCGCTGCTGGGTTATCCAATCTACAGTTTTATCTACTTTCTACGGAGGGCAGAATGTATATTCTGCCAAGTTTGAAATGTATATTTTCCTTAAATCTCTCCAAAATTTGTTGAGAATATATTCTAAATCTATATTTTCCATAATTTTCGTGTACATTAAGTTATTTTCCAAAATTGTAATTTGTTTACTCTTTATCTGATTTAAGTTATTGGGTTTGAACCCTATTTGTTTTAGGGTAAAGGGTTTGAACCGTATTTAATTTAGAGTTTAGGGTTTCAACCATTTCTTATTTAAAGAGTAATTATGAACTCAACCCCTATTTGCTTTAGTTGCGAAAAAATAGATAGGGTATAAACCTTATACCCTATACCCTAAATCAATATTGAAAAATATGAAGTTTGTAACAATGACAAAACATTTAATTATAAACTCAAAAAATTAGATAGAGTTCAAACCCTATACCCTAAATAATATAGTAGATCATTTTCATAACAATAATTATGAACTCTAATAGTAGATCAGTTTCATAACAAAAATAATAGTGTATGAATTAAAATGGTAAACCGAAAAATGATCAAAGACAACAATAATGAACTCAATTGAGTTCCACAATTTTCCCTGGAGCACGCTGTGGAGGCTTAAACCTGGACATTTGATACTGCAAGACCTCATCATTTGCAGCTTCCCAAAGATCATACGCTATCTTGTGTCGGGATTCTTGGATGTTCTCGTCATTTATCAAAGAGAAATCTAAGCCCAGTAGGTGGCATTCTATGAATTTCAACGCAAAAACACCACAATCATTACCACTCATGTTTAGGCCATGCATCGGGACATATGAAATAGTATACTGTTTGACATTGTAATATTTCTTCTTATCTGGCGACTGGACAGCATTGACAATTCGTGGAATGAGGACGGCGAATGCTTCCACAGGCCTGGTGTTCTTCCTACCCCCACAATCAAAGACATCAACTGTCCGGTTCACAAGATTAATGCACATAGAGATCAAGTGGTTTTGGTTAACAAAAAGAGGGACGTAGAGGCGATCGACATCAACGTTCCAGACTGAACCTGTACTTCCATTATATGGAAGCTCACCTCTTCCATACTCGAGAAGAGTGTTGTCGAGTTTGTACCCTCTCATGTTCCCCTCAAACTTGCCGTAGGCCGAGATGAGCTGAGTACTAAACAAACAGCTCATAAATGCTACACGGTCTGGCTTCCATTGACGCAATGAGGTTCTTTCCTGAAACAAATACATCATGGCGTCCATGTCCTGAAAAACGCATTAAATCATTAACACAAACTATCTCAACTAAAATCGATACATATATATCGCAAACTATGATTAAGAAACACTGAAATTTTCAAAAGAAAGACATGAAAATCTCGAGGTGTCTGAGAACAATAAACAACGAAACAAATACAATCACAACAGTCAATATTCATGCTACTTTTAATCAGAAAACAAAGACATTAAAGTAATTTTCGTCTAAATACAGACATACTGGTAAGCTATGACAGTCAAACTATGATTAAGAAAAAGACTCAAGTAAAAGATACAAAGACATGCAAAAAAAATCACAAACAAACCTGAGGAGAATCAATTGGTTTGCTTGAAACTAGAGCTGAGAGAGTATATTCCAGAGCGGTGAGGCACGAGATCAGTTGTCTGCGAGGTACGAGCTTCAGTGGTGTTCGGCGACTTACTTGAGAACGAGACGCGAAGTGAGACGAGGTCTCTGAGACTTCGATTGAGAAGAAGAAGAACACCGGCAGAGTCTTAGCGGCCAGAAGGAACACCGGCAACAGCGAGTTCTGACGAGCCGATGACTTCAAGCCGATGACTTCAAATCGTCTTTTCTCTCTATCGCCAAAGGAGGAGGTGAAATTAGGGTTCGTAGAAAATGATTTGGGGATTAAACGATTTTGCCCCTTTTTTTTATTTTGTAATTTCTTTTTATTTTTACTTTTTACTTTCTTTTTGAATAATTAAATTAACAAAAATCGTTTAAGGGATTAGATTAGATTAGGGTTATATTTGGGTTTACAGAAAAAATTATGGTAAGTGGACAACTTATTGTTCATATTATGGCATAAGGACAATTTACTAGTTTTTTTGTTCCATATTTACAATTTTCCCAAAAAAAACCGACACCACGTGGATTATCTAAGAAGCATCCATGAAATGTTATCATTTTAGGAAAATGTAATATGAATTCAAACCACAAATATCACACCAAACAACAAAAATAAGAATAGCTTAAAAACATACATGTGTTTAAATCCTATTAGTTAATGCAAGAATGAATTTTTGTTATGATTTACATAGCTATATGGTATGCTGAGATCATCAAAACATTATATTACCGGGACATCAATTTTAAAATGTGTTCAGAGTTCCAGAATTTTAACTATAGTGTAGCTGTCACATACTTATCATATTCCAAATTAAATCAAACGATATATCAGTTTAGAATACATGCCTCACAAGAAACAAATGTAAAACTTAAAAAAAAAAAAAAAGACAATGTTTATTAAACGTATACTCTAACTGTTGAAATTATTTAAAAATTCACATCCTGGGGCAGGGCCGACCCTAGTATTAACTATTTCTGTGTTTGCTTTTGGATTTGAATAACAATGAGCTATTAATTTACTCTTTGGTTTCAAAGAAATAAACTTAACAAAAAAAATTCAATCAAAATGATCTAAGGATAAAATCTTATGATCTACGAACCAATGATCTTAAGCCTCACGTTCTCTTGATGGACCGGCAGAAAATGACGCTCAAAATAGCCTATCTTGGATTAGCCTGAGCCTTCTTCGCTCTCCCAAAGAAAATAGGTAAGTATTATTTGTGTTATGGTATTGTTTTTTGCTCCTATTTTCTTATATACTAGATTTTTATATTTAAACCTATTCACAAAACAAAATTAAAATAACTAATGATCTTAGAAAAAGAGCTCCAGAAATTAGGACATCCTAAGTATAAAACAGGAAAGCGAACCAGAAGACGTTGAGAATCTCTTCATATTCTTGTTAGAGACAGAGTTCAACATCAGCCCTTCGTTCTCTGAATCTTCAATCTCTTCTTCTTCGAAAACTCTTTGAACCACATTGCCGACATTCTTGGATAACGTTTTAAACCGTTGTTGTAGTCTACGTAGAATATACCGTACCTAATACCATGACCAGCGTTCCATTCGCAATTGTCAAGTAATGACCATGCATATATATTATCCATCTACTTGAACTCCATCTTCCCTAAAGTGAGAATTATACACTATTGATGGTAAGAACTTTGAAAAAAAAACTCAATTAAGCATCTGCACATGTTTCTTGCTTGTCAAGTAACTAAAAGAGAACATAGACTCATTTGATGGTTTGGTGGATGCTTTGGAAATGCTTTTCGTGGTACTCTTTCCTCCGAAGATTCATCAGATTCGAGAATTTAGCTTTCTTTTCATAGTCTATATCACAATGTTCTACATAATTGTTCGAACTTTTAGTTATTTTCACAAAAGTGAAAAAGGAAGTTCGGAGGAGGCTACATATGGATATAAAAAGAAATTTACCATTTCCAGTTATCATAAATGTAGGGTTTCAGTATTTTTTTTTGCATAAGTTAAGTGTTTTTAAAACCGGATGCCGGACCGGAAAAGTTTTGGGTTACAACAAAGTTTTGGGTTATGGTTAAATATGGTTCAATCGGATCAAATCTAGTTCAATAATCTGATTTAATATATTCTAGTATATAAATATTAAAGTAATGTTATTAAATATGATACATAATTAAAATATAAATGAATTTTAAACATAAAACATTATAAACACTGATAAGTTTGAAACTTTCTTAATCTTTGTGGATTTTAAAAGTCTCATTCTGAACCATCTCTCAGGACCAAAATTTATCAAGCTTTGTTTTGTTCTGTTTCATAATAAAGTAAGAAACCGAAAATAAAAACGTTGACAATATGAAATATCCAATCATGTGACTGACAAAAAACACCATGTGACTGGAAAATTAAACTTACTTTTCCATCCGATGCGTGCGTCGGATCTTGCACTGTTATGAACTTTTGATATAAGGCTAGATCACAATTTTCTGGCATATATTTCAATACAGAATAGTTGATTTCATTAATTCAAAAGCTTTTTCAACATTTACTATGAATAAAATGAAATAGCTATTCCACTAATTCCACAAATAAATAAATAAAATATATATAAATAATTTTCATAATAATTTGTTCATGAATGAATGAAAAGATTTTTTGTGATGTATTCCATTCTGGTCATTCTATTTATTTTTATTACATCAACTAGAGGTTTTACCGCGCGTGCGCGGTTTGTTTTCTACAAAATTTATATCTTAGTGCAGTTTGTTATCTATAAAATTTATATATTTTTAAAACTAAACTTAAACATAAAGTTTGATTATATCATTTATTTGTTTTGATATTGTATTTGACAAATGATGACAAAAACAAAATTGACAAATTAAAATGAATTGTCTTGAGAGATTATAATTTTTGTGTTTGAAATATCATTAATTTATATATTAATATATATTAGATGTAAAAATAGTTAAATTTTCTATTAACAGGTCAGTTCCTCGTTTTTTTCATTTAATCAATTTATTTGTGTCAAATCGAGTTAAAAGTTTTATATAGTACATTGCTTTTAAAATTTTCTCCTCTACTATATTGTTAATTTGATGTATATTTTATATGCATTTTGACACAGTAATAACAATTTTAACTTAGTTATATTTAACATTCTCTAAGTAATTTGTGGGTAATTTTAACCATAAAAAACCCCTACAATATTTGATTAAATTAGAAAGAAATGACTAAACTCTTTACACTCCACTTAAAATTCAGAAAACAGAAAAAAAAAACAGAAAACTGAAAACCAACAATATTTTCTATACTTAAAAGTATTTTTTATTTAAAATATTGTGTTTAGATAAAAAAAATATTATATTTGCCCCAAAAATATATTTGTATAGGTCTGATAATATCTGTAGTATAATCACTAACAATTATCTCAATAAATATATACACCTATAGACAAATGTCTTTTGTTGGTGAACATTAATTTTATAAGATTCTACATTATTCACGCTGAAAAATTATTTTTGCTAAAAGAGGCTATATCCTTGAGAGTAGGTTTAATGATGAGAATAGGAAACATCCGCTCCTTCTCCCATACGGTACTTCTCACATCAAACATATCATCTATTTCAAAAATTATATTTTTCACCAAGGGGCTATATCCAGAAGCTAGATTGATGACAACATTAGGTGGTAACAGGATTCATCGCATGCATTATTTATTGTGTATGTGAGATAATGTAAATAGTACATTACATTACATTACCTTCATTGACAGAGTTTTATTGGTTTCAAGCAAGAATTGCTCTTTTACTTTGAAGATCAAAGAGTGGTCAAGCATGTGTTCTGACTGCAGCTAAATTATCATGCAACCATACAAAGAATGATTGAACAACCAAACTTTTCGATGTTGTTTACATTAAATCTGCATATATAGAACTTGAAAGAGATAATGTTAAGATATTGATAGACGAACTTATTTGAGAGAACTATTTCGGTGATACTCAAATTGTCCTAAATCCTTCCGAAGTAGATTTCTGCACCAACAAAGACACTTAGTAAACCTATATGCCCATATAATTAAATATATGTGAGAGATGGATAATGAGGATTCTCCTGTAGTGAACCTCTGCTTTTGGGCTTCGTTCACTTGGATGTGGATGTGAGATATAAAGATAGTATCCACATCCAGACATTTCACCTGCATAATCGTCAATAGAGAGCAGCCTCTATCTGGGGTGAGCGAGCACTCATATTGCAACTTGATGTCGTGTTTATTACATATAAATCTAAATTATATATATCCGGTGCACTGATTCTGAATTTGTGGATTTGCGGGGTTGACATTTCAAACTTCACTAAATGACTTTTTTATTATATACTCACCAATTTTTTTAGATGAGACTGGGAGAGGTGTCACATTTGTCTTAGAAACTCACTCAGGAGCATAGGGTTAATCTTCACTCGGTTGTTTATTCATAGGATTTAGATCCAAAAACATATAATTTATACACACGTAGTGTGGATATTATAAAGCAAAACTAACTAATTTATTAATTTTAAGTGGTAACTAGATTCTGACCAGCCTTTTAAGAGGGCGGGTATATTTTGTTTAAAATTGAAGGGGAGATCTATTTTTTTATTTAAAATTATATAATTTGTAAATTCTTTATTTGAAATTTTGTATGCACATTCTTATCTCACAACATTATCTTTATATTTTTTATGCGTTTTATAAGAGTTAAATTTGTTGAATTGGTGAGACATGAGATTTATTTGGCATATTTTAGACTATTTAATAATATATATTTGCAGGGGTTTTAATAGTTTTTACCAATGTTTTTGTATTCGATTCAGATCCGCAGTCGAACCGGTAAATCCGATAAAATGTATGTAGTATAGTTCAGATTAGTTAAAACCCGATATTTAAAAACCAGATAAATCCATAAACATCTTAAAGTATGTCATTAACCTGCGATCTGACACTGGTTAACCCGATAAAAATCTATATAAATTTGATTGTATTTTTTAAAAATGATTCAACTTTTGATATATTTTAATAGTACATGATTTGAATAAAATATATGATTTGTGATTCTGTAAATTTTGATAATGTTTTTACTATATCGTTTATAGAACTTAAATATATTCTTTAAATATTAGTTAATTAAAATAAAGAAGTTCTAAAAATAAGGAAATGTATTATCTTGTAAATATGATGAAAACTTAAGGGTATAATCCAAAAATTTCAAAATAGGATCCTGCTTTAATAGTATAGATTTTACATATTTGTTATTGAACTTTTACATAATTTTTATTTGGATTTTTAATATTATAACTCAATCCCTAAACTATAGATTCACCGGTACAATTAGTTATGTTTTACCAATACTGTAAATAAAGGTTCTAATTTGTTAAGAATGTATGTGATATATTGATTGTTTATATAGATATCAGGATATGTCATATGTGTAAACGAGGGTTTGAAAAAGTTCGTGATATTTCAATCTAATACTTGTTCAGTTGTGTATAAACTCAAATATCTTTCTTTGATAAATTTCTTTTTAGGGCAGAAATGGTCACATTTAATAAAATTTTAACATAAATATTTTGACACGGTAAGGATATATACACATAAAAAGTTAGCCGACAAAAAAGGGTACATAAATTAAAAAACATAAAATTTATATTATACATTTAATGATTTAAATCTATAAAATTGTTACCATGAATCTATTATGTCTCCAAATTGGTGGATATAAATTCAAATATCAACTTTAATGTTCACTTTTATTCAATTTGAGTTATTTAAAATTTGTGTATAATTTCTTTCAAAACTTTTATGGAGCATATACAACATTGGAACCATGGATATCCAACTAATGAAGGAATATATATGGTGCACATACACAACAACAAAAATTGTTTGGAGTGCTTTTAGTAATCATATTTAAAATAGATCATAACTTATGCTATTTCTTGTTCAGTTGTCTGGAGCATATGTTTCAAATACAAATTACGATGAAGACTCGGAATTTTGAATACAGTTTGAGTGACCTAAAGTGAATCAAGGCAAGACATGAAGAGAAGAAGGCACAGAGAAAGCCTTGGGGTACTTTAGTTGGTGTTTCCCTATAATTATGATGGGGAACCAATAAATTAAGAAGGTAATGAGAAAACAAGGATATAAGAGACAAGACGTGAGAGGGTGGGGATGGGCAATTCCCACTCCTTTAGCCAACCCATAAAGACAAAAGTTGTTTTTCAGGTTCAGACCAAATGGAGTCTGTCTCCTTCGCTTTATTTCTTTTCTTTTTATATTTTTAATTCCCAACAAAATGACCTTATTTACTGATATAATATTCGTACAATCCAATGTTTGATCATCGCGATCAAGTTTCCTTTTCCTTTGGAGCAAGAGAAATTGTAACAAAAAGATGATATGATTATATATTTTTAAAAAAACTATATGATAATAATTTTCAATGAAAAAAAAAATAATTTTTCAAGTTTATATATCAGACTAATTTTTTTTCGAAAATAAGTAGAAGAGAAAAAAAGTAATAGATGAAATTCAAACTATGTCTCTTTTATTTCTTAAAATGATTCAGATAAATATAAACTTGGGTCAAACCAAAGCTTCTTAACTTAAGCATGATTCATCTTTCAAATACGGAAGCGTTAGCTTCATGATATAATTCTTTACGGAAGCCTAAGCATGATTATACTATTTATGTTAATTAAATAGATGATTAAGTTAGTTATTAAGGTGACATATATATTTTTATATGGTTTCAATAAATGACTTTAGAAAATAGCAATGTTCAAGAACTCGCTAGGCGTTCCTCGTACGTTCGGGCTGGGCCTAGCGTATAACGAGAAAATCGGGAATTAAACGGAGATTAATCGAGGAGTAATTTTAGGGTATTTATGTAAATTTAAAGTATATATATCACATTTGTGAAAACTACCCTAAGGTTATTCCGTGGTCTAGTGGTTTGCCTACCACATAAAGCCACAGAGGACCCGGGTTCGAAGGTAGGTGGAACCTTTTTAAGGCTTTTTTGTGAACTAGGTTTAATTAAACGTGAAATGACAAAAGTACCCTCTTCTTCAACTTCCATACCTGCGATTTTTGCAGCCGTTTTTTTACATTTTCTTACGATTTCATTTTGGGTTGATAATTGTCGATTTGAACATATATTGAACAGATCTATGATATAATATGTGATTCTGGGTTTACAACCTACAATACAATGGTTTTAAAAAAAAAATTCCGAGGAACAAGCCGAATCAGTGCAAATCGCCACGGTTTGCCATCGCCTCACGCTTTTCCGGCGAGTTTCCGGCCGCCTGGAACGCGTTTTCGAACAGGGGAAAATAGTAACACAAAATGTATTTTAAACAAATGCATATTTTCTCAGAAAGAAGCATAAGCTTTCAGTCTGTCATAAATGATTACGTTAAAGACCAGAGACGCATTCAACAGTTGAAACTCAGATTCCATCGGAATAAGCCCAGGATTTTTTGAACATGCGATAACCTGATTAATTATATAGATGAGCGAGTAATTTCGCTCTACCAAACCAACACAAAATCTGGAATCTTTGCGGTTTACGCCATGAGACAATAGTTTTCGATCTCCCCCCCCCCACCCACGTTACCACATGCGGATGATCTCGTAGTTTATATGCATATCAGTGATCAGTATGGAACAAAAGAAAACTATAATTTAATGCATTTGAATTATAGCATAGTTTGTGAAACTCTGCTTTCGTAATAACACTAGTTGCATAGTCCCCGCGCAGGCGCGGGCTGGTGACATTGTTGATGTATCGGGTAATTTTGTGTATGTGATTTTATCCATTGATTATGCCCTTGAATATTTACCGAATGTTGTTTGATGATTATACCAAGAATAGTAAGGAATGAGACAATGAATTTTGAGTTTGAAACATGAAATTACTATTTATTATTACCTTGTTTTGGTTCATAAATTACTTTCCCGACACATTGGGCAACTTATATTTGTACGTAGCCAATGATTAATGCAAAGACAATGAAATTTATGGCCTTGGTGAGTGTCGAAATATTGGTTACATTGGTGTAATTCTCAAAGCAGATGGTGCATATATGGTTTTCCTCTTCGGTTGTCGGGTTACTTCTAGGTTCATGATGATTAGATCAACGTCAAGTCTTGCGGTTGCATTTAGATTGTAGTCTCTAATGGCGAGAGTAACTTGAAGATGTTGGGATATAATATTATGGTTTTCCCTCATTAAATTCATCAAATATTGGTTAGTCTCCTCAATAAGGAATGTAGAGTCGGGATGATGAATGTCATGATATGATAACATGAAATCTAATGATTCAGCGACTGAGTCATTGTAATAACCTTGATTGTCAAAAATTGATGGTACCTGGAAATCGATGACCGATTGTTGTGTGTTTGGTCTTTGTATATAGACCTGGAGTAATTGTTTAGGATTTGCTCATGTTGATGTTGTTTGGTGTGAGAGTCGATGGGTAAGAAGTGAATTGTTATTCATGTTTGTGTTTGGTTGTGAAAGCTTATCACATTGTAGATATGTTTATAGATTGTTAGGAATTGATGTTATTTTTGCCTATTTATTTTTACGTTTGTTTATATAGTGTATTTATTATGATGTTGAATATTGAAATTAATGTTTTAGTATTTAATTACGGTGATTTATTGAATTCTTCTTGTTATGAAGACTAATTTTCTCTTTGTTTGTTATGATATTTAAAATGGTCAAATAAGAAGAATTGTAAATTCTTCTCATAACATCAATCTTCCATAAAAAATATTAATATTTTTTATTTGCATAAAACGTTGATCTTTACAATTTCTTAATGTATAGCTTTACATTCAAATTTATCGAAGAAATATCTTGAATACAAAATGAGGATTCTATTCATATTGTTATATAAATATTTATTTTAGTGGTTTATTTGAGTTGTGGAATTTTTTTTTTGTTGTCTTTCTAATTATTTGAATTGTTGATCATAAAATTGAAACTATTTTCCTAATGTTTTATTGTAAAGTTTAGTAATCGTGGGCTTAAAACATTGGGCTCAAATTACAATGGGCATTTTCCGAACTAAAAAAATAAAAGTATGATCTTATTGTTTATTCCGTCTACGGGAGAGCTTCACATCTGCGATTATTTTCCTAATATGCATAAGTGTGTGAGTTTGGAGGGCGCAAGCGCGGGGTTATGAACAAAGTTTCATCTCAATATTTGCTAGAGTTATTGTAGTGTGAGTTTTGCATTTCGGTCGATCATTGTTTTTCAAGTTTTTTTATTGTTATAGGGTTAGAGGTATGATGACGAACTGTATAGACATTGTTCTCCCTTTATGAAGGACTAAACTGTGTTAGTAATGTGATAGATATAGTTTGTAGTGTTGCTTACTGTGTCACTGAGAATTATTGTTTGTTTGTCTTTTTTATTTGTTTTTTATACTGTTGAGAGTACATAAATTAATTAAAGTTGTTGAGAATACCTTTGTTTCTGGATTTTTTTTCTCCAGATTAATTGTGTACATTGTATGTATTAAGTAATAATTTTTATTATCTTTATTATGTTTGTTATATTTTTTATTTTATTTATAAATTTGTTGCTTTTACAGAACCTTTAAAACAAATACATGAAGACTTGTAGAAATAACTATAAAATGAGTGATAATTCTGAGTGTTTGGACCTTAATGGATTTTCAAAAAATTAATGTATTTCTCATAAGAAGACAATAGCATTGGTATTTTGACATTGAACAGGTAAACTATTTTCACAAGACAAGAGGAGTGAGCAGGTGGAGATGTTGTTGTCGCATTTGTGTCTGTCTGGATTTTCTCTTGTATCTCTTGGTGTGCATGTGTTTGTTTCTCTTTAATTTCATGGGTAATATGTAAACAAAAATCGTTGTTTGTTATATTTACCAGAGTTCATAATTTACTCAGCTTTTTTCGTTTAGGTGATTTCACTGATCTTGGTTGTCTTATTTGTCTTCTTCATAAGCATCTGCGAAAGTATGTTTATAATTTGTTAAATAACTGGTTGTGTAGTTTTTGCTCAAAAAAAACAGGTTGTGTAGTTTGTATTTGTTTACCTGACTCGATTGTATGTCGTTGAGTTTTAGTTAATGTGCTTGGTTTGGTATGTTTGGTATATTTGGTTTAAAGTTATTTGTAAAATTAGACAAATAAGGTGATCATTAATGATTCGTCATTTTTTTGGACTCTAGTTTTTGGATTCTAGTTTTTGTTGTTTTGATTATTTGGGTTGTTGTGGTTTCTTTTAAGCTGTAAAATAAAGGTTTGTGTGAAATTAGTTTGATAAGTAAGGGAGATAAATAGACGACCACAGATCTTGGGTAGGAAATATTTCTGATCATTGACGTTAGTACAATATAGATAGTAGTTGTGTGTTGATTTTTTCTGACTGGTCATAGAGGATACGGATAATGACTCGAGTTGTTTCTTTTGTGAGGTCCAAGCTCTGAACAGAACGGATTTGCCCAACCACATGTGAGTTTAAATATCATTTATAATATCGAAACATAATATAAATCCGTATGTAATATGATAATATACATGGAAGTTTGAGGTTTGTGTTTGCAATCATTTGGAGATTGTCGAACAGCCTAATCATGACTGAAGATTGATCTCAGAAGCACTCGTGATGACTTCATCAATAATGGTTGATGCAATGAGGAATTGATGATCAGTTATTTTGTACATATTTGAGCACCTAGCAATCTCAAAACGATCGATTTTCACGAACCGACTTTCAAAGATGGCATGTAATGATTAACACATCCGGCGGGAATAAATCCATGAATCACAAAATCTGCAAATAATATTATTCAACAAAGAATCAGGAAATCAATTAAAAACAATTTATGTTAAATAAATGTGATAGATCAAATATTAACTTACCATAAACTCACTGTCTTTCTTAAATTTCAAGGAATCTCAAAAGCGGAGGAGGCCAACGACAATGCTCTGACTACTACGACCAATAAGGAGAAACTCTAAGGTTGAGTGACAGACGCCGGGGACGCTGGTTTGAGAAACTGGAGAGGTGGAGAGAGACATTTTCTAGAAGATGGTTAAAGCTAAGAAGAATAAATGATTTATGTGGAGATGCAAATTGGGTTCATCAAAGATGAGAATCATATATATATAGGGTTTACAGAGGGGCTACAAAACAGAAATATTTATGATCAAGCGATTTAAGATGGGGAGATGAATAGTTCACGGTAAAAAAAATTACGAACGAATGACAGGTATGACTCATAACTCGGTCGATACAATGATGAAAAGAATTCTAACTCATGTTAAACAACCACGATTTACAATATGGGAAAACTATAATTGTTGCAAACTTAAGCTATTTCTTAATATAACGTGATGAAGCTCTTTTAAAAATTAATCCCATAATACATTTGCAGGCCCGCCCTTAGAGAAAGCCCAAGAAATAATGACTTCAACCTTCATAAATATATATTAGTTTCGACCATCAATGTACAAATTATTGATTAGCTCAGTGGTATAAATGGTGGATGTTGTATCTTAGTAACCTGAGTTCAAACCATGGATTGACACTTTTTAACACTTTTTAAAAGTGGGCCCCACAAAAACGCTGACGTGTCGACTCAGGAGTGACTCAACTGCCCCATTATATTATAGATTTGCAGCGGAAACAATGAATGGATGTGTTACGAAGTTATGTTAGGTTCCATAGTTATTGAGATTAATTACCAATTTTGAAAATGATACGGGGACTAGATAAGAGGAATGGTAGAACTACGAGTAATTTACGGCGACATTTCCAAGTGGGGGTGGGGGGGGGTACACTGTTTACCTTGGCCCTATTATCATAGTCATTATCAACAATGTAAGCTTTCTCTATCGCTCTCCGTGATGGCTAAGTTCATATAAATAAGTCTTACGTGTCTCAATTAGCAATTATATCCCGTTTGACTATCCCTTTATTATTAATCAAGGAGCATTTTGAAAGAATAACCTTAAAAGTGTAAGTTATTTACATGACTGTCATGCTGACGTGGCAGCACCATATTCAGTCTCAGCCCATATATAGAAATAGTCTTGCTTCACTAGAGAAATTACAAAGAAATGCCATTGTGGTTCAACATCAAAAAATGCACCTCAAACGCATTTGCCATATATAGTTCCGCATATAGTTATTGTCGATTCAATAGGTTTCGTTCCACCGGTGACTATATTAATTAGAGACGTTCATATATTGAAATATAAAGAACGCTACAACATGTCGTGTGTTTATATGATATAATCACTACACCTATCAACGTAACATTATTGACAGAATAATATAATAAAATTACGGATTTTAACTATAGAGAGACTATCGCACATTATCTTTTATCTTTTTAAAGAATTATCTTATGTTTTTTTTATATATTAGGTAAGACTAATAGTCTACTGCATGCTCAACTATACAATTTAATATTAAAATGTTAACTATAGATTCATGGTCTTATAATATTGTTCTTTGCCTGCAAAAGAAAAAAAAACATATATATGCTTTTTGAGAAAACAAAATTGAAAAACATGTATATGCTTCAAGCATGCAGTGTTACGATTTCTCTTAATATTATAAGACCATGAATCTATAGTTTCATTTACATTATTATAGTATAAATGAAAAAAGCTGTATAGTAAGGTTTTTTAACATTGTTTCGCAGGTTCGAGTCAATTATTGTCGGAAAACTATACCGAATCAAAAAATTGGTTTATTAGTCTATTAAAGTACAAAGATTTCGGAAGTAACGAATAAATGAATAGAGTAAAAAAAACATGCCTTATACGTGTGTTATTAATTTAGTCATTCTTGCCGTATTTAGATTTAGGAAAGTAATAATTACATGATTTTTACTACAAAATCATTTCTAGAGCGTTTATACACGTATTTGACAATGATAATTACATGATTTGTACTACAAAATCATTTCTAGAGCGTTTACACGTATTTGGCAATGGTATATATAGTATTACCCATTATCATGTCAATTACGTATACATAATTTCGTGAATTAATTGCAATTACACTTAAATTAGTGTATGATTCGAATAAGTGATTGACAAGCAAAATATATGATCATAATTGTCAAATAGTGTGCATTATTTGAAAAGATTGGTCCATTTACTATCTTACGCCTATATAAGATAACAAATATTAGTCTATTTGATCACTCATTCAATCCTAAATCTACTTATTCTCTATGGCTGCAATGAATCTTATCTCTCAGCTGAAGCCTTTTACAGAACATGTGGAAAGTTCAAGTCAAAATAATCCGCCTTTGGAAACAATATTCGGCAACGGGTGGTGAAACTATCGAAATGGTGTTTGTCAATGCTAGAGTCAGTTGGAAAGTGAAAGCAAGTTTTATTTATATTTAAAATAGAATTTGCATATCTCGACATGTTTCTTATTAGTACTCTTTATTTTGATTTAGAGGGATAAGATTGCTGGAACCGTGAAAAAGGAACTGCTGGGAGCAATTCGATCGTGTGCTGCAGAAGGGTGAGACAAAAGTGCTAATCAATTTGTTTGGGTTTTTAGCATAACTGAGATCCAATGATTATTTAAGCAATTCATCAGTATATTATTTATGTCGTATCATATTTAATATTTCATATATCCTGGTCCATATCAAGATAATAAATGAATATATAATTCACAACCCAAGTTATTATATATATAGTTCAAAAACGTCATTATATATATGTAATACATGTACTGTATATGATTAAAATTTAAATATTTTACGTTATATATATAATGTTTAATAATATCAATCATTTCCCTTATTAAAAGGGAAGCAATTTGGAAAAATAACTTTAATTTAATACTTTGTTTACAATTAGTGCCATTGATCTAATTTATTTTAAATTATTCGCATTCATAACATAAAACTAGATATTTGATACATTATTTGATTTTCTGTAAAAATTTAAAACTAATACAATTTTATTATATGTGGTTGGTCCATTTTAATAACAGGTACTTTAAGTAATGTAACCAAGACAAACAAATATTATTATAACTTATACGTTCAGTATAAAATGAATTTACATAATATGAAAAAATAACTATCATTTCTTTCTGAAAAAATAAATACATTTTAAATTCTATTTGTGAAAAAGTCTATTCTCAAACTGTGTAAATATAATTTTAGAAATATAATTTTCTCTATTTATAATCTTTATAAGTATCTACAAAACAAAATATGAGCTATCATAATTTAATTTTTATTCATAGTTAACAGGATAATATGTGTAATTTAAATTTAATGATTAATTCTGTCATAAGTTATGACTTATGATAACTTATATGTAAATATATCTTCTTTGAAAAAATTAGTTTAAATTTAGAGTTACATAACATTTTTTAATATATTGTCTTTATTTATTGCAGAACCTAAATTAATGCCATATATATACCATATTAAAAATTCGAGTGGCGCACAATTATTACTTCTTCATGATTTTTTGTATGGATAATCAATACACCATCACAGCATTAATCTATATTAGTGACGAATGAAATTAAAATTATATTTAGTGCTGAGTTAAAATTATACTAAAAATTAGTTTAAGTCAATCATTTTAGAAGGTATATTAATAACCTGTTTTGTTGTTCCACCAGTTATTATGACTAATGATCAAAATATTTTGTTTATTATATATCTTAAAATCAAAATTACTAAAATAATTTATAATTTTTCTCATCCTGCGCAAGGCGCAGGTCTCTATCTAGTCATCCTATAAAACATTGAACATTCTTCAAAAGAATATTTGACATGCATATATTAAGAAAGATACGATTTAACAGGTATGTAATTCAAAATACAAGAATGGTATGATCCCTCTTAAATGGAAAATACAAGAGTTGTATGATTTTCCATTCTGGGGACTTAAATGGAAAGTCATATGTTTAAAAAAAGAGTGGTATGATCCCTGTTAAATTGTATCTTTCTTAATATACTAGAGTCGGCCCGGGTTATGCCCGGAGTATTTCTATAATATTTATTTTTAATTATATTATTTTAATTTATTTCAATATTATATATATATATATTAAAATTTATTATTAAAATATAAACATTAGATGATCTTTTTAAAATAAACTTAAAAACAAAAAAATTTGTGGTGTACCAGATTCAAAATTTGTACTACTCAAGACATGTTATTTTTATTATTGTAAATTATATATCACATGATGAAAGACATATAAAAATGATTAAGCTTAGTTTAGTCTGAATATATTATTGTACTTATTTAAGTTTAGTTAAATAAATTTTAAGAACAATCAGTTTAAATTTTATTTTGGCTTTAAAACCATTAAATGTGTAACTTTTAAGGATTTGAGAACATTTTTTTCCTCTTCATCTTCCGTCTCGGTTGATGTATTTTCTATCTATATATAATTACTTTGAATAATGTTCATAATCATATTTGCATAACACCGTTATTTTCTCAGAATGGGCTGGTAATCAAAATAATTATTAACAAAGTATAACAAATTCTGTATTGTCGTTAAAAATCTATATTATAGTTGTCTTTGGACGTCACTTGCTAAACATGTAACTGAAGTTTTTTCTAATAGGCTTGCATGATCATTGTATATCATCCATCGATTACAAATGTTTCTTTTTTATATTTTACGTGTACTGTCCTCAACCTTGTCTGTATATCACATATTTTATTGGTACTGTCCTCAGCCTAGAAAAGCAAAGCTTTATCATACATTTGAATTTTATGCTTACTCAACTATGCTTAAGTATGTTAATTACGTAATACCTAACTAATAGCTTATAGCCACATTTCTGTCTTTTGTTTTTTTTCATTAACCCTCTATACGGTTATCCAACCTCCTACTTTCGATGAAATATGTATATAACTTAAACTATTTACTATAGTGCGCACTCATCTATGCAAAAATGGTTTTGATACAAATGTCAATTAGTTCGTCTTGTTTCAGTATAATTGCTCTTTCTTTCTTCTACCACAGTTAAAGACATGTAAAGAGACGAACTCATAAAGATTATACAACCAGAATCTAAAAAATCCATGTATGAAACTAAAAGCATTAAAAACAATAATAATATAATTTCTAATACTATATTAAAATCTTGATTGTCATTAACAAATGGACATTTAATCATCATATGATAACAAAATTCAATGACCATTCAGATGTACCGCGTGATATCTATTGCCATACACCGATTGAAAATTTAAAACAGATGCAATCGCATATCAAGATCAAACATCTTATATATATATGCCAACAAACACACATGCGTCTTTGTTATCTTCAACAAAGAATGTGATGAGGACGCTGTTTAAATTGTCATAGAATTAGCTGAAGACCATCTAAGAAGCCTTAACAGAATCCATGGGTTGCATAATGGTGCTCTACTTCAGCATGCCCTTAAGACCATCTAAGAAGCCTTAATTAACAGAATTCAACTTGGAAAGGAACTTACTGGTTTACATTGTCAGAGCACTTCTGATAGTGCTGATGGCAGTATCTACTTTGAGATCCTATAAAAATGTCTGCTGCAACTCCTCCTATCTCGATATCTTCTGTGATGGCTATTATTCATACAAATTTGAAAATCATGTTCACATCACTTAAGCTGGAAACAATGTAACTGAGAGACACAGTTGGGGGGTTCTGCACGCAGAATTTGGAGGTTTTCGAATATATTTACTTCAAAAACGCGTGTAATCTTATATATACATTCCATTTAACCCATTTAAATTTGTTACTAAAATAATATTCAGTTACCAAATATAATCATAATCATCTAATTAAAACATTTATGTGAAGCTGATAATTTGCATACTTTCTGGTTTTTTTTTCCAAATGCGAGAAAAGGTATATAAACATCAAGTGGGACGAAAGCTTCTATATGAGAAAGAAGGGTACCCTCTGTTACAAAGGCGAGTTTCTTCTGGATTCCTGAGAGACGAACGTGAGATCGAGAAAGAGGAGAGAGGAAGATGATGACCGGCGGGAACTACACGATGATCGACAGCCAGAAAGTCTCTGGATCTACCAGTAAGTTCCTTCTATCTCGATTGTTATACATGAGTGTATCTACGTGTGTACTTCTTCCGATCTGATCTAGTGTGTTTTGTTTGTGTTGATCGTAGTCTGTTCCAGATCTAGGCCATACCACCGTCAAATTCGCAGGTATACATTCGACTGATTATTGAGCGTTTAGGTTAGAACGAATTGATTATGTTTAAGCCACACGAAAGCCAAAGCCCATATTTTTACCTTTTAATGAAACACATTGTTTAGTAATAGACCGGACACATGTCACGTTTAGGAGAACTGATTTTCTGACCTGGAATCCTAAGTGGCATCACCAAAAGAAAAACAACTCTATTTTATATATAAATATTTGGTTCGTTTTGTTAATTTGATGTGTTTTATCAATAAAAAGATTTGTTAGTAAATTGAGTTATATCGTCTTATATATTTTTTTTTGGAACTTTTGTTGAATACCAACAAAAGAATTACATATATGTATATTATATAACTCACACAATATTGTATGTTTATTAACAGTTTCTTATTTTTATCGGAAAGGTATTTAGCTTTTCCTCGAATATATATAGATTGGGTTAAAAATACATCAAAAAGCTTCTACAGAGAATAAGAAAAAAAGGTTAAAAGGACCTGGCTTAAACTTAAAGCTCCTAAAAGCATAATACATCATTCTGTACACATTCCCGAAAAAACAAAAATAGAATTAATAAGACTTACTCCTTTTAATGTAATTATTTTAAAACACGTCGGAAGAAAGGATAAGTCTTTTTCGGTTAAAAAAGGTCGAAATATGGAAAAGAACCGACCAGTGTGCGTGGTGGAATGACGAGAAATTAATTTCATAAAAATATAAAACTAAATTTGATTTAAAAAATATAAAATTAAAAAGAGAAATGATTTGGTCTCGGGAACGATGGAGAAAGATTGGCGTGAAGCATCAAATTGGCTCTAATCAACGCCCTTTTGTTCGCTTCTGTTTATCCAGTTTGATTATCGCTAGTCTTGATTATATAATAGCATAATTTTAAATCTACGTTTAGTAGAAAAATCATTTTTTTTTAAAAACCAAAAAGTTTAGCAGTAATTATATAACCAATTGATTTTAGACTTCGGTATACCGGAAACAGCTTCATTAGATTGGAAGACTAGCGAACAACAAACTCTTTAAGGTAAGAAACTATTGGTATATCTGGAAAGTAAAGAATGATAAATTCTTTAATGAGAAAGATGTATTACCTATGGATACTCTCCAACACACGTCTCTTGAGGTAGAATGTTGGAGAAAGACTAATAAAAAAGAGGAAACAAATGAGGATCCCGACGATCTTCCTCCTAATGAGATTGAGACAGTGCCCCTTTGGACCCTCCGAATTTCTACCTGCCAAATTGATGCATCATGGATCAATAATGGTAATGTTAGTGACTTAGAGTGGAGCCTCAAAGATCGGATGGCCACAGAATACTTCGATTTACGGACGTGTAACAGGAGCCTCTCAGCTCTGCATGCTAAGATGGAAGGTTTACTTTGAGCGGCCTCATGCATGAGAGACAAAAGGATAACCTCGGTCCGGTTCGAGACGGACTGTTCGGACTTAGTGGACATGACTACAAACCCGATGGATTGACCATCATTCGCGATAGAGATCGAGATGTTTCAGAGGTTACAGGAAGACTTTGAGGATGTGAGTTTGTTTCACATTCCTCGGAGTCAGAATGGGAGGGCAAACGCGTTGGTAAAAGAGGCAAGGATCAGAGACTACATGTTTTCCCATATAGATCAGAGATACTCTTTGGAAAATCAGCTCGTCTGTTCTCCACTTGATCTAGACTAGATGGGTAATCGACAAAAAAAAAAAGATTGGAAAACTAGCAATAAACAATTTGATTATCGCTAGTCTTGATTATATAATAGCATACTTTTAAAGAGCTAGTAGAAAAATCTTTTTCGAAAAAAAGTTTAGCAGTAATTATATAACCAATTGAACGTAGGCTTCAGTAGATTGGGAGCAGTTTCATTAGATTTGAAGCATTATTTGAGATACATATATCCCCAATCCTTTGCTTATTATTGCAAAGACGAGTGTTTCTCTTAGAGACAAAATCGATTGTTAATTCTTAAACTAGTTAGCAGTCTATTTAGGCATTTTATTTTGTCGCCTTAATCCGAGACTGATCTTGTTAAGTCGCCAGCTTGTGTCTCTAAGGTTACTTGTATAACCACCGGCTTATGTCTCTGGGATTGCATGTATGCAATCGCCAACTTTGATTTCGATTTTATGTATCTCTGTTCAAGTTTATTATAAAAAAAATCAGATGACAACAACGTATCTAATATATACAAGAAATATACAATGACTAAAAAATACAAACTTTTATCGTAGAAAATTACCAATGCCTCCAGCCATGCTAATATGAGTACTACTGAACACGCATTCAGATTAACAATGAGTAGATCCGCTTGACTCACGTATTTTGGTTTGAACAAATTTACGTGATTTTAGGACAACTTTGTGAAATATACATAGGTTTCGCTTTTTAAAAATCGATTTCTATGCCACTGTTGCAAAGAACATATCATCTACACACTCAAATTTGAGAGTAATGTACTTTATAGGAGCCAAAACAGAAAACGAAGCTACAAAAATAATATAATTTAAAAATCCTCTATGCTGAAAAAGTAACCCTACAAAGTTACAAAATTTCTGAAAGGCATAATTGCATGCAGCGGTCTCTGCGAAGAATCCTCTGCGACTGCCATGCCATCGTTAAAAGTTCATCACACGCATACATATTACATTGTATACCATTACCAAACCACTCTTGTCGTTGTAACTCTCGAATTTTTGACCTTGTTCTTTTTTTCTCTACCATGCCTAGCTAATATTTAAATTATAGCTGGACCAGACTCATGTAGTCATGTTCTTCTCAATATTTTATAGTGTAGCTGTAACCTTCATAAGTGCTTTGGTCCACATTGATATTTATAAGGGATTAGTTTTGCGATAATTGAAAAACGTATGTGGATTTTTTTGGATTGATATCATTTTGTTATTGTTAAAATACATTTGGGATTTGAATAGTGACATCAACAAACATGAACTAATAAAAACAAATAAATGTAGTTAGTGCAAAATATGCATATAATTGAATTGAGAGATTAAAAATAATAATAATTGAATTGAGACCATAATAGATGTGGAACAATTAAATGATGTTCAAATTATTAAATATTTTCGATTAAAACAAATTTTGTGATTTTATCCAGTTAGCATTTACTTAATTGATAGTATAATTGAGTTTATAGTTTTGAAAAAAAAAAAAAATCAGGATTGTCAATTAATAAAAAAAAGTTATACCTATAAATACATTTGGACTGCACTTGATATAAATGCCAAGAAGCAAGTGGGAAAACAAAAGACTCCAAAGTCATCACTTGTCTCGTCTTCCTTTCTTCTCGGCAACAACCACAACAAACCAAAGAGGAAGAAGTGACATCAGGACATATCATGTCTCCTCCTCTTCCTTTCCAATGCTTTACAGTATCCTTTGCCCTAGTCCTGTTTCTAAGCTTCTCCAGTGTTCTGTCTCATTCCGACCGGATCACCCGTTTACCCGGTCAACCCCGGGTCGGATTCCAGCAGTACTCGGGTTATGTCACCGTCGAGGAAAAGAAACAGAGGGCTCTGTTTTACTACTTGGCCGAAGCTGAAACCAATCCCCTTAATAAGCCTCTCGTTCTCTGGCTCAATGGAGGTAAGTTTTCATTTCGATCTTTACATATGTTTTATCTTTAAAAAGCAGAGAATAAATGTGGGTTTGAATGCAGGGCCTGGATGTTCATCTTTGGGTGTTGGTGCATTCTCAGAGAACGGACCATTTAGACCAAAAGGATCGGTTTTGGTCAAGAATCAACATAGCTGGAACCAAGGTACTTAAAACTAAAATTAAGCATTTTAATTCCACCTTTGATCAATTCTTGATTTTCTTGAATTTAATTGGTGGTTGCAGAGGCAAATATGTTGTATCTGGAGACACCTGTTGGAGTTGGATTCTCATATTCAACTCAGTATGAGACGGTGAATGATAAAATCACTGGTTAATCTCTCACTAAACCCTTTCTTTGTTTTCTTAATTATATGTCAAATTCCCAATTCTTGTTTTTGGAAAGAAATGATTATTCTTACACTGCAAGCCAAAATCCTTTAGAGAAGCTGTGCTGAATCTATTTGATTTTGACTTTGCATAAAGAAAGACACCACATACTTTTGTAATCTTTTCCTTTTTCTGAACAAAAAAAAAAACAAAAGTTCTAACCACCATAAACAAGACAAATTTTTTAAATAGACAAAAGGGTTTAATTTTTTTTTTAGTTACAAATCTTGTGATAATAATGATGATGCTGTGACCTGTGAATGCCATTTCCAAGAATAAAAATTCAGCTTTTGTGTTCTTGCTCTGTCTCAAGACTGACAAAAAGAACAAAAGAATTCAACCTTTTTCGCAAATCACATCTGAAGATTATTATTCTCTTCTTCTTGTCTCTTTATGTTTTTTCACATCTCTAACATGCTCTCTCTCTCTCTTTTGTCTTTTATTTTTATCCACTTCAGCAAGAGACAACCTTGTGTTCTTGCAGAGATGGTTCCTCAAGTTCCCTCACTATCTCAATCGAAGTCTCTTCATCACTGGCGAAAGCTATGCTGGTAACAACTTGTTTTATTTCAGTCATTCCAAGCTCTTCATTGTACATAGTTCTTTTCTTTAGAAGTTTCAGTTTCCATGCATATATAGGCCACTATGTTCCCCAGTTAGCTGAGCTTATGATTCAGTACAACAAGAAGCACCATCTGTTCAATCTCAGAGGAGTTGCTGTAAGTCAAAAACCCCATCTCATCTTTCCAGTTATCCTATTTATTACAGTATGGTTTATATGTTTCTGTTTCTTGTGTAGATTGGCAATCCGGTTCTGGAGTTTTCAACTGATTTCAACTCCCGGGCTGAGTACTTCTGGTCTCACGGCTTGATATCAGACTCAACTTACAAAATGTTCACTTCTTACTGTAATTACTCACGCTATGTGAGTGAGTACTATAGAGGGTCAATGTCTAGTACCTGCTCTAAAGTGATGAGCCAAGTTAGCACTGAAACCAGTAGATTTGTCGACAAATATGATGTCACTCTTGACGTCTGCATTCCCTCTGTGCTATCTCAATCCAAAGTCGTAAGCCCCAACGTGAGTCACAATACCACAAACATTTAAACATATATACTAGTCCATGTCCAACTCATCTCTATATTTTTTCTACAATAGTATTTAGAGAAAACATTACTCTAATACATCTCTATTTATTTGTTTATAATAGAGATTGCTATATTTTCTTTTATTTGTAAAGGAATAAATAGCATTCATCTTTTTTTTTTTAATTCTATATTAGAGGTAATTAAAAAAATTATTTTAGAGAGAAAATAAAAAAATATTTTGGAGATGATATTGATCTTAAACCTTTTTTATCTGCTCTGAGGATAAGTTTATGAACTTCGTTGATTCTCTGGAATGAACAGCAAGTAGAAGAATCTGTGGATGTATGTGTGGAAGATGAGACGGTGAAGTATCTAAACCGAAGAGATGTGCAGGAAGCTCTTCATGCTCGGCTCATAGGAGTACGTGAATGGACAGTTTGCAGCAAGTTAGTAGTAGTCACTTTCTTCTTTTAATAGTTTGCAGATGATTGCTATTGATGTCACTAGTTTGATTCAAGCATTTGATGTTTTTGTTTTCTCATGATGACAACAGCGTGCTTGACTACCAATTGCTTGATGTGGAGATACCGACCATTAACATCGTAGGGAGCCTTGTTCAAGCAGGAGTTCCTGTTCTCGTCTACAGTGGAGATCAAGATTCTGTGATCCCTTTGACAGGAAGTAGAACCTTAGTGAGCAGATTGGCTAAAAGATTGGGACTGAGAACAAGTGTGCCTTATCGAGTCTGGTTTGCAGGACAACAGGTACACAAACATCACTCTCTAATGGTAAGAGAAAAGAAAGATAGACACAAAAACTAACACATTCTGTTTGTTGTTTCAGGTTGGTGGCTGGACTCAAGTCTATGGAAATGTCTTGTCATTTGCAACAGTGAGAGGAGCTTCACATGAGGTCCCATTCTCACAGCCAGAGAGATCACTAGTGCTTTTCAAAGCGCTCTTGGATGGTCATCCTCTTCCTGAAGAGTTCTGATATAAACCATGGCCTTCTGACCTTATGTAAAGATTTTGGAAAAAGCCAAAAAAAAAAACGGAAAGGTTTGTTTTATTTTTGTTGTTGTAAAGATGTGAACCTTGTAGTAGGAACGAAGTGTATGTTGTTGGAACTTTAGTGTTGTTTTTAAACTAGAAGAGGAGCTTCAACTTGCATTGTTAAGTCTTTAAACTGAAGAGCTATGATTGGTTTTGATTGCATCACAGCAACGCTTAACCGCCTTTCATTTTCAAGCAACTCTTGTGATGTGTGATTTTCTTCTGAATTTTTTTCTGTCTCATTGTCCAAAGGATGTGATACTACCGCAGGTCTCACCGGCCTCACCCTGTAAATATAGATTCCTTTCAATAAAAGTGTATTCTATCAAGAGACTGATTTGAGGTCTAAGCAGAAACATCACCTTGTGTGAAGGTGGCAAGAGTACTTGAGAAGGTTTGGAAAGAATTTTGTATTGCCACTGCCATTATTGGACATTCTTGATGAGTTTACAACGATGAAAACAATCACAAGAAGCCAAAAACTTTTACCTAAAACTCGGCAGCGACATTTTGATTGCTGGCCCCATCCACTTTCCAAGTTTTTTCTCCATTTTTGAGGGTTCTAGTTCAAGACCATAGTAAGATATCAAAACATGACTTTCTCAGAATTTAATACACGTCGACCAAGAAGCAAACAACTCACCGTCTGATCTAACTTTGATACTGCAGATATCAGCAGAACCATCAACTTCACTAACCTTAACCTCTACCAAGTCATCAGGTTGAGACAGAGTAGTTCCCAGCCCAAACGTGTCCAAGAAACCAAAAGCTCTCTCACTTTTTCGCTTTGGAATTGCAGTGATTTTCTATTCACAACCACATAAATCACATTTACTCAAAAACTATATTTTCCAAGAGTATAGGAAGAATGTTTTTTTCTAGTTAATGATTGCAGTGTCTCCACTTTATGAATACAACAAGATTAACTTTGTTTTCCTCATTTGATAGTTTAAAAGAAGAAACTTAATGAGAGCATAATCAGTAATTATCAAAAGTTAAAAATCACTTTTGAGACCAAAGGTGAGGCACTTACTTTTGAGAATCTTGCAATTTGGCTTGGGAGTCCTACTTCCTGCAAACCACCATGACCATGTTATATAACAATAATAACAATGCATCGTTATTATTCAATCTCTCAACGTTCCATTGATTTAGAATAAAAAGACAAAGTAGACCCACCTACCTTGCGCCCGTGATGACAAGCCTCATCACTGTTCACGAGCACCCTAGCGGCCCACCTAAAGGGATATTAAGAAAGGTGTAAACATTATTACTTCATTTGATAAGTATGTATCTAATTAACATAATATTATTCTCCAACTTGGTCACTTGAGATTTAAACTCTGCTTTACTAAAGAATGATTATATTAGTGCAAGCAGGGGAGAGTGAACATACGCGCATGATGTAGGAGGGTTCCATACCGTTCCTGCAATCACGACAAGCTGTGAAAGAAGCGACAGAGAAAAGTAAGAGAATCGATCAAATAATGTTTTGGAGTGATAAGTTTGAGTAAGTTGGGAGAAAGAAGAGACCTCATCGAAGACACCAGCGGGGCTATCATCGTAGCTAGCAAGGAAGAACCCACCAAGAGTGTATCTGAAAATCCCAAAATAACAATAATGTTTTTGAGGAAGACAATCAAAAATAGAAAAACGAGCAGTGTAAGAAGCTTGTTTTATACCCAAAAGCTTCAACTAATCGAAGCTCCTTAGGGATGAATGCTCGCGCAGTAGCAGACTTCACAAGATGAATCTGGTACAAAGCACTGAAACCAAAAAACAAGAAATGAAAAATCAGCAAAGCAGATACAAGAAGAAGAACAGCTTGTGACATTCTTGAAAAGCTACAAAAGAAAAACGGATGTTCTTGCCTTCCTTTGAATATCCATGGAGGTTTGGCATAGCCAGATGAAATCCTCCTTTCTACAACATCCATGGAGAGGGATGCTATCTACGCACATAAGAAAAAAACATGCCTTAGGAGGCAAGTTATAAAGATACTCTAAGTGTAGCTGAAGTTTTACTCACTGAAACAAATAGCAAACAAAAATCCAAAATGAAGCATCTACAAATCTGCACCACATGTGAAACTATAAAATATAGTCATAGCAAAGATAGACACACAGAATCTCAACACATATGGGTAGATAACACAAATTATATCCAAGTTGTCTGCTTTTAAAACTGTAAAAATATCTAATTTGGGTATATATTCCTTTGGCGAGAAAAGTCTAGAAAATAAATCCTAGAAAGGAAAAAATAAAATAAAAAGCAATATGGATTATCAGGGAGCACACTCAGTGTCTCTTTTTTTTTCGATCAAAGCTATGGGGTTGATCAAGTTTTGTCTTAAAAGATTCCAGTTCCCGCCAAGATTCAGCAACTACAAGTGGGTTAAAGATATTTCTGAAACAATCATCATGTGAGTAGCAACAAGTAGATTCCAAGTACTAGCACACTATAAATGCTGTTGAACAAAAAAAAAAGCACACTACAAATGCTAATCCAAAAATAATAAAGAGAACACCTAGTGGATACCGAACCTCGTTAAAACCCTCCTAGAGAATGATAGCTTCAAGCGGCTTGAGCAGGGTTCTTTGAGAAATGAGAATAATAAAAACTTCCAAGATAACAAAAAACTGGGGATCGAGTTTCTATTATTATAATAGTAACAAAATGAAAAAGAAGAGGAACCGACAGAGGGTGAAGGTTCGTTGGTGATAGAAGAGGAGAAGGAGGAGTGGATAGGCTTTGGTTTCTTCGTCCAATCATAATACTTTTGTCTCTCTTTTCAAGCTTTTCTTATTTCGCGCCAATCCCATGTTAACATCATTTTCCACCTTCTTTCATTTGCTTATCACTAATGATTGTTTATTTTTATTTTCTTTTTAATTAAAGTAGGAATAATTAGGTTTAAATTTTTTAATCAGTTAAAGATTTCTAGAAATTAGTTTAGTTGGCAAAATAAAATTATTTGAAAAGCTATTTTGTTAAAAATGCAATTAGGTTTAAATATAAAAGAAAGATAACTTAAATTAGAAAAATTTGCTTAAATGAAAGTGGAATAATTTTTTAATTACTTAATGTGTTAAAAATTCATCTGATCAGAAATTCAGTTTTATTCGAAAAATAAGATACGATACATCTTTAGATTTGAACCTAAATGGCTAAAAAAGATTAATATATTTGAATTCCATCTTTTATATATAGAAAATAATTTAAAATATCAACAAAACTATTTATAAATTTGGGTTGTTATCTTAAATATAATACAAATATGTTTTAGGGTGTCTACAAAAATCATTTGAAGTTTTTGATTAGCTTTTAATATATATATATATATATATATATATTGTAGCTTTTAATATTTTTATTTACTAATATTATTATTCTACTTACCTTTAGCTATTTTGTTGCTATCATTCCATGATGCATGAGATGACAAGAATAATATACAGCACATAAACATCCTTAGAAATTCAAAATAATATAACATGAAATTGAAAGCTTTTTCATTGTTTCAGTAGCCTATATATATGTTAACAAAAAGAAGAACAGTGGTGCGATTGCATAAGCTGCTGCGGCTTTTTCATTTATTTATTAACAAAGTTAGTGGAACTTTTATATTTTTCGATGTTCAGTTTGTGAATATTCCTAAAGCAATCCCTTAAGAAATATCTCACAATCTGCCATTCATAGAGATTCAGTAAGATTTGAATATTTCATGTACACCTAACCTTTTTCGGCATAATCTTACTTTAACATATAACATGGACTTAAAAATAAAACAAAGAATGATACAGAAAATACTATATTTTATAAGTAATCATAGTAGGAGAAACGGCAAAACTTATAAGAGGAAAAATAATTCTTTCTCTAGAAAAAGGTCCGCCTTCTCTCTAGAAAGAGCTCCGTCGCAAAAAGTGTCTCCGGACGACGAGTGGGCTCCCACAGCTACCGTCGGTCCGGTTTTGATTTTATTTGCTTTGCTACAGTTCATTTTTCTGCTTTTTGTTTGTATAGCTTTTGGCTTCGGTGTTGCATCTCCAATTTGATGGTCTCCGACTTTGATCTCCGGGAGGCGGTGGCTTATCCAGTACCGCTTATCGCCGGCTCTTGTCTCTGGCGCTTTTGGTTTCTCCTTCGATGGTTTGGGCGGCCGGCTTTGAATCTACTTTAGATCGTGATTCCTGGTTTGTGTGGTTCTCTTTCCTCGATGACCGGCTTCGTTTGCTGCGGATGAGATCTCGACACGGTTGATTGAAAGCTCTCCGACGAAGGAGCTACGGCGGGGAAGAAGTAAGAGATGGTTGTGGTTTAAGGTCGCCAATGGGTTTTCGATGGCCCTGAATGAGATCTCGGGACAGTCCCGATGAAGCTCTCCGTGGGAAGAGTATAGGCGACGAAGATGGGTGCAGTGGTCCTGGCTCCGGCGTGATCCGGTGAAACAAATGTTGTTTCATCTTCTCCAGCAAGCCTCGTCAGTTTGGGTCTCGATGTGCTGATCGGGTGACGCGTGTATCGCACGATGGGGGATTTCAACACGTGGGTGGGCATGCAAGTTATAGACGCGTGGCTTGCGGTGCCGCTTTGGTTTGTGGGTTGGGCTTTAAACCCATGTTTTATATTTGCTCTTTGTGTCGAGCTTTATGTTTCAAGTTTTATGTAGTTCGGGTTTTGGGCTTTGACCCATTAATAAGTAATAATAGATGAAAAAAAAAGTAATCATAGCAGGAGAGCTTCAATCTGGAAAAAATTACATTCTCGGACACATTTCAAGAATTTAATTACACCCAAAGACACTTGCCACATTAGACATACTTTTTACCTATGTAAAGTCTTTATTACCCCTGAGTTTAAAAAGTGTTCCGTTTCAGTTTTATGAAACTCATCTTTTTCTTTGATTAGTTAATTTTCTGAAAAAAACATTCTCTCTTCTTTATTAGTTAACATTCTCTCTCTCCTTTATTAGTTAACTCTCTCTAGCTTCAATCATAATGGACAAACCCAAAATTGGACAAACTGGAGACAAAACAAGCCAATAATGAAATTGATGATCCTCGCCGTACAAACACTCCATCCAATTTTCCAATCCAATTTCTCTTGTAATTGCACACATGTTTTTTTCTTTTTTTATCAATATTTCTTTCTATTTTCATATTTTTCCAATAAAATGATATAAATAAACTAAAAACAAATGATAAAACTCTTTACAATTTCAAAATATCAATTACTAACATAAAAAACTCAGATTTTGTATCAAATCACCATTCACAAATAATCATGGTGATTCGAACACCTGCGGCGGAAATCTCGTAATACTATCCCCAAATAAGCATCCACAAATAACCATCCATAAGTGTGTGTATATATCTATATATAATATATATACATTGATGTTCACCCCATATTTATCCACAACAAACCGTCCATGAATATTCTCGTCACCGATTCTTCCATCCACATCCACGCTTATGCATCTATGCTTTATATTATACAATGATATTTATGTTATGATTTTTCTAGGAAAATAGCTTTAGTAATCCACAAAAAAAATGAAAGACCCTTGAAAAGGTGAAAAACTCAGATAAATGGTGAGCTAACTGGATTTCTTAAAGGAGAGAAAGGACTGAGACAGGGAGATTGCATCTCTCCCTATCAGTTTATCATGGCTATGTGATGCAGCGGACGATAGGTTGAACGGTCAATCTAAGAACTTTTAGGGTTCTAGAGACCTGTTCTTGGATCAATCAAGAGTTTCTTTCGATAGCGTCTTGAGACCAACTTCCTGTTTGATGAATTTAATCGAATCTAAACAAGGCAACTCAAAGAAGATGAATTGAATCAAATCTCTTTCAAGGTATAAAGCAAAAGCTAGTTTATTAATTATCAAAGTCTGAATACAACTTTAGGCTTAGATGCCTATTAATAATAAATTCTTAAATCTAGAAAACCCTAACTAAAATAGGAAAACCATTAAAATATAGAAAATACAAATAAAATGTAATTATCTAATTTAATATAATTAACAAAATAAATAATAAGATATTTGGAAATATTCCAAATACTTATCTGCATCATTCTCTCCGGGTTGGAAAAGATTCGTCCTCGAATCTTGAATCTGTTTTTCATGTTTGAAATCTTCAAATATTTATCTTCAAATCCGAAATTTGCATAAATTTGAATCTTCTGACTTTGCCCGAAATTTGCACGAAACTCGTTTTGCACAAATTTTGCACGGAACTCGTCTTGCACAAATTTTGCACGAATCTCGTCCGGCCCGATTTTTGCATAGACAAAATTTGCAAAAGAATCTTCACTAAAGACAAAGTCGACAACACATATATCATCTTCGTAGATGTCGTAGATCGGATCACCGTAGATCTCTCGATAGATCTCAAAGTTCTCTTCTCTCTCAACAAAAGGACTTTCGTCCTGGATAGGATAGATGTTCGCACTCACCATGACATCCAGAATCGTCTTCGATTAAGAAATCAAAGAACCTGGCTCTGATACCAACTGATGCAGCGGACGATAGGTTGAACGGTCAATCTAAGAACTTTTAGGGTTCTAGAGACCTGTTCTTGGATCAATCAAGAGTTTCTTTCGATAGCGTCTTGAGACCAACTTCCTGTTTGATGAATTTAATCGAATCTAAACAAGGCAACTCAAAGAAGATGAATTGAATCAAATCTCTTTCAAGGTATAAAGCAAAAGCTAGTTTATTAATTATCAAAGTCTGAATACAACTTTAGGCTTAGATGCCTATTAATAATAAATTCTTAAATCTAGAAAACCCTAACTAAAATAGGAAAACCATTAAAATATAGAAAATACAAATAAAATGTAATTATCTAATTTAATATAATTAACAAAATAAATAATAAGATATTTGGAAATATTCCAAATACTTATCTCATCATTCTCTCCGGTTGGAAAAGATTAGTCCTCGAATCTTGAATCTGTTTTTCATGTTTGAAATCTTCAAATATTTATCTTCAAATCCGAAATTTGCATAAATTTGAATCTTCTGACTTTGCCCGAAATTTGCACGAAACTCGTTTTGCACAAATTTTGCACGGAACTCGTCTTGCACAAATTTTGCACGAATCTCGTCCGCCCGATTTTTGCATAGACAAAATTTGCAAAAGAATCTTCACTAAAGACAAAGTCGACAACACATATATCATCTTCAGATGTCGTAGATCGGATCACCGTAGATCTCGATAGATCTCAAAGTTCTCTTCTCTCAACAAAAGGACTTTCGTCTGGATAGGATAGATGTTCGCACTCACCATGACATCAGAATCGTCTTCGATTAAGAAATCAAAGAACCTGGCTCTGATACCAACTGATGCAGCGGACGATAGGTTGAACGGTCAATCTAAGAACTTTTAGGGTTCTAGAGACCTGTTCTTGGATCAATCAAGAGTTTCTTCTGATAGCGTCTTGAGACCAACTTCTGTTTGATGAATTTAATCGAATCTAAACAAGGCAACTCAAAGAAGATGAATTGAATCAAATCTCTTTCAAGGTATAAAGCAAAAGCTAGTTTATTAATTATCAAAGTCTGAATACAACTTTAGGCTTAGATGCCTATTAATAATAAATTCTTAAATCTAGAAAACCCTAACTAAAATAGGAAAACCATTAAAATATAGAAAATACAAATAAAATGTAATTATCTAATTTAATATAATTAACAAAATAAATAATAAGATATTTGGAAATATTCCAAATACTTATCTGCATCACTATGGAGGTGCTATCCAAGACCCTTGAAAAGGCTTCATTAGACGGTCGAATTATTTTGCATCCAAAGTGTGAAGATCCTAGGGTAACTCACCTTCTCTTTGCAGATGATCTGCTTGTTTTCTCTGATGGTTCTAGGACATCTTTGGAAGGGATAGCTGCTGTCATGCTTGAATTCAAGAACATGTCTGGCCTTGAGATGAACCCACTGAAATCTGAATTTTTTTGGCGGGTATACTGATGGTGAAGCTGCTGAGATTAGTGATCTGTCAGGATACAAGCGAGGAATATTTCCAACATGCTACCTAGGCTTACCTTTGAACCCGGGGAGACTAACTTTATCAACCATGCAACCTTTCCTGGATAAAATCACAGCTGCATTACACTCTTGGACAGTAAAGTATCTCGTTCGCGGAAAGATTACGCTGATCGCCAAAGCTTTCTACGAAAGTTGACTCACTTTGTGCGGCTTTTCTCGGCAAAATGGTACCTCCAGCTAGAGGTGCAAGAGTGGCTTGACTGACATTTGCAAACTGAAACAAGAAGGTGGTCTGGAAATCAGGCGATTGGAGGAATTTGAAACAGTTTTCCAGCTTAAGAGGGTATGGAATTTCTTTTCTGTTTCAGGCTCATTGTGGGTGGCTTGGATAAAGAATAATATTTTCCAGCGCAATGGCTTCTGGATAACTCCTGACTCACCACGCTTCTCAGCTACAATTAGAAGCATGCTTCAACTGCGACCTATTTTGTCCATTTATATGCAATGTGTAATTGAAGATGGTACTGCAGCGAGTTTCTAGTATGACTCATGGACTTTGCTGGGACCTCTAATTGAGATATCAGGCGAGACTGAGGATCAGTGCCTCTGTTTGCGATGCATCAAGAGATGGTTTATGGCGACTTCCCCCTGCAAGATCACCTGAAATACAACAGATTCGGACAGCAATTACAGTGGTGGATTCTCCTTCTCCTACAAAAGGACATGAAATCTTCCAATGGTGTAAGGCCAATGGCTCCTTCGGTTCTACGTTTTCCTCGAAGGACACTTGGGAGAATCTTCGTGTGCCTGCTCCTATGGTCTCTTGGGATAAAGTAATTTGGTTCAAGGAGCGTATCCTAAGGAACTCGTTTATGGCTTGGCTGGCTTTGTTAAGGCGTTTGCCTACAAAAGACAAACTTTTACGATGGGGTATGAATGTCACAGGTGATTGTGTTCTCTGTTCCTCTGCTAAGGAAACGTACCACCATCTTTTCTTTGAATGCAGCTACTCTTCGGCTATCTGGAATGCATTCGCCTCTCAAATCTGGACCAACCCGCCGACAGATTTGCACTCTGCAGCAGCCTGGATTCAATCTCCTCAGCACCGTTCCAGCTACGATGCTTTCACCCTCGCCAAGCTTCTGTTCCAATCCATCATCTATGTCATTTGGAAGGAAAAAATGTGCGCATCTTCACTTCAATATCTTCCCCATCGTCTATCGTCCACCTGTCTCTGGACCGACTGCTTAGGGATCAGATGCTGTCTCTTCCAGAAAGGTCGTCTTCCCAGCCATCCTTGCTTCAATTCTACTTTTCAACCTATCGGCCACCTTGAAGCTCTCTCTCTCTCTGTTTTCCTCCTTTTGTTTTCCTTTTATGTTATTTAAGTTTCTGTTTCGTGTAATAAGTTGGAAACAACAATGTGAAAAATAAAAAAATGGTATAATATTAACATTTTACCAAAAAAATGAAAGATATGTACGTTAAATAAGATGTGTGTAAGAGATACGAACGTTAAATATTTGTCTGTCCACAACTTTTTCCATCCACAAACACATATGCATATACTGTGTTCACCAGTATTGTCATGTGTTTACTATCTACGTGTCCATATCCACATTTACTATATTTAACTAATTAAAATTTTATAATTTTGTAAAATATTAAAGTATATGTATATGGATATCAAAATAAAGAGAAAAAAATCTACATCTTTATTTCATACGTTATATATGTTTTTACATATTATATAACAAAATAATAAAGCAAAAAATGATGGGTAAAAGACAATCATACAATAAATAAAAGGGGAATATGGTGAGTGTTTAGGCTATCCACATCAGCGCGGAAAATCAACCAATCAGAGATTATTTTACTCCCACGTCATTTTTGTCGAAACTAATCCTTCATGTTGGGATCTCTTTACATTTTCAAATGGCCCAAATCGCCTTAAGTGTTTGAAACGCAAATTTTTGATCTTCCACGGGACTACGACTATCCAACTTCATCGTCACCAATCGTATTTGCTGCACTTCGCCGTTACCGTAACCTACTCTTCATCATTATCTTATGCCATTTAAGTTTCTTAAATAGATTAGTTCCATCTCCCCCCTCTTTCTCCTTCTATATAAAGCGCTCAATCTGATCCTCGATCAACCCTAATCGAAAACATTAGGTGTTAGCTTAATGTATCTGGGATCTCCTCCTCATTGATGAAGAGGTGCTGCTTCGATTTCCTAATACTTTTTTAAAAATGCAAGTTCTTTTACTCATTCATTCATGTGGTATAACGAACTGTTTTTTGTTGTTTCTTATAATTTTTTTTTGTATCCACGTTGGCAAGGACGTAGACCTGACAAAATAAGACGTTTTGGATTGTCTCATCTGATGCAATTATGTCATTGAGAGGAAGAAGAAAGAAAGATTAACCAACTGAGGAGGTTTGAGATCCTCAAGAGTGTCGAAGAGAAACCGGGAGGGTTGAGCTACGCTGTTCGGGTGATCATATCATTCATTTCACTTCTTGCATTCCACCTTCTGCTCTCTTTGAATCAGTGAACAAAGCTGAAATCAAAGCAATGACCAACGTCCCATTCTCAACCTAAACGATGAGCAGTACTGCATACTTGATCCATCTGTTGCAAAGATCCACGTATTTGGCAACATAGATACAGTTTGTGATCATCCTATGCTTCTTTCAACTGTTTCACGTTCAACTGTTCTAGGGGTTATTAAGAGAAAAGGCAACATCACTTTCCCTACTGAATTACAATTTTCTGAGTCTCTCTTAGTTTTAAAGTTACAGTATTAAGCTGTGAGAACGACTAAAGCATTGTAATAGACATCTTACAGTATAACAGTGCTATTACGAGATCTTTACTTCTCCCTTATCTGATACTTCTCTCTTATTGATTTATCTTTATTGGTAATCCTAAATTTAATGATTTAAATATTCAAAATGATTACACATTTATGAAAAAATATATATGTAAATGAAATGAAGGTTATTTACCTATCCTTAAAATAATAATTAAAAAATTAATCAGTTGATGTGAAAAAAATATATGATATACATAAAATAAATAACAATATTAAAACTTTGACAAGTATTAAGTATTTTAAAATTTAATAAAGATTTAAACATAATTACTAAACCTTTAATAGAAACTTTAACTATGTTTACATATAAAATATAAATTAATGATATTCCAAAAAAAATTATAATCTTTGAAAACATCTCACTCTAATTTTTAAAGTATTATATCAAAACAAATAAATGATATAATACAAACACAAGAATTAATTTATTTTAAACCTTGAGGTTTAATTTAAACTTCCTCGGTTTCAAAAATATATATATTTAGAGTTTCACACATATTAAAAATATATACTAAGTTATGATTATAAATGTATTATTTTTATAATTTACTATTTTCTACAACTTTTACCAACCAAAATTCAATAGACAAAATTAATTTATTTAAATTCATAATCTACTATTAATACCTAATAAAAAGTGCATTGACAATGCAAAAAAAAAAATATGGAAACAATTTCGTAAAAAGTATAGATAATTTTAAAATGGATGAAATATTTAACATTAAACTATATAAATATCATATACAAACAAACCGCGCGTAGCACGGTAGTTACTATAAAGAGACTAACATTTAACTAAAGAAACCATACACATATACCACGTGCTCTCTCATTTCGCTGGGCAATTAAGTTGAGAACGTGGAGGCAAAATGGTCTGAAAAACACCAGCTGTCAATAAAAAGTGTGAAAGATGCTGCAAGTGTCTCTTCTTCTTCTTGTAAAATAAACACAAAAGTGTCTACTATAGTAAACAACTCTTCAACCTGACATAGCTGGGGATCGATCCCATTCCCAGTTCAGGCCACGCTACAAAATTTGGAGTTTGCAACTACCACATCACAAAGTACATTTCGCGAATATCAATATTTACCATTGATCGATGAGAAGTGACGTTACATGGTTTGGAATTTTGCAAAACGGTTAGGTTCGACTCGTGAGTCGTGACGCTCTCTAGATTTGCTTACGATGGACTACGATATTTGTATTGTCCATTTATACATCAGAACATAAAAAGATCT